>JACBWW010000009.1:19694004-20016622 GCA_020086605.1 Lanius collurio | reverse complement strand
GGGTGGCTGGCCTTGTGCTGGGCCGGGCCGCGGGAGCCCTGAACGGCTCCTCCGCGCCGGGGACAGCGCCGAAGAACTAAACCTGCTGCTACCTGAGGGTCGTCTTCCCGTTCGCGAGTCAGCGAAAGGTCTGCGTGCTCATCACAGAATCGCCTGGGTTGGAAGGGACCTCTGGGGTACAGCCTGTCCAACCCCCTGCCCAGGCAGGGTCACCTGGGGCAGGTGACACAGGAACGCGTCCAGGTGGGTTCGGGGATGTCTCCAGAGAAGGAGAGACTCCACGGCCTCCCTGGGCAGCTGTTCCAGTGCTCTGCCACCCTGAACGTAAAGAAGTTCTTCCTCGTGTTGAGGTGGAACTCCCAGTGCACGTCTCTGGCTTCGGGTAAATGCCGTGAGCATTAAAAACTGACAGCAGCAAGCGTTCTGCGGCTGCTGAACTAAAAGCATTACAACTGTGTGCTCTGCTTTTCCAGTCGTGGGGCTGTGCAAACCTGTTACTCGTTCCTGATGCTCACCCCATTTCAGCTGCCTCACAGGTTTCACTCCAGGTTTCACACTGTTTTCACACTGCAGCACACCCACAGCCACTTTCACCTGTTCTTTGCCATAGTTTTCACCTCAAGGTCTCACACAGAGCTGTAACTCAGCTGAGTTTCCAGCTCAGGGAGTTTTCCAGCAAAGCTGAGCCCTTTGCTGGGCTTTGACCAACACCTGTGAGCACAGCGGTTTTATAAGGTTTTGTGGTGGCAAATGTCTAACTGTTGGCCAGTCTGAGCATGCAGATAATGAGGTTTTTGTTGGCGATCCTTCTGCCATTCCTTCTGCCCTGCACTGACGACATCCACAGGTTTTCATCCCCTCCTGGGTTTTAAAATTTTGTGCCACCACTATTTAATAATAGCAGCAAAGCCTGCAGTTCTGACAAGGAAGCTGAACGTGTGTGCAAGTCAGGGAAAAATATTTATATATACATGTGTAACTGAAAAAACCCCATTCATATTTCTTTAGGCATTATTTTACTGAATCTTACACTGATGTACTTGGGCTGAGCACACTGTGATTTATAATGCTGCGACAGAAATGCAGCGCTCAGCTGGCATTGCGGTGTAATTTCTTGATAACCATGGTAGAACAAATTTGCTCAATCGACAAGCAAATGTGTGGAACGTTACTTGTTATCATCCCATTAGCTTCGTGGCTTATACATATAGTAATTACACTGTATTTAAGCTGAGGGCACTAATTTTCTATTGCACGTGCTTGGTAAAAAGGAATCCAGTAGAGAAAATGTTAAGTGTGTGGTTACGCATGAGTCACATGTTGGACAGCGTGACAGAATTTCTGCGATGACAGCAGTACAGAGAACGGTTGGATTTCCTAAGTTACTGTTTAACAGGGCAGGCTGTGGCTGTCAAGACCATTCTGCAGGCCCTTAAATAGGAACAAGAGCCCGTGAGTGGCAGCGGGGCTGCCAATGGGAAATAAGGGGCTGCAGAAAGCTGTCTTATTTTTCAGCCACTGCTGGGAGGAGGTAGCAATGTCAAAGGTGTTTTGATACGATTTACAATATTGAACAAACCTGGACATTGTTTAGAAATTTATTAGCAATTTTAAAATAACATCATTCCTTAGATAAAAATGCAATCTTACAGGAATATACATTTGTCCCACACAGAGATGACCCTATAGCTCACTGGCGGGCCATTCGCTCTAACTTTCCTCTGTTGATTTTAAAACGTGCGAGAGGGCAAGACGGACTCTGGCACTGATGACAGGCTTACATGACGGTTACAAACTGTACAGCAGTATTTACAAAAGCATTTCTGTGGGTTCATGAAAACTAGATATAAAAGTGTGGCAGGAGGTAAAGAATTGAGACAGGGAAGGGCTTGGGTGGAGGTGCAAGGGAGGGCTGGGAAGGTGGGCAGGGAGTGTAGGGAAGAGTGGGGAGAGGAGGTTTATATCTGGACTGATTTATACTTGAGAGAGGTCATTTTACAGCTCTGGGGAATTCAAATGAAGGCAAAACACTTATATTTATCAACATTTATAGCTGATGATCACAGCAGGAAATGGTGCTCCAGGGCCTGAACTTAAGAGGTGCTGAGGAACCCCATCTTCCCTGAAGTCACTGGGAAACACTGGTACGCAGTACCTTGCTGGGCCAGACCCAAACCATGCACAGACAGTACCCCCAGACCTTAAACCCTTTTGATCCTGCAGTGCTCAGTCATTGGTGCTAATGTGAATTCAGACTGAGAGATCAGCTCCTAAATTACACTTTTGCTCCTGAAACTGGACTAGATTCCAACCACTTGTTGCCAGAATTCACCCAAAGTGACTCATCCCTTGCTCTATCAAGCGGCAATTGTTTGGAGGGAGATGTCATCATTCAGAATTGATTTTTAAGGCAGTTTTATAAGTATCTCCCCTTTTTCTTTGTGTGTGATGCAGCAATGTTTGTTAGAGATATTTACAATCTCACTCCTCCTCCTCCAAAATCTTCCCACATTCAAACTGTCAAGACTAAATAAGCTTGAAACAATCATTTCTATGAGCAATCATAAAGTTGATGATGTTTAGATAGTATTGGCTGCCAGTCTACCTAGGTGCTTGAGATGGGAGCAGACTGACTTTAGGATGCTTAAAATATTGAAAGCATTTCAGCCTAATTGGGAAAGAGCTAACAGAAAACCACAGGTATTTAATCACCCGAAAGATGAGGCTAACAAATGGTGTCTGAGTTTGTGAGTCTGTCTTGAACAGGAAAAAGCTTTGGAAAGGGGCTGTTTGAATGCTGGCAGAAAAATCTGTGGTTGAGTGGAGTGATGATGCCTGCTCCCACCTGGGTGTGTCCCTTTCCCTGCTCCACTGGGCCTAGGATGCAGCTGCTAACCCTGGCCTAAGGAAAGGACCGGGCAGAGCGTTGCCAACTTCAGGCCGCAGGAGTGGAGGCAGAGTGCCTGACATGGGGTAGGAAAACAACAGCATGGGAGTGTGGAGACAAGCTCCAGATCCTGCCTAACTAAGCCCTTGGTAATGCTAATGAAGATTCCCTCATTACATCAGTCATTGGTGCTGCTCCTCTCAATTAGCCCTTTAGAAAGGGACTTGACTAAGTTGCCTAAGTGTCTCCCACCACCTGAGACCTCTGCCCCTCTCTAGGGCTGGGGGCTGTGACACCAGCCCTGCCTGGGACAGAGCTGTCCCTCTCCCCCCTAGCTGCGGCAGACCTGGCAGAGGATGCTGTAGGGTATCTCAAGTGACAGCAGACAGCCACATTTAGGCAACTGAGTCGAGCCCTGTGCCCCTAAAGAAGGCCTGTTTTTTATGCTCAAGTGTTAAGTTCCCTGTAAGGGGGAGGAGAAAAATGGAGAATTTAACTAGAACACTAAAGTTTGTATCAGAAGAGGGTTTTTTTTTTTCCATTCCAGTGTGATGCTACTGACTTTGCTGAAAGCAGCTGGAGCCCAATCTGTCTTCAGAACAGGACGTATATGTACTTCTGCCCTCACCCACCCAACCTCAGGGAGCTGTAGCAGTGAGGCCATAGTGGTTTCAGCTTTCCAGAAACAAAGCAGGAACAGAGGTAAAAGCTCCATGGACTGAGATCCTGTTGGAAACATGGATCCCTGGGCTTGCTCACCCAGAATAAAACTTTAAAAGTTTCACAACATTCAAAAGAAGAAGAAAATAAATCCTGTGCAGCTATTGAGAATTCTATTTCTTAGACTTCTTTGAAGAATTAAATAAACGGGGGAAAGATATAATTAAATTTTTCAGGGCCCAGTGCTGTTTTTCACATTCTTCACACCAATACAACCTCCCTGGCCTCTAGTGCCCTCAAGCCTTATGTTAGCAAGATGGGAACTGGGACTTCTGATGGCCTGGAATGTTTTCTTTATGTGCACTACAGTTTTCATTATGGGAACTGATAAAATCTTACCACTGCCAGAAACCCCTGACTGGAGTCTCCTTCAATATTTTTGTGCTCCATATTCCCCATTCAGTGTTCCTCTCCCCCCGCTGCCCTGGCTGTGGGGACAGCCACAACAGGACCATGGATGTATCTTAGGATACTCAGTTCTGTCTCAGTAGGGCTGCTTCACTTCAGCTCTCTGGACCAGTGGGTTGGGGTTTCTCATCTACACATATGAAGCAGGGCCTCCAACTCCATCTGTGACACAGGTGACCAACCCCATGGGCTCGGGGTCCCGCCACCTCGTCTGGTTGTGTCTGTGTGCAAACGCGCATACATTTCATACAGCAATCTGAAACTCAGGCAGAAAAGACACAGGAGCCTGGCTGAGACCCATACAACTGTTATATTGGCGTCAGTCTAAAGAAAGCAATGATACATTGCTTTGGAAATTATCAAGAAATGTAAAAAATGCATTTGCCCTTTTTTGTTGTTGTTGTCGTCGTTGTTGTAGTCACTGGGGCAGGGTTCTGAGTCAGAAAACAAAGCAGAAATAGATGCGGTTCTGTACATGGCGCCTCTCTGGCTGTCCCTCCGTGCTGGGGTGTGGTGGGCAGGACAAGGAAACAGATGGGACCCCTGCAGTAGCAGCAGCATCTACACCATCATCGTCCCCACATCCAGCTGAAGAGGCAGATGATGCACAAAAGGTCTGTGGACAACAAAACTCCAGCTCTGGATCATGAGTTCCACTTGCTTTCCCATCATGTCAGCCACACAGAAATAAGGAAGAAAAAAATAAATGCACCCGATGTGGCTGGCCCAGTAGTGTCTGGACTAATGAGCAGGAGTGATACAGGGAGGAGGTTTGTTGTTTTATAAGAAACATCTTTAGTCTGCAGTGTACTCTTGCGAGTCAGAGATGCTCAGAGGCAAACAGCAGATGGTTTTCCCCATTCTTTCCTTCCATGCAACTTCTCAGCCATCGGTTCCTTCCAAGCTTCCATCCACAGCACAGTGATTGTACCCACCATCCACTTCCATACGCAGGGAAACACTCCAGGAACTAAACGTGCCCCCTTCTTCCCACTGTCCCCCAGACTTGGCCTCACTCACAGGAGGCAGCAGCTCTTTGCTCAGGCCTGTCACAATGTGCACATTGGAAGTACCTCAAACGAAAAAAAAAAAAAAGCCACCCTCCCCAGAAATTTGCACAGCTGGCACCAGCAATTACTAAATTTAACACCTGCCCCTCAAACTGCAAAAGTCATTTGCATTCTCTGCTAGTCATACATTTTCCACTCTGCAGCACCTATGGGATCTTCCAGGAGAGAGCAGGGTTTCCCCTGGCCATTGAAGGCTCTGACCCCCGAGGGAGTAGCAGCTTTCACCAACAATGCGTGGGGCACAATCCTTCCTGTCATTTTCCTTCTCATCAAGAAAAATCCTAAAAGATGGGCTGTCAAGCATCCAAAATGCTCATTGTCACCACTAATTTAGGTTAGCACTGTTTTTCAGGAGTGAAGAACACCTGTCTTTCATTGGGAGGGTCAGATGGACTTTGCAGTGAAAGAAAACGAGTAAGGGAGCCCTTACATGGCATTTTCCCCTTTCAAGTACCTTTGGAGCACATCAGCACCAGCAGCAGCAAACTCCAAGTGAGACACACTTGTGTGCCTGTCTCCATAGGGGTACCAGGGATGGAAGGACGAGACTGACCCACATCAGCTAGTTACATTCTCCAGGGAAGTCTTGAATTACGACTTTGATGACAGATGCTTGTAAAAATGGATTGGTATTTCTCTAGTTTAAATGTATTTGGTTTTTTTCAAGGTATCTTGAGCTGATACTGGCTGGTTCAAAAAGTACAGTCAAAAATACCCTTTGCTATTTTTCCTTTATGCCCCAGAGAATCGAGAAGAGTGTTACAAAAATAATGTAATCAATGTATGCAATGAAAGGTGTTCTCAGACATCTGCAGAAGCTCAAGATTTGAATCAAAGTTTGGCTCTGAGTCAGATCACACCTTGGAACTCAGAACCAATCTGTAAGTTTGTGAATCATCCTGAGGAGGGAGAAAAACCAGCAGTAGTCTAGACAAAAATCAGTTGCATAAAATCTAATAAAATCTAACAATACGTGCCTGCTTTTTCAGCCTCTCTCGGGTTAGGGCCAACCATCAGTGTGAGAAAGTCAGCAGAGTTTCACACTAGTCAGGAAATATGGCTGGGACACGCTCTGCTGCCAGATATTTTGTGACTTAGTATCTGACTCATCCACTAAAGTCTGGGAAGAGGACTGAAACCATGCATAGGAACACCAAAAAGTCCTGCATCTTGACCAGACTGCAGCAATTCTCTTTATAAAGATCCAGAGTTCTCTCCCGCTCCCTCTGCTTTTAGGGTTAGATAACTTTACTTTGCCAACTATTCTGATTCTTGCATTTCTTATCCCAGGATCCTGCTATAATTGATCAGGGTTCAGCTATTTAATAAAATAATTTTGAAGCCAGGTTTTCCCTCCCTGCTCCTGGAATTGCTGGTGCCAGCTGAACATGTAGGATGGATCTGCCAAATGGGCTTGAGGGTCTTGCCACCCTTGAGTAGGACGAGACCTTTAGAGGAACTGAGCAAAAGGGAAAAAAACAAAGCCTGAATAAAATGTCCCAGTCTCTGGAAGAAAGACTCTCTACCAATAAAGTCATCGTGCACGTTAAAAGCGAGCGAGGAAGAAGGAAAATGAACACAAGATATGCAAAATCAGTAACGTTCAACCTGTCAGTGGATTGCAGAATAGTTACTTACACCAGGTACACTTTGTTCATTGTACAAATTAAAAAAGGAAAAAAAAAAATAGTACCCTTTCCCCAACCACACGTAAAAAAAGCACTTAAAAGTTCAAAGGTAAAGCTTGGCACATTCCAAATACGAAATGATTCACTTGACATGCAGCAAAATATACAAGAAGTGATTCTTTTTTTTTCTTTTTTTTTAAACAAACTTAATTCAATTCATTATCTTTGCTTGGCACAATTGCAATTCATTTTAAAAAAATATTTGAAAAATACTGAAACTGACCTGAATTCAAGTATAACGGTTTCTTCAACAGAAACATTATCAATGCAATAAAACATCACACGGAATATATCGAAGCGTAACGTCTTCTGGTTTGTTTTTTTTTTGTTGGTTTTTTTTTGTTTGTTTGTTTTTTGTGTTTTTTTTTGTTTTGTTTTTTGTTTTTTGTTTCCCCCCCACCCCCGTAATTTTTTTTCTATACAGTTTTAATGCCAACACAACTTACAATTTTATTTTAAAATTAATATTATTGCATTGTTTTTGCATATCTTGTGGAACAGAAAATGCAAAGTTACTGATTCCCTTTTCAAAAGCAGAGACAGTGGTTTGTTTTTGCATTCGAGTGGCCCCAGATACAGATCTCCTGCAGCTCAAACCAGGATGTGGAGAACTGCACTTACACGCACACACGCGCACACACTCGCTCCTATTGCTCCCACACTCACAGATACACTTAGCACTAAAAAGAACCCAAATCAATCACTCAAATGTGCAAGACTATATCAAGTGCATTGCCTACTATCCTTAAATTATAAAACAACAACAAAAAAAAGGTTTCAGTTACTTGTAAATAAAATTACAAATTCTTGGTGTACATAATGGTTGGTAAAACTCATCTATCATTATACTTCTACCAAATTCCAACGGAGAACTGTCCCCCCCCGTTTAAATAATACAACATGATCAAACCAATTTAACATCTGCAAAGGTGAAAATAAAACCAAAACAAAAAAGGTAGGTGATTACAAAATGCTGTAAACACTCCCTTCTCCCTCAAAACAAACAAATAAAAAAAAAAGGTCAAAATTAAAACTGCAACATGCTTTCAAGAAAATACCAAACTGCGAAACAAGAAGAACTCTGCACAGGCCCAAAGGCCCCTCAGCCCCGCCGCCATGCCTGCTCTCCCATTGGCTGGCACAGTTGGCGTGCTGAGCTCTGATTGGCCAGCAGGAGACCGCCTGAGCTCGGATTGGCTGGCAAGTGACTGCCCGAGCTCTGATTGGCCAGCAGGGGCCACTGCCCGAGTCTCAGGAGGGCTGGGCTGCACCTCGGGCGCCCGCGGGCTTCTCCTGCTTCCTCCTCCTCCCCATGGCTGTGTGGGAATCCACAGCAGAAGTCTTCCTCTCCTTCCGAATCAAAGGGCCTTGGCTTTATGGAGACGGTGAGGCTCATACAGAATATGTGCAAAATGATTTTTACAAGCAAAGTTGAAAGACACCCGTTTGGAGCAGGGTCCTTTTGGCTAGGGCCATCCACAGGAAGCTGAGGTTCCCCTTCGTGCTCTGGAGGCAGCTGTCGTTCCTTGTGCAGGGACTGAAAAAAAGAGGGAGCTGGCTCTCCTCCTCTTCTTCTCCTCCTCCTCACTCTTCCTTCATGGACACGTGCTGGGGTTATATCTGCTCCTGAAAAGCTTTCTTACACCACCCAACTCTGCGACTCGTCCCAACAGAAATGAATGAAGAACGCTGTTCCGGTTACTCCAGGTCACGAGAACAGTGAGGCACTTCTGAAACAAACCCATTAGGAACATTGAAACAAATAAAAAACCAGCATCGCTTCCAGCCCTGGCAACTACAGGCTGCTGATATAAATCCTGCTGTCCTTGAGCTCCTCCTGACTTATCCTACAATCCGGGTTCTGCACCTCTTCCTCTTCCTCTCCTGCACTGTCCTGCCCTGGGTCCCTGCAGTTAGCAAAAGGCAAGAGGTTGCCATTGGGGCTCTGCTTGCTGTTACCATTGAGAATGTTGTCTGCTGCATTTTCCATCTCTTCTATCGTCATGTCGCAGGCGTCTGCGAGCTCCTGGGTTGTGACCTCAATGAACTTTGGATCTTGAGCAAACTGCATCAGTCCT
The DNA here is from genome assembly GCA_020086605.1 of Lanius collurio. Taxonomy (NCBI): domain Eukaryota; kingdom Metazoa; phylum Chordata; class Aves; order Passeriformes; family Laniidae; genus Lanius; species Lanius collurio. Next base: position 20,007,771 of record JACBWW010000009.1, on the reverse strand, counting down.
TCCGAAATCAAGACCTTCAAAAGCAGGTGGGGAACCAGAACACAAAGACAAGTGTTAGTACTCTGCAGCATCAACCCTGTCACGGCTCTAACACAACCCTCTTTGCTGCTGTGTTCCTTCTCCCATTCATGCTGCTAAACCCCTGCTGGGAGATGAGCTCTCCTACTCCTGGCACTGTGGGCAGTGATGGATCTGTTGCCCTGCTCTTCCGAGGGCCATGTTTCTAGCTGAGTGTGCATTCTTACCGCTTCCACCAGGCTGCTGGCGCTGCCGTGGAGCTGCCGACTGCTCCCTGCGGTCTGGCTGGGCACGGTCAGGGACACCGGCCGGGCTCTCCTGGGGCTGCTGCCGCTCTCCGGGTACCGGGAGCCGCAGTGGACTGACGGCAAGCTGCTGTTGAGCTTCTCGGAGGACTCTGCCCCGTCGAGGCGCAGGGTTGGGATGGTCTGTTGCGGCCAGCCCCGGTTGCAGGGCGTGGCCGGGGGTGTAGCACACAGCCGAGAGAACATGGTGGGGGAATGGCTTCGCTGGAGCAGGGGACTCAGGCCGGCCACTGCTAATGCCTGTGGACAGAGGAGGGACAAGGTGAGTGAGAGCTTGCAGGGCTGGAACAAGGAGGTACTGGAGAAACCATCCCAGAAAGGCATGGAGAGTGTCGAGGCTTGTGAAAACAGCTGCCAGCTCCTTGAACGGTTTAGATATGTGCTGGAAACTCATTTTGCAAGCTTTTCTTTCAATGGTGTACCCTGTGCTAGTACCAAGCACTGGATTGGAAACTCGTAGTACTGCAGTTCTTAAACCTGGGAGCCACGGCACTGCCAGGAGAAATGCAGCCCCATTCCCACAGCATTGCCAGGAGAAATGCAGCCCCATTCCCACGGCACTGCCAGGAACATCACCTCTTCTCTAGTGGGGGAGACAGCAACTCATTTTCCCACCACTGACACCACACATAGCACAGGCTTAAATTGCCAGTTGCTGTTTTAAGTGTCTACTCAGGATATCTACAGATACCAGATGTGAATTTTAAATGTGTGTGCAGTTGGCAATAACTTTAAATCCACCACAGGATTTTAAGGCATCTGCTGTTGGTGGGAGGATCAATATCTGATGATTATACTTTCAGCCATCCAGTCCTTCCTGTAATCATATACACAACCTCTGAGTCATCCAGCCTCCTCTTATAACAAATTCTCAGGAAGCCTCTTGTTGCACAGGGCTGATCTGATGCCTTATTGATGGTGACTGCTTCCTTGTTCTATAAGCAAGACTGTCAGAGTCATAAGCTCTTCTCAGACAGCTCATGGCTGAGCAAGGAAATAAATGCATAGAAAATGCAAAAGCACGTGGATTGTGTTGTGTTCGGGCTGGCGTTAGGCTCACCCAGCTTCAGCCATGGGAAGGCTCTGTGTTTTGTCTGAGCTAGCTGTGCAAAGAGGCACTCCAAGCCTCTCTTCTCTTCAACATCTGCCTGAAAACGCTGCCTCAAAGACATGACTTACACAAGACTTAAACTTGCCTTTTGGTGGTGCTCCTTCCCTCCATGGACCACAGTGGGACTGAATTGACTAATTTAAACCAGACAGCTCACTTTAAGCTAACTAAAGTTCAGTGAAGCTCAGGCCATCTGCCACTGAAATCCTTGGGAGCTGATAACTATGTTGTGCTGATGGCTTCAGAGTCAGGTAAACAAAAGAATTAATTATTCACCTGCAAGTTCACCAAGGCTGTCTCAGGAATTAGATGTCAGACTCCTATCAAATTTCAGTGAGGAAGAGAGCCCTTAAAACTTCTTCTGAATAAGTCATGCCCTGCAGGCTGTGATGGCCTCAGCACATCCCTTGAGCAGCCAGGACTTCAAGGAGAGGCCTAGATCTCTCAGGAAGGGCAACAGAACCAATTTTTCAGCTTGTTGGAAGAAACACATACAAAATGTTTTATCAAAAATGTAAGGTTCTGAGGAAGCTGAAAGAAGCTCTGTGGGATTGCTTTGAGCTTCAGCTGCATACATTCACAGATATTCCATGAGAACACCTCTTCAAGCATTCACAGCAACAGAATCCATTAGGCTTAGGAGAGGTAACCTTTCCACTCTGTGGTCTTAGTTTAGGCACTGTTAACATTTTTGTAAACATGTCAACATTTGAGTGTTGTCAGCTGGTGGCCAGATGCCTCTGTTGGGGTAGCCCTTCAGTCTGGCTGAGTGGCACTTGTGTGGGCAGAGCCCCTTCCCTCCAGGTTTTGGGCTGCCTGGTGGCGTGAGGAAGGGTGAAGTAGCTCCATCTTATTTGTAGAGGTTGGAGGGAGGTGATTCTATCAGCTGTGTGGGCTGAGAGGGCTGGGAGGACTGTGTTCCCTCTGCCTGGCCTGCCATGGGAGGGCAGGAAGGTGTTGCTGCTGTGGTGAACGTGGGAAGCTGTTTCCTGACCAGTCCTCCTGGCTCCAGCACATTTTCTGGTTGTCCCTGCCACAGCTGTACCTCTCTGCAGACCACTGCTTTCTGCAGCTCAAGAATTAAAGGATAACTCTCTGGAAGTGGAGGTGAGAAAAGCCAGGGAGCCTCAAGCCCACTCCTCTCTCACTCCTCTGACTTCTCACTCCTCCCATTCCTGCTGTGTGGCATTTTCTGTCTTCGTGGCAGCCTAAAGAGGTGGCAAGGCCATTTTGCCCTGCCTGGGTGGACTGCACAGAGCAAGATGCCACACTTGCAAGGCTGGCACTGCCATCTGCCCTTGTTTCTTTTATGGTGACAAAAAGTGGCATTGTCAAACCAACAGACACAGCTCTCCTTTGGAGTCTGACAGCTGGCTAATCATCTAGGTGCGTGCCCAAGCATACATTTGCTAGGCTGCTGAACAGTTACAAAGGGCTTAAGAAGCTGATTGATTACATGTAATCAGTTTATGTTTTAAAATGGTTAATTACACTTACTGGTTACCTTTAATTAATAGGAAAGTAGACTGTGCACACTTCATTCATGTGCATACTGCCATCAAAGCCAGTGTAACTGCATTGCAGCACGCAATTTGAGTAGTTATTTTCATCTTTTTGCTAGTATTTTATTTTATTCTTTCATGGGCATCAGAAAGTGATAACCGTGGCTGACTCCAAGGGACATGTTCCTGTAGCATTCTGGGAATGATAAAAATCCTGTGTGCTAAAACCTAATCCTTTGGTATGGGTGTGAATCTATACCGAATGGTTTTTAAGCAGTGGGTTGGGATGCTCTGGGGGGGCACTGCAGCTGCCAGGGGCCCTGTGTGGTTATTAACACTCACCTGATGATGGACCAGATGCAAAGGCAGGACTGTCTTCTGTGAGACGTCCACGCCCTGGTTTTTCTGTCTTTTCAAACACTCTAAGTGAAAAGATGCTCTTCGACCTGAAACAGCAACCACACACAATGTGTTCATCACTCATAATACACCACAGGTCGTCTGTTTTCAGTTTCTTTTGGTGCAGTCCCACTGGACATACAAGAAGGACACACATGTTTTAGGCTATGTCCACTTCCCTCAACACTTTCCAAAGCAAAAGTATTTACAGAAAGCACTCGGGCATCATGAACCAATCAATGCTGCCTTCCAAGCAAGCTGCAAGGTAGGGTTCTGAACACTTTTCTCCTTTAAAACACATGCAGCTGATTTCCCTCCTGAGCAGTGGCAGTGCTCTCAGACCTCTGTGGCTGGGGCAAAGCCCTCAGCAGGGTGGTGGCAGCTGAGGCTCTGCTGCTGTGCTGGCTGTACACAACACGCAGACATGGCTCAAGTGACACTGGCGCCCTGCTTGCATGTGATCTGTGTCCCTCGGCTGCCGGACACACCACAGTGTACCAGACTGTGTCTATATCAAGGTCAGGTGGAACTGAATTGATCAGTGGTGAATTTACTGGTGAATGGAAGGTGACTTAAACAGATGAGAAGCATTTTCAGAATTTGGAAGGAAGAGAAAGATTCTAGAGGGAACTATTGAAACTGTCACATTGTTTAATTGCTATACAATTAAACTTCTCTAAATATGAGAAAGGCAATCCCAATGAGGAATTTAACACTATTGAAAAGTATGTTTATGGTCAAGTGCTTTAGTTGTGAAAAATGGCAAATAAATCCAATATTAAAGATTCAATACACGGCACACTAAAATATTTTGTGGTCTTCTTGATTTTGTTGACAATTTTCTAACAGAGGAAAGAAAAATTAGAATTCTGAAAATCGAACGTATCTATAATATTGTTTTGTTGAGAAAAAGCCCTCTCAGGGTTAGAGAAAATATGATATAACCCAGAGAATGAATGTTACAATGCAGGTTAAAAGTACTTCCTCTTTCTAGAGAAAAAAACCAACTAGTAAAATGAGTATGACATCAGTGTATAAATATTTACTAGAATGCAGTTAGTGAAGCATTGTATCAAGGGCTGACTACCTTACAGATAGATATAAAGTTGTCACTGCCTAATATTTTAAGATTTGAAATAAAATAAATGTTATTAGAACACTCAAGCATCCTGAAGGATTTGAGTGAAGACTTAGTAGCCTCACTTTAAACATTACACTACTTAGTCTGTCGCTGTTATTCTGTAAAAATGTATTTTATGTACATGATTATTTTTAGTTTCTCCCTCCAATGCCATTTTTCCACCATACTCAGAAAAAGGCTGAAAAATGTTATACCTAAAAGAGATCATTTTCTCACAGACTCTCTTGATACTTTCATAAAACCTTGTGATTCATGGGTTTCACCTGACAGACAGTGAGGCACTTGCAAATGTCCAGATACAATTAGAGCAGAAGGCAAATTTATGTTGTACTAACTTAATCTGACATTCAGTGTGTTCCTGGTAGCAGACAAAGGAGACAATCTCTCATTTCTCCTTGCTGAGTACACACAGAGCAGAACACCACAGATTCAAGGCTCACCCACTTGGTGACTCCCTGGTGATTGTTTGGAGAGTCTACAGTTCTCAAATAAACTGCCCTAATTCGAAGGCAGGCTTAATCAAACAGATCACAGGGACAGTCCAAACAGCCACAGGTTCATCTGCTGACTGAGTGTGAAGCCAGCAGAGCCATGTGCCTGATCAGGATTGTCTGCACACCCTGGGATTCCTGGTCTCACCAGCTGAATGTAGCAAACAGTAACACCCGTGCCCACACAGGCTGGGATTCCTGCAGGGAGATGTGGGAACTTCACCAAGGCAGAAGAAACACAGCCCAGCCCTGCTGGGAGGTTACCTAGTGCTGAGGAGCACAGAAACCCCTTCTTTGGAGAGTGCCGGGTGTCCTCTCCCTTGTTGGTTTCTGGTGGAGTGAGTTGTCTGTTTTCATCATCTTGGTATGCGAGCCTGGGAAGGAGAGCAGAGGGAATTAAAAAAGCAGCTGATATTGGGCAGAATAAGCCCTTTTCCAGCAAGGAAGCCAGGAAGATCATGCTAGCAAAGGGATGCAAGAGCGAGCTAGTTTCAGACTGTTACTGGTCCAGGAGCAGTAACAAGAGACTTTGAGACAGAAAAGCCTCTGAAAATGAGATCTGGAAACATCAGGAGGTAGAAGGGAATGTAGGGGAGGCCCTGCAGATCCAGATGTCTCATTCAAAGAAGGAGAATCCTAGGTGAAAGATATCCTTTTCAATATTACTTCTAGGGCTGAACTGCATTTTTAAAAAAAAAAAATTATTTTCTGATATTTGAGTTGTCTGACTCAAATTTTCTGACCTTCCCCCATAAATTGAAATTTTTGTAGAAAAAGTCACCTCTTCCCACCTCTCCCCCTTAATGAAAGAACCACCCAAACACCTTGACTAAAGCTGCAAAGCTCACATTTCGGTAGAGAGCAGACTTGGTTCACTACAGTACTCAATGTCTTCATTCAAATTTTCATCATAAGTCTCATCCTGAGACACTTCCTCTTGGCAAACAATTGCCAGCTGGCTGTCTCTGGAACTGGAGCTAATGAGCAAAAAAGACAAGTCAAGATACGGAGATGGTAAAGACAACCTGTTACAAAGACAAGAGTGACAGGCTCCATCTGTCTCAGTTTATTATAATGCTGAAGAGCCATCATAGAAAAATCAATGACTGTACAGAGCTACAGGGTTCACAAATACAGTTCACAAATGCAAGGCAACAACCTTTGTCTGTGTCCTCCTTAAACCAATGCTGAACAACACTGTAAATGTATTTTGTCATTTGTGACGACCTGTACTCTATTGATGTGCACATCACACTGACCACATTTCCAAAGATACACCTCACTGAACTCACAGTAAAATCTGAGATGGGCTCTGAGCAATGAGCTTTTTCCCTTGTTGCAAAAAACTTGGTTATGGATTTCAGAGAAGCCTCCTGGCCACTTGCAGTAACCTTCTCATCTCTGTGATGTGTGGCCTTTGCCTCCCCAAATCCCTCCCTCTGCACCAGCTCTGTCCTCTGCCTCCTGGTCACGTTCTCTTCCTTGCTGGCTTTTCCACCTTTCGTCCTTTTTTTCAACTGCAGAGTGCTTTTACTGAATTCAGTAGGCTCTGTTCAAAGGGTGTGCCAGCCCTTCTTGCCTCCTCTGTCCCTCTGTTTCACCTTTCAGCACTCGTATTTCACTTCATTTGGACTTTGTGTTTTCTGAGGAGTAAAGTAAAATCTGGAGGTAGCTTGAATCTTTGAGGTACAGACATGGAGGTATTGGAAACAATTTCAGTTTCTTGCTAGCATTTACAGAAGACAGCAGGGTGGCTTTTTTTTCCCCCCATCTTTTAGGGACTGAAGAGGCAACATTATGTTGTCATCTGGTTGAAGCAAAAACCATTGCAAGAAGTGTGGGTATGCATTGTGTAAGAGACCCTGTAGGACAGTGCTGCAGTGGCCTTCCTCTGAAATGAGAAGCAAGTAAAACTGCTAAGGTGCAGAGGGGAAAAAAAATCTGTACCTGGCATCTCCTCCTGCTCAACAGTCTGTGTATAGCCAAAAGCATAGAGATTTTTTGTATGAACATGCCAGGGTGTACTTCACTATGCTGTGATCAAAGAATGTGTAGGTGTGTGAGCCCAGCTAGAATCTCTAAAAAACCCCAAATCTAGAAAACAGCCAGAACATGGACCACTACTTGCCCCAAGTTGGGAGTATTTTCTGGAGCTGTCATGGTGATTGGTATCTCTATTTCAGCCCTACTGACACCAAACAGGAGAGCTCATGTTCAGCATTAATGGGAATTTGGAGTTTGAGTAGGATGAACAGTAGTGTGGGTGTTGCACCCAGCCAGCATTAGAGGGTTATGGAGAACACGTACCGTCCCAGTGTCTCGTAGTAATGTGTCCTAATTCAAGGAACGTGCCCAGGGAAGCAAGGAGAGAAAAGAACACCACGTTAGCACTGTCACACCAGCACAAGTCAGCAAGGAGGAGGGCAGATGGTAACATATGTTATGCAACTCCTGTGGCCTCCCTCAGCAAGGCACAAACTAGAAAAACCACAGGACTCTTCCTTCACTTGGGCAATTTTGCACCCACTGAAGTTGCTCTGTCTTATTGTCAGCATTTGTCCACCTTTTCACACTGCTCACTCCCTGCACTGAAAAAAAAAATCCCATCTCCTTCCTGCTGTTTCTAAAAGTATTAAAAAAAATCTCCCACTGAGAAAAATGATATTCCTTTTTTATTAGTCATCTGTGTGTAGAGAGCCTGAAAACTGTCCAGAGAAGGGGATTTTCTTTGCTTTGTTTCTGAAAACCTTGCCCCTCTCCTCCCAGAATGTCTTTGGTGATCTCTGTAGGGATGCGACCTGCTGAATGACACACCACTGACTTCAACAAAGCTCCTTTCTTGGGTGATTAAGACATGAAGAGCAGTCTGCTTGAGCTACCAGTTGATAAAACACCTCCCTGTGGTGAGGGAGGGTTTGGAACTTACAAAGGTTTCTTCCCGATAAAGCCCAAAGAAACCAAGTGTGTTGGTCAGTAAGAGTGCTGGTGCTTTGCAGTGGCTGATTGGTGCACATCTCTTGTGCTGTGGGCTGGGTGGAGAACCAGAAGGCTCAATCCAGGCTGCAGGCTGGGCAATGTCTGGGAGTGACTTCAGCTCGGCAGCAGTGCTCTGATGTTGGCATGCACCTTCCAACACCTGCTCCCCTGGCTCCCTCTCCGCTCTGAAACTTACCTTTTGGATGGGAGTTTCCAAGGAGCCTCCTGCACACATATGGTGGGTGACAAGGGGGTCCCATGGCCTTCCACGGTGCTGACAGTGCTGGGGTAGCTGGACGGGCTGGGGAAGCGACACAGGGCAGTATTGTTGGCATTGTTGATGTTGGCATTGGAGCCTGAAGATGAGTAGCTGCTGGGAGTGAAGGTGGAGTCCACCAGCTTCTCATGAGATGGAGACTCGGTGTCTCCGTGGTTGTTGCCAGACTTATTGATGTGCAAAGGTCTCTGGGTGGTGAATGTCTGGGGGAACCCACTCCTGCCATCACTTTGGTAATAGCTCACATGGTTTCCAAACAAGCCTCCAGCTCTCTGCCAGAGAAACAGAAAGGATTTTTCCTTTGTTAGTGAGATGTGCAATGGCCCAGGTGTTTTCATGCTTAGACTGTTCTTGAGGGGAAAAAAAGTGAGGAGCAAAGTGAGCATGATGACATTGCTGCTCTCCCTTCCAGCAGGCAGTGTGTGGACTTCTCTGTCACAGACTAGGTACACACAGGCTGAGATTCAGAGGACTGGCAGGTGCATAGATGTCTCTACACCTCCCACCAGTCCTGGGAGACCAAGATGCCGTATGGATGCAAGGACCAGGTAGCTGCTGTCTGGTTTTCCCAGTGCAGTTGCAAAGGAACATTTAGATATGAGAGGGAATTTGAGAAGAGCACCAGAAACTATTAATCACCCAGAGGAAGAAATGAAGAGAAATTTAATGAGCCAGTTATGTACTGTTTAGATGGTGAGTAATGAAAGGGACTGACAGCATCTTTCTGTAAAGAAAGGAGGAAAAATCCAAAGGAGAGGAAAAGTTACCAGAGGAAACAATTACAAGAAACAGGAATGAAATAAGAAAGAAAAGACTTAGCTAAATAGGTCAGAAAACTTTCTCCTGCCATAGGAGCTCTGTTGGGTTCTAGTGCACTTTTTGGAAGGATGTGCCACTGAAAGGAGTGAACAAAACACTGAAGTGTGCCTGGCTGCTGCTCTGCAGATTGCAAGATGGCTGCACTGATCTGTTCTTTAATTTAGGTTTCATGAGGAAATCTTCCAGTGAGAAGTTTCCCTTGAGAGAAAGAGAGAAGGAATTGGGATAAAATTGTGCCAAGACCTTAAGACCTTTCACTTAGGACCTAGGTCAACCACTGTTTTCTACTAAGATCTGCAAAACAAGAGGGCCCAGCTGAAATGCAGAATACACAAAAGAGAATGTAGCACTCTGAGCTCAGCCTCAGCTCACAAACTTGCTCAGAACCTACCCGGAAGATATCATCTTCAGAGGCAGCAGAAACAGCTTCTTTCATGGCCTTGTCCAGTTCTTCCTCAGCTGTCAGGTCTCCAGAAATTGCTCGTCGGATCTCCGGCCCAATGTCGTGGAGCGTGCGCAGACCAGCCTGCAAAACAGCAAACTATAGAGCTTCATATCTCCGAGTGGGCACAGGAGAGATAACAGCATTGCCATTTCTTCCTAAACACTGTGGAGCCCTTTTACTTGGCATGGCACCCCCAGCTGCTAGAACACCAACAAGTTCTGTTCTTTCATCTCCACCTTAGAGAAAGAGAGAGAAACTCTTAGCAATACAAACCAAGGAATGTTTGTTGCTAGTCCTTGGCTTCATCACAACAGGACATAGACATGAATCCACAGACTTGACTAAGCAGCTCTTAATGTTGTGCTTTCAACTCTTGGTTCTCAGATCCAAAACCAGAAGCTCTAGAGCAGCCATAGTTCCAGTTGAACCATGTACTCTTGTGCCTCTGAAAATCTCTTTTATGTTTTTTTAATCAGCAGCTTAAATATGGATTTAATAACTAAGCTTCTGGCATCTTGACCTGGAGAGTCCTCAAGCCCCCCACTGACTGTAGTCTGTTCCAAAGAGTCCATTCAGGGTGGTAAGCTATGGGTGTACAGAGGCCTCATTCTGTGCTTGTGCCCACATCACAGCACTTTTCAGCTTGCTGAAACTCCAGTCACCCTTTTTCCTCAATGTACCCTCAAGGGACATAAATAGTACTGCTTGTACAGTCAATGGGGCTTTCTCTTTCTGTCACACAGCCTAATAGTCTACTGAGTGAACAAATATCACAGTGGGGAACAGATCCCAGTCCTTACAGTCTGATGCCCTGTCCGTTAGGTGGCCTTGGCACCCAGGTATGCTTTTCTGCTTTTTAAGTGATTTTGCCTCCTGGCAACATGCAGACTCCTCAGAATGGGTGAAGTGTATGTGGGAGTAAGCAAACAACTGTAGGACACTTCATACCAGTTCTCTAAAAGGATCCCAAATTTCAAATATTACTGGCAGATTGATAAATTGTGATTATACCTGTGCCTTCCATTTCCAGAGCTAAGGGATTGTGAGCCCATGGTACACAGGTATTTATCCAAAAAGGACTGGTATGATAATTCAAGGAGTCTATGAACTCCTTTCCAGTAGGGATAGCCCACCCTAGAATGGTTAAGAGGGAAGTGGGGCCACCTGTCTCTACTGTACCACCCCTGTCCGCTCGGGGCCCACTTGTCACCTGTAAGGACAGCGCGTTACGCTGGGAGGGCTTCCCCACCAGCCCCTGCTCTTTACGTTTCTTGAACTTCCGGAAATACTCCTGGATCAAGAAAGTGGCGTAGAACTTCCCGACGGTCACCTCGTCATCTGCAAAAGGGGGTTAAAACAATAAATTAAATAAGCAGCTGATATTAACAGTGTATGCGCTCACGGGAGCCTCGCGGAAACACTGGGCATTGCAGCCCATCTCTGCTTTTTATGGCATCAGGATGAGGGCTCAAGGAAGGGATTGCTCCACAGCCAGAGCTTGCTGCTCTCAGGAGGAGAGGCGCAGGTGGCATTTGGGCAGCGTGGCTCTGCAGGCAGAGAACTCCTGTACTGGGAGTACATCTAACCTTTGCAGTCTCTGGTGTTGGTTAACCACAAAGGATCTCGTTATAGCAGCAGCCTCCCAGTGTGGGTCAACACATGCTGCTGTCTTGTGCCTGGGGTCAGACTTATTCACAGCCAACAGCATCTTGCCAACAGCATCTGACTGATCATCCATCCCAGGCCTGATCTGACCCTTCCCTGCATTGGAATTCTGTCCCTTTGTGCCTAAACACGGGTGTGAGTGAAGAGAGATCACCTCTCCCCTGAAATGTGGTCACAGCTGTGTTCCCACTCAGTAAAAACTGTCAGTCAGCCAAAATGGGTGCTACAGTTTTCTCCAGGTAGCTCTCCTCCCTTCTGCAAAGCCATTGGAAATTTTAGAAGACATGGTCCAGTGACTTCAGAGCAGGCTGAGCAAGGCTCAGGACCTGGCTGCACCTGTTGGCTGCCTGCCAAGTGCTGTTTTGTGCCCATGGGGTCACCTGGAAAGTCAGTGAATGCCATACCGGATGCCTATGCACCAACTCCTATTTCTGCAGGTTTTCTTCTTTCCCTGATTTCTCAGCAGTAAGAATGGGACACTCATATTAGTATAGAACTGATCTCAGCCTGATGAAATACAGATAGCTTGTGGAAGAAAGCCTGTCCCCCATTTTCCACCTGATGATCACAAGGTGCAGTAGGACATGACAGGTGGGGAAAAAAACAGAGATTCAGAGACAGGGACGAGACCCTGCACTCACCACCTGCGGGAGGCACCACCTGGTCCAGCAGCTTCATACTGGTGCGCTTCCAGATTTTCTTAATTATTGCTCTCAGCTCTTCGTTGGCTTGCTCCAAGTTACCTGCAGGGTGAAAATCATCAGAGACAGGAATTACGCAGACCCTGCAGAGGAGCAATTTAATGTCTGGCATGGCAGTCTCAGGAGGTAAATATCAGAGTGTTTTCAGGAGGGGAAAGTCTTGGGCCAAGAGATGCTCAGACCATTCCTAAAGCTCCCTCACAGCAAGAGCCTTTCTTCCTAAATATGCATATTCATCTCTGGGTAGGGAGGTGACTTTCCTTCTAGATACCCATTTCTTCTCAAATGAGTCACCTTCAATTTTATTTCTTGATTTATGTACATTCAAACCCCTCTCTTCTCTCTCTAGGTGTCTGAAACCAGTTTCTTGTCCTCCTAAAGGTGCTGTTCCTGCAGCTTTTCTTATTTCTCCCCAGCACTAAGGCAGCTGAGGGTGCTGCACAGGGCTCTGCATGGCAGTAGCTCCTGTGATAGGATGCATTGAAGATGGGGACACTGAGTGACTTGCTGAGGATGCAACACATGGACAGCATCAAAGGCAGAAATCTGACTCAGGAGGGCAATTTGCAAACTTCTGCTCTGACCACTTGAAAAATCCTGCTACAGCAAGAAAGAAAGCAGTTTGAGGCTTTAGATGGTTTCCCAGGAGTTCACTGGCAATGACTCTGAGAGTGTGAGGCTCAGACAGACAAGAAAATTGAGTCCTTTTTGGGTCTCTGTTTCATAAGACACAAGATGTTTTACAGGGATTGTGGGTGGCTTTTTCTCAGGAGTCTCTTGAGCTGCAGTCAAATTTGGTTTAGCACAACTTTCAAGGCCTTAATATAATTTTTTCGTTTTGCCACTGTTTTTTAGCTCAGCTGTGTACAGCTGGCACAGTAAGGTAGAGTTCTGCTGCTCTCTGCTTCCCCATGCCTGAAATGTAATGCAGCCACTCCAGAGGGAGAGATGTTTAGCTGTGAATCACAGACCTCCACGCTCTTTTAATGCATCTCATTAATACATGAAGCCAGATTTTGACTCAGGACCAATGGCTTTCATTACAGCAGGTGACAGAGTACAACAAAGAGGACAAGCTGAGCCCCAAATCTTGTCTGCTTTCCTCAAATATACCTGCTGTCTATGCAAAGCCATTAACAGTCCCTTTACTTCTCATCTGTCTTTACAACACCCCTGTTACTACAGTGTAATGTTAACTCATGCTAATGGAAGCACAGGAGGAGTTTTTGTGAGATGAGACCCTCGAGTCCAAGCTCTTTTTTTCTCTCTTGGACTGGAAGATCAGTGGCAACAGCAGTCAAAAAGTGGCTCAGCTCTGCAGACAGGGTACAAAGAAGAGGCTTCTTTGCCCTTTGTCCTTCTCCTAATTGCTGTGTGAGCAGACATTGATCTAAAACTTTAAACTCTCAGGCCACTGTGAAAAATATAATCAATAATTTGAGATGATACTATAGGAAGCACTGACTTCCTAGGTAGTGGGAAACACTGTGTTGTCCCTAGAAGATATTATTACTCCAGACCTCTCTACATAGCTTTTTGTCCCATGTGCTGCATATGAGTAATTTGGATCATTTTACACAAGATGTCCCTGTTGGTTCATTCCTGCTCAGGACATCTTGGCACAAGCACTGCTTTGCTACCTTTGTACCCTTGCAGACAGCAAACTTCTCACCTTCTGTCTTGATCCTCAGTGCTGTTCTGACCAATGCAAAGAGAGTGGCATTGAACATGACTGTTCCATCACTGTTCAGTGGCATATTCATGGAGACAAGGCGCTGTGGGATGAAGAGAGGGAAGACAACAATCACACTGCCACACATGGACTGAAGCATGTCCTCATGATGCCCTCCAGACCTGCCATCCCTCTTATGTGAATATCCATGACTTGTGGATTTAGTTACACAATGAGAATGCCCTGTTATTTCTATCAGTCCTAATTTCTCTTGAGATGGGTGTTTAACAGTACAAGCAGATGTGTGTTCTTGGTGCTTGAGATCTGTGCTGAGCACAGGTGTGCTCTCCTAACCAGACAGAGGGCTGATGGCCCTGGCTAGTGCACAGCCCATCTGCTGGTGACCCTCCTGCCCTCGACTGGGTGGTTGCAGCCCAGAGGAGCTGGTGAGAGGCACAGGGCAGCCCAGGGGTTGTTCAGACACACGCTGTTGCTGGGTCTGCCTGGTGGGCAGCAAGCTGGGCTGTGCCCAGTGAGTGAGGCAGGGTCAGCTAGAAAATGCCACTGCAGGCTGTTCAGTATAAAACAACTGCTCTGGTGGGAGGCAGCCTTGCCCACAGCATGGGGATTGGAATTAGATGGTCTTTGAGGTGCCTTTGAAGCCAAAGTTGACTGTATTCTCTGACGGATTTTCTGATTTAGCTGCTGTGAGCCCAGCCTGCCCTGAGCTGCAGAGTTCCTTACTTTGCAAGCCACCCGGTGAGGGCAGAGCTTCCCAAAGCCCAGCGGGGGCTGGATCCGCCGGAGCAGCGTCACCACATCCAAGTGTTTGATCCGGCCCCTAGAGAAGAAAGCACAGTGAGGGCTGCATCCTGACCTGCTAGCCTGCCTGCAGAGTGCAGCTACAGCTAAAAGGGTCACTGAGATCTCTCCAGCCTCATGCTGCTGCTCCCTGTAGCCCAGGCATAGCTTAAAGTGTTATTTATTGCATTTGGTGCCTTCTGTAGGATTTGCCCAGCACTCATATAACTTCTACCAGTGCAGAAATCCCAGTTGTCAGTCATACTTGAGTCAATACTTGCAAGAACTGACCTCTGCCTTTTCAATGTTGCAGTTTCATAGTGCATGAACAGACAATTTGGGGTTGTCCTCCCATCACTGACCTGCTCAAAATAAATATCTGCTTATTTACTTGTTGGTCTGAGGCCTAAAGCAGGCAGAGAGGTGCAAAGGGTCTGTTTTTTTCCTTGTGGTTTACCTCCCACATAAATAGCCCCAAGCCACTGTCTTTTAATTCTTGTTTATGCTTTGGGCTGTCACTAGAGTGAGCACAATACAAAGTACTGAACTTCCTCCACAGTAGCAGTTGGGTTTCTCTTAAGTTTGGTAAATGGCATCTCAAAAGAAGAATTCTCTCATGGAGGGAGGCTCTACTAGAGCCAGAGGAAGGGCATGGGACATGGATGGGGAAAAGGAATAAAAGAGCTTCCCTTTTATGAACAGGGAGGAACAGGATGTCACCTGGACTGAGTGGCTATCTATTATATGGCTTCAGCCACTGCAGTCTTGCCTTCAAACAAGCACAAATAGTAGCATCTGTTTTGTTAACAAAGGGTGTATTTATTAGAAGTCTGTGCTTATTCTCCATCCATATTAAAAGTCCCCCCCACGGGAAGTCACCATGAATGGGAAGAAGTGTTTGAATTTATGTATCACTCTCATAATGTGACACGCCCTCACATATGGCAGAACCTGAGCCCAGATTAATCTTGACACTATGTCTCCTAAAGAGATCTGCTTTAATTTACACCCAAATCTCTTTCTATGGCTTTTGCATTATGAAGGGGGCTTTGCAATTACAATTGTCAACTGTACAGTAATGCCACAGGGAACTAAATGCACTTTAAGCCTAAGCATGTGTCAAACAGAGCATATAATACTGAATGTCAATTAAGCCCTTATGTGAGTTGTTCTAGTGTAACTTTAAATCTCTGCAAGTCTGCTGTTGTGAATAACCCTGCAGACAACGTAATGCAGCCGTGTGAATGCACAGGTTGTGATGGGGATCTATGACATATCACAAAGCAGAGATTTGAGCACAGCAGCTCTGCTGTGAGTTCAAAGTCAAACAGAAGAGTCACAGCTCAATATCCCAAACAAATACAACAATAAACCAATCCTCTAATCTCCTTTTCTCAGTATCCTGCTGCCCCCCACAAAGTCTGTATCACTCCCTGACAGAATGTAAAGCAATGGCCTGACAGGTAACAGTGCAGCCTAAATGCTGAAATTTCTTTGAGTGTCTTTGCACTTTGGGCTTATGGATTCACCAGCAGTGCCTTGTGGTGAAACCTAGTTTAGGAGTTTTGTAAAAAAAAACCCAAACAAACCCCAACTGTTCCTGAAGGAGGAGCACGGCACTTACTGCACTGGGTCTAGAGCACAGAAAATAGTGGGCCTGTTTTCCTGAGGAGCTCTGATATCCAGGCTGTGTTACTTACTTAGCTTCAGGGTCATACTCTGCCCAGATCCTTTTAAACTCATCCAGGTGGTGTGGTCCTAAAATGGACCAGTCCCGTGTCAGGTAATCAAAGTTATCCATTATAACAGCTACAAAAAGGTTGATGATCTGCAAACAATGATAGAGATGGTGTGATGGATGAGGCAAGGAACAGTAAATTTTACCAAGTTCTCCATTTAAGGTATGGATTTGGACTCACAAAACTAGGAAGCCATTGGGGTTAGGTTCTTTATTCCCCCATGGCAGCTCCCCAGTTTAAATGGGAAGAACCCAGAGGTGGAATATTCTTAGCTGGTTACATTTTTCTCTTCCCAACTAAATGGATGAGGCACAAATTTGCTGAATTCTTAGATGTACTGTTGTGGCTTTTTATTTACCTGTGTCTTTGCCCAGCAGAATGGGGTGGGAGAACCTGGGATTTATCTTTGGTAGGCAGTGGGGCTGAGATAAAAGTCCTTTCTTCTGGCCCGAGAACAAAACTTTTAAAATGTTGCTGCTGTTCACTGGGAGAGTTTTGGGCACTGCTGCCAGCTGCAGAGCGTGTGCTGTGGCTCTGAGCAATGCCGCATTGCCAACACGGAGCAGATGCAAGTGGGATATGTGTATTCTCACAGTCATTGCTGCTGGAAGCAATGAAAAACCTGCTCAGCAGCCAGAAGGAAGGTAGGAGGGAAGGTGGGAAGTGTGGCTGAGGCGTTGCTAGCCTCAGCACAGCCTACAACGCACTGATTTGGTTTTCTCATTGAGAGGGAGGGGGGAAGAGGCTGCTTTGCTGTGCACAAAGGATTGGGCTTGGAAAGAGAGCATCCCTTCAGAGCTGGAGGGAGGCAGGGAAAGGGTGTTGTCACTGAAAGGGTGCTGCTGGGAAAGACCCCATGGGGAGATTTCCCCTCTTTGAGATCATTCTTCTCCTGTGCATTGCTGATGTCTGGGGAAGCTCAGTCTGACAGAGGGAAGGTTTTGGGTTGGGTGGACTCACCAGGAAGGCACAGAGCATGTAGAAGCTGATGAAATAGAAGACGGCAAAGCTGCTGCCACAGGAGTGATCGGCTTCCGTGGAGTTGGCTGGCTCTGACTCTGGGTCGCACTTCTTGTCCGGGAGACATGCCAGCATGATTTCCTGCCAGGCCTCACCTGTGGCACACCTGGGTGAGGCAAAGGGCAGGGGAAGACAGCAGTGACATCAGATGTGACAGGGACTGACACATTAGCAACCTGTTCCTGCTCCCATGAACATAAATGGGACTTTTGCCACTGAGGTCAATTAAGAGCAAGTTAGGCTGATGGCTTTGACATTCCCAGGCATACTCTGCTCCTCTGTTTGATTTTGTTGCCATCATCAGCGTATCATTTCTGACTGGCTTTGCCTGCTGTGGGTATGGGGCTCTCATGCTCCAACCACAACCATGGAGATGTGTGTGACATGGCTATGGATTGCATCTAAAAACATTCTTCAAAATTACGGCAGTGTTGAATTTGTGCCAGCTTCCCATTCCCATGGCTGTGGGATGATGTGCTAAGCTGAGCTGGTCATGGCCATGCCACAGCACGAGTTCATCATGTCCCTTTCCCTGCTAGAAGTCACACTGGTCAGATTTGACCCAAAGATGTTTTTGATGCATGTCAACATTGGAGAGCACTGAAAACTGGCTACCTTTCTTCCACTTGTCTCCCTCCCCAGCATTGAGCATTACCAGGGTGAGCTGCTGGGGTACAAGAGACTTAATGTACTTAATCTGACACAATTCCCAGGCTCCCCTACCGAAGGACAACATGTTACTGCTCACCTCAGGAACATGACATGGTAGAAGGAGATAAGCTGTGCCCGAGAGCAGAGGAATCGTGCTCCCAGACTGACACAATCCAGAGCTGTCGTACACCCACCTGAAAAGCAGCAGCACTGCCTGGGGGAAGGTCTGGAAGTTATTGTTGCGGTTGATTTCTGTGGTATCGTTCAGCGCAATTTTACCAAACACCTGGCAGAAAGCAGAGGTCTTTTCAGATTAGCCCTGCAAAATCCCCAAACCTCTTGTCACCCATAACTCTCAGCCTCACCCCAACTCTGATATTTAATGGAATCTGCTCTTCTATTAAAAAAACATTTCTTGTGTGTCTTTCGTATTTGTTGTTGCTTCCATGGCTTGTGCTTTATTACCAGAAAGGCACTAATTTTGCAACAAGAGGTATCTTGTGTCAGAACAAGGTATCCTTCCTTATTCATACACTGAATGCATTGCATGGGGCCTTGTTTTAACAGGCACTCAAATGGGAAGGGAGTCCAGCTGAAAGAAATCAGTAACAGAGAAGAAAAGGCTCCTTCCTTCATTGCTTATCTTTGTCAGGGGGAAATGATAGCAAAAGGCCAGCAACTGCAAAGCCTTGAGCTTCCATCTCTGTGGGGGGCCTTGGATCTTCACAAAACAATGTAAAGTCCATTGCATTGGGTCTGTAATTGTCCAAATTCCTGCCCTTCTATAGTCATGCTTGTCACCAGCAGGTGTTTCAGGGGTCCTCCCAGAATGCAGCAGAATGAAGATGATGACCAGATCTGCCCAGACGAGGATGTCCTAGAGCTTCCTCCCATGCCAGTAAACCTTTCTAGGGGCCTGCCCTCGAGTGTGAAGTCCCCAGTGCAACAGATTTTCAGGCTTCTTTGAAAAAATCTTGGATAGCTGTGGTACTTTCAGTCAGTGGGACTGAGAGCTTAACAAACCTTGTGGAGCAGAAAGGTCTCTGCACAGCATAATCAGGACTATTTATTTCCCATTGATAATGACGTGGCAGAGATCTTGGGGGCTGAGAGCTGTAATCTCTCTGTAGCCAAAACAAGCAGCAGGAACAGAGCAGCTCTCAGAGCACACCGAGCTTCAGGGAAATGTCACTGATAATTAGCACCCCAAGAGAAACAATGGCGTGGAGAGGAGCAAGGGGACAGTGGTGGGAAAGCCTTGCCAGATGGGAGGGAGGGTCAGCACATGGCAGTTTTCCTCAGGGGTTCCTCATGGATGCCTGGGCCATCCCCTGCCTGAGCAGCCCCACACCACAGGCAGCATTGACAGCCCCAGCTGCACCGAGGAGCAGCAGCAGGACAGTGCAATGCTCAGAGCCACTTTGAGCCGAGGCAGCCCCGCATTTTTCACTGCAGGCAAGTGCAGGTAAAGGAGCTTCCTATGCTGGAAGTCTGATCTTCCTTTAGACCCTGCAGCTTCCCTCACACATGAGGTACTGGCAGCAGCTGCTGTGGGTGTTTTGCATTAGGTACTTGGGAGGATCTGTAAGTGGAGGTTCCTCCCTCATGGCCTCTCCAATCTGTGCCTCCTGGGCCATCTTACGAGCGGCTTCATCCATCAGCATCAACTTGGATTTTTTCCACTCGAGCACATTAGGTAGTGAGGCTTGAATGTTGTTACGCTTCAAGTCATGGCAGTAGCTGACATAAAGTTGCAGTTCTCCTTTATAAGGGAAATTCTGATATTTTCATCAGATCTGGTACATCCAGTCTTTCATGGTAGCTGCTTAATGGAGCGAGGGATGATTTTCCTTCCTATGTGTCCCTATGTGTGAGAGAACTCTGTGTGTCAGCACATTCAAGAGAGCTGCACACAAAATGCCTGAGATGCCCTTTGGACAAAAAGTGATAATGACAGGTCTGTGGGCTCTGAGCAAACAGGGAAAATGGAAAAAGTTGTTTTTCTTATTGGAAGACATAAGGACATGAAGTGGCCTAGTAATCTAGATCAGTGTGAAAGACAGATGTATGATCTTCAGGCTGCTGAGATGATTTAAACAGAGGCTTGAATGTAAGCCAAGGGTTAAATAGGTTACTCAGAACTAGATGACAGAAAAGGGAGTAGAATTACAGAATAAAGCATATGGCCCTGGCAGTGCCTGGAGCACTGTAGACCCCGTTTGCATGGGTGCCTGGAAGCCACTTATACTGCTTTGTACAGCAACATAATACCAGGTTAATACTCTGAAGTGATCTTCTGTATAGCACAGGTAATTCTGTAGGATCTTGACCATTAGTTAGGTATTAAAGGGAAAACTGGCAAGTTTACAGTATGAGCCCAGTAGAGTAAATGGCAGCTGTGATTACTGGGGCTATTGAGATAACCTGTGATAATTCAAGAAAAGATTAATTTTATTTTTCACTGTGGGGCAGGGTAGATGGAGTCTGTGAAAACATGTGATTATAATAACAGGAAACAAATTAAAACAAGGTCACAGAGGTCAGATGAATTTCATTACAAATTATGTTGTCATTGTGAAACCAAGAAGCCTGTCATGTTTGAAGACCTCTGGAAGCAATTATGCCATGTCTTTCTATGCTGTGGCCTCTGGTCTGAGATGGCTGACTTGTCTGAGGACTCTGATTAACACCAAAGTGGAAAGTGAAGCTTAGCTTGAACAGCAGCAGATGAGGCTGGGAGTGTGCCTATACCACGCACTGTCCTCAAAGGTCTGCGTGCAACATCAGTTCCTCTCACAGGAATGCTCGGGATGGTTCCAAGTGCATTTTGCAAACTGAATAAGATGTTGTGTTGATGCAGCTGCCTGGAGAAACTCTGCGTGTTGGTACATTGGGTCTGATCCCATATTTACCTTCATGGGCGTAGGTGAAAATCTGCTCTTTAGAACTCAGTGGAAGTTATACTAGTGTGAAAGAGATGCAAGAGAACATTTGGGTTTGTTCAGTGCAGCATGGCCATAAGCCCACTTAAAACCCCATTTTGAACCAAAAAGTGAGGCAGTGAATCTTCTTTGTGGTTATTCCTTCTAGAATGTGGAGGGCAGGCATGGTCCTTTTACTGTTTGCATATTGTGTTCTGCCATTAAATGGGTCAATACTTCTTTTGTTTGCTTTCTTCTGGAGTGTGCGGTGCTGCTGTTGGAAGTACAGAGTCAGACGACGTTTTCCAGCCAAGGTTAGCTGCCGTCTTACCTTACTGGCTGAAAACATTGCTGTAAGCCCCCACAACCACACATGGACTAGTCACTCTGTAAGCCTGTTCCCATGCTCTAGTAGGAGAAGACAGACACAGCTGAGCTCTTCAAGCATCACTTACCTGCATCCCAATCACAGCGTAGATGAAGAACAACATCACTATTAAAAGAGCCACATAGGGGAGAGCCTAGAAACGAAAGGAAAAAAGAGAGCACTGTGTCTCCGCCGAGGCTGGCAGGCAGGAGCCTGGTCCGTGCTCCTGGCTTTGGCACCCGGGGCGCGGCTGGCCCGGGATGGGCTCTGTAGTGCGGGCAGCTGGCCACTAGATGCCTCCCCAGGCCCACGCTTGGTTGCCCGCCCAGCCCAGCAGGCTCGGCAGTGTGCCATCGGGGATGGATGGAGCTCCGCTGCCTTCCGGTCACTCCCGCCCTTCACCGAGCCAGGAAAGCGAGGGAAAACCAGTGTCTACCCCTGCTTACCAGGAGGAGAAAGCTCTCACAACCAGCATTACTCTGGCACTAATGGCAATGTGATATTTTCCTGCATCCAATCTGGTGAAATAAAAGATGCATCAGCTGCTGAAATCCGAATTCAAGGCTTCTGCTACAATGGCTGGTACCACTCTAAGTACCTAAAGCAGCATCAGCATCTTCCCTGTTCACTGGTAGGTGTCCCTGGTGGTGTCTGCCATACACTGAGTGTCAGTGATCAGCTGCTGAAGAGGAAAAGCAGCACCCTGATATGCAGAGCTGCCTCCCAAGGAGGAGGTCATTGCAATCAGCCAAGTGTTGAGAGCTACCACCACGAACAGGAATCAAGGGCTCTGGGCCTCACAGACTCAGGGTTTTGAGCACGAATTTTTTGACATATATAGTGCTCAGATCAGAGGCTTTCAGACCTTGCTTCAGAGGCAACGGGTGGACACATTCATCCTGAAAATGTGAACACCCAATTTCACAGAATATAATGAGCCTGCAACACTATCAGAGGGCTGCAGCACCTCTGCCATGGAGACAGGCTGGGAGAGCTGGGGTTGTTCAGCTTGGAGAAAGCTCCAGAGAGACTCTAGACTACCTTCCAACACCTAAAGGGGGCCTACAATAAAGACATAGAGGCATTTTTTTTCAAGGGCATGCAGTGACATGAGAAGATGGGATGATTTTAAACTGAAAGAGGGTGGTTTTAGATTAAATATTAGGAAGAAATTCTTTACTGTGTGGATGGGTGAGACATGAACAGGTTGCCCAGAGAAGCTGTGGATGCCCCATCCCTGGAAGCGTTCAAGGCCAGGTTGGATGGAGTTCTGAGCAACCTCATCTGGTGGAAGTTGTCCCTGTCCATAGCAGAATGGTTGAAACTAGGTGATCTTTGTGGTCCCTCCCAATCCAAACCTGTCTGTAATTCTGAATTGAACACAACTAAATCTCGCAGCAAAAATCAAGGGAATATTTTCACTGGCCACCATGGAGATTTGACTGAGATCTGCATCAATCATCTCAAAGAGATCTGAATATTAAAATGGCAAAAAATAATAAAATCTTTTAGACAATGTCTGTAATCATCATCTTGATGATTCGTCTGGCTTTTTAGGGGGTCGGAAAAATCGGTATGTTTACCCCACAATGTCACTGGAGAGACCACCAGCTCAGAATTGGGCTCCAAACATTTTGTGATGGTTTAGCTGGGACTTGATACACACAACACCTAAGAGCCCCTGGGATAGTGTCCAGACAGGACTTGAGGTGTAAAACTTATAACAGTGTAACTTCTGTTTTTCAGATGGGGATGGGAAATGGTGATGGGAAAGTGTCTTCTCTCCTGTCTGTCTGCCCCTCCACTTCCTTTCCATCTTCTGCTCAGCCCACTCCTCTCCACTAGGGCACCTTCCTGCTCATCTCTGCCCCTTGTTCCCCATGGCTCCTTCATCTCCTCACCTCCCATATTCTACTCTTCTGCCTCTGTCCTCCTCTGGCTCTGTCCTTCCCTGGCGTTACCACTCTGTCCTTGGGATTCCCACGGCCTTGCCATGCCCTCAGCACCCTCTCACTTCCTACTCCTCCCACTCCCTGGCCTGACCCTGCTGCTATCTGCAGATGGAAACCCCGCTGAGCATTTTCCCACCACTCTGACCAGTGCCCCAGCTCGTACGTCAGCACTTCATGCCATGCCCAGGGTACGTGGAAGTTACCACGGGATCCAGCTCCATAAGTTCATTGCTTATTCGGCTGCCCCGTGTGAGCGGAGGTGCTTCCTGGAAGCATGTGGGGACACAGAAGAGCCTGTGCCAAAGTCTGCTGGGATCCCACATTCTGACAGTGGGAGTGGCTGAGCGGCACAGTGGCTATTCTTAGCTACCAAAGGAGCCTCCCAGTAGTTGCAAGAGGAGGAGCTTGGAGCAGAGAATTCCATGTTATAAATGGGTAAAGGCTTTCAAGGGAAAAGGCACTTGCTTGCAGTGCCTTCTTTTTTTTTCCTCCCCTGCTGTGGAAGATCTCTCCCTTCATACCTTCGCCCACCACCCTACAACCCTGCCTAAAGTGACACTCCATTTGAAGAGGTCTGAAGGTCACTGGAGGGAAGTACCAGGTGCTCTCTTTCCCATCTATCTGCTTCTCTCCAGCCATGAGCTGTGACAAGTTCAGCTCAGGGCGAGCTATTGCTAAAGAGGCTGAAGGGGCACAGGGGCAAGGGGAAGAGAAGCTGAAACTGGAAAGTGTGGCTGTCCCCTGCAGGGATGGCTGAGCTGTGCCAAGGGAATCTCATTCCTATGCATGCAAACAAAATGGTTCCCAGTGGCACTGCTCAAATGACGACCTGGAAGTTGGCAACTGTGCAAGCAATGGAAAAAGTCACTGTGGCATGGATGTGTCAGAAACCTGCTGTGCAGGGTTAGATCCTCTGGCAGTCAAAGAGTGTGCAAAATGAGTCCTTTGCATAAGCCTGGTGGTCTGGCTACTGAGATGTCCGAGAGCTGCACTGGAAAAAGTCCATGCTGATCCCTGGTGTGCACATGTGCTACTTCTGCTGACGAGAGACAGAAACTGCGATGAGCCACTGCACTGCAGGCTTTGCTCCCAGCTTATGTTGTCGCTGGTGAGGTTTAAGTTTTAAAGTGTGGGTCAGTTCCTTTTCCATTTGAGTTGATACAAAAGCTATCGACCATCTAAAGCCTCAGGCTGAGGGGTCTGTAGTTGCTGTTTCAAGGCTTGTGTGTTGTACAAGTTACTCTTTCACGCTTTTGTCCAGTGGCATGTCCTGCATATTTTCTCATGTTTGGACCACCATTTATATTCCCGTGCTGTGTTTCCCTGATACTTCCTTTGGATATGCCCCAGCTAATGTCCAGGTTGTGCTGGTCCAGTAAATCCAGGTCAAGTACTTTTAAAATGCAGGATAATGCAATGCTTCATCTCTAACTATCGGTTTATTACATGTGGCTAGTTTTTTTTTAGCAAATAACTGTGGTGTTTCTTTTCCTCCAAAAGTGATGATTCTTATACAGTCTAGTTTCCTTCACTTCCTCCTATCTACTCTGGAACTTTACCTACCACTGAAATGCAACCTGTCTCCAGGGAAAAAAGCAGCAGCAATTTAATAACTCGGCATTGTTACCAGCTAAAAAGAGTGGGGCTAAAAAGGTGAATTCTTCTTGGATGAAAGTATGATACTGGAAATCCTCAAAACAAGGCTTAAAGGAAACTTAATTGGGACCCAGGCCTTCCTCCATAGCTGCGTATTTCTCTTAAAGTTACACATATAAAATACAGCTCAAATAAGGAAAAAAAAAAGATGAGATCGAAGGGTTACAGACAGGCAGTAATTGAGTTGAACTGAACTATTAAGGCTGTTCAGGAGGGTCTCCAGCAATTACTCATGCTTTAAAGATGAAGCTCATACCCAGGCAGTCACTGCCTGCAAGTCCCATTTGCTTGACTCATTTGTGCCATTTGTCCCTGGGCGCATTTGAGCTCAGGCACTGGGGTGAAACCTCTTCCCCGAGAGGCCACCAAGGGAAATCAAAAGGAGTTAGGTCTTTCTTAGAGATAAGTGAAGGAATACCTGGAAGGACTTGATGAAGGTCCAAAGCAGTGTCCGGATGCCCTCCCCTCGGCTCAGGAGCTTCACGAGACGCATCACGCGGAAGAGTCGGAAGAAGGTGATTGAGATGCGAGAGTTTTCCTCTGCGTTCTGGAAGCCATTGGCACAGAGGCAGGAGTTACAACAGCACGAGAGAAACGAGGGCCCTGGGCCACAGAGGACGCTACGCTGAGAGTTCACTGCACTGTTCCTTGTCCTGGTACTGTTCCCTGGGCTTCCATTCCTGGCACCCCAGGGACAGGCCAAGGCTGCTCAAGCCTGCCCTGTCTCCCGTGGCAGTGAGGCTACTCTACAGGGGGCTCTCAAGGCCATCAGCCTCTCTCTTCAGTTTGCCTGGGTTTTCAGGGATTAGAGATAGGCTATGCTTTAAACCCCTCCATTGCATCTCCTCACATTGGAAAGAGGCAATTCCCCACTGACTTTGCACTGGAGGAGAAAGACACTTTCCCTTTTGACCTGTCTTGAGTGCTTCGCCCCAGTGCGTGCCTCAGCCAGCAGTTCTGGTGAATATGGTGTCGGGCACCAGCCACGTGCTGCTTGCTCTGCTGGGAAACAGGAGCAGGTCCCAGATTTGCCCCGGGCTGCAAAACCCGATGGGGGCACGGTGTGTGCTGGTGTCACTGGCACTACTGCCAGCCTGGCGGCCCCTGTGCTGCTGTGGCCATGCTCCTGGGGGCTGGGCCCTGGTCACTCGCTCCTGCTGCTGGGCCTTTTTCATTTCTCATGACCCCTTTGTATTTCCCACAGTCTGCGCACTGACTTTTGTTTTTTTTTTAAACATTTTATTTTGGCTTCACTGCTACTGTTCAAGCGTGGAGTATTTTAAAATAGTCTTTCTTCTGGCTTGTTTTTTCTCACAGCATCTGCTTTGTCCCTTAGCATTTTCCCCTGGGGTTGTAACCAGCTCTGACGTTCCTCAGCCTTCACATGTGTGAAGGGAACATCCATCTGAAGGCTGCTGCAGCAGCAGGCTCACCTGGACTTGGCAGAGGACTTGCTGCCTAGCTCAAGGGCACAGCAAATGCCATGTTTTCCAGTTTATTAAACCCCTAAAATACTGTGCCAAGCCTGTGGAGCTGGTGCCTTCCGGTAGCAGCACTGTGGGAATGTGACCTCCTGTCACAGGGGGAGATAACACTGTCACCCTGCCACTTGACCTGCTGTGGAGCAAAGTGCATGGAAACCCCCTCTCTGTCCCCACCCAGGCTGCAAAGACTGCAGTTGGAGTCTAAACACCACTGAAAGAGCAACATTTAGGAGGAAGAAACAGTGCAGATCACCCCTGCTGTTAACTACTCACCACTGTGTAAACCAAGAGAGAACAGACCCTTTGGATTTCCTGTCACTGGGCAGTGCAAACAGCAGCTGCTGGCCTGTGTTCTGATAAACCCCAAGGCACAGGAGCAGCCTGGATGGATGTATCTGGGATTAAATGTCCACATGCAGATGTAAACCTGTGTGTGCTCCTGCTTCTGAGCCAGGATGGGCAGATTGGTGCTCAGCTCTGTCCCTGTCCCCACGCAGGGGCCGTAGCTGCGTGCTGGGGTGTGACCCCTGCTCATACAGAGAGGCCAGCACCACGTGCAACAGTTCAGGACTGCACCCAGATGCAGTTTGTCTGTCTGTCTGTGGTGTATCTGTCACCAGGTAGCTTGCTCCAGTCTGTAGCAAAGGCTGACACTCGCTGCCCGTGGAGTAACAGGGTGAAAAAGATTAGGGAGACAGGCTGAGTCAAGGAAAAGCCTGAGTGCTCCCTACACCTCACATCATCCTTGTTTGATTACTTCGACATCAGGCTGGGGGCTTCAGTGAATTGGAGTGAGTTGTTCTGAGGTGAAGGAGGGAATGATCAAAAATCATGGCACTGAATACTCTCAGCGCTATGGTCCCAGAGGGCTAACTGTAAGGTCAAATAGCTCTCCTAGTCCTATAGAAGCCAAGCCCTAATACCATCTAAAACAGAGCTGAGGACCAGATTTAAAGTCTGTGCGGACAGCAATCCTGCTGTGGTTGTGACTAAAAAACCAGTGTTTTCTTATTCTACCAGCTGCTTTTCTTGTTGGCTTGGCTCTTTAGGTGGCAGCAAGTTGGGACACGGATCTGGACAGAGGTTTTAGTATTCCTTTGTCCTTCCTTGCTGAGAGGAGGCAGCTACTGTAGGCAGAAATTTATCTCTGCCCTCCTAGCATCCTAGAGCAGGCAAAGTCTAAGCAGAAGATGTAATGGAACAAATTCCTCCCTGATGCAAATCTGCGACTTACTGGCATCAAACCACTTAGCCAAAAACTCAGTGATGCCTCAGAAGATTATGGGCATTTTAAAACTAGGTGGCTACAAATTAGGTGATGCTTGAGTAGCCCTCAAGTATGCTTCCTCCTGGCTTTCATCCAGCTTTTTGAAGGCATATCCTTTCCAGAGGAGGGAGGTTCTGCAGAGTGGCAATCCAGAAACTGGAGTTACTGCAGCTCTGTTGGGGTGGTGTGGGAACTGCCTTGCACACCAAGGCAGCAGAGTGTTTTGTGCACTGTTTCACCACACTTTTTTTGGTGCAAAATAGAAACTCAAATGTTACAGTGAATCACCTCATTGAAGAGGAGCTTCAGAGTCCCAATGCTTTCTTTTCTGGATGCTTGGACATGAAGTTACACTGCAAACTCATTCAGTGTCACACTGTCGGTGACACAGGGACATGGTTTGTGGCTAACAAGAAATCTTACCAGGTCCAGTTCTCTCTTGGTGGTTCATTAGAAGGCAGAACGACAGTTAACTCGACCAAAGGAAAGCTCAGGATGCACAAGAGATACACATGTGCAGCATATTCACAGCTCATGTGAACACCAGACTCACACCAATACACGACATGGCAGCTTCATGCACAAATAACTAGGCTGGGCTTGGAGAGAGAACTTGTGATCACGGAGAAGAGAAAAAAGGAGTGTGTTAGAAAGAGTGTCACAGAAGCTGGGAGGGTGGTCTGTATTTTCGGTCTTACCATAGAGGAAGAGCATTGGGTATGTTCAGCTGGCTTTAAAGAAAGGCAGACAGAAATAAGCTGTAATAAGTCTCCAATCAAGAGCCCTAGTAAACTAGGTCTTGGCTAACACAGGAGCAACAAAATGGCAGAAGAGGGCAAAAGGGAATTTGAAAGAAATGCACAAGAGGCTGGGCTTATTCCCTAGGATGCCCAGGATCAACGCTGGCTGTGGCAGAAGTAGCTACAACTGCCAGTAAATTTGATGTCAGCTCTCTCCACTACCACCACATGTGAATCACACCCAGTGTCTCCTGAGTGCTGGACACTCTGGCAGTGGAGGGACTGGACTGTTAACACGTTTCTTGTATCACTACTGTGAGTTCAATACAGGGGCTGATTTAGCTCTCCAACTCAGATCCAGGCCATGTTTGCACAGGGACCAGCCAGCTTCTAGTGCATCCATCTGATTTGTAAGCCCATAATATCCCAGTGCTAAAGCAACACTTTCTGTTTATATATCCTCATTCCCTTACACACAGCTCTGGGTGAGACAATGGGTGGGGAGAGTCTGGCTCTTGGCAACCCTACAACACCCACCACCAGCTGTGGAAAGGGGGGTGGTGCAGTTAATTAGCTCTCTCTACCTTCACCCACCTCCCAGCAAAGCTGTAGGGACACAATGGATGTGTTCTTGGAGGCCAGGCTGAGCTGAGCCGAGCCCTGGTCATGCCTGGAAGAGTCAAATTGCTGCAGACACTTGGCCTGACATTCCTTGATTAACCTCTGGGGCCATTTCCCATACTGAGAGCAATTCTAAAAAATACCCAAGACTGCAAGTATCCTTGGGTGTAAGAAGCAAAACTGTAAATTAAATAAAACTGTCTTTTTAGGAGTCCTTCAGTTCAATAGTAACATAATCCTTCAGGCCTAACCTCTACCATATGCCAAACCTGTCTGCTACTTTAGCAAAGAGGGAACTGATGTATTTCTTCTGTCAGAGTCAGAATTCCCCTCTAGTGCCATGGAGGACTCCTGCAGCATGCTCCTGCTCTCCAAGGATACTGCAGTAATCAAAGTGCATTGTATTACCTAAAGAAAAACTGTAGTTTGGATGCACAGCCTATTTGGTGATATAGGCAGATGAGAACAATTAAAAACCCAAGGTACACCTATCATAAAATAATTTGGATTAACTCATTGGTTTGGTAGTGTCAGCTTTCATTGCTTTTATCCTCCTCTTTCACGTTTGCTCTTGTGTTTTCAGATCACATACAGGCAAAAGTTGGCTTGAATACTAAATAAAGAAGCAGTGCCCATAGAGACATTTCTTACAGGTCAGGCATAGATTTTGATTTTGTGTTGCTAGGCAAACATCTTTCCAGCAAAGTGTTTCTCTTTCCCATCCCCCTTCCTCTTTCTAGTTCTGCAAATCACCTTTTCTAACAGTAGAAGAACCCTTATTCTGCTGCTTGCTGCATTCCTGGTAGAAACTACAAAGGGCCTTCAAAATTACTGAAGAAAGCCTAAAAATTTTTGGGATTCTCCATCCTTCCTGGCTGACACTATTGGTGCATCTGTGACTGACAGGCTGAAGAAGCCTTTCAAGGCGTTGTGGGTAATTGTGCATTTATTGTAATTTCTTCTCTTATTCCCTGAGCTAACTGGCTGGTGTTTTAAGATCTGGTCAAAAATGTAGCAAATTATTTCACAACCTATGGTAGAGGCTCAAAAGCAGCACAGGAAAGGTCCTGCTAATGCTGGCAAGGTGGGATTTGTACAAACTGTGGCACTGTGGGCTGAGGTTCCTGCTATGCTTGTGCACAGTGTGTGAGTTCATGAGGGGGAAATCAATCCCCAGCTTTGGGTTGCTGAATACATTTTCTCATAACCAAAAAGGTTTCAGAAGGGAGACAAATCCTACCACCTGTGCCAAAAAGCCACCCCATGGACCCGAGCACGGATATCTGAGAACCCATTATGGGAACTTTCAAGTATGGCCATTCTGAGCTCTAAAGCTGAGAGAGCTACTGCTGTATTAGCCAAGAATCTTCAGCCTTGCCAGTGATGTGGGAATGTCAATTTTAGGACAAGGCCGGGCAACTGGCACCTGAGAATGCAGTGGTCACATCAAGTTCCCAGAGATGGAGGCATGGTGACAAGTACATGGAATGAAAGCCAGTGTCTGTTGCCCATCTGAAATGGACAGGATTTCATTTCTACAAATCTCAGAACAAAGAGGAAAAACAAATCCTCATCTGTTTAATGTCTCTGAAAGAGCTTTTGGAGAAGCTACAGCACTGAGCAGAAAGCACTTTTGGCTGTAGTGTTTAATTTGCAGCTGTCTCCACTCCTGCATGGGGTTTAAACTGCAAAGGAACTTCAGGCCTTCCACCCTGCCCTTCTCTTTTGGGGCATGAGTAGCCATAACATACTGAATGGGAAAGCTCCTCAGCAGGGAGATCAGGCAGAGATGATGTTCTGAGCAGGTCACCTCATACAGAAAAGAGATCTGAGGTATAAATCACAAGTCCAAGGCCATATTTAGAGTGATGTAGAAGGGAACCTGTAGGCTGAGTGGGAAAAGAGATAGCTGAGACAGGATGAGCCTGTGTAAAGACACTTGGGAGGATGAGTGCAATGAGAACGGTTTGGTTTGGTTTTTTTCTTTCTTTTGATGTCCCTATATTTAAAAAGGCAGCAGAGATGCTAGGGAGAGGTCAAAAAAGGCCAAGTAAGAGAAGAGAAAGTTCTAGAAGCCCAAGTGAAAATTCATTAGGATAAAGACTGAGTGATCCCTGAAACATATCTGAAAACCTCCTCAGAATATTGTTGCCTGCAAACATCTCGTTCATGTTCAGTGTGTACCAGAACATCAGCTTTTCAAACAGATAAATTGCTAAGGTGCTGCAAACCTGTAAGCACCCTTAGAGCCCCTACAGGTATAAAAGAGAAAGGCAAAGCTAATGCCCATCATGAAGTCAGGATTCCAGGTAAAGAAGTCTCTGGGAAAGAAGGCAGGTTTATTCAATGGAGAGATACTTAAAACCTCAGAGACCACAGCACTGGATAAGGTAATTGTGTTCCTTCTAATCACACTCTGCCTGGGTAGGTGGGAGTGAGATTTACTGGGGACTGCCTGCAAAGAACATAACTCTTCCAAGTCCTCTTGAACCTCCATAATGTCTCACAAATCAAACTTGGTGTCTGATACTGCCATCAGGTCAAGGAAAAAGTTTTTAATGGGTTGTGTTTTGGAAGCTAGGAGAGGATAAAATTTGCACTCTGGGAGAACACGTCTCAATCTTTCAAGAGCAATATGTAACAGTCAAAATAGTAGGGTATTCATGCTGTAACTCAATCTGTTCTGAAATTCTGGGAAGGGATGATGTGGTTTTTCAGAGCTGGAAAAACAGCAGCAAAAACATGGGCAAAATGGCTTTGTATAGTGACAGCAATATCAAAGTTCTCTGAAATATCCATGGCTTAGCATATCTTGTGGATAAAGATTTGGAAGAGAATGATGATGTCTTAATAAACAGATTCAAATGGAAGTTTCAGGAGAAAATTCCCGAGAAGAGATATTAATCCCACCTCATCCTTGTGAAACACTGGAGATGGAGGACCATGCTGGGAGGCTTGAGTTTCTTGGGGCTTTTGGCTGACAACTGTAATGGCTCTCCAGAGAAGCAGCACCTGGAAGTGCCTGAAAGGGAGCTTCATTAGGTCTGTGCAGTAGATATTTAATCCATATAACCACAGAGGCTCCTTGACTACTGCATAAGTATCAGTAGCTGCTCAGTAGTTGTTGAAGCCTGACTGCACTGAAATGACAGGACAGGGAGCATTCCCATTGCCAGCACTGCTGATGATAGTAATTCTTTTACACCACAGGACACACTGAAGATGAGTTCAACTCCCTTGGAAGGGATCCAGCCTTTGCTAGGAAGTCCAAACTGATTTTTTCCCTGATGTTTGAGGAGCAAAACTTCCTTGCTGATAGTTTTTTACTTTCTAACAACACTTTCATTCATAGGGAGGAATCTCTTTCCACAAGAGAGCATTTAATAGAGCTGGAGAGCACTTAAGCAGCTGAATGCACAATGTTATAATTGCTTTGCTGGTTAGAGTTGTCTCAGTCAATACAGAGGTACAACTGCAGCCTTCTTGTTATGCCTGATAGCCCTAGGTTAGAAGATATGAGATGAAATGTGTGCTTGAGATGCTGGCACCACAACACGACAGAGTAGCTTCATGTTTCTCGAGAGAAGGAGTGGTCAGATGCTTATGCTGCCTTTTGTGACAAACAATCTGTAATGGCATTTCTCCACTGAGGAAACTGTGGCTCGTGGATGAAGCTTTTAGGAGACTGCTTTGACCAGGTGGTTGCTGGTCATGGATGTCTGCTAAAGTATTTCCTTGATTTTTGTTGATTTTGGGGAATGAAAAGTTGCCCGTGAAGATGCTGTATCTGTTGGAAACTTGGTCTGTCAGCCTTGTCCCATGAGGAAGGGGGTAATAAATGTTCGCTTCTTGCTTTTTTCTCCTCCCTGCAGGAAGGGTGTCCTGAGAATCTGCTCTGCAGAGCTCTCCTGAGCAGGCTGAAGTGTTGAGTTGTTCCCTTGCATTTGTAGGCTATCAGTCTTTTCTAGATCAAGGTCTTCGTATGTAGAGGTCTCCTCCAAGAGTCCTGCTTCAGCTGTGCTGCATCTGTGACTTTGGACACAAGATGAAGGGTGGAAAGAGCCATTCTGGGGAAATGAACTCATCAAAACCATAGGCAAGCTGTGGAGGGGAATTAAAAGCACAAATACAGCAATGACAAACCACACTGCTCCTCCAGAGATTTTTCCTTCACACGTGGTTTCGCTGAGATGGGATCTGCAAGATTGTGAGTTTCAAGAACAAGAATTTACCAAAGTATGGGGAAAAAAAGAGGTTCAGAAGTTATCTGTGCTATGGTAAAAAAAGACACAAGACATCCTCTTGTATCTGTAGTGTCAAAAATCTGAAGTGACCTCAGGAGGCTGAGTTACACAAGTCTTTGTGGAGAGCTGGAAAAAGTCAGGGTTTCAAATCAACCTTGGCTGCTGGCAGGTAATAGTCTGCCATTCCACTGGGGAGTTACCACAGCCCCTTCCAGAGCCATCTGTCTGCCACTGCTGTCTGAGGTTTTAATCACAAGAATCCTGGAGATAACCCACCAGCCACCAAAGTCTGTGAAGTTATTATAAGGCCAGGCAGAAATGTATCTGGTATTTCTCTGACAGGGAATACTACTGGATTGCAGATGGCATAATTGTCAATTCCCACAACCTTATTGTGAATCAAATTATTAGCAGAGGAAAAACAAAACAAAAAAACCCAACAAACAAACCAGAAAAGCTTCTCAAACTGTGCATTCTTCCTTTAAGTGTGCAGCTCTTTGAGAATTTCTGGGGACATTTCAACATAAAACTAGTCAGAATCCTTTTTTTTTTCTACAAAAATATTTTCTGTCAGAAGAAAGCTGATGCTGAAAGTCAAATGTTCTGTAGAAACAGGCCAATTTTGAAACAGGCATTTCAGAAATGTAAGATTGAAATCTCACATTTTGTCCTCACACATTTTAATTTGGTTTACATTTCCATTATAAATCATATATAACTAAGAAAAAAAAAATCCATGCCAGATTAAATGGCTTTCACTTTACTTAAGCATATGTTGGGAATCTTGATTATTTCAATGGAAATTATTTTTACTGAAAGTTTTTCAACTTTAAATTTTCCTTCTATTTTAAAACAGAAATAAATGTTACAAGGGGCTTTTGGAAACAAAAACACCCGAGCCTCCCTGTAGCTCTAATCTGGGTGAAGCACTATAGGCTTTTTTTGATCATTTAATGCCTATTAGAAAGGGGCATCATCTTACAGGAAAACAGGGAATTGAGGTGTATGATGCTGCCTTTACTGGGACAAATGGTGAACACCTTGCTGATTTCCCTGGAAAAAGCTCTGAGTGGTCCAGTGCAGCATAACATGCTAAAACTTAGACACCTCTGCAGAGGAGACTGAACTCTCCTGCAGCAGGGACTTAAAATTTCATTTGTTGCAAAAAGGGGAATTAGGAAAAATGCGACATCTGCAATGAAGTTGCCATTACATTTCTGCCTGCACTAACTCATGGGGGCCAACAGACACCAAGTGTCAGCTCATCCCAGTGCAATATATATGCATTTATACTTCACTGATTCCACATGATCTCAGACCTCAGGGGAAACATTACCATATCTCTATGCAACAAAAGCCTGTTTTGAATACAGTTAATAAGGTCAAGGTAACTTTTAAAGCAAATGAGTCCTGCAGCTATCGGTTTTTTCCCCTTCATTTCCTATGTATTCTAAGATTTTGAAATTCTGGAGCTTGCTTTTCTAATTAGCTTCAAATATGCAAATCATACCAATTTGAATAGCTTATTAATTAATTTCATATATATATACCCATGAAATTGTCAGACAGTAGTCTTATGGTTCCAAGTGCTTAAGGTAAATATAAGGAAAGTCAATTGCTTTAATTTGGTTATGCAGATTACCCTAGATTGACAATTAGAGGACAAGTAATGAAAGGGCTGCTTTTTTACACAGCTAGAAGCTCTATTTTTTCCCTTGACTTCCAGAAAAGCAGAACAATTGGTAAAGTATATCTATGCAAATTATTCTTAATTTCAGGATGTTTTAATAATCCTTCTCATTAGCTCTGGGTAATCAAGTCTTATGGTAATCAAGTCTGGGGGTCTCCTGAGAAAGAAGCAGCTACTAACCACTATCAGAGATGTAGTGCTCATCTTCAGTTACAGGTACTGGTCTGACTCAGAGAGGCAGGTGCAGCTTGCCTGTGTTTCATCATTTGTGTTTTGTGGGACAGGCAGCCAAAAAAAAGCCCTAGAACATCTGGATGAGAAGCTGCTGAAGATAAATTGAGCCATGAACACAAATGTTGAAAGCCTACTTGTATGCAGGACCTTTTGTTTTACAGGTAAAGTGACTTTGAGGATTTTCTGTTTGAGTAACAGAGGAGAGGTTTTGCTGATTTGAACACCTCTGCCAGGAGCCACGTGTGATGAACTTTTAACTTTTAATCATTAAACTTGCCTTTTCATTTGACCAGTTCATGATTCACAGGGCAATGGCTCCCAAAGGAGATGATCAGTCTGTCCCAGCCTGGAGCAGCCTGAGGGGGACGACCTTGGGAACAGAACAGACCACTGAGCAAGATGGAGAGAGAGCAGGAGAATTTAAGTTCCCATTATCTCTCCAGCTTTCCTCAGTTTTATTACCATCCAACAGTGTCCTCATTGCTGTTTCTAAGCAGTCCAATGTTCTTCACTGCATTTCCTAAGGCAAAGTTAACATGGCTTTTAAACATCAAACTCAGCAGTGTATTTATCACTGTGCTGAAAAGGGCAATCTTTTCCTCCACCTCTTTAGAAAGACTTATATTCTGCATTGCATTGCTCATTATTCTCTCTTTTTTTTTTTTTTTTTGGTTTTTGTTGTTGTTGTTGTTGTTGTTGTTGTTGTCTGGGAGGGAAGAGGGAGAGAAATCTGTGGGACAGGTTTTCCAAAAGGAGCACAGTCTGTATCTGGTTTTGACTTATTCCAAGTAACAGTTATTTTCACATCCGGGCTCCTTCATCCCAAACGCTCAAATAAATCCATCATCTTGACTTCTTATCTGTAGCAGCGTTGTGAAGGCACAGCTGCTCTGGAGAGCTGCAAGCAGGGAGATGTTCTCTGACACCCTTGGCCTGCTCAGGTTCTCGTGTACTAGGACCATGACACTGATTTTGATGTCAAAATAAAACAGAAGAAAGAGACTGTTCAAAACATTCATAGCAGTCTTAATGACTTTGAAGGCATGCTGTTGTGCACTGTATAAGAACTGATTTTTTCATTGCTTGTAGCATCCCACAGCCTACCTTGGAAATGGTAGAGCTCTTCTCTGAGATGAACCTCCTAAGCCACTGATAGGCAGGAGCTTTGTGTCCAACACCTCACAATACTCCATTGGTTCTGAGAGGATCAGTGACATCAACTGGCTTCTTCTTCCCAGTAGACAGGAGATTTGAGGAATTCAGCAAACTACCCAGAGGCATGCCCTTCTTCTGCCATGGCTGTGCTTGTCTTCTGTGCACTGAATGTTTGAGCACTTCTGCAGATACTTGTTAATTATTTCTGAATTAGCTGACAGGATTTCATGGTGCAGGAAAAGGACAAGGAAGAAGGAAAAATGAAGAACAGAGTGAAACGTGGTGCTCTCTGTGTATTGGTGTTTCTAGGATTTCTCTGGGCAGCCTCAGGCTGAAAAGAGGAGGGAGACCTTTGGAATTTGTAGGATTCCTAGGAGCACATGAATCCAGAAGGAAACTTCAGTAGCCTCTTCATGGTACTGTGTAAGTCCTGGATAAGTGATGGGGAATTACACTGGAGGTGCTAAGGTTGGAAGGAGGCCTGTGGTCTGCAGCAAAATCCCTGCTCCTCAATATAACTCTTTGGAGACTCTTGGAGCCAGATGGACACTGGACCAGGAGCAGTTTTTTTCAGGAAGGAAGGCAGGTAGGCTACCAGCTGAAAGATTCCACATGCAATGTGGCCAGGATCCATCCTTTGGGAAGCCCAAAGGCTTTGGGACAGTGTGATGTTGAATGAGCCATCCTGTGCTTTGATGAAGGTGCACAAAGAAACTGCACATGCTGGTGGAAGCAGGAGAAAACCCAATCCACCTTTGTTCCAAAGCAGCAGGACTGTGGATTGCTAGAGGCTCTAGATGACTGTAGGTGAATTCTCAGCCCCTGTCAGTTTTGTATAATTAATCTTTGCTCAAGGGGGGAAAACCAGATATACCAGCAGCACAAACAGAGAGTTTGTTAGGGACAATTTTAATCTGTGTTTTGTAGCAGCTAGTACTTAATTCCCAGTCTGTGTCTTTTCATTGCCTTTTAAATTAGAAAGTTATTTAATGTTGATGCAGAACACTTTCTGGAAAAAAACCAGCCTACAGACTCATATTGGATTTCTGTTTGATAATATGGGATACAATAAAGCCTACGTGTCATTTTGGGATTTAAAATGCCAATCACAGGCATTATCAGAAAACATTAGAAGTGGTCATATGGAGACTGAGGATAGATCTTACAAAGCTACTCAGCAACATTTTATCGTTCTACGCCTCTTTCCAAGAATAAATTTTTATTGATTTGATGAATTCTTTGATTAAAAAAAACAAAGATAGGGATAGTTTGGATGATATGTAATGCTCACTGTGTGATTTACTATGTTCAAGTATGGTCAAACAGAGGAGTCTCAAATTCCCTGTCTCTAAACATCAATTTGTTTTGATGTTTTTTCCATTAACAAGTGTTTCTTTACAGCTAAGGCATCTTTGCCTTCATGTCTGTTCGCCTTATGTGAAGAAACCTGGGTTTGGGTGGAGATTTTCTCCTGGCCAGTCAGACAAGGCTCAGCAGGCAGCACTGCTGACTGGTGTCTCTGAGCTTCAGAGTGGACTTGGAGACAACAGCTGGGATGCAACCAGCTGGGATGTCCATTACTCTGCAACAGCAATTAGAGACAAGTCATAATTTTTGGCCATCAAACAGCTGACCCTATGCAGCAATCCAGACCCTACAGCTTGTTCATCTGGATGAAGCAGGGAATGGGTCCTGTTTAGCAGATGTGCAGGAAGATATATGAAGCAGAAGTCATTTTGTTGGCAGATTGTGCCAGACACTCTCCACAAAGAACAGATCAGGGAGTGATGGTAAGAGCACAGTCATTTTAAATCCAGATGTCTATTAAGAAATAATAAAAGAAACATCCCTCTTGTGTTTGGCTGGCTGGTGCCTGAGAGTGTAGGAGAAGCATGGCAAGAGCTAAATGAGGGTGCTATACTGACTGTATTAGAAAGCGTAAATTAATTTATATGTGTTTACTTTAGATTACAAATCTGGGTGAGAAGCGAACTCCCCACAACTGGGTCTGTATGTAATGGGAAGTCTGAGCATTTGGGTTTGCAAACCGGTACCATCACCATGCTCAAAGGCTGCCCAGTGCCTGCCACAAAAACCCTCATGAAGGGGAGTAGCTCTTCCCCTGGGCTGATGGGATCTTGGCTGAAGACAGAGAGGAAAAACTACTGCGACACAAAGGAGAGGGGAACTTCCTACTGCCTTGCTGAAAACCTCGGTGCCCCAGATTTCAGCAAAATGTGGAGAAAGTCACTGGGGAGAAGAAGATGGGGGAGAAGAGCAAGTCAAAGAAGAAAAAGAGTAAAATGCTTGTGTGTGTTTCCCTTCTTCCATCACCTCTGTTGCTGTCATTGCCACTGGCAGTGCAGCCTGGGACCAGTTAGAATTTCTCCAAATATGCACAATAGTACAAGATGGTGCATGCAGTGAGGTCTTGTAGCACCAAGTCTTAAAAGCCCTTGTGATTTGCATGAAGAACAGGAGCTATTGCAGCAAAACTGAGTGAGTGAAATGCAGGGGATTGTGCCCTCTCTGTTACTGCAGCCTGTGTATGGAGAACAGTGATGCTGGAAAGTTCCTCAGGCATTCTCAGCAAGGTAGGTCTGAGAAAAAAAGAGAAAAAAACTCCTGAAGCATCTTTCACAGCTTCAAGGAATTGCCTAAGATGACAGAACCAACTGGATTTGAACTCATTTGAGCAAGCACCTTTTTGACCATCTAACTTAGGGTGCTTAGGGATCATTAATTAACATTAATATTCAGAGACGATATAAGGAATCAAGAGTCAGAGATTTTTCTGTGAATTCATATAAAGATACAATCTCTATTAGAGTTCAGGGAAAGTTAAAAGAAACTTTTGCTAGGCAAAAGGAATGATTTATCCTGGCTAGCAAGCCAGTGGAAAAATATAATCAGCTTGGGGTAGCTCTTTTTAATTTGAGTGTTTTAACTAGCTTTGTGGAAAAACACTTTGGAATTAAAGGGAAAATGAAATATAACTGTAATATGTCAGGGATGTTGATACCAGAATATTGTAGTAGGTTTTTTCTTCAAAGTGCTGTGATAGAAAAATGACAAGTCAAATTAAATACTGGTCAGAAAATCTTCAAGTAGGCTTTTTAAAGAGTTCTTTGCACTGAAATGTAGATATCATACACTTATTTTTACTATTGAACCAAAACAGGACAAGGTCTGTGGTTCTTTGTGTTCCTACTATTAGCTTTTACAGTTATTGTAACAATAATTTACAGTCAAATAAGAGAACAGGACTTCTCTAAAGGCCTTAAGACCCACCAAGGTTTTGGGTTTGTGCAAGCCTGCACTAATTAAAAGCACAATTCACTCCTCAGGGCAGTCAGTGAGATGTTCTGGCCCACCATTTTAAACATTTTCACTCAGAAGGACTCCAGACAGGTTTGTGCATCAGGTCTTACAGTCACAGGGCTGTCTAACTTTCTTTTTAATGCTTTCACAGTTAGCTTCTAAGAATTTGTTCTGGATTCTCTGCCTTCTGTTTTGCCTGTTTTAATTAATGAGAATGTGTGTGGTTAAATTTTTCCAGTAAGGCAGATTTATTTTTATGCTACTCTAAAATCTTCCCTGCATTAGAATACCTTCTGATTTTTCCGTGGGCCTGGAATAACGTCAGAAGCCAAGTATAACCATTTTGTGGAAATCACAATATTGAGGTACATCCTTAAAATTGGGATTGGTCTTTCAAAGTGGGAACTACATGCCTTCTTCTTGTGGTGCTAACTCTGCTAGCAACAGCTCAAACATTTAGGTAAGCTGGGGAAGGAGTAATTTGCATTTACTATCCCCCTTTTTTTGCAGAAAATATATACATTTTCCGGATTGTCCATATTTCATACAGATTTCCATACAGAAAAAGTTGTGCAGTTATCAAAATCACCTCTTTTAAAGGGCAAATCACATTATGAACTCTGGAAATGCACTCAAAATACCAACATTTTAAACATAAGAGATTAGGGAAAAAAAAAAAAAAGAGGCCCCATCATTATGACAAATATATACATAAATAAAACCAAAAATAACCCTGTTCAAACATGGTTGTGGTTGGATAGTCATACCATACTTCTTTCCCACCAACGCAGGGTGAAAAACATGCACTAAAATTGTTGATTAAGCATGGGAGGTGATCAGATTGAAATTGATCTAAGCCTAATCTGTGGAAGAGTTCAGGGCAGCTCTCCTGGTGTTCTTGAAAGGCAAAATAAAGCCCTTGCCACTGCTGCAGCTCACAACCATGCTTCAACATGGCTTCCTACAGCTGGGGCCGCTGTGGTGCGTTACCTGAATTACTCCAATTTTAAAAACACCGCCAGATGTTAAAAAAACCCAAAACCAAACTAAATCCACCCTCCCCACCCCCATCAATTTTATCAGTAGCTTTCCCAAAAAGAAAACAAGTCATATATACATACATATACACGCACACAGGGAGAGCTCAGGACTACGGACAACTTCTGGGATGGCAGCAGTAAGGGTGTGACAACACAAGATGTCAAAAGAAGCCACTGTGCTTCTCCAGCCCTTTGCTACATAATTTGGAGGCCTCTTCTACCCAGATGGCATTTGAGAGGGAGAGAAAGGAGAGGGAAGGAGATGTTTTCTGCCTCTTCTGGAAGGTTTGGGTAAATGAGCTTGCAAGTTGTAGGNCTACAACAGGAGGGCATTTTATGCACAGAAATATTCCCCTATTTCACAAAAGCCCACAAGTCACCAGTTCTCTGTCCCTGACAGTTCTCATCTCATAACCACGCTCATGCCCCTGGCTCATCACATCTGCTGCATCTCCTTGTGTACCTGCGCCGGGTAACTCCTCCTCCTCTGTGCCTCCTGCAGCGTTCACAGACACA
The DNA here is from genome assembly GCA_020086605.1 of Lanius collurio. NCBI lineage: Eukaryota > Metazoa > Chordata > Aves > Passeriformes > Laniidae > Lanius > Lanius collurio. Next base: position 19,966,830 of record JACBWW010000009.1, on the reverse strand, counting down.
CTCAGACACGCAGCTGTGGCACCGAATGAGCAGGCAGGATGGTTACCAGCCCAGATGGTTTGCTCAGTCATTCTCATGCACGCCCAAGCACAGCTGATGAACACAGAGGCACCTGCACATGCAGACACGCTCAGAGGCACCAGCAGAAGCCCTCAGAGGCAAACCCACAGAGAGGCACAAACCCTCCCTCCCTGACATCCTTTCCAGACAGACAGACGGAATCAGACACACAACACCCCCACAGTCACTGTGGTGCTCTGGAGACACACGTGCTTCCACCTGGACACACCTCTGGAACTCTCACATGTCTGCAGGCCATGAGCTGCCTGCTGCAGCTGGATGAACAACCCCTCAGCTGGCCAGAGGCTCGTCCAGCTCCACAGGCACTGATATGAGCGTTGCTTTGGTGGCAAATGAAGACTGAGCCATGCAGTCTCTTTGGTCTGACACTGGCAGGGGGAAGGATGAAGGAAAAAGGACCCTACGGACCAGCTTTCCTCTCCGACTGCGAGGAAGGAGGTCACATTAACAGCTTTCCCAGTGGCTCAGGGTCTGACTGTTTTTCTTTCATTACTTTGGGCACTGTAGCACAGCACAAATTGAACTTGATTTCCCCCTTTGATACAGAGCAACAAGCAGTAATGAGCAACTTTCTTTGCCTGAAGGAGGGGACAGCAGGCTGTAAGTCACCTTTACAGTACTCAACTCCAGGCTGTGTCTGCTGATGTGGAAAGGAAGGAAGTGCTATTCTGTGCTTGGGGCTACTTCTGGATTATATAGTCCAAACCTGCTGTTTTTTATTCAGCTCCTATAAAATTTATTTCCAATTATAATAGAGAGTAATAATTTTTACCACCCTAAGATTTTCTTATAAAGGGCTTAGGGTTTTGCAAACTCTAATAGCAACACTTTTTAAACATAAGGAATAATAAGTCTCCACTGATGGGAAGACTGAGTACAGGGATCTAATCAAAGTCCAAGGAATATAATCCACATGCCCTACATCCCAGGCCTCATATATTATACCATCTTTCATCTTACTGCCCAGAAGTCATTCTTGATCTTAAAGAGAGTTGACACATGGTAGATGTGGTCTCTGCCTTGGAAGTTCCTTTTTTAGCAAAAGATTAAAAAGCCTCTCTCTTTAGTTACTTAAGAAGTGGCATAAGAGTGTCCCAAAAGAAACATTAAATACTTCCAAAAAATTTGGGGGAAAAAGAAAAATCTTCCTTTTGTGGCTACAATGTTAGTTGTACAACAGCCACTGAGAGCAAAGCTCTGAAAATACAGCTTCAGTGTCAGGCAATTTAGAGGTGACTTTGGCAGAAACTGTGCCACTCTGAAGTTCTTAAACTCCCCAGATTTTGACCTTCTCTGTGCCCTTGGCACTTACTCAGTTGTGTGAGATGCCTTTGTGTGTCTGCCGAGCTTGTTGGGGGGACTTAGGAGACATTCTCAGGTTGCAGGAAGCAAATGGGCCTGACATGATTGGACTTACTGACAGATTTCCCCACTATGGAGGTGTTTTAAGTGAAGGCTTCCTGAAGGACTCAGAAATGCTGAGGGAAGCCTGCCTTGCAAGCACATGGCTTCTCACTATTTTGGGCCATGCTAATGAAGGTCTGCTGGACATGCACGTGCACACTCGCCCACAGGCATGCAGGGGAACATTCCGGCATTCAGGGCACTCCCAGGCACAAACCCTCACCCATAAGCAGGTCCAACTGGCACAGACAGTCACATGGGCTCAGTTACACACACAGTGACTCCTGTGAATCCATCAACAACCACTCACTGCACAGATACACATGAAATACTTGTGCTTGCATTCACTCTCTTTCTCCCTCCCACACGGATTTATGTCTGAACACTCCTATGGATTTGTGGCCCATACAGGCATCCAAACACACTCAGGGACATACAATAAGATTAATGGAGTGCATACAACAAGATCCACCCATGCACACTCACATACAGCTTAACAAAGGTTTTGGTCTGGGATATTCCTTTTCAAGAAACAAAAGCAAATGTCAAAAGGAAAAATAAACCCAAAACAAACCATAGCATGAGGAACTGCACAAACAAAAGCGAGCATAGACCTACACACACACACACCGTGGAGGCTGCCAGTCTGTCAGGGCTCTCCTCACAACCACAGCTCAGTGCCTGCTGGGTTTGCTTCCCCTGAGTGCAAGCGTCTGGTGAACCTCACAGACTTCAGGCTTATGTGTCTATGGCTGCAGGTCAAACTGACCTGGGCCTGGAGTCTCCATCTTCCCTTCCAACTGACCACAATAAGAACTGACCCTTCCCTCCAAGAGCAGCACCTTCCAAGATCCTACCACAAGCACTCTTCATCTTCTAAGGAGTTAAGCAGAAAGGTTTTCGCCGCACCTGATCAGTCTAAACATCTCCTATTAACGGAGCTCATTGGCACTTCATTGTTTCTTTCCTTTCCAGACCCCAGGTCTCTTGGAACAAGACAAGACAGTGTACAGAAACACAGGGCAGGGTTTGCTCAAACCCACAGACAGCAAGAAAGCAACAAGCCCCTGAGGAGACAGGAGAAGTGTGTCTGATAAACTGCCTCTCACTGCTTGGGAAGATGACAACCGTCCGTCCAAGATGGGCTGCTACTTCCAAAGCCCATTTTCTACAGATGTAACATACCAAGTGCTGCTAGCAGGGAGGGAATCTGACAGGACAAACCAACATACAAAACATTCTCTTATTCAATAAGGGTTATAAGTGCAAAGGGATTTCAGAACATTTCAGAACAAACTCAATCCATAGCTGCCGCTTATTTATCAGTGCATCAAAAGGTTGTGCAAGTTTTTAGTAACAAACATTAGATACTAGTAGCAAAGGATTTGCCTAGATAAAAAGAGAAGATTTAAACATGCCAGGTAACAAAAAGACGTGTGCAGAGATCTGTGAAACTGTATAGAAGGAAAGGATTCTTTAGAGGAAACAGAGGGACCATCACACAATGCTCAACACAGCCCTTACTAAAAGAGGGCCAATCCTTCTGCCTCCTCAACTAGGACAGGTGCAAGTTGTTTGGAGAGGGGCATGCCCTCATTTTTCATGGGCTTCTATAACTAAAATATGGATTCTGGGCCTTGCCTGACATGAACTTCAATTTAGAGAGAGCCATGTCGCTGGCAATTAAGCACACCAGCGAGGACAGCCCTGGAGACTGAAGATCACAACAATCAGCAGCAGCATGACTGTCTCGACAAGATGCTGAGAGTGAATGTGATTTATACTGCTTAAATTTAATGTCTGGGAGCTGGGTGTCTAGACAAACCTAACAAACCTAGACACTCACCAGTCACTGGTGGGCACCTCCAAAGAGCAATTCATTTCCCTGTCACAGACATGTCCAGGGCGCCTGGGGAGGGAAACATCCCTCCCCACTCACAGCAAGAGGAGACCTGGGTGACTGTTTTCCTCTCAGACAGTGGAAGTTAATGAGGACATTAATCTGAATTTCTTCAAAAAGACCCATTGGATTTTCCTGCAGTCTAGGATTTCTGACTATGATAAACTTCCATTTATGGACCAAAACACACGGATTTCCTTCCTTTCTGCTTAGGAGGCTTTTGTATGGATTCTGATACATCAGTCAGGGAAGTCTTGTTGATGTTTAACATGATTCATCTCCAGTTAATTGTGCTTATTCCCTCCATTGCCATGTACAGTTCTCCCTCTGTGGATGAGAACTGAACTTTTCCACGATCTGAGGGCTGTTGCCAGGTTCCCTATTTAGTTTCCCTGTGACGAGGCAGAGAAAAGGTTTTAATTTCACTCTTAAAAATTATCAACTTCAGCCTCACTGTAACCTCCCTCTACAAAGTCAGTCTAATTCTAATATCTACCTAGTAAAAGGGTAACCAAAATTGTTTATAACATTCTGTGGGAAATGTTGTAAGCAACTCCTTGCGTCCAGAAAGTAGGACATTTAAGAGATGCAAAATAAAAGTTCCTTTTCAGTTAAAAACTGTTTTCTATTCTTTTAAAAGACGAGGAAAATAAACCAGTTTAAAAAAAAATAATTTATTCAAAATGAGCTTGAATAAATATTCCTCTTTCAGAATTAAAAAAAAAAAAAGAGAAAAAAGAAGTTGAACAGAAATTAAACTAGAACTGAGATATGAAAATATTTTCTTTAGAAAGTTCCAAGTAAGGCATTTTCATTTTTCAAAACGCTGCCTAATTTTTTTTCCCTAAATGCAGCACTGAGTGAAAACTATGCTGTCATTTTTCTGTTTGCAATGGATTGCCTCTACAGTACAAAACAATTCCAAGATGGAATGTTTATTCAATGGCCACATAATTTTGAAAATCCAAGCCTAATTCGCTGTTCTTTAACATATTTATAGCAATTTTCTTTCAATCTTTCTGTTTTCCTGGCCTTCATAAGCTGGATTTTTCAGTGTAATTTTTGTCCATGATCATAAACCATTCATGGTCTTTCTTTTGGAAATCTGTGTGTTCCTCCCTGTCCTTTGTCTATTTATCCTATAATTCTGTATCCATCCACCTCCAAAAAGGGAGATATAGGAAAAAAATTGCCTGGTGTGATTTATTTCCTGAACACCAGATGCTCCTTTCAGTCTCCGTGGCTCACTGAGTCCTTCACCTGTCTGCTGAGATGGGCATGAGTGGGGCCAATTGGTGTCAATAGGGCTGGTGCAATTTGAGAGATGGAGCAAATCAGGTTGCAAACCAAAACAAAAAAAAAGGGTTGGAACTCTGGTGCTTTGTTTTCCTTTGGGATTTCTGCTTTGTTTTTATTTTGTCTACCTTTGTTTTTTTTATTATTTTCACATTTGAAATGGAACACTAGGAGCAAGTTCCTCTAATCAGAGATGATTTGGTCTTTATTTCTTTTGGAGGAAGCCTGAGTGAGGAGGCACAGGGAGGATTCCTGTTTTGGTTCCCTCAGTTCCACCTCGAAAGAACTGACCTTTATCTCTCTGTGGGGTGGAGAGTATTGAACAGCCATGGGAAGCGAAGCATAACATTGGGCAGACCAAAGTGCTGGCCTGGGACTATTCGAGCAGCTTCCCATGGCACAAAGAGCTTTTTCACTTACACTCCACATTTCCCATCACTTTTCCTGCTATACAGTTTAATTCATGCCAGGCGGATTATGAAGGGAAGAAAATGATGCAACAGTCAAAAAGTCCTTTAAGTCGTTCCAAAAAATGAAAACAGAATAAAACCAAACCAAATAAAACAGAAAAAAACAAAAAAGAAAAAAAAGAAAAAAAGATCTTTGAAACTAAACAAAATTTCTGAAAATAAACTCAAAAGAAAGGAGGGGGGAAAAAAAAATAAAAAGAACCCGGGAAAGACAAATGAATGTTAGAGCAGGCACGATCATGGACAGACGCCAGCTACTTACGTTCACCTCGGTGATTGCTATATCAACAATGCTACCCACAACAATCAAGGCGTCAAATGTATTCCATGCATCACAGAAATAGTGCTGCATGTGGCAGAGAAGCCAAGGAGAGAGAGAGAGAGAAAGAGAGAGAGAGGAAAGAAGGAAGAAAGAATGAGAGAGAGAGAGAAGGGAGAGAAAGAGGGAAAGGGAGAAAAGAGGGGAAAAAAAAGTAAAAAGTAAAATAAAACAAAATGAAAATAAAAACAAAACAAAAGCATGAAAGAGGGAGAGAAGAGGAAAAAATAAGAAAAGAAAGAGGTTACGTGGGCATATTAAATAGTCTCTTACCACTCTACAGTATTGGTTGCTCAAACCTCTGTAACGTTTCACATGATGGAGGGTATCAACAAAAGCCTGGTTAGTCAGAAAGTTACACTCAAGCATGTCTACCTTTTGGAGGGAAAAAAAGCACACACACCCCAAACTCTGTGCGCTTTCACCAGTCACAGCCTTGGGGCCAGCTATGACAAGTGAAAAAGAAGGAGGCATTTCCCCCCCTCCTTTTTTTTTCCCTGGGAGAAGGAGAAGGACGACGGCAAGTTCAATAAAAGCATGACTAGAGGGAAAAAAACCAGAAAACAAAAAGAGAGAGAAAAAAAGAGAGAAAGAGAGAAGGAACAGCAGAGGAGGAGGAGGTGGTGGTATCCTGGGGAGGGTAGAGTAATACTCACATTAGTTTCACTGAGAATGACGTCTATAATGCTGCCAATTACGATGAGGAAGTCAAAAACATTCCAAGGATCACTAAAGTAACCCTACATAAGGAAGGGGCAGGCAGGATGGGGATTAAAAAGGAATGTTAGACAGACAAAAACAGTTCAAAATTACCATTAGAATTTCTGCCCTGATACCTCAAGAGGTTCTCCTCTTAAGTCTACTTGTTGTGTCTCAAGCTGTGGCCCAGGCCTGGGTTCCCTGACTTGTGTGAGCAGCCTCGCTCCAGTTCATGGGATTCCAGGGAAGCCACCCCTCCCCTCCAACTCTGAGACAGGGGCTGAAGGGAAGTCACACAGATCACTCTGAGCATGGCTGCTGGCAGGAATGGGGCTTGCATGACCAGCACCTCCAGACATCTCCATTCCTGGGGACGCAGCACCTTTTGCATTGGACTTAGCAGGGAGAGTACAGGAATAGTGTAACATGGTTCCCTCAAAAAATGGCTCCCCACTGTCAATATCAATGCCCCAGTGCATGTTCCAGCTGCAATGCTCTGTGCTGGCACAGGGAATAGTTGGCTGCTGCACCAGGGAGGAGGACAGGGCACAGTCAAGCTGGGGATCTGAATCTCACCTTTATCTTTACCCAGCCACGGTCAGGATAATGACAGACATCAGCCTAAGAGTTTCTTTTAGTAATGCTTTAGGTCCTGTCTCTATAATACAGAGCAGGACTGGTGTCTCTGTTACTCTGAAACACATCTGCACCACAAAATGGAGCTGTGAATGTAGCCTGGCTCATCCCTCCAGGAAGGGGTGAGAACAGGAGCAAAGCTGGTTTTAGCATTTCTCAGAGCAAGAGCTGTTGCTCACTCCTGCTAAAGACAGGGCCACAGCAGCACTGTCACCTTGGCTGTCCAGGACAAGCCATGGCAGGTCACTTCAGGGGCTATCTCAAACATTTTGTCCTAAGCAGAGCTCAGGAGATGTTAATCACTGCCCTCATCCTGCATAACTTTTGGCTGGGTAGGCTGCAAGAATACAGGACCCTTCTGGAAAGGGTCCTGTTCAGCCTAGAAGATGTACCTGTGTGTAAACTTCCTCTACAAGTCATGAGCAAAGAAAATTCATCTTGGCTCACTGAGCACCTGTGCCAATCTCTTCCCCTTGTTCTGCAGTCTTAAAAGGAGGCAAACATACAAAATCCTCCATCTTCCTTTCATGTGTTTGGTTTTGTGAGCATGGGCTAATGTGACCTCCCTGTTTCCCAGCTGCAACATGTCTCCTGTGAGACTGAACCCGACTTGCACTGTGACTGCTATTCTTAGTCAAAGAGTCAGGTCATGGGTAAAGTGTGAGCCTGTGTTCCCAGGCAGCGTTGCAGAAAGCAAAAAGGAGAAAAGTAAAAAAAAAATTTAAAAAAGAAAGAAAAAAAATTATCTCAGTACTGGCACAGTACAAAGTCAGGCTTGGGAACCTCAAATTGCTGTGGGTTCAACCCTCACATGGAGCAGGCACTGGCAAAAAGTGTCTTTCTATCTGCTGAAACATTGCCTCTGCGAGGCTTTGGGACTCACATTTATGAACAGCATTACACTTTGGGCAGGGAAAAAAAAAAAAGAAAAGAAAAGATGAAGCAGAAAAAGCCACTGCCCAGCTGGTCCCACTCCAGTGATGGGAGCTGGTAGAGAGGACTTTGAAATCTTCTCCTCAAAACCAGAATAAAACACCTTTATTCTGCAGCTTGAAATAGGCAACTCTCTTAGCATATCTACCCTGGAAGGAGCAACCATCCCCTGGCTACACATTACTACACAATTAGCTAGAACAGGGAGGAAGGAAACAGGAGCAAAAGCAAATTCAGAGAATATTATTATTCAGCGTCCAGCCTAGAAATACACAACAAATATTAGAATGAATTCAGCGGTGATGTCCAGCATCATTAGCAACCAGATGGACCTGGAATAAAACTGTAATTAGACTTCAGCAAGAGGAAGGGGAGGGAGAGAACAGCAGATTAAATTGTAGAGGCAAACACATTTTGAATAAATAAAGGACAGACACAGATCATACAGAGCTACACAAAGTGCCTTTGCAGCCTGCTGTGACCTTGGCAGACAGTGCACTTGCAGGATCAAAGAACAGAGTAGAAGACAAGAGACCCAATCCTCCTGCCCCTGTCCATGTGCACAGTCCTGCAGAGGGCACTGGCACTGCCCATGTGCCAAATGAATACATGCTTTCAATAGCATGGTTCTCCTATTTCCTCTCAAATTGCATCGTCTAGGAATTACTAAGGATTTCAGCAGGAATCCAAACAACTCAAAAAAATCAAGGGTTTGGTTTTGGGCAGCTGCAAGGGTTAAGATTCAAAACGTGTTGTTTAGGTTTTATCCATGAAAATGATGACTTTTAATGACTTTCAAATCTGTAATGATGGATAGTTGGTATTTTTACTATGATTGGCATCATACTGCAAAGAATGTTTTGGGTGTAACCAAATTTACAATTTCTTTTTACTCAGCCACTTTTTACATAGAGCCCAGTAATCACTGCTGCTGGTGGAACAGCATTTGTGTTGATACAGAACCCAGGTGACAAGTGGCAACAAATCCTGTCCTCAGATGACCACCAAAGCCAGTGAGTCAAATATTGCTCCCAGCAGTAGTAATACAACCTCACTGGAAGCAATGACACTGCACTGACAGAGTTGGCATGTCTCAGGAGAGCTTCAGGCCTGGAAAGAAAAGGTCCCTTTTCCATTGCCATCAAAAATAGCTGCTTTGGACCTTTGAGACACCACAGTGTATCTGCAGTCACTCTGCTGATTTCAACAGTGCTGCTCCAAATTTACACTGTGAGTTCTTTCTCCTGGGGTGCTCCACTGAGTCTCAGCAGCCAGCTCCTTGTTTGAAAGTCATGGGCTGGTCTGCTCTGGGATCCCAGAAAGAGCATTCTCCCAGTCTGTAATTGTGTGGCTGTAAGGTGAACTCAGAGGGCTCTTCACTTCCTCCTGTGCCTCTCAGATGAGTGATAGAGAGGAACCTTGGGTATGAATGCAGTTTTACTCAACCCCACATCCAAAATGCTGGTGTTGAATTAAGGAAACACGTGAATTTTAAAACTTTCCTTTCCTCCTCACCTGCTCCCTCTGTGTTTCAAACAGAAGGGTGAAAAATAGGAAGAAGTTATTCACAGTAAGAGAGCTCAAGGAAACAGAGAACACAGATGCTTCATTGGGGTGCAAAGTGATGGAATCCTTCCCTGAAAAGCCACCCACCCTCCTTAGAGACATTTACCTACAAATGGCCATGTGTGGCTTAGCTTTGGATCAGACTCATAACCTGGTCACGAGTAAGGAGTGTGTAATGAGAGTGAACTACACCCCTTCAGGATTTGCTTCTTGTGACCTCAAAGTGCCTCTTCAAGCCACATTCCTCACTGGAGTGTACCAGGGTGGCTCATAAAAGACAAGCTGAAGGAAGGAAGAGCTTTCACTCTAATAAAGAGGTTGCATTTCCAAAATATTTTTCCCACCAGAAAGTTCTGCATACTTTTCCCAAGAGGGTGGAGGTCTGACTGGAAATGAATTGATGGCACTGTTTGTTTTTGCAGTACAGGAATTTAGAGTGTAATACCATATTTTACCCGTAAAGGGAGACGCTTGACCCTGATTTAGCTATAATTGCATGCCATGTAATGGCATCCTCAGGGGTTTACTGGGGAATGACAGTCACCCTCTCTTGTGGGATGTCTTTGGAGATCCATGAAGCTTTTGGGGAGAAAAGAGGACAGAGAGAGACCAGGAGGATTGGATTGAATATTCAGGAAGCATGAGATAGCCCCACCAGTAGAGCACATTTTTTCCCCATTTTTTTCCCCCCAAAGGTAGCAAATGGTAGTGTATCACCACATGATCAATAAGTTAGTGAAAGGCTGAGCATAAATATGCAGTAGCTGACTGGAATGGAATCTCATTTGTGCGAGAGGAGCAGACATTTCAGAATGAGTGTACCCATCATTTTTAGGTTTCCTAGTTGCTGAGATTAGCTGTTAAAGAAATTAGGGTTTATTTAGGTGCTAACGGAGGCATTGACATCTCTGGACACCATTTTTCCTACTTTTTGTGAATGTGAGATCCTAATAGCATATCTAAGAAGCCTCAACAATAACAACAGGGAAAATTTCCCACTGGAATCTGTCTGAAGCTCAGAGTAACTTGGAGCCCACAGTAAGAATATGTGGTGTCTGGAGTGGTGTGCACCCACACTGAAGCACAGAAGTCCTCAGGGGAAGGGTGCTGTTGAGCCATGGTACTGGCTGGGTTTTGAGCATCGAGCCTTGTGGGACCTGCAGGGTCACTTGTGTGTTAGTTTATGTGCAGTTGTTCATCTGCTTAGTCACAGGTTTTAATTTCTGCCTCTTCTGAGGTGGCCAGCTTAATAACCCCTCCCGGGAAAAAAACCTCTAAAGATGAAGAGCACAGCAAGGTCAAGGCTATTCACTGGGTGGGATCTGAATGTAGGAGGGATGGTTCCCAGTGGAAGATGATGCTGCGTGTTGTGGGAAAAAAGGGAAGGACATGCATACCTGCATGCATGTTTGTATTTATGAATTCAGACATGAAGCATTAAGGAGGAGAAACTAAGACACAGAGATAACTGCACAGCCTAAAGGGTGGGCAAGCCACAGGAGAAGCTTGCTACCACTTCTCTGAAATAATCCTGCATGCTGAAACAACAAAAAGAAGCATCAAGTCTAAACCAGCTGAAGAGAGTATACAGGACGGAGAGAAAGGGGCTGATACCCTGATACTCAAGTGGGATTTTTTAGCAAAAATTTCCTGCTGATTGTAAAGGGCAAAGCAGACTTTGCTAGGGAATTGCAAAACGAGATGAACTGCTAGTCTGGCTGATGTTTAGTTAATGCAAGAATTCATTTCTGAAAATGCTGCAGGCTGTTACGAGCTGTGAGAGTGGGTTCTCAGACTTCATTAAGAGTCTTTCCCTGAAAGTACTTTTGCAAAAGGGACAGTATAGAATCAAAGGACATTTACACGGTTCTGTGGCTCTTGGCACACGCTCTCGCAGCAGATTTGGGGGTTTCATGTGTGCCCTGAACAATCTTATAGAGCTACAAAAGCTTCTGACACAGAACAGAGATGTGTGTCAGATGCAAATTCTGTTGTGCTAAGATGCCATTTAGCCATAACAGCAATCAGGAAAATTAGCAGAACCTAACAGAGAAGGAATCAAGTGGAGGATGCAGCTGCTTGGAGTTCCTGACAGGCTGCAGGAAAACAGCATCTATTTGCATACTATCTATCAACTCTCATCCACTGATGGATTAATTCCGAGACACAGAGTCCCTGCAGTTCACCTACCAGTCGCTGTAATGAGTCACTGCTGCAGGGAATTAAACAAGGCTCCCTTCTACTCCATCAAATCTTTCCACAGACAGGCAAAGAGAAGAGGAGCATTCCATCACTCCAGACTATTCTGGTGAGTTCTGAAGGAGCCTCTTGACTCTTTGCTTATTCCATAAAGAAAACAAGGCCAACTTGTAGACCGAGATAGTCACTCAAAAACGTTGATGTTTTCCTTTATGCTCCCTCACTTTTTTCATGTTCTCTCTCACAATGAGGGCACCTGTGAAAGCAGACAGGTGTCCCTTGAGGTCTGAGGGCCTGCTTGGATATCCTGAACATTCTGCTTGACAGAAACAAGAGTTGGAGGAACTGAATGGCTCTGTGATCAGGAAAAAGACCTCAGATGTTTACTTCTAGGTCACTGGTAGAAAATTGAGGTACCTTGTTATGGCCACCTTGAAGTGGACACCTTCCAATTATTGTTTGAGATCCTGTAGGTCCTGAAACAAATTACAGGTCTCACCTGTGCTTCTGGTGAACAAATATCTCCATCAAAGGAAAAACCAAAAAGACCCACTGCCTGAACCAAGGTCCCCAAGCCACTACTTGACAAACTTTAACATTTATGGAGGCTGGGAATACAGAATCTCTTATGTCTCAACAGATCCTTTTTTATGCTTTACACACCTACTGATAAGTGATAGTGTCTGGAGGACGTGACTAGAAAAGACTGCATCATATCTGATCTGCAAACCGAGAATTTCCATTTCCAGATTTTGCAATCCAGTTCATTTCACCAGAACTGTATTTTCTAAATGGCCTCATGAGTGCCTCCATGCCCATCTACATGGACTCATGGGAGGGTTTGGGCTGGAAGGGACATTAAAGGTCATCTAGTTCCACTCCCTGCCATGGTCATTATGGTCCCAGGTTCTCCAAAGACAGGGAAAGAAGCATGGCAAAAGCAAGATGGAAGCATTTATTACGAAAGCATCTCTTAGACATGGCAAAGATTGTATTTCAAGGCAACATGCTGAGAAGGCCTGAGAAAATTATAAAGTAAAACATGTTGAAACCAGATGGTTCAACTAGCTGGTCCTGATGTAATTTTTGGCCTGGATTGCTCTTAACTACCTTCAAAGGAAGGGTGAGTAATGCCTCTGAACAATAATGACTAAGGCCTCGATATAAATGCATGAAAATGGCAGCAGAACAGCTGAAAGCTCTCTCATAAATTTTGCTGTCCACTTACAAAGTAAGATAGACATTCTCGACCTTCCTACAGGTATATTGTGGTACAGCAATACCCCACAAGGAGTTAGGCCCTTTTTCTCATGAACTCACTGCAGTCATTTAACAATTACTGCCCTGCAGCCAGAAACCAGATTCCTTCTCAGTGAAGAGAAACAAAATCAGTTCCAGTTTTACCAGAAAGACTGAAAAGTGAATGTGATGGCTGAACAGATCATTTATCACAAAATGCATTCTATGAGAATTTTGTTGTTAAATTCCATTTGGAAGAAGCTGCAAATGCTCAAAGACTTTGGAAGGTCTAGAAGCAGCATGTCTCGATGAGAGCCAATAAATAACTCCTGAAGGCAATAAACCAACCCAGCAATATCAAACAGTCCTATGAAAAGAGCTAAAGGATGGGCTTTACTGTTTAGGAGAGTTTGTCTTCTAAAGTTGGACCGACATCCCAGCCCAGGGAAGAATGATTCAAAAGAAGCAAAACTCAGCCTATGAGAAGAGAAGTGACAAATCTCTCAGGGTGAAGAGTCACTTCATGTTGTGGGAAGATGAGACAGTGTCAAGCAGTGGGTGAAGAAGAATCTGAGTATGGGGCTGGACTCGGAATAGCTTCCCTCTCTCCGTAAGAAGGCTGGGAAGAGGCTGTGGACTGCTGTGACATGGTTGCTGGGTGGATGGTGGGTACTGACTGGCAGGAGAGCACAATGTTCAAGGAACAGGGCAGCAGGTATGAGCTGCAGGTTTTCACACAGTTTCTTTCTTTTGGTAAGTAATTTCCATTTTCATAAAAGGCTTAATTTTATATGGATTAGAACAGTTAATAAAATCATACTTATTTTTATGTAATCCATCAATCATAACTTGCCAAAAGAGGAGGATTACTCTCATTTTACTCTCGGGGAAGCAGAAAGAAAGAAAACTGAAGTTTCCAAGGTCTCCAAAAGCCAGATGCATGAGAGAAGGGAAATCACCTCTCATAGATGTGAGCCAGGTGACCATTTGCCAGTGGAAATATCACTTTTGAACATGATGAATAATTCTTAAGAGGCGCTGTACACAGTCTGTACTCTGGCACCATTCTCACGTGGAGATTCACATCTGTGAGAGCCTTTGACCTTTCAAAACAACCTCACATGAAGTGATGGAGGGTTGGGATTTTTCCTCTGAGAGGGAGAGCAAGTAGCTTTTCCCTGGCACTGTTCCCTTTGCAGGCTGCTGCTGCCATGAATGCTGCTGTGAGCGAGACCCTGGCTCACCATCCCACTGGGCTCCTAACACTGTGCAAATAATTTTCTGTATTAAATAATTAAGAGACAGTGTGCTTCCCACACTGTTGCATTGTGCAGTCATATCATTATTTTTGATCATTTATAATGATATTAAAACCCCCAAGTGCCAGACTGAAAACATATCTGTCATAATGTTGCAGCGATATGCAAATTCTCTGGGTATGTTTGCTGTGAAAGAAAAGGTCCTCCATCACTGAAGCTCTTACACAGCTCCTTTAACAGTCTTTTCTGCCTACTGAATTCTCCATTGATTCTTCAGAAAGCTGGAGGATTGCACAGCTCTGGCTGATCATTGTTAGAGATTTCACACTCTCTCTGTGGTAATTAGAGGATCTATTTGCAGAAAATTGCTGGCCTTGTCCTTCAGGAAAGAGAACATCCTGCATTTAAACAACAGATGTAACATGGGGAGCAGCAGATCAAACAGCCTTTTGGTCCCTCACCAACTGTTTCCACCACAACATGAAAGGACAAGTTCTTTTCATGAAGAAGGAAGTTTGTTCTGGATACTCATTTCATTGTTGGCCTCTTTCTTTGGGGCACCAACAAAGAAACCAAATGAGGTGCACTCTGCTCCTGCTTGTGGGCCAGATATATTTATTTTCTGCAATGAAATGGGAAAGAGCCTACTTCATACAGGATGTCAACAAGTGCTGACAAGGAAGGCTTTGATGCCTCCTGACCCAGATTCAAGTAGAGTTATGAGCCAGAATTTAGGGTGAAAGTTCCATCTCTCATCATCCATTTCCTTTCTTCTGTTACATTCACCTACCAAGTGTTTTTCACACTGCATGACTTGTTTAGGTTCAGTCACGCCTATGCCATCTCAGAATCTAAGCATATGCACAATAGAACAACTTTAGTCTGGCACTACTTTCTTCTCCTTTGAAAGTGTTTGGAAGGGCCAGATTTCCTCTCCCACACACACTCAGGAACTGGTGAGGAGCTCAGTGAAATCTAGAAGCCATCAAAGAGGATTCCCTGTGCTTTCACATGATAGAGAAGGCAGTTATCTGCTAGCTAACTAATCATTTGTGGAAACTGTTGCTAAATCAACCTCATCCCTGAGCATCCTTTGGAAAATTTTCTTTTTCTGTATTAGCTGGAAGATTTATTATTCAAGGCTCTACTTGATAGGCCAACACTCTAAAGCAGCAGGATGCATTTCCTCTTTTTTAAAAATTTCACTGCCTTGTGACATCTTGGCAGCACTCTCTGCTGAGTAGTTTCGATTTAATGCTGGAAGAACAAATCCAGCTGCTCTGGCTCCTGGCTGGTGGGGTGCCCTTCCATGGTCTGTGAGAAAGCCTCAGTGCTGAACTGCTGGGAGGGTGCTGTGCCACAGACTGGGCTACAGGAGGCTCAGTTACTTCCTGAGTCTCTCTTTTCTTCTCCTTTCCTGGACATATGGGCAGATAGAAATTCTGTCAGGCAAGCAGCACCCAGAAGCAAGTCTACCAGCTGACTGTGCCAACCCACTGATGTGTATAAAGGCCTAGGATGACATGGACATCTATTTCCAGAATAATTATTCCAATATTTCTTCCCACCAAAGTCACCTAAACATGCTGCTCTGACATGCAGTACTTTTACCATTTACTTTTCCAGGAAGGGTTAGAAAAGAGGCTTCTTCTTCCTCCCATAGATAGAGACGTGAAAGACAACATGGTCAAGTTTTTGCATGATGTGCATGCTGTGCAAAATGCACAATGGAATCCTGGCAAACAGGTAATCACAGCAAAGGGAAAGCAGAGGAGTGATTAATGAAGGGTTAAGATTTTTTCCCCCTTTTCTAGTTTATTTCCAAAACCCTCGAGACTGATTCAGCAATTCCTCGAGAGACTCAGGCTGGCTGCACACGTGCAAGGCAGTGTCTGGCTGTGCATGACAAAGGTGTGAAGGGGTTCTGGTTGTAGGGCAGCTGCTGGGCTCGCTGAAGCAGCTGAGATTAATCCCAGCTGGGCTACTGGGGGTATAGAAGATCCAGAGGAATATGAAAGACATTCAGACTTCACCCACAACAAGATTTGAGGTGAAAAAGGAAAGCCTGAGGTAACATGGTCATGCATTTTGAAACAGGGCTGAGATTAATCCACAGAAGTAGGGAGACATACTGTACCCAACTTTTACTGCAAATTATTCTGATGAGACTGTACCCAGGGAGGCTCTGTGGCTGAGATACTAATGTGTTTGAACATGGAGACCTGGGATGTCTGCCAGGGAATTTCAACAAAATGTAGAAGCACAAAAAGATGCTCATTAGCTTAAAAGGTATGGGTTTTAATTCCGTTTTTAATTTTCTAAAAATCCCTTCCCTTGTTTACTTTTTCCTTCAGTCCTGTTTCTGTTTTTCTTTTCCTTGCATCACTTCTTGCCCAATCACTTCTTCCTCCATTTTATTAATACTTTATTCTTTCAATGTCTTCAATTTACTTATTTTCTTTCTGCCTTTAAGGATATTCTATCTTTTCCCATTCTTTATAATCTGTATGGCTTTTCTTCCTCCACAGGTTTGGGTTTTATCTCTTTTCATCCCAGACCTGGTCCTTCCTGTTGGTTTAGTTGTTTCCTTTTCTTCAGTTCACACACTCTCTTACCTGGCTCTTCCTAGTTCTCTCCATGCTCACTCTTTCTTACCCAACATCAAGCAGAGCTCACCCTTCCTTTTTGTTAAATGATGTACATTATTCCCCACCCACAGGTTTTGACACATAATCATCTTCCTTGTGCTTTCTTTTGCCTTTTAAAGCATTTCTTTCACCCAAAGGCAGGATGGTGGTTGGAGACTGCCCTTCCTCTTATAGTGGGTACATGACTCAGTCATCAAATACTCCACATATAGAGACTGCCCCTCCAAAACAGAAAAGGTAATGCTGAAGCTGAGGAGAGGAAAAAATTAGGTGGTTACCAAGGTTAAGGAGCTGCCAAAACCAGCTAAGGAAATGTGCAGGGTGAGAGCCATTTGACAACCATCACATTTGGCCACACAGCATTGTGTGGCCACACTCCATGGAGGGATGCAGTTGCCTGCAGCACGGCCTCACATTTACACAACTTAAGCCACTAATTTATGCCACCATACTGCATCCCAGAGCATGTGATTTTTAACTAAATATGATTCCTTTTGGGTGGAGCTGAAGCCTTATTCAGCTCTGAGCAAAAGACTGCCCAGTTGTAACCAGTTTTCCTGATGCTTTTTGAGAGTGCAGAATGTCTTTACTTCTTCTTCATACAACCCAGAGAAATAAACACTCTGATGAGTGGTGCCAGGGCAGCATCCTAAGCTATACAAGTATTTCTACAGGTACTGGAATGAAGAAGTACAAAAAGCATTAGATTTTCAGAATTAACCAACATTGTTTCTGTGGTGCAAGGGGACAGCATGGATATAAATTTCAGCTGTTTGTGAAAATGCTGAAGCCTCTATCCTGACCAAGGAATAACAGATTACGGTTTTGGTGAGAAAGAAGAATGCAAGTAGTATGAAGCAGCCAGTGTGACTTTAGGAGAGACTGCCTGAAGATCTGTTTATAGGCATAAATGTATGAGAAATGTACTGGTAAAAAGGGAACAAAAACAGATGAGTCATTTTGCAGGTTTTAGAAGAGATCTGTACATCAAATGCATAATAAATGCTGACTGAGGGGAGCTCAAAGAGGAATAAAGAAGTGCAAATGTATCAGGGGAGAAAAAACACTGAGGACACGTAGATCCATCAGTACATGGAAACTAAGAAATGA
Organism: Lanius collurio; assembly: GCA_020086605.1. Taxonomy (NCBI): domain Eukaryota; kingdom Metazoa; phylum Chordata; class Aves; order Passeriformes; family Laniidae; genus Lanius; species Lanius collurio. Next base: position 19,949,071 of record JACBWW010000009.1, on the reverse strand, counting down.
CCATGGGTGGCACTTATGATTTCCACTACACAGAGGGTCACAGCTCTTCCTGGGATCACGTGGGATTCTGTGCCTTGTCCTGAATGCAAAGCTTGTTTGAAACAGCTCACTGAAGTCTGAACTCTGCTGCACAAAAATGACATGTGAGAACAGCAAGAATTCAGAGTAAAGTAGCAGTGATAAATGAGGGACTGAGGAAACTGTCTGAGGCAGGACAGATGGCGTTGTTACAGGCTGCTTTACAAGCAACATCCATAAACACCCAGGGAAGAAAGGTGCTGACAGTGTCTGGTAAATGGAATAGACTTGTGATCTGCAGTCTCTCTGATAGTCATAATTCCACAGAGGAAATCTCCAAGATTCCCTTTCCACATGAAGACACAGATTTGACAAAATATACGATCCTGTGCTTTGCTTTATGCATAGCAGTAGTTTCATGGATCTGTCTTCCCTAGTTTGAGATGACAGGCACAGCAGGAGAAAATTCATAGCTCTTGGATTAGAGGTCCTGCCTTAGCTAATAAGGGGACAGAAGAAATGTTTCCTGAAAGAAAAAGTAGATGTGGCTCATCAGGAAAATAGCCCATTCCAGGGAGCTGGAAAGATCTGAAATTCCTGGAGGAATATCCATTCTCACATTAGCATGTAAACTGACAGATGGTGCAGCTTCATATGAATAGGAATTTTAAGTCACTGTCTTTGACTCCAAAAGATAAACCCCAGGCAGGTTTTGTAGAGCATCTGGCTCTTCATGGACTGCTTCTTGTGGGGATTTCTTCTTTAAGAAGCTGGAACAGTGGTAGCTGTGAGCACCACAGACAGCACAGCACCTCATTCCCTTTAGTAGTTTTCTCTGGAAAAAGCCTGAAGCAGCAGCAGCAATATCAGCTTTCTCCATGCAAGAATTGGAAAATAGCTCAGACTGGCTGGAGAATTTATAAAATTAGAAAAACAAAGCAGAAAAAGGCCTTGGCTCAGCAGCATTACTTTTAGACTGTCTATCTCTTTGAAGTAACTAGTCTTGAATCAGTTTATGAGCATCAGCCAAGACAAACACTGAGGTCCATTTGGGAGTTTTGCTTCAGAGTAACATATTAATATTCTGTAAGGAGATGCAGGGCATGTAGTGGATGTTTTCTTTTTTAGCAGCCCTAATCATCCCAAATCTCTCCAGCTCACTGTTAGCACACCCTCCTGACAAGACTGCAGACATGGATGAGCTGTCTTACACAGTGCTTAGAGAAATCCAGCAAAAAAATGGGGTAACCGACCCTCTGCAGCAGCAGCAGAAGTGTCACACAAGACCACAGGGTTCTCAGAAACCTTGTCCCTGCCTGGCATGCACTGACTGTGCCACAGCTGCTCCAGCTGACGTGCCCCTCTTCTCTATGGCCTCCCAGGAGACCAAGCAAACCCAAACACTGCCCACAGAGGATGGCCAGTCAAAAGGACAAGTATCAAAGTTGCTGACCAGAGCAACCAATCCCAGAAGTAACAGTAAGTTTAGTTAGGAAAGCCCTTGTCTTCCTACCCCCTTCACATATTTTCTGTAGGTGTTAGGAGACAAGCCCTGACTTGGACTTGGCTCCTTATTCCTGCAGCTGGCCTTTCAATAAGGAAAGCCTTGCTCCCACCATAAGAACTAGAAGCAGGGCTGGATTATCCATGCTGGTTCTTTGTAGACAGGCACGTATGTGAACCTGCTTCTTACCTGTGCAACTTGTTTTTTTCTCAAGTTTAGTATCAAGAGTAGCAAGTAAAGAGGACATCTCACAGAACAGGAGTGAAGAAATAAAAAAGGGATACAGTAAAAAAATCTGTTCAAGTCAGGCTGCCACCTCCTCTGTTGCTGTATACGTAGCACACACGGGTGTGCATTATATTTAGTGGACCTTGGCAGTGGTAGGTTAACAGCTGGACCTGATGATCCTGAATGATCTTGATGATTTTCCAACACATTTCCAATTGAATCTGTGAGTATATAACAGTGGATGCCCTACCGTGGGCAGCAGCAGGAACTCTGCATATTAGGCTTCCCCTGAAGCTGTTCCACATGGGCACATGCCTGTGGTGACTTCTGTGAGAAGGTAGTGCAATAGCAGCTCCCAATACCTCGGGGATCTGTCCTAGTTCCCTTTCCAGCTCTCCCTGGTGAAGGTATGAACAGACAGCAGCTCGTTCCACCTTGTGCAGATGGAGAAAGCCTTATCCCTCTGTTGCTGCTGCAGACCCTTTGTTCCAAGGGGCCTTTAGGAAGTGCCTGTGCAAGGCAGAGCTTCAGAGTCACAAGTCAGCTACTGCTTGTCTTGCTGTAGTTGGAGGTTAAGCTGCAGCATCCATTACTGGGTTAAGCACCCAAAAAAAAAGGAGAAAACAGACTGAATATTGCCAGCTTCAGTGCTGTGCTCAGTTCTGCCACATTCTCCTGGGGCTTGTCATTAGAAAACAACACCTTCAGCTAAACAAGTTTCCTCCTTTCTTGTTGTCAGTCACAAAGCTTACAGCTCTTTTATTTTAGGGTATTCTTCAGACAGAAAAGAGTGATGTTTGGGCACAAATTCAAAATGAGACAAAGCAGCTTAAACAAAGGCTGGTTTGTGTTTTATTGCTCAAGAAATGACAGACAAATCTGTCTGCAGCAGAGATGAGCATTTAATCTTGCCATTTCCCATCTGGGAAACACTAATAACACTCAGCATCTCATTTCTTTGTTGGGGGGACTTGGTTGGTTAGAGGAGATAGGTAGTGATCTCCTGGGGACAACTTGCATCTGCAAATGTAGTTGGCCACAAGGTGCAGCCAAGCAGACTGAGGTAACCACTTTCTCCATGCTGGAAACTCCCACTTCAGAACACATTCTAGGCAAGTTCATCTTCAGTACTAGTGTGCAACCGGAAGAGAAGCAGATGGTGCTCCCCAGGGTTGGTCTGAGTGGTCATCTGGGACAGAGGGTTTCCTTCTTTGCAGAGCAGGCTCAGTCACTATAGAGCAGGGAATGGGCTGCAGCCAAATCCTCGTAGGTAACAGACAATGACAAGTGACACAGGGAATTTGGTGTTTCCAAACCCAAGTCACTGAGCTGGTACTCGACATAATCCAGCATGAATATACTGCTAGAGGAAAGTCTTTTTGCTGTGTTAGCTGTTTTCACAAGGTCAGTCCTGTTTTTCTTCCCTGTAATCCTTTGCTTCAATTTTTTAAATGTTGGGGTTTTTTTCATTAAGGTATTTAATTAAAATAGAGGTATGAGTTGGTATCATCTTTGGCATACAGGCCAGACAGGATTTGAAACATTTATTGTTATTGCTGGCTATTCTTTCACCTGAGGTTGTTGTCTGGGTCCTAACTCAAAAGACTTCATTAAAAATCTACTATTCTCCTGAAATTTTCACAAGGAAAATTTTTTCTTTACTCTCTCATTTTTACTATAGTGTAGTAGCTGGGGATTTAGTTTGGAAATTACAGAATAATGGAAAATTGGGCTGAGAGGGGCCTTGTGGTCTATTCCACTTGCCTGCCTCAAGACAGATCATTGATTCCTAAACTGTTTTGAATGAAAGGTTCCCCCAGCTTAATTTTAAAACCTCAAATTATAGAGATTCCACAATTGCTTTAAGAAATATGTTTCAATATTTTGCCATCCAGAAGATACATGTTTACTTCCAGTTGATTTTTAAAATACTTTTTAGTGTAGTAAAACACAGGAAGTAGAAAGGACTTCCAATATCATCAGTGCCATTTCCTTACTGTTACAAACAACGATATCAGGTTCCTTGTATATGTACAGCACTCAGTGTTTGACCTGGTAGAACTTCTCCCCTAAATGTTCTAAATACTGCTGAGATTCTCATCTTTCTCTAAGTTAAGAATCTCCTGCAAAGCAGAAGTGCAAAATCAGAAGAGCATTATAAAGCCTGTGAGGTACATTTCTGGGTACATGGGTTGCAGATAAAACTTTTATGAAGTGACAGAAAATTTGCTTGCTAACAGATGTGATGAAGCTTCAAAAATGAAAGGTAGATCTCTCCTGAAAATTAAAATCTCTGCTGAGACGTATAACGATGCTTCCAAATCTCCCAGGACAATGTTTGAGATCTCAAGGAAAAAAAAAAAAATCAGTCCTCAGCAGGAATGCACAAGATGCTCCTAACTTCCAAGAGAACTACATCCAAAATAGGATAGTGGTATTGGGCTTGGGTGAAAAATAAAATTGTGCCATCTGAAGAAGATAGTGGTATTGGGCTTGGGTGAAAAATAAAATTGTGACTATCTGAAGAAGAAGTCCTGGAAAGTGTGGAAGAAAGACAGAAGCTGGATGGGAGGAAAGTGAACACAGAGTTAAAAAGAAAAAAATAAGACTGAATCCAGTAGAAATAAAGAGCAAAGTTTCTGAGCTGAGGATGAGGAAGATGTTAGATTACACCTGGGAGGAGCAAACTTGAGGGATCCCCTAAGTGCTTAACATAAAGGACAAGCACAACTGCCAGACATAAAAGTTCTCATCCTTACCAATGTCGTAACTGATGCTTCAGAGAGCATCTTGACCATGTCCACAATGTTCCAAAGCATCCTTCAAGACACAACCCCATGTGTCATAGCACCACTGAAGATATGAAATTACATGAGGGACTTATATTTAGGTATCTGGATTCAAGTCTGTATGAGACATCACTGAATTTAAACCCCACAGAAGAAAGTCTTGGGTAATTCTGTGAGGTCAGGATCTTTGTCCTTGCCCTGCAGCAGCTGTAAGAACTTAGCTGGAAGAGCTTGGAGGTTGTAATCACACCCCATGGTGCAGCTATACTAGCATAATATCATGGCCCAATGCACAGGACAATACTTTCAGACAGGACCTGTACTGAATATTATCAATGAAGTCTTAAATTCAAAACTAGAGCGATCCAAACCATCACCGAGATGTAGCCCTCCCAGAAGAAACATTTTTTCCAAAGCTCATAACTCAAAATGAGTCATGCTTGATTAACTTCACTTGGGTCAGGAGACTAATCATGAGATGCTATTTATAAATTATATAAGGAAAGTCAGAGAGAGAGCATTAGAATAACATTCAGAGTGGAAAGACATGTTACAGCCTTAGTACAGTGTCACTATGATAACTTCATGAAAACTAGGAACCTTCTCTATTAACAGGTGTTGCCTTTTTATACCTTTTTTTTTTTTAAGTATGTCTACTCTCCAGCAAAAAAGTTATTAAATATAAGTGAGACTCCAATCCAGAGAGCAACTGTCCAGCTCAGTTTTTGGTGGGGTAATAGACCAGAAAGTTTCACCTCCTCCTTCTCCTCACAGCTGCCCCACACACATGCACACACACACAGAGGCCAGGGAAATCTACTCCTAGAGCACCTACCTTGGGTTTGAAGGCGATTAATTTCAGGACCATCTCCACAGTGAAGAGGCCAGTGAAGAGCATGTTGAGGATATTCATGGCTTCCTTGAACATGCAGCTCTGACCGTAGTGCTGAAAAACAGCATCCCAGCAGGAGTGTGAGGGTAGGACATGCCAGCAGTCAGGAAGACACAGGACCCCTCCCAGCCTCCCTTCATGCCAAGGTGCTCCAAGGAAGACCCCAACGTGTTTCATTTTTCCAAGTAAGAATTCCCATTTCCCTTCATATATAGGGATTTCCATGCCTCTATTTATTTTTGCCACCTGGCTCTGAATCTCCTCTTTTTAAAAGAATCTTTTTGGGGAGTGGTTACCAAAATCATACTTATCATCCCAATTGAGGGCTCGTTATAAATTTGCACAATGTTACAATACAACCTCCAATTGTTTTTTTTATCTGAACCTTCCTAACACTTGGATTATGTTTTTGTTTGATTGTGATTGCACAGCGAGCAGGGGTTTCACTGAGCTGTTCATAATGATACCAAGCCATTCCCCAAGTAATTATACTAAACTCAGGATTCTGCAAAGTACATGAGCATCTCAAATCATATCTTTCCAATATGCATTATCTTGCATTTGTCAACTCTGAATTAAATTTATAATCATGCTGCCCATTCCCTTAATTTTATTAAGATCTTATGAAGTTACTCTCCATCTTCTATTGATTGATTCAAGCAGTGTCTTCTGCAAGTGTTGCCTCACTTTTCATTCCCCTATTTCCAGATCATAATACTTGAGACTGATTGCACTGTCTTGTTATAAGGTCACCTTCCAATAACATGAACTGGAATGGAATGAAATGGTAAGAGTGTGGAAAAGAAATCCATGGAAAACCCTGAAAATGCAACTACAATGGTGAGCCTGTGAGAAGGACTGGTTGAAGAGTGGGGATCTGGACTGCTTGGGCCAAAGCCCAGGAAAGAGGGTACACAGACTGGCTGAGTGAGGGGAAATGATGGGCTTTAGGGAGGAGAGAGACACACAGGGAGGCCTTGGGCAGACACAGACTGGGAGGAACAAGTTGGGAAAGTACAGACTTGGGAAAATATACAGAACAGTTTGTGTGTATGAGGGTCCATTTCCTGACTAAAAAGAATGTAAGTCTTCTTTTTTACAAGCTGACTACTCAGTAAAGACTTTGACTCCTTCCTCTTCACTGCTGTTCCACCTACTGCCTCTCTTTGCTGTCCTTGTAGAGCCAGCTGCAAGTGTTTCTTTGGTGGATTCAAATTGGATTTTTGGAGAACTTTCCTACAGTAAGGAAAATGAATACACTCTGCAGCAGGCCATAAGGCAATCAGGAGCATCAGAAGTGAAGCAAGGCAGGCAAATACCTCTCAAGAAATGCTTTAGGTGGAGCTGATGATGCCTTTAAGTGGGCGGATAGACAATACGGACTCTGGAGGTTCTTTTGAGAACTGTGAGGTTCTTTCAAGAACTGTTTCTATGGTTCTTAATTGAAAATAAAGGCTATACTAGACCTTCTTACCCTCTCTCTCCAGTTTCCCTGATGACCTCATTTGCCAAAATATTTTCTCTCTACTTTTTGACACAAAAAAGACCCAAATGTAAAATTCAGATCTCAGGTGAATGGCAGTTCCAGGCTTATTGCTGCACTTCATAGAAGACAAATCAGAATTGAGAAGTCACTTGTTAGTGGCCACGGAATCATTCTGTGATGTAACAGTTTTTTGGGTCTTCCCCCGCCCCCTTTGTTTGTTTTTAAGGAGTTGAAACAGAATAATTGAATGTGTCAGATGTTATCAGGAAGAGGATGAGAGGCAGATTCCTCATTGTGACTGCTTGTCATCGGAAGTGAGCAGGGTGCAATGTTTTTTTCAATGTACTTGTCCCTCTTGCTCAACACATGGTGTGCAGGTTAAAGGAAGTTTCAGCCCCAGACCTTTTTACATTCTCCCCAACATAGTCCGCTGCTTCATCACCTGGAGGTTTTCTGCTTGCTTACTTACTTGCATGGCCAGGCAGATGGTGTTCAGCAGGATCAGAACGAACATCAGGTATTCAAAATAGGTGGAGTTGACCACATACCAAACTTTGTACTGGTATTGGTTTTTAGGGATGTATCTCCGCAGAGGCCGGGCTTTCAGGGCATACTCTACACACTGGCGCTGTGGAAGAGGCAGGGTACATTTAAAACCCAAACCCAAAATATCTGGGCAGTCAGCTACCTTCAAATGTAATAAAAATACAATCTGTTTCAAGTTTTTTACTGCAATGAAAAAGCTTGGTAGAAGAATTTCTATTAGGTCATAATGTGAATGTGCATGTTCTACCTGTTAAAGAGTTCTGTATGCAATTACTTTGGCCATTTGCTTGGGCCAGACGCTGCTGTTGTGCTTTTCTAATCTCAGTGAAACAAATGGTACAGCAAACATTTTTAAGTAATTGTTGTCCCCTGAGAAAAATCTTACAGCAAGATTTTTTTCTACCTGACTCCTGAAAGATGTCGGCAAAGCCGTCTTACAGTTTTATCTTGTTGACAAGCTTCATATATTCCTCTTTGTGTGCATTTATTTATTAAAATCTTATTCCCAATACATTTTCTACCTTTAGTGACAGCAAGGTGCTGAAACTTACCTGGTTTTTGTCCAGCTCACAGTTCTTGTACTCTTGCTCTCCTTGTTCCTGAAATGTGACGATGACGAAACCAACGAAGATGTTCATCATGAAGAAAGCAATGATGATGATGTAGATAATAAAGAAGATGGAGATCTCAACCCTGTGATTATAGATGGGTCCCACATCCTCCATGTGGGAATCAATGGACCTATACAGCAACCTGAAAGCAAACAGGAGCCAAATGCAGAGAAAATCTGCAACTGCCTTGAGGCCTTATAGGTGATGTTATAAAGTTAAACTTTGTGGTTTTCTTCTACTTGTATCAAAATTAATTCACTCAGAGATGTGCAGACTTGTGCTGCTCTGAGTCCAAACACTTGCAAAAGAGAAGACCTGGCTCTTACTAATTTTACACATTTGAACCTGTTCAGGGTGAAATGTTTTCATAGTTGAACAAAATCATGCTCTTCAGTTAACAAAAGACAGGAGAGTCCCAACAGAGTTGTTGGGAACTGAGTTTAAATGGGGAAACCTGAAACCTGGCAATACTGGAAAGAACCTGATATCCATTTTATATTCATTTATACACATAATAATTGTAACAAATACTAGTATCACTGCTATGACTGGAAATCATCCTTTAAGAACTAGAGACAATGCTTTGCAGGGTTTACAAGTACAGGGACAGAAACTCCTGTAGGCCCTGAGGAATTTACAGAGCACATAATTCTACAGCGACTGCTGCTACTATTGCTATATTTAAAGCTCTAGATTTATTTAACTACTTAGAAAGGGAAAGACTATGCTCTGACTTTGAATTTTCTCTTTTGAAATGAATGAGGACATTGGTAGTGTTGCACTGGTCCAAGAAACACTCACTCTGGCCAGCCCTCAAAGGTCGAGACGGTGAAGAGGGCCATCATGGCAGTCAGGACGTTGTCGAAGTCGAACTTGCTGTTCTCCCAGCTGCGGGGCTGTATCATGGGCTGGCTGACCTCTCCATCCTTGTAGGTGATGTAGTACCCTCTGTGGGTGGAGAGTGGAGACAGAGCATGGCAGACCTGCACTGCCAGCGCGAAGCGCTGCGAGTGGGCGGCCAGCGAAGGGGAGAGATTGGAAAAGGTCAGACCCACCTGCATTCTGCTTCTGTCTGCTTGGAGCTGTCAGTGCAGCTGTACAGCTTGCCCTTGGAAAGGAAGAGACAGGAATGAAGCTTCCACTTCTGACGGCACAAGGGTCAGGGCAGATCATGTAGCAGGGTGTCTACATTCACCCCTTGGTTAACCAGCTGTGTGTTTGCATGGCCTTCTGCAGATAGGTGTAAGCAAACTGGCTTGAGGGTTGCCTGAATGTGGGTAGCACAGAGCACAGGCTTCTGTCTACTTGCACAGTACTTTTCTGTGCCTGTCCTGAACACTTGTTGTCAGGAGGGTGGTGAAAAGCAAGGAGACAAAAGCAGACATAAAGAAGTGCATGAACAACCCCCTATGGTTGTCTGGTACACCTCTTCCTCTGCAAGATGGGAGGTACAAAGCCTGCAAGGACCAATCCTTTTGAACAGCCCCCTTCACCTGCCTGGGACTATGCTGTGCCAGTGTCATGCTGTTTAGGGAAGAATGACATTAGTGATGATTTCTTATGGTCACGGATGGAGGGCAAGAGTTCTGCACATGCCTGGCTCATGTTTGGAGAACTGGTAGCAGAAGCCCAGGTAACACTGATGGTGCCCCAAATGCCTTGCCTTTCAAACACAAAAGACTCCATTTTCCCTTCCTCGGGCTTTTCATACTATTTTTACTTCCCATCCCTTAATACAGCTCAGTGTAATGCGTGAATGAATGGGTCCAGTGGTTTTACCTTAAACAGCTGAACTCCAATGCAGGCAAACATGAACTGCAGCAGAGTGGTGACAATCACAATGTTCCCGATGGTTCTGATGGCCACAAACACACACTGGACCACATGCTGCAAGAGGAAGAGAGGAACAAAAGTCACTTGTAGGATTGTTCTCGGCTGTTCTGGCTGAGGGAGAAGCCCAAGAATAAAAATGCAAATAATAAGAAAAAATTATTTCCCTAACACTCATTACCCAAGTAACGCCTCAGAAAAGGGGACCAACTTGTTTCATTCCTTGCTGTACTTTTAGAAGCAGGCAGAAAGATAGAAAAATACCAGAACACAGCTCTCTGAAACTTCCACATAGCTGGGTACCCACCAGCACATAGGAAGCAGTTTATCTAATGCAGAAAGGTTGTGTTTAGGGTTGTGGGCCCATCTATAACCCTAGAAAACCACATAATTTCACCTCTGTGCTGATGGGGCCATTTAGCTCAAAAGCAGCTTGTCAGAAAAGGACCTGGCAATCGTGGTGGACACAAAGCTGAATATGAGCCCTCACTACAAAGATGGCAAGTGGCATCCTGGGCTGTATTAGGCAAAGAACTTTTATCAAGTGGAAAGAGGTGATTCCTCCTCTTTACTTAGAACTGGTGAGACTGTGCCTGTTGTACTGGGTCCAGTTCTGGCTCCTCAGTACAAGAGAACCATGGACATACTGGAGGAAGTCCAGCAAAGAGCCACAAAGATGACTTAAGGGATTGGAGCCTGTGTCCCAGGAGAAAAGGCTGAGAGAGCTGGTTCTGTTCATATAAGAGGAGGCTCAGGGGAACCTGGTCAATGTATATAAACAGCTGAAGGAAGGATGCAGAGGAGGCAGAGCCAGGCTCTGTTCCCACTGACAGGGCAATGGGCACAAACTGACACAGAGTAGGTTCATCTGAACATTGAGAAACACTTTTACTGCCAGGGTGACTGAGCTTTGGAACAGGCTGTCCAGAGAAGTTGTGGAGAGTACCTCCAAGGCGAGTTTCTCTCCTTAGAGGTACTCTAAAGCCTGGGCAACCTGCTCTCAGTGGCCCTGCTTGAGAAGATCCCTTTCAACCTCAACCATACTGTTATTCTGCTGAAGCATTACTTGAACCACTGCAAAAGTCCTGAAAAAGTACCTGCAAAGGTAGCCTGAAATAACTTGAATTTATACTCTATAGAATGCACTGGGACTTATCTAACCTTTAGTCCTTTGGCTCTGTTGATGGCCCTCAGTGGCCTAAGGACCCTCAGAACACGCAGGATCTTCACCACATTAATGGCACTGGACCTGGAAGAAAGTGTTGGAAGATTTCAGAGATACAGCAATGCAGGGAGAGTGCTGCAAGGGCAGGTCTGAAATTCTGCACAGCCTCAGGCTGCCTGAGGTGTTTAGTCAACTCCTCGCCATGGCACTTCAGGGGTAAGGAAACCAATCTCTGATGTTATCTTCAGAGGCCTTGCTACTTCTGGCTTTCATAATCTCTGCTGGATTAATGAAAGGGGAATGGAACATGGGCAAGGTATATTTTAGAGCAGGGCAAACAGATACCCATGATACAGGAATTGTGCCAAGATGTAGTCATTACCAGGGCATTTTCAGGTAAGGCTCAAAGAAGCACTCCACTGAAATATTCACAGAAGAGTGACAAGTCCAGGAGAATCCAGAATTAGAGGTATATTATCCACTCAGATTTTGATCCTACAGTGTCTTTGGCCCCTGAACCCACTGATCATTTAAGTGTGTATATAAATTTAAGGATGTGAAAGCTCCCACTGAATTGATGAGGATGACTTTTGTGCTCACTTTTAAGTACTGAACACATCTACTGCACCAGAGCTCTCTGCACCTTCCAAGACTGAAGCCCTGACTGAGAATCTTCCTCATGCTCAATGACATCATGTTCTCCTACTGATTTTGGGAACAGTTTCTATGTTAACACACCAAGAGTCTGAATTAGGTCTGTAAGAAAGAAACAGCAGGTCAAAACAAGAACTGTGCCATTCTTAAGACCTTGACTGAAAGCCCAGTGGCTTACAAATTCTCCTGCTTGACTTAGCATGCAACATGTGTGAGCTGCTAACCTGTAATGGTAACAGCTGGGAACTTGTTTCTTATCAGAAGGGAAACTAATTAGGAAACTACCTACCCAACACATAGTCAGGTAAATCTGTAAACTTATTAAGCAAATTAACAGATGAACCAAAGGAAAACAGCATGACAGAAATAGAACAGTCACCACCACTCTGAAGATTCTCACAAATCTCTTCAAGTGCTTTATGGCCTTCCATTGACTAAGACTCACAACATCTTAGGAAGCAGGAAAATGTTATCACCCCTTTTTTCAAAGAAGTTATGATAGGTCTAGGAGGGAACCTAAGTCACTGAACTGTCCTGAACTGAAATAAAGGCCTTGGAACAAAGCTAAGTGTCATGATTCCCAAAGCATCCATTCTTGGTTCTCATTTGCTCTTTCAGGAAGATTCCCCCTTCCAGGTCACCAGTGTAGCATTTCCCAGTTACTACCTCCTCCCTTGAGGCTGAATTTTAATGGTCTTGAATCATCTGAGAAAAACACCTCATGAACACCTCAACAGGCTCATGAGAAAAACCTTACCCAGATGAGACAAGGAGCCTGAGCCATCCCTCCCAGCCCAGCCCTACAACCACCCCCAAAACCAGCCAGCTGGAAATAGCTCACTCACTGGATCCCAAAGGAGATGAGAGAAACGCTGACCACCAGCAGGTCTAAGATGTTGAAATAGTTCCTGCAGAAGGAGCCCTTGTGGAGGAAAGCCCCGTATGCGGTCATCTGCAGGGAGGCACACGGAGACACAAACACACTTTGCCATCAGCAGCTGCCCAGGAACCAAACTCACCTGGTCATGCTCAGGGTGTATAAGTGGGGAGGGGCAGTATTTCTAACATGGCAGACAATTTACCCCCAGACCCCAAAGGAGTGGAGTCCCCATGGAAAGAAAAGAGAGTGAAAAAGACAGCAAGATAACTATGAAAGGCCTACATAAAGAAAGCGGGGAAAAGACACACTTTGAGTAAATAACATTTAGAATTAGTAAAGCAGCAGAATGACTGTTTGCAAAAACTACTCTTTGCAATCATATGCTTTTGCCATTTTCTTCAGTGACAGAGGACACTTGTATCATATAAAGGCCTCTTTAGCAAAATCAAATTAAAAATATAAAATAAAATGGGCTCTCCTGTAATTCTTTTCAGTACTTAGACCAGCTGCAGGGGACAGTTGATCACTCTTCCCTTTGTGAAGGAAAACCAGAATCCCTCAGGATGTGATGCTTTAGAGCTGAACTGAAACAACAGGAGAAATTACTGCTCTCTTCAGCTTGCTCCTTCTGTTCAGCTCAATCCCATATCCCTTTTCCTATCCATCTTCATTCATTCTTACTCTAGATGCAGTTGCATTTTCCCCTTAGTTTTCCTGACAAAGCCCAAGGCTATATTCCTTGAAACAGAGTAATTTCTTTGGGGAGGTAATCATTATGATTTAACCAGGCAGAGGGAGGGGAAATAGTTAAATGTTTTACAAGGGAGGCTTTGCCCTGCCAGGGTATGAAGAGTATTGAATACCTGCTGGCTTTGAGGAGGATGTCACAGCTCCAGAGCTGGATCAAGTGACAGCGTAAACAGAAAAGTTTAGACTGATCTCTGTTACAGAATGTGACTAAATGAGCCTGGCACAGTTAAAGAGGGTGAGGTGATGGAGTATTTGTACCACCTACCTTAGACTCGGTGAGTGATCTAATGCAGCTGCTTTGAAGAAACCCCATCCCCACAACTGCTAATGTTCTCATTCCCATCCAGGAATACAGGCTTCTAAGTCTGGTCCTCTGAATCTCATCTAAGTTAGGTGTCTGCAGTAACCCAAGGCAGACCATGAGACTGGTGCTCGGTGATGAGCTGTAGCCAGACTCCCAGCTGACAAGCGTGAACTGGAAAGTCAAACTGGAGTTTTCTGACTCCTACCAGTAGCTCAGGGTGGCATATTGGCTGGAGGTTTCCAGCTTGTGACAACTCTCTTCAGAGCAGGGTGGAAGGGCACAGGGTATATCAGAATATTTCCTTCACCAAACATCCATGACATCAGGGAACTGACTATCAATCAGACAGAAATTAGAGGGGGAAGAAGTATAAACTCTGGTCTTGGCTTAGAATTTATACTTATAGACACATTCAGCTGGGGAAGGGAGGAGGGGTCCTTGCCATAACAAAGGTGGTAGAGATGCCCTTTATTGGTTGGATTTTGTATGGCAATCTTGAAAGTAAGACACCATTGAAATCAGGAGGGGAAGCTCTGCTGAGTTTAAGTTCTATACAAACTGTGGATCTCTCAAGCCTGTTGAGAGATTTTGTTATCTCAGAAGAGATTCTTAGAGAGTGGATAATGTATATTTGCCTCCTACCTGGGACATTAAACATATTACAGCCTTTTAGGATGCCAGTTAAAAAACCTTGGCAGACACCTTGCCCACATTGACCTGAGTGCAGGTGTTGCTATCACCAACACAAGGGCGCATGAAGCTTGTTTCTCTGCAGCCTTGAATATCCCATGGCCACTCATTCTTATTTTTTTTTACCATTTACATTAACTTTGCTGTTCTGCAAAACATTGTGCTCAGTGCAAGGCAGCAGAGAAATATGCACTGAGAAACGAAGCTATGTGTGACTTAAACTTAGGGTCCTTGAACTATTCTCCCACTTGAACTTAGAGCTTATCTGGGGATGTTGTCCTAAGTCACCGAAGTTGACAGGAGGACCTTGGGAAGGCTCAGGTACTCTGCAGAGAGGAGCAGGGGGCAGATGGGCTGGCTTAAGATCTGAAGTCACTGGGAGAGTTACCACTTCCTTCAGAGGGAGCAGAATTAGTGAGTCCAAACAGGTGCCTTGAACCATCCTTTAATTTTTAAATGTTGCTGTTGGGATGTTTTCCTTTTCTTGACAGGCCTTTTGGATCTGCCATGTGATCTGTGCACATCCAGATTTATACAAACTGATACAAACTGAACACAGGCTTAACGTGTGTGTCTCCCTGGAGAATGCTATGGCTTTGGTAATTTCAAGGCATATCAAAAAAAGCACATTTCTCTACAAAAATATGCAGGGGCCACGCTGCTTGCCAGCCTTCCATGTAGATACTGTTATTAGGGTCTTGAGCTGCAAAGTTTGTGCAGCTCCAAGGGGCTGCCTGCCAGCCCTTAGAGCTAGCTTGCTGAGAAAAAAACCCCAGCTGCCAAGTGAACCTAGCATTTAGAAAGCCAGAACTTTGCTCAATTACTGTTATTTAAATTATTAGCCTACCAATTTGGGAAAATTAGAGTTAAGAACAAGGCAGCCTATTTTTATTTTCTTCCAAGCTAAACCATTCTCCTGCTCATTCCCCTTGGTATTGAGCGCATTCCTGGGAAATGGGAAGCTGGGTTTTTATGCAGTAATTTTCATTGGCAGCTACTGTCCTTGGTGTTTCAGTGATTTTTACTCTTGGTTCTCTCTCTACACCTAAAAAGTGAGCTTTTGCACTGTTCTTCCTGCCTCCTACTTGGGTGTGCACCCTGTAAGCTCACAGAAGTCATCAGTCACCCTTTGGGCTGGTTTCTGCAGAACAGAGACCTTCTCTTCAGGTGTAGCCTGTGTAAGAGGTGTGTGTATTCAGGGCTTCTTGCAGACCAGAAAAATCCTGTTTTGGAAAGAGTGGCCAGGGTAGAGGGAGAAATTTATGAGGGAATGGCCTTTTTCTTGGTCCTCTCTCACATTTCCTGACATTGCATCCTTTCATTGCAATTCCCCTAAAAAGCATTGTTTTGCTGTAGGCCCTCAATTACAAGTGTGAACACCAAAATTTCCCAGGAGACTTTTTAAGCAGCTACCAAAATATCAAAATCAAAAGCAAAACAACCCTTGGTGTAGAGATAGTAATGGGGTTACAAAAAAAGAAAAAAGAGGGAGAGAGATCAAAATAGAGAAAGAGTGAAAGAAAGGAAAAGAAAGAGAAAAAAAAAGAAGAAAACAATTGTATTTCTCAGATTGGTTACCTTAAGAATAATTTCTAATGTAAAGATACTAGTGAAGACATAGTCTGCATTGCCTAGGATCTGAAAAATAAGCACAATTGGGTTAGTGGTACTGAGCGTGACCCAGGAACAAACAGGCGTGTGTGTTAGCAACAGAGACTGGCAGAAAACTAGAAAGCTTGTGAGCAAGTAATGGTAGAGAGGATGGGCACTTTACCTTCAGAGCAATTTCAATGGTGAAAATGACAGTAAAAACTATATCAAAATAAAAGAGAATCTGTAAAAACAAAAGGGATAGGAGTGAGGAGGGTAGATCAGTGACTGATCACTTGAATGGGAAATTACAGTTCAAAATTAAATACATATGTTCTTTTCACAAGGGAATGGGGATGACTCTAAAGGGAATGGTTTTGTAACAATGTCCTGTTGAATGCAGTGAAGGTCCTGGCATGGAGTACAAGAAGCACATTACATGAAATCTTTCCTGAGTTGCAATCCCATGAGCACTACAGAGGCAACATAACTTTTTGGTCACTGTAGGATTTTTTTTTTTATTTTTAAAATCTCATAAAGAACATTCAAGGGTTTTCCCAAATAGGATTCCAAACTGAGAACACAAAGAAAGCCTGATCTCTCAGTGGAAAACATGAGATTCCTTCTTATTAGCTTCTATTCAGTCTTGTCCTGTGCCTCTCTCAAAGGAAGAAAAGCAAACTGCAAATTCATACTCTAGCTATTCTTTTTTTCTCTCTCCTGAATTGCTCTGGATTAGGATGAATAACAAAGACTCTGCCAATTGAACAGAATGTCAGCACTTGTATTGCAAGCAGAATTTGGTCATTCACTAAAGGTGCCTAACTTAGATCTCGCATCTTTCTATTTGCATCCTGAATAACAGGCCAGCTGAAATGCTCACCATTCCCAGGAACACAGACCTGGTGATGGAGATACCCATGGCATGCATGGCAGACCACAGACAGTGCCCCATGGGCATTACAGGAGGCAACAGAGAAGTCTGGAAGTGTAAAGGGGCTTTCAAAGTAGCTGCATCAAGGACAGGAATGTCCTTTACTGCCAGTCAGATGGCATCCCACAGTAAATGGGAACTTTCTCCTTGATTTATGCGACCAGAATTGAACTCTGTTTCCAATATATTTCAACATCCCAGGACACTTTAGTGCTGTCTACACTACAAATGCTGACTATCAAAAGCATCATGCCCATGGTTTACTGCTGTTTTACCATAATCAAGTTCTAAACCAGAAGGCCAATATATGGAAGCTGTAGAAAACTGATAATTTATGAAATCTAGACCTTTGCTGCCAAAACACTAATAAACATAAAACAGGAAACTGCCTTCTCCCATCCCACAGGCGTTTATTGTATCTTAGTGCATGTATCCTCACTCAGATTTATAAGTGGCTAAACTCTTAGAGCTTGGTATGCAGTGGGGCAGATACTGCAAATTCCAGGGTTGTTTCACATTGCACTCTTTAAGAATAATCCAAATCTGGACTGATTTGCAGACACTATACATCAAATGGGGGGATGTATCACTTACTGTTACCACATAACTCAAAAGTCTTCAGGTCACCTCTCAATTTTTAATCCCAAATTCATCTCAAGGCTGTCTTGGGCTCTATCAATTTTTGCAGCTTAGAGAATTAAAAAAGGACCACTTCAAGGGGGACATATCTCCATTTCAACCTACATTCATTTACATACATTATAACTGGAAATATCCTTTTGCCGTGCTGCTTTGTAAGTTCTGACATTTGATTATTTTATCAATGGAATAATTTTATAACCAATGGGCTGGATTCATGGGCACTCTCTGGCTGCTTTGCATGACTCCACTAACATAAAGAAGCTGTAAACTTGATTAAAGTGAATGATTAGGCTGTACCTGTTGCTGCTTTTCCTTACCAGAGTGCTGCAAAGGAGCTAGAACACACTGGTGAATCTGGCCCCAAAGCTGCAGCTAGCAAAGACCCCCCCTCACAGATGAAATCATGCCTAATGAAAATGGCCACAGCCCCACCTGTGCAGGAAGTTCCATTTATCAGCTGGCATATTTGTAATCATCTAAACATGAACTTGCCCTAGAATGTATTAAAAGGAAGGAGCACCTTGCCAAGGTGCAAACGGGAGAATATTGTGAGAACAGTCTTAGGGCTTGCTTGGACTTCAAAGGCTGTTTGATCAGACTGGGCTGCCACTTCCAAACACTGCCTGAGCCCTGTGTGACACAAGAAAGACACAGCCAGGAAAGCAGCAGAGTCCAAGCCTCTTCACTAGCCCTTGCTGTGCCAGCAGCATCCCCAGCCTGCACGAGTCCTCACACACAGGCTCGTGCTGAGTGAAGGCAGAGGCAGCTTTGCTTTCAGCTTGATTTCAGCTTGCTTTCTTCCTTTTCCTCCCAGGCCTCCGTGTGGGCACAGGGGAGGACACGATCCTACTGTTCTACTGTCACAGTGCAACCCACACACCTTGTCAGTGTCCCCTTGTATGATACATTTTAAACATCTGTACCTGCAAAAATTAAACACAGATTTTCATGCAGCACTTGTGGCTTCAAATACACAAAACAATGCTTTGCCTCAAACCTTCAGCTCTTTGATCCAGCACAACCAGCTCTGACTCTTATTTTTTTTTCCTCTCATTTAAATCTCTCTGCCACAGAGTCTGTGGCATGTCAGGAGCCCATCTGACAGCTGACATGCTGCAGCACTAATACATATTGGCATTCAGTCATCCATACGTGGTGGGCACCCTCATTTGTGCACAAGTGGGTTATTGGTAGCACAGCCTTGACTGGATTATTTAGCATCCTCCTTCAGGACAAAATTCAAAGCCACTCTGAGATATTCTCAGGAATAAACTTCCATTAACACCTTCTCTGCATGCACATATGTGTTCAAATGCATGCTCAGGCCAGGATATTTCAGGGAGCATTAAATTAAGGTTTCATTATTAAATAAGAAAAAACCATCCCACTCTTCAATCCTAGCAAACTCTTCAGGCACCAAGGCACCAAAATGCCACTGCAGACACCAGAAATCAGAGGTCTTGCATATGTTTGCTGACTCTTCATTTTTCTGCAATGACTCCTGACTAATGGAAACAACCACCAACCACTGGCAAAGCTAAGGGAGCTCTGAACATTTCAAAAGGCAAATAGGAATGGTCAGGAAAGAGGGTGAGAATCTATCTCTGTTCCAAATGCCTTCCTTGTCTCCCCTCAGGCAGGTAAGGAGAGGAGCACAGCATATTTTTTGAGGGTTATCTCAAATTTGATGATAGCTTCACAGCCTATTTTCAAATAGTCTGATTCTAATCTTGATGACATCAATTTCCCACAGAGTGAGCATCAAACTCAAGAATGTTACTCCAAATTTACACCAGTGAGAATAAAATGAAAATCAGGCCCTGGGCTTTTTAGTTCAAAAGACAGCATGTGGCAGCAGAACAAATGCTCGCATGGGAACCTGAAAGTTCCTCGAAATTGAATTATCTGTATCTCAATCAATGTTTTTACAGCTCGTTTCTAATGCTTTAATCCCAGGGAAGAATAATTTTGCTTCAGCCTCCTGCTCTTCCTTTCCCTGCACACACTTCTGAAGTGAACTAGAGGCCAAATCCTGCACTGACTCATGTTTCCTGCAAAACCTAATGATTTCACACACAGCCTACAAAAGGCAGAAACCATGGAAGACAGGCACTCCCAAAGCCTCTGATGCAGCCTCTTCTGCCTTTCCTGGCTTCAACTCATGATCTGCTTATACCACACTTGCAATACTCAGTGAGGGAAGGAGGATGTGGAGCATACTTGGTTCCTAAAGGAGAGGTGTCGCACAGGGTCCTCAGCTGCCAGGGAGATGCTGCTGAGCAAGATGAAAAACAGGATCAGGTTGGTGAAAATGTTATCGTTAACGATTCGATGGCAGTGGACACGAAACCTGCAAGAGAGAGGAGAGGCACGACTTTATCTCTCAAAGAACACCAAGACCTGGGAAATATTTCCCCCCTCCTCTTCTGCCAGCAGGACCAGAGGATAGCCCTGCAGAGCACTTTCTCTCTGCCCCAGCACAGGGACAACCTGTGCAGGGCAATGCTGGCTCTCCATATCACGCAGGACTCACACTCAATGTGCTTGGATGGAGAACACTCACTCCCTCCTGACAGAGCTTTTTGTGATTTCCATGTGGTCTGAAACCTGCCAGCCCAGCACTATAGTCCTTGCTTTCATTTATGGATCCATTCCTGATTCATTTAGAAAGAAAGCAGCAGAAGCAGGCTTTAGAGTGCCAGTGCCCTTCTGAGCTGGGACTGGAGAGTTACTTAACAGGAGCTATGGGGATCTACCTTGCTAACAGGGTACAGGCCTGGCCACATGGATATAGGGCCTGGCCACATGGATATAGGGCATCAGCAAATGACTTCTGAGAGACATCATGCCATGCAGGTCGTGTGCTGAACATAAGCCCACTTGCTGCTCCCAGTGGGAAACTAGCAGGTAAAGAAGGAGCAGTCTCCAATCAAACTTGATTACTGGAGACCATTACACCACCTTCCATATGCTGGGTAGCAGGATGTTAGGGGTTAAACCCCGTAATAGCTCTGTGCACAATTCTACAGGCACTTCATTAATCTGTTTAGCTCTGCTCTTGGCTGTTGGGGCTCCAAGTCCCTATTATAGTAATTTTACAGATGACTGCAGAGGTTAATTTAGTTCTACAAATGACAGGGGCTGGGTGGCACAGCTAGCATTACAGTCCATGAGCCCCAACCATCCTCAGTCCCTCCCTGTTACTCCAAGGAGGAGTGGCACAATTCTGCTGCGTGAAAACTAGCTCTGAATTCAGTGGTGCAGGTGCACCCCTGCATTGCTCTGGGGCTGCGTTTGGAGGCCAAATCCTTAGGAGAGATGCTGGAATGCACGGTGCTGTACAGACCATTGGGCAGTAAGCTCACTTTTGCACCCCCACCAGGTGAGGAAAAACTCACCTGTGTCCTGCCAGCCCTGCACCCACCCACAGGTCCTGCACATGTGTTTTGGACAGGCAGGAGTGACAATGTGAAGCTGCATTGCAGGAACCCATGGGAAAAGAGTGAGAGAAGAATTGTTTTCCTCAGACTCCCCTCAGAGCTATGGGCTCTCCTCCTCCTCCTCGCATTTCCTCTTTTATGCTCATTCTTGATGTGCAGCAATGAGCAGAGACACATGAACTCCCTGCTGGGAGTGGATTTTGAGCAGCCCTTAGGACAAGAAGCTGCTACCTCTCACTTGATTGATGGCATGATGGCTCTCCTGCAATTTGGACCTGAGTATGATGGGGAATTCCGACTACTGACTCGCCTCTGCCTCCCTTATTTCTCAAGCTTTCATGACTTGTCTCTTCAACCAGCCTTGCATGTGCCATGAGCTCCCATTGAATATTTTCATGGCACTTCCCACAGTTGTGGTTTCATGAGGATTTCATGCCTTAAAGGATCCATCTCCTTTCAAAGGTGCCCTCTGGTATGAATTGCTGAAAGAGAGCTCTGCATCTCGTAACTATTGGGGCCCAATTTTAAAAGGGTACCTGCTCTTCACCTCCTTCTTCTGGCTCAGCAATCTCTTAAATACCTGTTGTTAGGACTGAAGATGAAAAAAGCACTGGCGTCAGGCATGGGCACAGCCTTTTCCTTGAGGTGGAGCTCAGACATCGGGCGAGGTCGAGGGCCAACAGGCATCTCTGGTTCTTCCTCATCTTCCTCTGCTGCAAGGATCATTTTTGTTTTTTAATGCACATTTTTATAACCCATTCTGAAGTGTTGGGGCATTTGTCTCTGTCATAATTAGAGCTAAAAACTAAGGCCCACTAAAACAGGATGCTGAAAGCTTGAGGTTCCTTGCCCTTCCTTCCTTCAGAGCAGTGCCCTTTACCCAGTGCTCACCCTGGCAGACATTGGTCTCATCTCTCTGTAAAACCATTAGTGCTGTAAAACCTACAATATTCCCACAACACCCTCCTCAGATACTTCACAGTCCCTTCTGCAAAAACAAACAAAAGGGCTACTTCTAATGACTCATTTGAATCTTTCTTGCTGTGGTCTAGATCCATTTTCTGTTTTCTCATTTTCCATGGACACAGAAAATTAAAAATCACCTTTCTCTTGCAGAAAGCTTTTGCATACTAGAGGACCACTATTATGCCTCTGGGAGAATATCTGGTTCCTAGAGCAAAACAGCAGCAGCCTTTCCTGAGGTGCTGTGTTCCCCAGGTCTCTGATCACTCTTCCTACTTGCTTCCAGATTATCTGCAGGATTAACATGCAGCTGAGGTTTTACTGCTGCAGAGGAGGGTTAAATTACTTCTTATATCTTGTAATACTATCTTCTTGTTAAACATCCTTCTTGGAGAACGTTTCATTATCCTTTGGCATTAATTTGCCATCAGTGTCTGATATGCACAAAGCACAGATTATTTACCACAGAACAACAGTCTGGTCTGTCACTCCCTCCTCTGCACTTCTGCTGCTGACTGTTCCCAAAAGGGGAACTTAGACCTCATCCTTACTGAAGGGCATTTTTTTTATTCTGACCAGTCCTCCAGTTCATCAAGATTGTTTTTCTCTCTTTGTGAGGATCTCCACGGAGCTGCTGCCACATCTGGAACCATGTCTGGATGAGCACATGTATGCCCCAGAACAAACAGCGAGCATATGCACACTGACTTACACTGATCAGAAAGTCTTAAAATTGTCCCCTTTTAAAATTTAGCGGGGGGAAGATTAGAAAGATGGGAGGCTGAGACTCTTAAGCATGATGCCTATGGTGCACATCTCCAGGCAGATCAGTGAGCAACCCCAAGATAGAAAATGAGAAATGAAGGCTAAGTGCTACATGAAAGAGAAGCTTCTACCTTTGAGTATTTCTTCTACCTGCTGAAGTCAGAGTTGTTTTGTAAATGACATGATAGGATTTTGCTATTTCAAAGATCCCAATCCTTTCACTTAATCAACAAGACAGGAAAAATCTTTAAGAAAGGAGCCTGACAAGTAAGATAAAACTGATTCATCTCCCAGGCACTGCAAAGGAGGAAACTCTATTTGAAAGGTTCATCTTGAGTCCATAAAGAGAGATAAGTTCCCGGAATGGTGTTCCTTTAGGGTGAGGTACTGTACTTGATCTGGTTACAGGGCACATCAGAAAGAACAGATGAATCAGCATAGATCCTGATCTAGATATCAGAGAGAGAAGAAAAATGCCCTTTTTGAATGTGTGCCATTATTACATGCAAATAGGATTCTTTCTTTATACTTCCAGTACCAAGAGTTCAGCTCAAATTCACTTGATAGATCTTTGCATAAATGTTTGAGCTGGTACATAGAGTTTGTACTTTTAAAGTCAGTCTGTTTTTTAACAGCTCAATTTTATGTGTTATATACTTCATAATACTCCTTCTACAGGCTTTATTAGTAAAAGAAACATCTTTCAGAACTACTTTTTTGCATAGGACTTGTAAAATATGTGTTAACGTTAATACTCATGTTTATGTAATATAACCATATTTTGCACTTGGACCTTTTATCTGTAGATTTCAGAGTAGGGTGACAAAGAGTGAGGTAAGCAAATTTTTCTTTCTCTTTAACAGGCCAGAAAACCAATGCCCGGGATCATGTGGGATATTTGAAACTCTTACTTAAGAAGAGTATTCTGGGTCCCTGCTCTGTGCCTTCAATGTGAGATCATTCTTCTTTTATTACTCAGAGGAATGCTTAAAATACACTTTTAAATGGGCATGGAACAATGCCTCTGGAAAATCAACCCTCAGCAGAAGGATAAGCCCCATGAAGACCATAAAGAACATTGTTCCTCTCCTCTTCTCGTGTCTGCCATACAGCAAGAAATATATTAATGACTCTGGGAACCAAATACCTTCAGATTGAAAAACACATTCAGTTTCTCAGCCACAGATAAAGAACGATGTTCTACTTTTCACTTAGAGTCTAGGGCACAGAAGAAAGGAAACATTGAGGGCCAAATTCACAAAGAATAACGTGATTACAGCTCCATCCCAAGTCACCACCCATGTTATCTGCCTCCATATAGAAGCAGCACAGCTGCTCACATTTGCAGAAGCAAATGTTCTCTGGCTGTGGGGACAAGCACAAACAGGCTACAGTGCAATATCAGTGAGAAATTCGATGATGGGGAGTTTTATTTTTACTGTACAAAGATTAGAACTCTTGTATAAGGACATTATTTTGCTTCAAGCTCCCATGAATCATCCCAGGCTTTTACCTTCATTTGACATTCTGAATTCTTTGTCTATTTCTGTACTAGACTGCAAGACTAGCTCCCTGTCTTTCTGTAATAAACATATCATCATAATAATCCTTCTAGTGTACACAAATCTCTAGGTGAACTAGTCTGTCCTTCTGAAAAAGAGGGTAGGTGATCTGAGGAGCTGCAAGTGATCTGGGATCAGAGAGCAGCACTGTGTGGTCAGCAGAGTCAGGAGGGGTGATTGAGAAAACTGGCTGAAGGAGCAGAAACAAATCAGAGAATGAGCAAGGTAGGTTAGGGAAGACCCATCCTCATTAGGAAAAACAAATGAAGTTACCAATCCAAATGGTTTCTGAACACTGAATTAGGGTAAATGATGTTTTCAGAGGATGGACAGTCACAGGAAGGCCACAGGCACTGACAGCTTAAATCAGAAACAGGAAATAGATAGAACCAACTGGCTGCACCTAAGAAGCAATAGGATGTCTCACTCAGAGCACAGCTGAAAATGGATCTATGTGCAAGCTGCAGGAAACGGTGCTCCCAGCTGGGCTGGATATGGCTGCACAGCATCTCCTGCAGCACAGCCAGACTGATCAGCAACCAGCAGAAGGATTCTGGGCTGGTCAGATGTCCACAAGGGAACTGGACGGGTATATGTGTGGGGATTGGGAAATTCTTGCTTGCTAGTGCTGGGGGAAGCCTTGAGGCCTTGCTTTTCAAACCAACTGCATGAGGCAGAGGTGACCTGGCACATCAGCTCTGAAAGTGCCTTGGTGTTTCTGGGCTTTACCCAGCAGAGTGGAACAGATGACTGTGGTAAATCTGATCTAATAAGGGGTTTAAAAAACTTTACTGCATCTGAGCCTTATGTTTGGCTTCCATGAAGTCTGAATGTGAATGTGGATTTTGTGAGCTGTTAGAGATCATCTTCACTCTTCACAAAGAATTGATAAACAATTCAGGGAACAGGCCTGTTTAGAAAAGGCATCAATGCCATGCGATGGCAAGAGACCAGGATGGTGTCCCTTTGCATTACTAGTAGGAGACAGGAGAAAACCTGATAATCCATTCAAATTTTAGGTTGTGTTCAAAAGTATGTTCAGCCAGGGGCTGGCACCCCTAGGCAGCCATTAAAATGTTTTCACTTAATTTTCCTCATTCTAACTCTATGTGTGGCTGCATGTCAAAAAAATGTAGGTGTAGGTTTTCATTATATATTTCATTTATGAGCTATTATTTCTAAGCTATCTATAGAAAGTAAATAAACCTCAATTCTATTAGCAGTAGAATTAAAATTGACATTCAGGTGACTGTTCCTTCACTTGAAAAAAATGTAATGGTCTGCAAAGCCAAGCCAGCTGAGAAACAGAAACAAAACTGTATCAAGCTGTTTTAATTTGTTCTTCTTACTCAAGACTCCAACAAACCCCTTAGCAACTGGGGATGTGTGTCCAGTAAGTGCCTGTGCCTACAGAGGTGATGGGAAGATTAAATCCAGAGTGATCTGCCTCAGGCAGTGTAAAAGCAGGATTGCATGGGGTTAGAACCACACCCTATTCCTGATAAACTGGCTATAAACATGGAAGAATCAAACATAGCGTGTGTGAGGACTTCTTGTACTGACAAGCAAATACAATGAAGACTTTTCCATTTTGCTTGTCTGAAACCCTTGTCCATCTACTCAAAATGAGCTCTTGTGTTCTTTTTTACCCTATCAAATCAACCTATTATCAGATGCTTATTTATCAGGAGCTATGGAATAGAAGAGAAAGTGTTTTATGGCCTATAATGGCCTGTTACACCATCACAGAAACATGGAAGAGCAGAGCAGGGAAGGATCACAAAAGGCCCTCTGGTTCATGCCTCTGCCAAGCCAGGTTCAGTTAATTATTATATCTAAGCCTTTTCTGGGAGACATTTTTCTGACCTGTCCTTAATAATATTCAGCAATGCTGGGCTTCCACACAGTCTCTGTGAACTTTTCCAGCCTCACCATTAGAAAATTCTCTTTGCTGTGAATCCTAAATCTGTTACTTCAGGGTGGAGATAAGTCTCCTCCCACCTGTAGAAACCTTTTTTTTTGTATTTGAAGAGGTTTCTCCTGTCTTTCCTAAGTCAAATGACCAAGGTTCATTCAATCTTAGTTCTTGCTGTCTACTAGCATAGTTTTCCCCATTCTCTTCTGTACTCCTTCTAATCCAGCCCTATCCAAAATGGGATATGATATTTCAGTGGAGATCTTATCAATGGTGAACACAGTAAAACAATAGCTTTGCTCTGATTAGCTTTCATTGACCAGTTAAAACAAACCCATAACTGGACAAAAGGGGCATTTTTTCTCTGTTTATAAATCTCACTTCTTGCTTGCCTTTTCAAAAGCAGCAAACTGTTTCTGGCATCTGTTGAGCTCATGATCATAAGATGCAGATCCTTTTCTCAAGGACTGTTACCTAACTAGCTATCACTTAAGATCCTTTATTTGTCAATTGTTTATTCCTGTCTATGTGTAGAGCCTGGCACTTTCAATTTTATTTCGACCATTTATCCAGGACCTCAGGAGCTCTTTGAATTCTAATGCTGCCCTCCAGCATGCTTCTTGTCCTTCCTAGCTTCGTGTCATCTACAAATGCAATAAGCATATTGCCTCTTCCATCATTCAGGTCATTAACAATGAACTGAACTGAACTCTTGACAGGCTTTTGGGTTGCACAAACTCACTTGGTCTATCACTGCTCTCCCAATAAAGGGTTTGATCATTTCTCTCCTGGTCTTCTAGACCATATTTTTCTAGTCAGCTTATGAGAGCACTGTAAGAGACAGTCAGAAGCCTTGGAGAAGTTAAAGAATATGATATCTACTTCTTTTCTCTTGTCTACAAGTGTTTTCATCCCCTTTTAGAAGAAAATAAGGGTGGTTTGATGTGACTAGCTCTTGGCAAATCTGTGTTGGCTACTAGTTATCTCCTTATCTTGTGGCCATATAGTTTGTTTAATCCTTTGTTCCAGCACTTCTCCAACAATGCAAGTTGAACTGCCTACCTCCAATCCCACTCCCCATTCAGGATCTCTTAAACACTGTCAAATGTGCTAAGATTTCTTAAACCAATCTTTCAAGTATCAAGAATGAAGTTAATTAGGCCCACCTGACTTAAAACCAGCCTAATGCTACAGCTTGTTCCTCAAAATCCTAGGATGAGATCTTATCCCTTTAGAGTTACGTTAAGGTCACACTGTCCTTTTTGATTAGAAAACAGTGCAAAAAGGCATCCAGCACTTTCCCTTCCTACCTGTTGTGAGACTCCCCTGACCACTGAGGAGTGAAAAAGCACAATGAAAGCAGTGTCATATGTATATTTTCAAATAGGGATATTTTTATACTATTTGATTCTCTGTAAAGCTCTGTGTTTTCCATTAAAGAGCTTTACAGAGAACCAAATCAGACACAGCTGATGAGTATAGGGGCTGCAAAGGACCACATCCACACCTGTGCAAACACAGGCAAGCACATCATCCTGCCCCATCGTGAAGGCATTTCCAGCATATCTGCTTCCACAATTTCTCTTTGTGCGCATTAGCAACTGGAGCTTCTGTTGAGTGAGGGATAGAAGGAAGGAGATGTATACCTGGTGCTTCTGTTGTGGGATAAGGGCTCTTTTCTTCATTTTCGTTGGGCTGATAATCATCCACATTGATCTGACAGAAATAGAAGGAGAAGCATCAAAGCCTTTGTCTGATAAAGCAGAGAGTTTTCATTCCCTCAGAAACCCAAGCTGTTCATGCCATCACAGCACAGAGAGCGCTGGCTGGCAGCAGACCTTACCTTGGTAGCAGGCGGGGATTCTCCATCAGCAGTGATCGATTTCAGCTCAATTTTCTCCTCCTTTGTCTCTTCCTCCACAGCTGTTTTTTCCATCTCCTGTTTCTTTTCGGGACTAGCAGTCCTAGCAATTTTTACAAGATAAAAACCAAAGAGTTAAAAAGGTGGAAAGCTGCTTCCCTTTCAGGAACTTCATGTAGTACAGCACACACCATGAGAACAATCAGCTGGCTGACATGTCCATTCTGAGTTCAGATTCCATACCAGGGCTCCACCTTGTCCTCATCTGCAGGCAAAGACAGAGGCTCTGATCTATTTTTATTTAGTGTCCTTTATTTTGCAGCTTTCCCAATGGCATGTGTTTGGGTGTGTGCTCATGCAAATGCGTGTTTTAGGTCTGTCAGCAGAGATCTCTTTGTTCACCCAATGACAAAGGCACGGGCCATTTTCAACCCATATCTTGTGAACTTCCAACTACATTGCCTACAAAAGTGCACTCCTAAAGTGAGGGAAATCTGCTGAGTTGCATGCAGAATGAAGCAGGAAGATGTGCACAAGAGATCCCCTCCAAGCAGCCTGGAAGGCAGTGAATAGAAATAACCAGGGAGGAGAGGCTTCCCTGCTGCTGGCAGCTGGGAATGATAGAGGAGCTTCATCCAACTTGTGCCCCTTAAATGTCTGCAGAAACACTAAAAGAACTGGCAAGAGAAGAACAGCATGTGGCATCAAAAGAAAAAGAAGCTGCTAAATCTCATCATGGGAATGACAGAAAATATGCCTCATGGCCCAAAACAATCGGAATATAGTAGGGAGATTCAAATGGGATTGACACCATCTCACACTCAGTCTCTGCTGGTGCTCTGAAAGCTCATCAGTAACCCAGACTTCCTTTTCTCTGCTCACATCATTGCAGCTGGGGGGACTCCCAGCTCACAACACTTTCTTTTGTCACAGTTAGAATTCCTTTGCATAAAAATCTATATATACATAATTCCATCTATAATCACATTAATCACATATATAATCTATATGCAAACAGACAAGTTATATATATTACATATACACACGTGTATGTGTAGGCATCATATACATACATACATATGTATATGTGTACTGTGTGTAATTACGCTCACAGGAATGTGTGCAGATAGGTATATGCAAATGGATTTACCTAGCTAGCTTTTTCCTTTCTTTTTCCTCTTCCTCCTCTTTCTGTGCAGATGTTAAACTCTCAGCATCAGCAAGGTTGTCCACAGCAATGGCCAAAAATACATTCAGCAGGATATCTGTTTGTGTGCTACTTAAAGAAAATGGGCTTTGAAAACTGCAGAAAAAGATGATACCAAAGGTTTCTTAATTGAAAATTTTTAGCAACCTGTCATCAGATCTCTTGGATTTTCCAAACTTCCACTTCACACAACTGCATATCCATCATGCACAAACCTACACCTTCCTTCCACACAGATAACACACTTCGTGGGTTTTCAAAGTTTCACAACAGAATGGCTCATATAAAACATCTAAGCCCAGATTTACATTTTAGTTTCCAGTTTCCCAAGAGCATCTCCTTTTGTGCAGAGAATCCCACTGAACATAAGAGGAGCCCTGAATGCTTTGCATCTTCTGACAGTTTAGGTTAAATGAGTGGATTTTATGGACAGCAAGCACAGTACTCTGATGAGCATTTCTGAGGTTAATTTAGTCTGGACAATAAAGGGTTGAGCTGACAACTCTGCCACGTCCCAGCAGAGTCCATGCATGGCCAGTCATGCCCAGGTAGCTGAAGGGCAAGGAATCACAACTGTTTTCTTGTCTTACCAGTCAGTGTTCAGATCTCATGTTACAAATCTGTCCATAAGGTTGTTTTACAAATTTTTTGAGTGTAGGTTTCATTATACCATGATAACTTTTAAGCAAACCCTGTTCAAGGCTGATTCTGGACACACAGACATCCCTCCCTCCCTGGGCTCCAAGGTCTAAATGCTCCAAAGTCAGCCAGCATGTCGATTTGGCTCACGTTTTTACAAGGAGATCCAAGTTGTAGAGTTTTTTTTAAGCTGTCAGCCAGATTGCCTACCTTGACCTTCAGATAAGTGGAATTGCACCACCTCACTTTGAAGTGAGGGCATGCAGGTCAACTGAAATGTCAAATGACAGGGATTGAGAGATCTGAATTATGGGCAAAGGCCAGAAGAGCTGGGCTCTTCTACAAGGTGGCTTTTTAGAAGCATCAATATAAAAGGAAATGCCACCTCTGACACAGGAGGGCCATTTTTTAGGGAAGCAGAAACTAAACATGGGCAAATTTGCAGCAAACTGAGATGGGGAACAGAACGGCAGCTCTATGTGATCTGCAAATTCCTGTGAAGAGACACTCACAGCCTAATTGTGCAATGTGCTTTGTGCCTCCTGGGGTATGTTCAGTGCCCTCACTTCACCTTGAAGCCAGAGAGAGCTGAAGTTACTCAAGACCAGCACAGAGCACACAATTTTCTGTTTGAAGAGCACACAGATTGCTGGGACTGAAATGGAACAGGGGTCCTGTTAGTTTATACATGAATTAATATATGATCTCACATGAATCAATTATGTCAAACATATGTTACTCCTGTTACAGCATTTGTATATAGCATATTGCAGATTATACATATTTTTATTCCACACAAGGTTTGGATGGAAGTACATGGAATATACTACTAAAAAATCAATTAAAGTAAAAAATATGCAGTAAGTACAGTAGGAACACACAGATTAGTTTGTGGAGAAGGCAGGAAAGAAAAACCTATGAGAGAATTAAGGGGAATGAAAAATAAAAACACTAAACACATAAAGATACTAAATAAAAGCTAGCATGTGGCACTGGCATGTAGCTAGCTCTTACAACTGTTTATATGCCTTAGCACCAGCTAAAATTAAACAAATTATTTAACTTCTGGCAGTGCAAAGCCGAAGTTCAGACCTAGGCAAAAATGAGAGGTAAGAAATTCACTATTTTCTGACATAACAAAGTAAATATTGGTTTAAATTCATCCCCTTTTGCAGAAAAGGGTAGTATCAAAGGATACAGTTTCCACAGATGAAGAGGATGATGAAGTAAATACAGACCAACATTCCTGGAAAAGAGGGGCCGCCATAAGCCATGATCCCATCATACATCACCGAATTCCAGTCCTCCCCAGTCAGGATCTAAATGACACATTCCCACCAATAAGGGACACAGTGTTAGACCACACAGAGAATTTGAAAACCCCATTAACACAAAGATATCCACTGTCCTAGAGAACACCCCCTCCCTCAGGATGGAGACTCTGTGTCCATCTAGAACATTAAAAAAAACCAAACCCAAACAACAAACCACAGAACAGAGAAAATGCAAAGAAGGCCTATGCTCAAAGTGTGAAAAACCCCAAACAGTGTCTCTTGAAGATGGTGACTGAAGGTAAATGGCTCTCCCAGACAACTCTGTTTGAGTCTCCCCACTTGTTGCAAGCATTTCCCTCCCACAAGCCCATGGTTTCAGACAGGCTGCACAGCCTCTAGCGCTGCCCTCAGCACAGCCCTCCAGGCCATTTCCCTTCTCCTCACATGTCAGTGATGCTCTTGGTGGATCACTCCCAAAACAGCAGAGGGCTTAAAGGCCAAGGGATTACTGCTGTGGTGCTGTGAGCAGATATTTGTTCCCCAGTGTGGGGAAGACAGCAGCAGGGCTGGGTTTTGGCACACAGATGCTGCCCTGGGACATGGCAGTGGCTGCTCTCTTGTCCTGTCCTGCAAAGACCCAGCGGCCTTGCAGCACACAGGGCTTCCATTCTTGTTTCCCACTTTGGGAAGGAATACCGTGTGCTGGCAGCACAACCAGGCACCCTGCTCCTGGAGCTGTGAGGGTCGTGTCCTGCCTTGGGGCCTGTCAGGCTGCAGGACCTAGCTTGCCCCATGAAAACACAATGTGCTGGCCTCACGGGGACCACTCGGGCCCTTACCTGAAACACAGTCAGGAGGGACTGAGGGAAGTTGTCAAATGTACTCCTCCTGGTCTGCATCTCATCAAAGTTAAACTTGCCCCCAAAGAGCTGCATCCCCAGGAGGGAGAAGATGATGATGAAGAGGAAGAGAAGCAGCAACAGGGAAGCAATGGAGCGGACTGAATTCAGGAGTGAAGCCACAAGATTACTCAGGGAGTTCCAATATCTGGGAGAGAAAATAGAAGCAGTTAAAATTCCTTCAGTTTGAGACAGGTGCTCATGGACTGCACAGGATATTGGTTCAGGCTGCCTTCTGTGTACAGCAGGCACTTCCAAACACCCTGTTAAGGCGTGAATCATTGATGTGCTTCCCTAAGATAACGAGACCTACTGCAGCTAATGAGTAATTTTACTACCACGTGTGTACATACACAATTCCCTCCACCCCCCACTCCGCACACACACCCAGAAGATTATTACAGCACTCTCCATCTAAGGCTCTGCACATCTTATATCAATACACCGTGATTAGTTCTTGCTGCTTCAGTGAGTTACATTCTAACCAACCTCATTACTACACTCACAGATGTTATGGCAGCCAGAATACCTCACTCCAGAGAATGGCCTGTAATAACTAACAAGAACAGATGGGGAAACTGTTGGGATGCAAATACAAACTTGCCCAAAATTTGGTGTATGTGTGTGTGTGTATGTGCTTGGGCTCACTCACAGGGAGGTTGCTGGGCTCTCTGGCATTGAGAGGAAAGAGAAACATACCAACGTTCCTTTTACAAGGACCCTAAAACAAGCTCCAGATCTACATTCATTTGGAAGAGCACAACATCACTGGGTTTTTTGGTTATCAAACCTACTATCCTTCCTTAAACAGGCTGCAAAACATTTTCAAATGGCTTCATTCAAGAGAGAGGCTGGCTAAGACCTGTTCTCCCAGTGTAGCCAGGCTTGTGCCCAGTTCTGACTTGTGTATGATGCAGGGAAAGGATCTTCTTGCCCTTGTGGTTCCACTTTAGGGTTCAAAGAGTTGCCACAGCATGTTTGCTGCAACATGTAAGTTTGCATTCTTTGCCAGCCTGCAGAATAGTCAGGAGCTGGAAAGAGGCTTTAGAAAAACATTTCTAAAGAATTCACCACATCACCCATGAAGCAGCTTCCAGTTTGGTCTTGCACCTGCTCAATCACTCCTAATCTACTGCTTAACTGGCCATGAGCTCTTCTCTTTTGTGCTTTGAGGCTGCCACAGCTTTGAGATTGGGCTGAAGATTAGCTGACATCTTCCAATCGCCTCATTTTGATGCACATTATTAGCAAACCTCAACAGCTTTCAGCAAGCCAGCAATGTTTGCCTGTGTTCTTCCTTCTACTTGGCCTGCTACCATGCTTTGAGTATCCACCAAGGCCAATGTCCTCCAGTCCCTTCTCCCAAAGCCCATAACTTTGAACATTTCTTTACTCAGAGGATTCTGCATTTGTAACCATGTTGTCATTGAAGACAGAAGTTCCACGTAAAAAGCAGACTGGTGCTCTGGCTGTTTTGTGGAAGCCTGATCCTTCAACTCATAATTTTTTTCTGAAGGTAGTATACTCATTAGAGACAAACGTTCTTAAAATCCCAGTTAAATTAATATTTTTCAAGTCTCAATCCAAAAAGAATACTTTTCTTGTCCTGTGGAAGGCAGGACTGCCTGAGCAACCCAATCACTGCAGGAATCTTAGCAATCTGATCTGCAGAGGGACATGGCCATGTCCTCTCAAGTTCAGCAGCAAGTTCATCTCCAAGGACTGAGCTTCAAAGAGAGCTGTGATGTTTTCCCTCCAGCCCAGCTTCAGCACTTCAGAGAAAACTAGAATGCTTTAAAGTTTAACTGCAATTAAAGAGATGAGCAGTGAAAAACTACAGAGCAAAGGTAAGGGCATGGAAGCTGTGGGCTCAGTGCCACCGAATATCCACACGGAATGTGCAATGTAACAGCTCCCTGTGTTTGCGTTTATGCTTACAGCTCACATACTTTCACACTTTTGAAAGAAGGGAAAGTGACACAGGAGAAGGGAAAAATTCATTCTGATGAAAGTCAAATGAATTCAGCGTCCTTAAAGAAGTTGTTTATGGGCTCCAGAATATCTCCAAGTTCTCCAATGTCAGCCAGGACACACAATTCCTAGGTCTTTCTCACAGTACCCTTAAGAAGCAGTAAAGTTGAACAGTCTGAACAGTCACAGTGACTCAAGTTTAAATGCCTTGCTACCTCAGCTCACAACTCTGCAGAATTCTATCAGCTCTGCATTCCTTACCAATGGCTCAATACCTGCAATTCAGATTCCTATATAAGTATCAAGCTTCAAGCAATTAACTGAGATGGCCTGCTGATAAGATTAGCGCTGTTTTATCTGTGTACTGGTGCTAGCTAGAAAGACAGTACCATTAGAAAAGTAAATAAACCAATCAGGGGAAAGAAAAAAAAAAAGAAAAAAGGAAAAAGGAGGGGGATAAGAAATGCTTGACTGATTAGAATGTGAAAATAACAACTGTGTTATCTCAGGGTCCTAGAAGCCTGACCTGAGGTTACCATCTGTCACATTCCGTGGTTGCAGAACTAGCATGAACTCCCTCAATGGGAGATCCGGAATTACTCAGTGAAACACGAGGTTTTTAGCTCAGCAATGGTTGAAGCCCAAGTAAGAAAGGTCTCACTACTTCATCCTCTTTGGTTAGCACGTTACTACAAAGGAAGAACCAGCACTGGATGCTGGATGGAACAGGAGGTTTTGGACCAGACAGCTTTTAATGGGAAGTGTGAGAGAAAGCAGAGCTGCTGCCTCAGACTTATGGGGAAATGAATGTGCCTCTTAACAGCTCCCACTGCAGATTCCAGACCCCTGAGGGTGCCACTGAACAAGGCACTGCAAAACCCCAGGTGAGCAGGATGTGATTGTGATCCCTGTTTCAAAGTGAAGGAATGATGCAGAGAAGCCAATTGGTTTGCTCAACATCTCACACAATAATCAATTGCAGACCTGGACTAGAACTTAATGTGTTCTACTCTCTTCCCTCTCCTCTCTCTCCATTGCTTTCTACTATATCTTTATGATCACATCACTGGCAATCATAAATGCAGGGCTTAAAACAGCAGCAACAGCAGGCAGACTCATTATTGGAGAGCTTCCCACTCTGTTCATCCAATATAAAACCACTTTGACAGTGATTTTTGACAGAAAGTATAAAAATCAGTGCACCCCTACAGTTAACAGTGACCTACCTAGTGGCAGGATTCAGTATAAAAGATCCAATTTCTGTCTGCTGTTGCAAATGATATGATTTATTTTTTACATATAAAGGACTACAATACCTATAAAGCAGTAAAGGATCATTTATAATGAGAAAATAATCTGTCTTCTCATAGCAAAGTGAGATATTCTGCACAGCACTTTAAAAATTAGGGAGAATAAAACAAACAGATTATATTGTCTGCTTGTCTAATGTATTTATAATCTTGGAAGAAATGTTTGCTCTTGAAATTCTAAACAGTGTTTCTAAAATGATGCATTGTTCATCTGATGGTGTCTTTATTTGTTTCTATTCTATTGTGGAGCTATATTTGTGTTTCTTGTAGAATTGTATCATCTTGATGACCCAGAATTTGCTTGTGCATGGTGTTTACCATGGAAAATCCATACAAATATATAAAGAATAGTCTATCTACTGATATAGTCTCACCAGAGTAATTTTCCAGCTTTGTGCCTTTTCTAGATTATCACTATTCTCACCTCCACTGTATGTCCCCAGATGCCCATGAATGTATGTTTGATACAAAATATGACAATATCATTCCTCCTACCCCTCCCAGTTTTCCAGTGTTGTATCTTTCTGTATTATCACTGCACTCAGGTGGGGTATTCCACCAGTGCTGATCATGTCATTAATAAATCCTCACTGTACTTAGTAAATAATAGAAAAAAATTGTAATTTACTAGCAAAGGTAAAAGTTTTGCTTTAATGCCAAAATATTCTGTCCTGCAGTAAGGCATGAGTGGGCCTGAAATACTGCTTTGGAGGCTCTTGTTAGGGCCTTCCACATGAGGGTGAACTTCACCAACAGAGGGAAGAATTATGAAGAAAATGATGAATAATTACAAAACATATAAATTCGAAACTACTGCAGCCTACCTGTCAATATTTTAGGAACAAAAAGAAAGAAAAATCTGATTAATACATTATGCATCATGAGTTCTTCCTTAGAAGTCTGTGCTTTACACACAGACCCATGCACAAATTGCAGGAGACATCTTCCAGGTAACACTTTTTTCCATGAAATATTGTACTTCAATTGTGATGCAGAACGAAGGCAAATATAACCAGTCCTACTGCTGATTGGTTCCATCCTCACATCTCTGCCAGAAGCTTTAGGAATATTTGAGTACCCCACCAGCTCATACTTTCTAAAGTATTAACAATATTCTCTTGGTGTTTGCCTTTCTGTTAGAGAATTCTCTTAGCTAGCTTATATATTTTGTGCAGGAGTGGAGACATGTCTTGAAAAGACAATGAACTCCCTGGGATGTTCTGTAGAAGCTCATGCTGTAGAAGCTATTGGTATGTTGCCCTGGGTGTATCTGATTACCCAGTGCCTGAAACAGCTACTGGTTTCCTCAGAGACTGGGCCTGGGAGTCGGTAATGGACAGATTTCAGGAAAAACAGTCCCCAAAACAGATAGCCCCACCCTTTCTGAAAGAGCAAAGATGCCTTTCTTGCTGGAAACACTTGTTTCACCTCTCTGGAAGGGAGCATTCCCCTCTGGAATGTTTTCCCCTCTTCTATGGTCGCACATCTAAACTGACCCCTTTTTTCCTCCTTTTGAAACAGTTGTAGGCTTGCTTTGGCCTCTCTCTCTGAGACTGTGAACTGATTTTCTGTCTCTGCCATCTGACCCTGAAATCCATCCATCCTGCCAGAGGTCTGAGCCTCAGAAGCTTTAAGGGCAGATCTTGTATGATGCACACATCCAAGCCTGTTGATTTTTTCTGCCTCTCAGCTCAGCCATCTCGACTCTCTTCCAGTTTTGGACTTGTTTTTCTCATGTGCTGAGTTTTCTATCTCAAATTTGTCAGAAATTTCCTCTGGCTGGAGTGGGGGGAGGTGTTGTGTTACAGCGATTTTAGGGACATTTTCCAAGCTGAGCATGCAGAAAAAGCACTCTTTCACCACCTCAGTCAAGCTTCTCATAAGGTGCTGACTGGTGCCCACATGGGAAAAGACAGACCTGGTGCTACCTGGGGCAAGCACTTGGATAGACTTGTTTCAAGAGCTCTGGGTAAGTTTGGAGCTGATCTCTCCTACAAACTCCCCTCAAGCTGAAAAAGCCCTGCCACACCAAGCTGGTGTTTCGGTGGTGCCTGGCTCAGCAAGCAGTGACTGATAGATATCGCTGTGCCTTTATGCAGAGGAAGAGGGGAAAGAACAAAAGGGAACAAGAGGAGATACTGGAAGCTGGAAAAGGTCTGGTTTCTTCATAAAGCTGCTGCTTCATGCTGGAAGGGGAATAGCTGGCAACATCCTTTGACTATAGCTGCTGGTGTTGGTACAATCGCCCACTCAGGTCACTGTTGAGTCTACTGGAGCTGGCATGGGCTCCTCAGTCAAATGCTCTTTTGGCTCAAAGCAGTTTTCAGGCTCCTCTCTGTCACCAAAAAGCATCAGAGAAGGTCACAAGGCTATCTGCTGTTTTGGTTTTCTCTGTCTTTTGCAGGGAACTGTAAGAGCCCGAGCTCAGTTCACACTACTCCAGATTTCAGTGTAACACTTTACATGGTATCAGGTGTCTCCAGCTGCCGATGCCAGACTCCTCACCCCTCACATCAGGGTTAGATACGAAGCCTGTACAGCCCTCCCCACCCTGTTATGGACTTCAGAAGATGAGGACTGCTAATCTAGCACTCTCACTACCTAATTAGTGGCAGAAAAAGTGAAAATCAACAGGCCTGTGACTTGTACCTATACATGTTGTGCATGGAGCAGTAGCCCTCCTCCAGTCCCAAAGAAGCAATAAAGTACCTTGTGATTTTAAATATTCTCAGGAGTCTGACACATCTCAAAACCGAAATGCCCAGCGGTGACATGATCTTTGTCTCCACCAGGATCGTTTCCAGGATGCCTCCACACACAATGAAACAGTCAAAGCGGTTGAAGAGGGACACAAAATAGGCCTGGAGACCAAGGCTGTACATCTTCAGCAGCATCTCTGCCGTGAAAAGAGCTAGCAGCACCTTATTGGCAGTGTCTCATGAAAAACAAAAAGAAACAGATTAAGGAAACTTAGTCAAAAGATCTTCACAACTAACCATTGGCCCTTCTAAGAAAGCATTTTAAGGATCAGTCTTAAAAGTGAACTTCATATTAGCTTGGGTCAAAGAACGAACTTGGAAAGCGTGGGCATCCCATTCACAGAAATGTTTTAGCAAGATGGTTACAGCAGTTCTCAAGTACTGCACATGCAGCTGCAATGTATTACACAACCTCCAGCGGCAGGGACACGCCTTCCTGTGCACAACCTGCCTTCACACCCATCATCTGCAGAGGAGAGTGGGAATAGAAGAGCTGCTGTGCTACCTACTGTTGCTTAATTAAGCCTTTTCAGCTGCTCTCACCTCCAGAGAGAATTCAGCTGTTCTGCAGACAGAAGAACTTCGCAAATCAACTCTTCATCACCTCCCTAATAATCAGAATTTATCATAAATGCCATTTCAGGGGAAACTTTGGACAATGTGGGGCTCCCAGTAGCTATCCATAAATTGGGAATCCAGTTGCTGCAAATATAAATTTAGCATAAACTCCTGATTTCACTTCCACCCAATGGAACACTGCTCTGACTGGAAATGAGGTATTTACATTTTTCCTGTAACTTCTCCCACAGTCGGCAGATAAGTTTATTGTATTATTTAAGATCCTCCACAAACACAGGACTGTTTGGAGCTGTGTACACTCCTTTCACATTGTGTGGTTTAATGCATCAGCTCTTTTCTCAGCTCCCTTTTTTGACACCGACCATAATAAATAGAGCCAGCAGCTTCTCCTCACCTTGGACCTCCGTGAGCCAGTCTGGTTGGTTGTAGTGCTCAGAGGCAATGGTGAGGGTGTTGAGAAACACGAGGAAGATCACCAGCCAATAGAAAACATTGGACTTGACAGCAGCACGGCACTTCCTCCTGCAGAATCGATTCCATCGGCGCCAGTAGCGACTTGAAAAATTGAAGAAGGAAAAGTTTTTTTTCAGATAGGGATCTTTAGGCTATTGCAGCTCTCTGTCAAGGGAGACCCTAGTCTTGATTTATTGCTCAAGAATGGTAGAGAATAACTCAAGCTCACCCTGAGAAATATTCTCATCAGAGTCGACAGTGGTGAACATCCCTCCTTTAGCTATAGGAAAAAAGTTAGTCCTAAACCAATTTGCAAGGTCTTCAAGCAGAATCTTAGACTGATTAAGACATCCTCTGCACATACCCTGAGAGGTTTTTAGCTCAGTTGCCATAAAAATAAATATTCTCCTTGTATTTGATGCTTGTGGCCTGCAATGGGACCTTGCCCAGCCTCGGGATAGTCAATAGAAAGATACTCTGTCGCATGGAGCTGAAGGATGAAGTCTTTGCAGAGGTGAGGTCAAATAAAATCCTAAGAATATTTCCAGCAACATTTTCAGCAACATTCAGGAGTAAGCCCAATACAAGGGTTAGTTCTGAAAAAAATCCTGAAGCCTGGGGGACTTCACCACCTCACCTTCATGCCTGGAACTGAGGGTACCATTTGCTAATCAAGAGACTTTTTAAAGTTTGCCTTCCATGAACACATGCCCTTGTGTCACTGATTTCTCAGGGTAATTACTAACCATAGAAGATATTTAAAGCTAATTACACACCTCCTACTCTTCAGAATTTAACTTGCATAGCAACCCGTTTCCAGGCAACACTTGGCACTGTATAATAAATCTAATAGTTTTATATAGGTACTACATACATATGTGTGTGTGTCTGAAGTGCCACACACATGCACTGCTTCAGGAGAAAGAACTTTTATTGGCTACTCGTGTCCTGTGTATAATTTTCAGTGGCAAACCATAGCCATGCTTGAAGATCAGGGTTCACATCTCTAGAAGCTAAAGCCAGATGATGTAAACACAACGTGAATGAGAATATTGCAACAACATTTCAACAGGTGGTCAAATTTTTGGTGTTTTACCTATGTAATTTATAAAGGCACCCAGTCTATCACAAACAGATACATTGTGGGTTTTGCAGTGCATTTGGGACAAGAAATAATCTTCCCAACTTCCAAAGTGGGCACCACATGTAGACATTAATGTTGTCATTAAGTTGTTTGCCATCTCACATGCTTTTGCATGTACTTGTGCACACATGTGCATGCACAGGACAATGTATGTAAAGACTGTGCTTATATCTATGACCTTTACATGGGGATGTCCCACATGTGCATCTCTAAATCGACACTGCTCCGTAGGTAAGCAGAAGCACACAGTTACTTGCTCCAGTTATGCTGAAAATTCATTCAGTTTTTTCATAAAGCTGACTTTGGATTCAGGATTATGGAGGCAGCTGAGCTCCTACCAAAGGGGTGGAAGTGAACCTTAACAACCAAGATCCTTGAGTTCAGTCAGCCTCCCCAGTGAAAACCCACAAATGGCCACCTTGGGACTGCTTCACTTTTCCAAAACCTCTAAGTCAACAGAGAGCCAAACACCACCAGAGAAGCTCCCCACATTCCAGGGTGAACAGGAGAGTTTCACAAATGAGATGGAAGCTTCATCAGTTGAAATATGTACAATCAAGCAAAGCAGAGCAGTGCGACAGAGAGCCTTGAGCTGACAGGGTTGATGTTGATGGATGTAGTAAAATTATGGGGTTGAACTGGCTTTTTATTTCTGATTTTATGTTTTATGGTTTGATATACATAGGTAGCACAGATAGGTACTTCAGTGGTCAATAGTCCCTGTGCCTTATTTCAGTATGAAACTAAGAGAGCAATCTTGATTTATGACTAAAATCTGACATGTTTAGCAGGATCTCTTAGAATCACCACTGCATCCCAAAGATGCTGATGTAAACCACTTCAGAAAAGAACAAAAACAGTAAAAAGGAGAAAAACAAGAGTCAGTTTTACTTACCTAAATTTTGATTTTGAGATCCGATGCCTGAAAGACAAGAATTGTCATTAGAGTCTCTGAGGCTGTCCCATACCTCCCAACTTTTGTGAAAATAGCAATAGAAAGAAGCAAAGTTAAGCTCAGTGCATTTTTTAATCCATGCTGGTTTCCCCTTGAATCTGTTTTAACTCAGTGTAGGCACTGGGCATGGCTAGAATTTCCCAATACCCAAATCTTTTCTGGTGGGACTCATGAAGCAGAAGTCATGCGATGGTGGGATTCTACTGCCTACAGATATGAGTGAACTAGAATTTCTCTTGGGTGAAAGGCTGGCCTAATGCTAGGGGCACTCTACAACTGCTACCAAATTTATTTCTTAAGCATGACTATTAAAAAAAAATAGTTACTTTATTTTTTCTTATAATAAAATATGCATGACTTTATACAGAAAGAATTGTTGCTTTCACATGTCACCTGTCACTTTAGGATACATAAGCACATTATGAAACAATAATGGTGAAAATAATGCTTTTTTTTCAGCAGTTGAAGCAAAACCAGTGCGTGGCAAATATTTTGAAACTTAGATACTAACACTTATTTGTCTTGGTTATCCATGTAAACTGGTTTGCATTCAAATGGGACTGTACAATAACAGATTCTGTTGCTATCAATGAAATTTTGAGAATTAAGCATTCCTGAAAATTTGGCCATATTCCCACTACATATGTGTTTAAGTATCTAATTCCATGCATTTGGATTTATTCACCTAAATGATTTCATTAATCTTTTATGAGAAGTCACAGGCAAAGCTAGAAATAGGCCCCAGCTCTTTAACCACCACCTCGCTCTGCTTGACACACATCCTGTAAGGACTTTGAACACTTTGGCTGTCTTTTGGTAAATCCATGAGGGTGCACAGCAGGAAATAAACCTATGTCGATACAATGGCACGAGTCAGATGTCATTTAGGAAGCTGCAAAACCAATTAGCAATACCATCAGAAATGAGAATCTGGGGAATGACTACCAACAAAGTTTTTCTGCTGGGTTGAAGCATTCCTTAAAGTTCCCTCCATGATGGGAAAGTGAGTCATTGTTGACAACAGCACAGGTCTTACTGCACTGCCTCAAAACTGGATTCACTGTTAGTAGAGATGGGAGAATGTAATTCTCCAAGCACCTAACACCACTTACTGTAGCAGCCCTAACAATGGTCCTGTCCCTGCTTGAGGACATCAGTTACTGACAAGTAATCAGTGATAGGTCAGGTTCCTTGTGTGGAAGAGATTTTAGTCAGGGGAACTTTTCACCAGCAGATGGGCTGAGCCAAAAAAGAGAAAAAAAGCCTTTTCACCAAAAACAGAAATACATCATTCCCGTTGTGTCACAGGCAGCTTGTCTAGGCCACACACTGGGCAGCAGTGAGGTTACAGACATGTGCAAGACTCTTGAGAAAGAAGAAATAATGCACTAACAGAGCAGAATGTAAGTTATACTGCAGAGACAAAGCAAGCTCTGACAAGGATGCCAAGTGAAGCACCTACAAAGTACATCCTTAATGGTAGAGCTATCCTAACTTCTCACTGAGAATTCTGGCTTGATAAGCACTACCTACGAACTGTAATGGATCGGATTTACAGGCAACAGGAAAGAAGGCTCAAAGGCAGGAAGTGAAAAGATGGAAAAATCACAAGGAAGCAGAAATCTGAGCACTGGAAAGGAGGTGGTGAGGATTTTGATAAGAAAAATTTGGCAGGGACAGAAGGGGAGAGAGAGAGAGACAGAGACAGAGAGTGAGATGGAAGGGGAAGGACAGGGAGTGTGAAATCCTCTGGTGACCTCTCTTGTTAATGGTTTCCCAGTGAGGCAGCACTGAGATATTTTATTTATTTAAGCAAAAGAGATGCAGCAGGTGTAGTACTCATCATGCATGTGATAATTATATCTTTGGAGCATTCTGAGCAGCAGCCAAGTGCATTCAGTGCTCCCACAGGTTACCTACAGCCTTCATCCCCCTCCCTCCACCTTGCCTTACTGCTGTGGCAGAAGGCTTTATCACATGTGGGTGTGCTATATATATAGAACAGGACAAGGAAGGAGGATTAGATTTATATTTAGAGGTAGAATCACAGAGTGAAATGGAATTTTGGAAATAAACTGTATAATAAATGTTTCTGAAAACATTATGCACGAATATGAAACAACGTTTTTCAAACGACTCTCATGATGAAGATTTTTTTTCAGTACTTGGGTTACCAATGTCACATAAAAAATGCTTTTATGGCATCACTGGGGGCTGTCAAATAGGCTGGATTTAGGGCCTTGCTGCAGTGTTTGTGGCACTTAATGGGTTCAGAGTGGACCAGATTCTCTGCTGGGTTTAAACACAGATCTCTTGCATCCCTGGTGTCCTGGGAGGTTTACGTCATTGAGGGAAGGAGGGTGCCTCCAATCGCATCCAACTCTGGAATGTCTTGAGAAACTCTTGTCTAAAATTATGGTATGGGAGCCTAATGAAAACCACTTCAGATCACTACTGAGTGCTTTTATGATAGGAACCATGTAACTCAGCTTATCTTTCAGAAAGACAAACACAAAAATCAGATCTCTACTTTTTGACTGGCTATCTTTGAACTTCTCTAAAACTCCTCCAACCTTACATAGTTACGTACAACACACAGATAAGACAGTGAAATTTAAAGGTTTTAATTAACATAAACTCTGGATAATCAGCATAACTCAAATGTAATGAGATATTCCACATCCTGAGAGATAAAATCTCCATTTGCCTGCTCATGGTGGACACTGGAGAAGGCATTTGTGAAGGATGTGACAGTTCTGTGTAACAGGGATTGAGGGCTCTGTGGAATTGTATGCACGACAGACAATTCTGGAAAAATGTTGTAGGTCACCAAGCATGACACAAAGGCCACATTACAGATGTGTTCTGGGTGTGGGTATTATCAAACAGGACCATTATCCAACACTCTGGTCACAACTACTTTAATATTGCATGATCCCAGCTTAGAGGCAACGATATCTCCATGAGGACTCACAAAAGCCTTTGAATACCAGCAAAAGCTGTCAGAAAAGCAGTAACACAGAAATGGACTTTACAAAGCTTCTAGGTTATACACAACTTTGGGGAACATCCAAAAAGCTTCACTGGCTGTATCCTATGGATTTTAGAACTGAGAAGGCAGTCCTGGTGTGACATGGATTCTGTTTTGGTGCCATGTGGTGCATTCTTGCAGTTACTGGTAAGGTGGCACAATTTTCCTTCTGTTCCTGCTGATGACATTTCATTGCTTCTAGTCAGGGTGGTGGCACCCCTGAGGAGATGGCAGCTACCCTAAGGTGACATGTTTCTGGGGCAAAAGCATACAGGGACAGACCTTTTCAGGAACGTATGCAGCACACCTGATGAACTCTCAGCCTAATAAAGCATTAGGGCCAGGTTCTGCCCTCGTTAAGGTTCTGTGATTCACACCGAAACAATGGGCCCACATCCTGCCTGCTACAACACAGCTAACCCTGGGGAGCTATACAGGAGCATGCAGTGACCCCTTCTCATTTCTGACTGTTAATTAAAAGTGAAAAACAGAACAGGTGACTGGCCCTGGACAACTTGCATTCTGATGTGGACTGAGATCCTCCTGCTGAGGCAATCACTGGATTTC
This sequence comes from Lanius collurio, assembly GCA_020086605.1. Classification (NCBI taxonomy): domain Eukaryota; kingdom Metazoa; phylum Chordata; class Aves; order Passeriformes; family Laniidae; genus Lanius; species Lanius collurio. The sequence continues at coordinate 19,904,264 of JACBWW010000009.1, read as the reverse complement.
AGCAGATTCCACACAGTGATGCCTCTTGTCTCTTTTTTTACATTCTTCCCCATCTTGCAGAAGCACTGGAGAGCACGCTGACCTGACGGGAGTGATGCTGGTTTTAAGAGGAGGTTGTTGGCCAGCAGCAATAAGAATCTAGAGAATAGCTGTAAGAAAATTGGATCTGTCTAGCATAAAATTGAGTTGGTTTGCTATTCAACGAGCTTTCTTACAGGCTGGGAAAATAGGCCAGCATTTAGGCATTCAGTAAATAATCTTGCTCTCCCTGTGGCAAGTTACAGGAATCTGAAGCAGGAAGACATTTCCTCTTCCGTAAGGGCATGCTACTGTCCTTTAGACACACACCTAGAACTGACTATGAATATTAAAAACACCTTGCTTGTAATAAATTGGAGAGCAGTATCTGAGACTGGCACATAAGGTTTGATCCTGTGAGTTTTCCTGCTGAAGTCAGCAGTGGTTTCAGAGCTTTTGGCAAACTTTTCTTCCCACTGTTCCTGATGAGATGGGAACTTTGGTTCTATCACATCACAAGGAGCCCATCTTCTCATAAGGTGAAAACCAGTAGCAACTACAGCAAACCTGCAAGAAAACTTTCACCTTTACCACTGGCTCCGATCCTGATTATTGCAAGAAGTCCACAGGAATTATTTTCCATGCCAGAAAAGCACCAAGGGAAACATCACTGACCATTCAGCTGCCAGGGAAAGCTTCCATTGCTCACAGAATTTTCAGGACACACTGTTTTCATTTGGAAAGCCAGTGCAGGTTGTTCATTTTGGTTTATCCTGTTTTATTATTGGAACTGTCTTTGGCAGAAAAGCAATTGAATTGTCCCCCATATGTATGGAAATCCTGGCCAAGGCGAAAATGCCAAGTAGGTTATTGTTTCAATGAAAGCAGATAATTTTAAGCTCTCTTTCCCTTTGAGCTCAAGTGCTTCACTTTTCTATTGAATATTAGCTCCCACAAAGGTCTTTTTTTAGCTAATGCATATGTATAAAAGCAAGCTCCTTTGTGGCACTCCAGATCTGCATGGCTGTATTAGAAAATTAACATTCTGCTTGTATTGGAAGATTATATATGCTGACACCCTGCACAGAACAGATTACTCCTGATTATGAGCAATAGCCTGTCCTCAGGAATCTGAGTCCTGCACAGCAGCAACCACAGAGACTCAGGGAAATTACTCACTGTTGGGAAGCCCTGGGTGTAGGGATACCCTGTAAGCAGAACCCCACTGCTCCTGGTTCTGGGTGTATCCCCCTGACGCCTGCTGCAGAGGAACATGTTTCTCTGTACCCTGAGGCAAAGGATTATGAAAGCTGTGACACATCCAAAAAAGATAAGTTCCACTTCCAAGTGCTGTCCTTGAGGATAAAAGCTGTTGTGCTCCTACTGCAGGGCAGATGTCAGCCCACTACAAGGCAGTGGCATGGCAGGAATAATATACTTTGGAAGTGGTGGGATGCTTTTCAATGTGGAAGCCTGTTAAACCATCTTCAAATTCAGATGCCTGATAAAGGGAATACCCTTAGGAAGCAAACTGTGCTGTGCCACAGCACTCCTGTTGCCAGCAGAATTGCACCAGAAATTATTATGAATGAAATTGTTGGGTTTTTTGTTTGTTTTGTTATAGTTCTAATAAATTTGATTTACACAACAAGTAAAGAGAGATTAGATGTTAGATTCCTCCTGAAACTCCTGCTGGTTTGAAGGCTGGCATTACTCCAGACAGGACAATTGATGGAGGCAGTTTCTATAGCATGGGTACTACAGAAATAAAAGCTTCTTTGAGACAATTCATCAGTAGTGTGTGTTTGAGAGGTACTCTCCTGATCTCACGCAGCATATGTCTCTGTGAAGCTGAGAAAGGCTGTCAGGGAAGATCTCCTTTTCCAAAAGACACATTTGAGCCTGGCTTCTCAAGCAGATCTCTCTGTCACTCACAGACCCAGCCTCTCAAAACTCAACAGATTTTAAAAGAACAGAAAGAATAGAGACTAACTCTAAGTTGCTTTCAATGATTTTTTTTTTTCCTTCAGTCTCCTGGGCCTTTATTTCCTTTTATCATGAGTGCATTTTGCTGGCAGGGTCAGCCTATAACTGTAGTGGTGGTGCTGGGGTGGTTAAAGGCTCTAGGCAGCCTGATGCCAATAAATAAAACAAACAAACAAACAATTATGTTGCCTTTGATTTGAAAGCTCGATGTTGCCTCAGTCATGTCTGGTTGCAGCCTGCCCAGAGCAGCCTCTGTCCTCTGGGAAAGAGTGAGTTCATAGCAAAGCAGTGGGGACTCATGGCTACAGGGTGAGTTTAGAATGCTGCCAAAAATATTGAGACTCATCTGCGATAGATGAAACTCAACAATCGAACAAAAATCTTGGGTATTCCAACTGCAAAAACAGAGAGTAGGAGACTGCTCAAAATCCCAGGCTTAATCTTGAACTAGAGCAAATCAAGATGACATGACTGATTATTAATGCTTACTCAAAATCTAGTACTTGATGAGGAACTTTTTGAAAAGCTCCACTGACTTCCCACATGAATTTTCACTATTCTTGAATACTGGGCCAGATTCTGATTCTTAGTCGGGTTCCAAGAAAAGAACATGCCCATTCAAATAAATCCTTGCTTGCATTTGATATGTTCCAGAAGGAGTGTTGGCCTATGTGGGGTTTGAATGAGGACTCAGTAAAAAGAGGAGCACTTAATACTTCTTGAAACCATGAAAGCTGGTTTCTCTGTTTGCTAAAGTGCGTGATACAGAGACAAAAGAAACCAGAAAAGATTCTAAGCCTCAGAATCAAGGGCAGGTCTGAACTGGCGCATAATTAAGGAATCTGCAGATCCACAAGTTTGAAACAAACATTTCACAAAAGCAGGCAGCATTGGCAAAATTTGTATCTCACTCCAAAATTTCATATTCAATGATATAGCCATTAATTTTCAGGGGAGAAGGAGCCTATCCATCTCTTAGAGATGAAAAGCAATCTGAGGGAGGCCTTGGGGATCTCAGCTGTCCTTGAGTAAGGACTAGAAAAACCCTTCTCAATAACAGACTTCAATTTTCCTACTATACATCACCCATTTTCAGATGAAGTGAAAAGCAGCAAGGAAACTGTTTGTCTCTCTGAATCTTATGTGTCCTGCTCTGCCGAAACTTTGGGCCCTGTTTTAACATTTGCAACATGAAAAGAAGAAATGAAGCTCTGTTTTCCTGTAATTTTCCTATGTCTTTTTCCCTAAAATATATTGGACCTAGCCATCCCTTCTCCCAATGCCAAATCAGGGTACTGCCATTCTCCTGTGAGCACGCTGGGCTATTTTAAGTGAACTCCATTCTAAGTCATGATTACATTTAGAGTTTAGTTTAACTTCAGCCCTCCTGGCCACATTCCAGCTAAGATAATTATGTTCTGGTTGCCAAAATTCAGTTTCAGTGCAAAACAAGCTATCCGTCATACAACTCCTTGAACACTTGTGCCTGTTGTTTATAGACACCTGTCATATTTCACCCTGAAGGTGGCTGAACTCTAAGGCTGTGAAAACAATCCCTACGTTTACAGCCCATAAAGTGCTTTAGGATCCTTTGGGATTAAGAACAGTAAATGAATGCAAGCTGTAATATTAAAAATACATGAAACCTTAGAGTAACTGTTGCCATTCTTTTTGGCACTGTGTCCACACCTATGAGGGACTTCACTACTCTGACATATTCTGGAGAACAATATAGCAAGGCACAAACAGTCCAGGGGGCTCCTGGAAAGCAATGATGGCAACTTTCTGAAGCAGGCAGTGGATGGAGGTTCCCACAAGGAATGGTGTGCTGCTCAACATCAACAGGGAAGGCCTTGTTGGAGACGTGAAGGTTTGGGTCAGCTTTGGCTGCCTCTCTGGTCAGCAGGCCAGATGACCCAGGGTGGTCCTGTCCAACCTGACCCATTCTGTGATTCTGTGAACCATAACTGCAGAATTTAGATGGTGCTCCAAACTGCATCCCGCTGATGCTTCCTGCACTGCTCCAAGAACACAAAGCAACTTTGTGAGGTGCCAAAGAAAGGGCTGCAACTGCCCCAGTGCTGTGAATACATCTGGCCTGGTTCCTGCAGGAAGGTGTTCATAACCTAAAGGAAAAGACTCAGCAGGTTCTCAACAGTGGGCAGGGGAAGGAAAGCAATCACAAATAATTTCTCCTGGGGCTTGTTAACCACTGACTGATAAAGGAAAAGCAGAGATTGAAATGACAATATATTCCACATATCACATATTTTAATGCAGATCACAGAACCACACAGAATTGACGAGCATGGAAAAGACCTTTGAGATTTTTGAGTCCAATCTATGGTCAAACACCACCTTGTCAAGAAGACCATGGTACAACCAACCTTCGCTGAAACACCTGCAGGGATGGTGACTCCACCAGCTCTCTGGGCAGCCTGTTCCAATGTGTCATCACCTTTCTGTGAAAAACTTCTTCCTAATGTCCAAACTAAACCTCCCCTGGCACAGCTTGAGGCTATGTCCTCTTGTCCTGTCACTGCTGCCTGGGAGCAGAGCCCGGCCCTCCCCTGGCTCCAGCTTCCTTTCAGCTACTTGTAGGGAGTGATGAGGTCTCCCCTGAGCCTTCTCCTCTCCAGGCTGAACACTCCCAGCTCCCCCAGCTGCTCCTTGTAGGACTTGTGTTCCAGAGCCTTCACCAGCCTTGCTCCCCTTCCCTGGACTCGCTCCAGCATCACTGAGGGGCCTGGGACTGGCCACAGGACTCAAGGTGCAGCCTCACCCACCAGGGCCAAGTACAGGGGTGGAATCAATCAGTGCCCTGGTTCTGCTGGCCCTATCATCCTGATCCAGGCCAGGTGCCCTTGGCCTTCTTGGCCACCTGGGCACACTGCTGGCTAATGTTCAGCTGCTGTCAGTCATACCCCCAGGCTCCTTCCTGCTTGGCCACTGTCCAGCCACTGTGTCCCCAACCTGTAGTTTCCTGGATCCTCTTTTTGGCTTTTTAGGGATGACTGTCACATTGTCCATCTTCCAGTCATCTGGGACCTCCCTGGTGAGCCAGGACTGAAGAGAAATTATGGAGAGTGGCTTGGAGAGCTCTTCTGCCAGCTCCCTCATCACCCTAGGATGAATCCCACCTGGTCCATTCAAGCAACACCCAAGGCCCCAAGGTAGCTCCCAGGATAGGACAAAGACTCAAAATACTCCAGCATGGTACAAGCTATAGCACGAATATGTTTAGCTCATGTTTCAAGGACATTTGGAGGGAATAATGTATTGCCCCAAAACATAGAGTCCATTCTTGTTTAATGCAAAAGGGAATAAAGGGATCCTCTTGCCTATTCTTGCTCTCTGTGAGGCTAAAAAATACACCACATATTATGGCATTTCATAACTGCTATCTCACACATTTTTAAGCATCTCCACTAATTACAATGGTACAATTTCAAGGAGGCATTAATCCCTCCTAATTGTTGTATTTCCTTGTCACTACAGTACTCTGTTCAGCATTTGAAGGGTGCAATTCAGTCTGCAGGATGGGAGTTATCAGCAATGTATTTCTATTAAAAGACATTGTAAAATGTACAAGAATCTTTAGAAAAATTAAAATAGACCAGTCATTTCCACTCTTCAGTCTACACACACTGGTTTCAAAAGTCAATCACCAACATGGAATTTTGAAATAAGAACACTGTTATCCACCAGTTCCTCTTTTAGCTGTTATGGAAAACCAGATCTCCTTATCCTGGGCACTCTGTCCTTTATTTACATCCGTGTAAAACTAGAGGCTCTTCACTAATGTCCACAGTGAGTTTACATTACAATTAAGATAAGAACCGGGATCAATCAATCCTCTGCAGCCCCTCCTTTCATCCACTGTGGAGTTTTCTTCATCCTGAAAAGCCTGACCCTTGCCCTGGCTTTACCCCCCAGTTCAACCCAGCCCCTAACACCTTGTTTGTGTGCAGATACTCACGCCAGCCTTGCGCCGCAGTTCTCGCCCTCCATGTCCGCTCCAGGGACGTTGTCAGTGTTCACGGACTCGGTCTCGCTGGTGGGCATGCTCACTGAAAGAGTCAAAGGGAAGAAAGAGAGAGGGATGCCCATTAGAACCTGGCACATCTCTTAATGAGGCCATGATTGAAGGAACTGGCTTCATGAAAAGGCCCTCAGCTGCAGCTCCTGAGGGTTAAACAATTTGCTGAGCAAGTCTAGTGCCTCCTGTACAGAGCAGGCTGGGCAGGTAGAGTTCAGGAACACACAAAATACTCAAATGCTAAAGAAAAGGGAAGAAGCAGCTGCTCTCCTTCTTTCAGAGTCAGTTCCTGGAAATTTTATGAATGAGAACCACTGGAAAGTAAAAAACCTGACAAACCCAACGAGAAGCTTTTGTTTGATTCCATGGAACTCTTTTAAAAAATGCCCCTTTACCTGCAGCAGCCCAACCACCTCACTGCCCTCCCCAATCCTTTGTACAATGATTAAAACACAAACAAAAAGTACCAGGATTGAGATGCATGCAGATAAACAGCTTCTGATAGCCTGATAGCAAATACCACATAAAGAATACTGACGGCTCATACTAACCATGAATGTAACTAAACCTTACACCTAGAAGCTGGACCTATAGGTATAAGAGAGAAATTCAGACTCTCTGACCCACTCAGATATTACCAACAAAAAAGGTGAAGAATATGGACAATGGTGCAGCTTTTATGTTGACACTCACAGCCAAGAACTGGACAGAACCTTTTAGGCTTTTACAGAAGTGCCATGGAACCAACATCAAACGAAAGCAGCCTTGGGTGTCAATCTCTCTCATCCAGATTCAAGAACCTGTTTCTGGCTGTTATCAAACCTCAAGATTTTATTTGCTTCTACAGATCATAAAAAACCCCCTCAAGAACCCATTTTCATTTCCCCAGTTGTTTGTGGCTCCTGCATAAGCTCCCATCACTCTTCATAGGTAATCATTCAGTTAAAGTTAGGAAAATTGGGAGGATCCAATCTGTGTCCTGTTCCCTCCTCACCCCTTTGGGAATGCACAAAACAAATGAAAAAATTATACTTCAGACTGAATGATGGAGAAGTTAAACAGATCTCCCAGGAGCCTGGCAGAACTTCAGAATATGACCCATATTAGCTTTTGGAAACACATCTCAGATGAGACTTGAGAGCACGTGTTGTTGGCTGTTGGAGAGATTTCCAATAGCTTGTAGGAATACGTAACTCAATAGTAAGAATATGTCTATTTGGGGGTCATGGGTACAAAATGAGGCAATGTAAAAGAAATAGGTTCTGCATTTCAATTGGGCAGATGCTCAGGGAAGCATGGCCTTCTTCCAGGGGCTAAAAAGACATCAGAAGGTCCTTCCAAAAATATTCTGGGTTACTGCTTTGAAAGGATTACGGTAGAAATGTCCTTCAAAATGAGCTATCTTTCCTTCATCCCATCACAATTCACATACCTCCAACACACTTCTTGGGAAATGTAGTCCTTGTACTGTGTGCTTAGGACCCTGTGAAATAATGGACTCCCTAGCACTCTTGACAGAACTACAAAATATTGTACTCTAATGGTGCCTGCTCCTTTATGAAGACAGATGCTTTAATAATCTTGTCTATTTGGAAAGACAAATTAAGGAATAAACTGAATTCATGTTCTGATAGACATGAAACAGTCAAGTAAGCTGCAAGAAAAAACCAACATTCATAACTGAAATTTTTGTCCAGAGTAAGCCCTGCAGGAATAAAGCTGATATTTCGCAAGTCATTTTGGAGGATGAGGCAAAACACTCTCAAGACATATTTGATCTTATTTGCAAATGGAAAACAATTTTGAAGACATTAGCAAGAGATTGATTTGCAGAGCAGCTTGTCATCCTGAGCACAAGAAGGGGATGCTGCACAAGCAACAGACAAAGCCAGGCACACACATGCAGGAGAATACAAAGCTGTGTTATAGAGCAGCCTGCACAGAGATACACAGATGCACACACACACAGTGTGGACACAGAGCGCAGTGGAACATTACCATGGCTTTCTGTGGAGTGACTAAACCAAGCAAACTTTCCTTTCTTCTCATCAGGCAAACCAGCTGGAGGGCTTCCTTTCACAGACAAGATGGTCAGTGTCAAGTACCAGGAACAAGACATCAACAGAGAACATGCAGCCAGTGACAGGCAAAAGAAAAAACACAAGGAACTCAGCTTACACATGATATCCACTTCTGTCTGAGAACTTCATCATGTGAATCAAAAGTGCAAAATGTAAAACAAAGGTATACAGAGGTATGAAATATCACTGACAGATCATCAGATCATAGCTCTCATTTTCTTTCTGTTCTTTTTTATATCCAGCTCTTGAGAACATGAAGTTAATGAATTAAAGTTTATGGGTAGTATCCCAGAGACACCTTAGAGTGTACCTTGTACTTCCCTGACCTTACTGCTGCAGAAAGTCAAACTTCAGTAAAGTGAGAGATGCAGGTGCAATGGTACATGGGCTGAAGAGATCCCATGGACCACTTTGCTGGCACCACCTCACAGGAGCTCATTACACTGCACCGATGGAAAATGTTAAGGACAATCAGAAGTATTAGGATTACGTGAAGTATTAGAGGAATGATGGCCAAGGGAATAAAGGTCAGGACAGAGGGGAGATTAGGGCTGTGTTCCCCAATGCCATGTGCTCTCAGAAGCACAATTGCTTTACCTGGCACCTCACAACACCTTCATGACCAGGGGACAATCAGGTGTGCAGTGCTGCCAGGCTCTTTCAGGCCAGTTAACAAAAACAGAAAATAGAAGATGCTGTAGAAGAGTTGAGTGTAAACTGGGGCTGAATATGAGAGGAAGTAGACCAAATACAGCCCAGACGGCTTTCTTATCTGACTCAGTTCTCAGAGAAGCCAGACCTTGTGCCCACACCCTGGCTCCAGTCTAGAAACAAGGCAGGCATTTTTTGCAGTCCATGCAATTAATTACTGGAACCATGTACCAAGAATGCTGGTGGTAAATCCACCACAGGAATGTTTTAATCAGGAAGAGATGTTTTTCCCAAATGGTGGGCTCAAGTCCAGACCAGAGCTGTGTTTAGGACCATGGCATACAGACAATGCCACCTCAATGGCCCTTTCCTCCCTGTAATTTTGGGAGCTGAGACAAAACCAGAAAAGATCCAGAGGCTGATACAAATCACAGTGGCTTTGATTGCATGGCAATCCCCTTTTTTTCAGATTTATCATTGTATCAATAACCCACTGATGTTGATGAAATCTTGCATTAATTATGTATTCTCTAGGTAGCACTGATGAAAATTTTTTTAAAGGGCAGTGAAACAACTTTTTAAAAGCAGGCAAGTATTTAACGGTTTCAACAGAGTGCAAATCTTAAGGACCAACAGGTTTGATATTCTCTCTCCAGTTCCTTCTGAGGCCTTTGCACTTCTTACATCTTGCCACAGTGTGGCTCATCACTGAACACAGACTTTTTCTCCTGGACTACCTAAACTCCAATTTCACATTACTTACGTAGCATTCCTGCAGCAGCTAAAGCAGCAAAAAAAACTACAGAGCAGCTTCCTAAAAAAACACAAACCACTCTGAAAAATGCTTTGTGTTATGTTAATTCCAGCTCTGATATCTAACAGACAGAGAAAAATAAGAGCAGAGTCTGCAGTCTGTGTCTGACTGGACAGATGTGCAGGACCCTTTGAGAGCCTCTGTTCCATGTCACTGGCATCAAGCACTGATACCAGCTCTGCTCTTGCACTAACATATGTCCCTCCTCCTATGAAGTGCCCCATGGGCATGCAATGAATTATTGGATGGCAGGTTGCCAAAAGACAGCCAACCACTGAAACAGAAAGCTGGCACAAGAAAATACTCTTCTGTGCAGTCCTGAGACGATTCTTCCTTCACACACTTGGAGAACAATATTTGATTCCCAGTTCAGAGATATCATTGCCACTGTTGCACTTGCATTTATGAAATGCATGTCATCTAGGCGGTGGAAGTAATTTTAATATTCAGATTTATTTCCATGGATTATATAACATTGTCACACTTCTTGCTGAATCTCACTTTAATACTGTGAGGTTTTAAGATTCAGAGGCAATCGTGCTTGGGCAAAGGGTGCCCAGTTCCAGAAAACAGAGACAAAACAAGTTTTCACAGACTTTAATGGGACATGTTACTACATGACTTTGCAGATCTGGGCATTAATTATAAAACTGGATATCTCAGAGGCTATTCACACTGCCTGACTTCACCCTTCTGATTCAGCTGTTTGAGTTAGGTTACAGAAGCAGATAGATTCCTGCCACAGGTTTCCTGAATGCCATACTGATGTGTCCCTCAGTTCTAGGGACAGGCTGAAAAAAGACATTTACTTTATGTCCTGGGATTAGGTACTTGACTTGAAACAGTGTGACTGTCCATCAGTATGTTAATTAACAGTGAAAGAGCCTTGTGGTAGGTTTTCAGATTTTAAAAAACAAAAATATATTTGATTGGCTTTTATAATATGCTCACTCAGACTCTGATTTCTCCAATACTTCAATGTTTACTAGTAATGAATTATTTTGCAAAATACGGGTCTAAGTAACCCTTTTTTCCCCCACTGGCAGCTGAGGTCAGAGGGACCTGAAGTCACTTGCCCAGCATTCACCTTGTTGTGTCACCTTGGCCATACAAACAAGCTTTTCTACATACCTGTTCAGTTCCTCTGCTAGGGGGGTTGTGATTCTGCACTCACCCTGCCAGCCTCTCTGAGAGGTGCAGATGAAACACATTATAGTAAGTGCTAAGTACTGTAGTTATTACTGATGCTAATGTCTCCCAAGTGGGACTCTGCACAACGATAAAGCAAATCTAAAGAGCAAAGTTGTCCTGTGTATTCTCCAGCTGGGATTTAGGATCTCCTTTCCCATCAAGCACAACAAGAATAAATGGCAATAGCCAGGCTGCTTCATTTAACAGTATGTGCATCAAGTGAATGACTTTGTCTCCAGTAAAACCCTGCTTCCCATGGTGCCTTTCATGGCCATCATTTCATGAATGAGTCTATGGGCAGCTGTCAGAATATTAATTGACTCATATTTTTTTGGTGGAGAGCTCTCATTTTAATTAATATGTGAATATTGCCTAGCTTTCCTCTTCTGCCTGTTTTGAAAACGCTGCACTCATTCATCTTACCCATTAATTTAAATAAGATACAGCTTTCATTCTGCTCCATGCATGCAGTGCCTCGGGAGCAATCAGTGGCCATGTTCTTAAATGCAAGCAGCATCCAGAAGGTAAACTGCAGAGGTAAGACATTAGCTTTCCCTGGATGTCCTGGTTTTGTCAGGAAAATATACTAGATGGGACTGGGGAATTCTTTAGTGTTTCCTGCTTTGAAAAGGAGTTCTGTGACAGAAGAGCTTTTACAGGAGAAGAAGAAAGGGAACTTGAACTATATGTAGGATCTTGGTGGTTGCATATGTCCCAAACTTAGACAGATTTTGTCAATAAATCTAGCAAAGTAAAAAATACCCAGAAAAAATTGTGAAAATACTTGGAAAAGTATTTTCTAATGGCTCAGAGACCAATACTCATAACGGACAGTATTAGACACCATATTAAATTAAATACATGTAACATACATACGTTGCATAGCCTAATTTGGGGTTATGCACAGATAACTACAACTGTAGGGCCAATGAGCTGGATTCACGCTTTCACTGAAGGTCAGCCACAGAACCCAAGGGTAGCAATAAAAAGCCATGAAGTAATTGCCAGTGGCATCCACTTCAGTCAAACAGGAAAAGGCTTTTGGTAAAAATACCTTTCCATCAGTGAAAGGCATCACAGTCACTGTGTAGTGACAAGACCTGTGATTACACTAAAGCCAGGCTGGGCACTGGACTGCACAGTGGAAGCTGATGCAGTGGAACATTGCATTACTGGACAGGGCAGCACAAAGTAGGAATGTTGCCGATACTGAAATGGAGTATCCTATCATCAAAAGTTTCATTTGCAGAGAAATTACCTATTTTACAATATAAATTGCTGAGTATATCTCTAATTTATGAAGGCTTGTTGTAACTTGTCCTTCTCCCCTTCCAGAGGGTCACCATATGTTCATACACATCATAAGCTGCTGAGGGGATATAGGCATGGGTCACATAAATTTATATCTTACAAAAGGGGAACAGGAGAGAGAGTGAAATGTATTAATTGTGCAGGCCTGTGATTAACAGATCTGTCATTAACACATGCAGATTACTGCACACCTATAAATGCATTACCTTGCTAGTAATTAATCTTCCTGGGACTTCTTTTACTGTAACAGACTCCCCAGTTATTTGAACAGCTGCCATTTGCCTTCTTTTTATAGCAATATTGACAGTAATATGCGGCATTCCATAAATATTTGTTCATTACAGCAGTGAGAGGAATGCACATTGCACAGAGGACCAAGTAACGGGCACAGTCAGATTCCTGGCCCTGCCAAGTGACTGCCTTTGCCAGTGTCACACATGTTCTGTTCTGTATATGAAAGGAAGAACTTAAAAACTCATTGCATTTCCCTGCCTGAAGGGCAAAGCTTTCCTATGCATAACCTGTGGTATCTCAAAATATCTCGTAAGCACAGAATATGGGACTCACCCAGAAGTAGACTTTGCAGAAAGGAGCCTAACTCTCTGCTGAAAAGGGCAAGAGGGGGAAGTCTCCCTGCATAACTGCTTGTTCTGCTGAGCAAACACCTAAGTCTGCTGTAGGAACCCATTCCATGCAGAGAATCTGCCTGCAAGTGCAATGCAAGTAACTCTGCAATCCCTGCGGCTGAAGGAGGGCAGACTGGCTGGGTCACAGGGTGACAGAGGGGCTACCAGAACACACACCTTGAAAGATGTCTCTGTCCTGAATCTAGATCCTCCTATGACCTCCTAAACTCATTTTCTTGTGTGATAAATGACTTGCACTGTTTGCCTTGCTAGGAGCAACAATTAAGGTGCCAAAGTGCAAGGTATTTATTTGCCACTACGTGGTTTATAGTGTTTCTTGTGCCAGTATAAGACTTTTTAGCAACCTCCCTGGTTCCCCACAGAATTCTGAAGCAATTCAGGGATGAACAGACAAAATGGAGGAAAGGCCTAACAAGTGAGGATCTATGGCTCTTTCAACAGCATTTTACAAACAAATCACAACAGCACATTTGTAAGAGTTCTACGAATTTTCTCTCTCATTCTTTATGACTTTTAAGCAGAGGAACTTAGGATAAGCAGCAGTGCCATCGAATGCTCCTAACACCACCCCACAAAATGATATGTGGGCACAAAAAGCAGGAGCATCTCACTGGAAAATCAGGCAGCTTCCATTATTGCAGGCTGATCTTGCAGGCGCCTTAGAAATGGGGGCATGAGAGCTGCAAATGCTGTAGATAATGTGTTAGGAAGTGATACAAACATCAGTCATGAACAAAATAACTAACCACAAAGGAAGTGCCCTCAAGACAGTAAAAACAACTAAAAGAAAAAAATCCCTCTACTTTTTGTAACTCTAATAATCATGAAGTTTTTCAGATTTCTCACTGATATTGTTAGCAATAAAAATGGACAGGACATGGGTTTTAAGCACAAATGTGGTTTTAAAGCAGCCTATGTGCTGTTTTTTTGCAGTTCCTGTGCATGGGGAGCTTCTGCATGTGCCCACCCCCACAAATATACACCTGCATGATGAGGTGGTAACCCTGATCAGGATCTCTACTTCAGTGGCAGCAACTTTGTTCTTTCAGTGCACAGCCCTGTGAATCCATCTTCCCTGCAGAGTCCAGGAAGAAGCAAAGAAAATTACAGAGGCTACTTCCAGGCTGATCTGCTTAGGTCATCAGAAACTCTCCAGGGAGTCTAGGTGTCTGCTTTACACCTGGACTGCTAAACTTCAGTGACTGAGATGCAGCTCCAGCTGCTTTATGACATTCCTGCCAGTCAAAAGCTATTTCAAGGTGGGTGATGCCTGAGAACTTGGTGAGTGGCCTATAATTTGTGATCTAGAGCACATAAGAGGATAGGTCAGGACAGCAGGGACTGCTTGGGTGCTGCAGTGGGTGGGGAGTTGTGCTCTGGAAGCTCGCAATGGACATTTTCCCCAGAGGAAGATTGCACAACCCTACAGCCAGGGACCTTAGGCAGGAATTGTGCCTGTGAGAAGGTGCATCTTCTCTGGGATAGAAGAAGGAAATTATTCTCCAGGAGGCCAGTCCTTGTCAGCGGAAAAACCAACCAAAAAACCAACCAACTGAAAAAAAAAAAAAAACACACAACACCAAAAAACAACAAAAAAACCCCCACCCCAAAACCCAAAAAACAAAGAAAAAGGACTATGAGGGAAGAACTATGACAGGCAGAACAACTGGGTAGTGACTGGGACAGGCAAAGAGATGGTAGGAAAGAACAAGCAACTGAGAATTTTCATCTGAAATACCACTCTTCAAGCTGGAAGAGTGTATGATCCCTGCATTTGGAAAACTCAGCTTAGGAGTAGTGTTTAAAATATTTAAGCATTAATCTTATCAAGAAAAGAGAGCAGCAAGGCCCTGTCCATCTGAACAGGCAGTGCCTGAGATGAGCTCTCAGCAAGTACAGACGTTTTCTAATAGCAGGATTCATGTGGGATGTGTGAGGAACCTTATGGATGATGCCTTCCTTGACAGCAATCAAGCAATTCAGTTCACTGATCAACAGATACAGCATCACAACCATGAGATTTAGGTCTCTCCAGAGCCAGGGCTCTGTGAAAGCACTGGACCTTTGGATTTGTGCTCTTGCATCACACTGAACAGATTCAGTTCAGCTTCATGATCTGAAATGGACATCATCTCTCCTATTCCAAAATGTGCATATAATTCTGGTTGGAAAACCTAATCTGCTACATTTCTTCTGTGCCCAGGAAATAAAATGCTTGTGATTTTGTGAGCTGCTCCTGCATGTGGTGTTCTTTCAGACACTTTTACTAACATAATGACTACTCTGATACTAGACACTACTATCAAAATATCATATGAGTCAGAAGCATGAGACATGCTAGCTGGGCAGGCTGTGTATTACTGTGCAGCCAGGAGAAAAGCAAAAATTGAAGTTGAAGAGTCTTGCCCCTAAAGTCAGCATGTCAAATATATGATTAAATCTTTCCTACCTTTTGAACAAGGCACTGAGAATAGGCTAACTCCCCATAGCCAGAGAAATAGGCATTTTATAGTGGCCTTGAAATAATAGATTCCTGGTTTGCAAATACTTCTAGCATTCAGGAGAGTGAGGGACTGATAACAACAGCTTGAGTTAAGCTTAGTGTGGGCAGGTGTTATGCAAGCTTCCCTCACACAGCTGTGTTAAAACAAGTCATTCGTGACCTGGCATAGCCCTGTTATTCTGCTCCTGGTTCTTCAAACAGCTACATAATACACTTGTGTTTTGATCTGCACATCTGTGAGCATTCAGCAGCTCTGCCTCTGCATCCTTGTTCCAATGCTTAACCCTTCTGCTACCTCAGACTGTGGATTTTAATGTCGTTGGTAACATCCTCACCCTGATCCAAAGGGACCCCTATCCTTGGGTTCACTGCAAGTCCTTTACAGTTTGAATCTAGAGGGACATGTTTGAGTGCAGCCCTTCCCCAAGTGGAAAAGGGGAGGAGAGATGCATCATGCTGTGATTTGTGAACCTTGTAAATGGGAATGAGGGCATGAGCAGACCGACAAACACCTGTGGGCACTAAAGCTGAATTTGAATTTAGGCCTCAAGATCTGAAAGGCCAATTCTCTAATCTGTTGTTTTATCTCTACAATCCTGCTAACTGAAGAGCTGCTCTAATCAGACTCAGTGCCACAGCTATTTTCTGTTCAGTTCCTCAGCTGGAAACATTTTCCTTCTCCTGCCACCTCTCCAGGCTTGATGCTGTCTATGAGATAACTGGCATGGAGAGGACCTGCTTTTCTCCCCAGGAGCAAACACAACCAGAGGTTTTTATCCCATTAGCAGACTGCACTGAGTGGAGGGAAGTTCTTCACCCAATAAGCAGAAGTGAGCAGGCACAGAGTGAGGGTGTGACTGCTGCTCCCTCAGAGCCGTGTCCATACCAGGGTCCTGCTGCAAGCTCCCCAGGCTTCCCAAAGCACTGGAAAGGGCTGGGTGCCACTCACAGCTGTCTGCTCTCCTCAGCAGTTGCCAGCTTGGTTACATATGCATCAGTTCAGCTGTGTAATGTCACCAAGACCCCCTGTCTCTGAGCTGTGCCTCAGGAACATTGTGGTGCTGCTGGTCTCCTGTCGGCCACAGCTCTTTGCACAGCTCCACTGCACTGCCTGCACAGCAGAGGGTCAGCATTCTAACCCCACCCGTGTTTAAAACAGAAGTTTTTTCTCTGCCTTCCAGTGTGCTTGCTTGTGCATTGACTTAAGCAAGTGATGGACTACTCAAGCTGCCGTGCAGTCAGGGGTGGGCAAGGTGGAGGAAATGAGAGTCTTGGAAATGAGAGTTTCCTCAGAAGAGCTCTGCTAACAAACACGCCTCCTGCATCCCTCAGTCTGTCCTGGGCTCTTCGAGACTTCCTGCTTTGAGCCCCTCCCAAACAGAGCTCTTGGTCTGGGCTTCATTATTTACCTTCCTGCACATGAGTCTTCAAGTTATAACATAAAATACATAGGGGAAGCCAAAGAGATAGGTCATGATGCAAACACACTTAGACAAGGGGGAAAAAGCATCGTATCAGAACAATTTCTGTTGCAGTTGGCTCCATCACACTATTTTAAGACATTCAGCTTACAGTATGCAAACTTCTACTTGTACTAAACTTTTCCTACATGTCTTTGGACTAACCACACTCAGCTGCCTTTGCTGAGGCACTGGGTGACATTTTTGACATCCCATTTAGGATACTGTGTCCAACTATCATACTGCAAGAATATAAGCCTCAGCTGCTATACTTGAGCTGTTAGTTCACAGTGAAGGTCTTGGGTAAGATGAGGTGTCTAAATTGACATTAGATTAATGTGTTTAGTCAGCTGAACCCCATCTTTACTAGTTTTGACTTCCTGTAAAAAGGAAATACATACACATACTTTTAATTTCAGTATATACAGTGCCAGACACACTGTGGCTTTGATCTTGGCTGACATTACTGTAATAAAAGTAGCTCTCATCCCCAGCAGTTGTTTCTAACTCAAAACACATGCTTCCTGTCCCTCAGCTACCGTTCCTGAACACCACAGCCTCTCTCCTGACAGTTCTTCACACCACATCAAAACAATGCTCAGGATTTCAGCTGCTATCAGTTCTCCTCACCAGTGCTTTCTTCTCAGTGAAGAGACTCCTGAGACTACATCTGCAGTGATAACTTATTTTCAAACACTGATCATGGGCCATTCTCACTGACTTCAGCAGGAACTGCTGAATACTCCATAGTTTTTAAAACCACTTGATAAGTGTCCTTACAAAGATTTAAGAGCACACTTTAGGCATCTCCTAAAAAAATAAAATAAAAAATAGTCTTCCTCTATGAATACTCAAGTTTGGGGTTTGTGGAATTTCTTCCAAAATGTTTTTGCGGAGATCCTGATACTGAATGCTTTCTATGCCTCTCTAACCATGGGAAATAAAGCAATTCATCAGAAGGTATGGCAAAGGCAGCTTTCTCACTGACTAATGTCCTCTCTTGAGAAGCAGAACCAGTGTCAGTGGATTAATCTTGACAGCTTCAAGAAACACTTGCCAACAGGGCAGATACAGATTAATTTATTTGCACAAAGGTGCCTTCCCTAGCTATATAAACAATGGATTCCCTCTAAAGCCTTACCTCCAAAGATATTTCTATGTAATAAACAAGTACTGTAAGAGAATTCCTACATAAACACAAGTCTCTCTTCCAGCAGGAAAAACAGAGGTGTCATCCCACGAGTCAGTCTTTGCTAGAGAAATAGCTTTTATAGGAGATACACTTAATTCCCTATCAACTTAAATGTCAGCCTCTGTATACTGCTACACACCACTGCTCCAGCAGTTCTCAGTATAAAGTTGTTTGTCCTTCAGGATACAAAAACTAGGGAAGGGAGGAACTGGAAGGATCTTTGAGTTGAACAACACAAGCCAAATCCTCAACTGCAAAAGAGCAAGAGCACATGTAGACCACCACAAAACTATTTCAGTCAGAGAGGGTCTTATAGGAAGAGGTTTTTTTCCCCAGATGTAAACTACAGTAACCTGGAACTTTACTAATTGCTGTAACCTCTGATGCTGCAAGGGAGCAAGAAGGAAAAAAATGAGCCCATGGGCAAAAATCAGTACAGTTTTGGAGTTTGGTCTCTGCACTGGCATCCATTCTCCCATGCAGGAGTGGCACAGAGATTTGGTGCTCATCACAGTGACCCTCTTAGGGTCAGCTAATCATCTCAGAGCTGTCACTGTTCCCCAGCAGTCACTCAAGAAGCTGGCGGATGGAGTCAGGCACATGCCTCAGCTTAGCCCACCTTCCCCAAATGGGGGAATTTCCCTGATTCCTGGAAACACCGATCCCTCTTCACCAAATTGTACTAGGCCTTCTGTTTGATGCTCTGTTGGAACAAATTACTGCTGAATTACAGGTTGTTACATTGGCCACAGTTTTGTCCTGAATACCAGCAGCTTCTTCTTCTTTGCTCTCTGTTCAAACAAAGGAAACGTTGTTTTCTCCATACTGTGCTTTGACAGAAAAGCTTGAGCTAAACTGCTTTGACATCTTGTTTGGTTAAATGGGATTTACCCATCCTGGCAGTAACTTATCAGCAGAGAAGGAAGGGGAAGAAGGTTTTCAAATGGTTGCTTGCTTTTCATTTTATGATCAAAGCTTCCTTTGAGACAGAAAGAAAAACTGGGCAGTTGTGAAATCTACAGGACAATGAATCTAAAAGCTGCTTTTTGCTAAAAGCTGGGTTATTAAATAATATTACTAACAAAAACCAGACCTTACATGGAGTGAACCATCCATACATTCAGGGGAACAAGAAAACTGTATTTCTTAAAATGATTGACATGATTACTGTGAATTGCTAGAGAAGGAAAATAGTTCAAAACCACCCTGATCAAACCTGGAAATGCCTTATGTGATGCAATCCAGGGACAAAATTCTGCTCTTTCTGCTGTAGAAGGGAGACAATGGTGTGAGAGCCTGTGCCACTGGCACTGTGGGGGTGGGTGATCCTGAGAACATCGTTTAGCCTTCCTGTGCCTTTTTTTTTTTAATTGGACAAAAGAGTTCAGAACAAGATTTCACCCCTCTCCAAATATTACCCTGCATACATATTTCAAGAATCAATGCAGTAGCTGAAGCATTTTAAGGCATAATTTAAATCCCAAAGTTTTAAATTTCACTTTTTTTTGAGAAGACTAACTTTTTTCCTAAGTATTTCCTTTTGGAAAGGGAGAAAGACAAAACTATCAAGGATAAGAATCTACTGCTTCCTTGCTTTTTCACTCACAATAAAAAACAGAAAGCAGAAGAAAATATGAACATGAAGAAGAAGCAAAAGAACATGTGAAGAGAGTCAGGAAGAAAATCTACTCTCTGTTTTGATTTTATTCCAATAGGAAAAAGTCAAATGTTGACACCATATGCTTGTTGATATTGATGTAACATGGGGCAAAGGTGGAAGAAGAATCACCCAAAATGATCTGTGGGTTTTTTTTTTTTTGTTTCTTCAGCTGCACAAAAATTATACAATGGAAATGATGCTTGGAAATGGCAGCTTTACTTTCACCTACATCACTGAATATCATTGCCCTGTGTGCTCTGCTACCACAGCTACCTGCAGGGTCACTATAAAGCCCCACAAATGCTCTTATTTTTTTTCTGATATATGTAGCTTTTCCTTTTTAGGATATCAGCGTTTACCTGGATCTGATCACATATTTGTTTCAGTATTGTTATGGAAGCCACATGCTTGTAATGACAGTGGGTCAAATTCATGCCAGATACAGCTGCATTTTAGCCAGGGGAATTATGCCTTGGGCAAACAGTACTCAGTGGACTACTTAGTGGTTTAAGTGATTTCAGACCCCAAATACCTCATGCTTTCCCTTTGGTGGGTGCCAGTTACACAACATTGAAGTCATGTGTGAGTGCTGAGAAGACTCTGTGCTCCAAGACCTCATGTTGGGCACCCTTTTCAACTGCTGACATTTGCACGTTTTGTCATTGACCTTGGAAGAAAAAGATTGGGGCCCAAGTCCTTACCCAGGCAAAATCCACAGGAATTTCAGTACAATTTTTGCCTAAGGACTGAAGGAGTGATTCAGCCTAATGTGAGAACTAATGTCCTAGCAGCTTTTTCTAGGCAGCATCCTAATTATAGGCTAGAGCTCGACATCTGGAGCACAAACCCATGCTGCATTTTGCAACCTGAGCTTCTCTGCGAAAAACCACACAACAAAAACAAAGCTGACTTGTCATTTACAAAGGCCTTTTATTAGGTGTCCTCAAACTCTGGTATTTATATTAAGAGCAGCGTATGAGCTGCTTCAAAAGATGACAAGGTAGAAAAATGCCACTGGGACTGTTTTCTACAGGGCACAGTGCACAGCTGGGAGCTGCTGTCACTCCTGTCCAAGCAAACCGTGTGTTGGAACCTCTGCACAGGAGTACATGGATTTTTTTGCCCTAGAAGAAGCTGGTGGCACAGTGATCACCAGAAAACACTTCTTTTGTCCCTCTGTCTCCAGGTGAAAGAGAATAAATCTATCTCAGTTACTAAACTCCTTGTGAAGTACCTACCAGGTGCCCTTGTGAAATGCCTACAAATTGTTGGCACTGCAGCTAATCTCTTCTTGGTTACCAGATGATTATTTTCCACATCAGTGGGCAATGATAAAAGTAGAAGAGATGATGCTTTCTTTCTCTTTGGATGAGGTGTTGACAGATAATAAATCATTTTACAACACCGGCATTGATTTCCTTGTATTTAAACATGGAAAGCAAAATGCAACTGGGTTCAATGATGCCTTTCTCAAGCCACCAACTGGCACTGGAGGAATTAAATTGATAAAGGTTTCATTTTCCAGCCTGTGCCTCTTAGAGCTTTTGTTTAGATGATCTTAAATTCCATGCAAGCCCCCTGATTTTGGTTTTTTTTTTAATTGCTTTTTGACAATATCTGTACCTGCCTGTTGAGGGGTGGCTGTCCATGTCCTTCCATGTGTTTGTGAAATACACTTGGACAGATTCTGTGGCTGACACTAGAATAATACAGGATGAACTAACTTGCTGTCAACAGACAAGTTAAAGTATGCTCTGCTAAACAGAAGTTAACTCAGAACAGTATCCTTTTGCTCATACAGTAAGAAGACAGGGGTTTTAAGGCAGTGAGGGTCAAGACTGGATGTAAAATAGATATCTTGGAAATATCCACTCTCTCATTTTCCCTTTTGCATCTTCCAGCTGGGCACTTGCCTGTTAGATTTCATCACAGAAGATGGACCAAGAGTTTTTAGGCCACCCTGAAATTTTAGCCTGCAACAAAGTCTTTGAAAATCTTTCCTACCTTAGACATTATCCCACAGCACCATGATATTTTATTTCAGGCTGAAAGTAATAAGTCACTTTCTTGTCAGTACACTAAGCACATGATTTGGTGGCCGCTGAGCAGGCTGACTTATGAAATTACTAAATGTACAAATGGAACAAATGTACAAATTGAAGTTGGTGTTCTTTTATCTTGGCATCATGATTAGGTCTGCACACAAAGCTCTCTCCATCCCACAGCTGCACATCACTAACTGTCCCAAAGGGTGGCACAGGGTTTAGTGACACCTTCCATTCAAGTCAGCAGTGGGTATTTGGTACATAACCTCACTGAAATCAACACAATCTCCTTGTGGTACATCAATTGACTGTGGGAAAGGAAGTCAAGTCAATAGGAATTGGATAGATAAATCCTAAAATGCCTGGACTTTTAGATGCAGGTGGCCATACTTTTATCCCTGTTACATAATAGAGTCAAACTACTGTTGGATCTCTTGGAAATAAAGCCCTGTTTGGGTTTAAATTACTGAGGCTTCTCTTTCTAGACTTCTAAAACTCTTCCCTTCTCCTGTTTAAACTACCATCTCTCCTGTTCTTGTTTATGGCCTGATGTGCAGAAGTACAAATAATTTCCATGAAAGACGCAGATTTTCCAAAAGCTCTAAAGGTCCAAGAGGTACAAATTTCTTCTAAAATTTTCCTTTTGCTGTTGAAAATTCCTTTCTTTTCTCAAAAGAATTTTTTTTTCTAGGGAACAGTCTCATAAACCTCTGATTAAATGCAGTCTAATTCCTAGTTATGGTGGTGTTCACAAGTAACGGTAGTCAAAAGAGAGAGACAGAACCTGTAGTCCACCAAAAAGTTAGGTTGTCATTGATTCCTCAGAGGCAGTGAACTCAGATGTTAATGAAAATTTCCAAAGGTCACTAAGGCACTGCAGAAATGCTCTGAAGGTGAAGACTGAAGAATACTTCTTTTTAGACTGATAAAATTTTTATATATGATTTGGAACCTGCCTGTATTTCTGCACTTTTTGTCTTCAATTGTGCACTATTCCTACTTTAACTGAGGCATGAATCTGCATGTACAGACACACACCTTTCGTTGTTTAATGTACCATCTGAAATATGATATAATTTTGATAGGCAACACATTGATTTATACTGTTTTTTTATCTTCTGTGTTACATGAAAACTTAATTATCTACAGCCATCAGTTCCATTATAATAGGGCCTTGAAGAATGATTAGACTTTAAATTTTAGTAGGGTAGGCTACTTGCAAAACAGTGCTTGATTTTACAGTACTATGTTGGATATGAGTTAACCAGGAGAATTAATTATCCTGAATCATGGAATGCTTTTAAAAAACAGCGGGCTTTTTTACTTTTAGGGACTCTGTTGACAGTAGTGAGGTCACACTCTCACTGCACATGGTAGCCCCAAATAGAACTGAAATAGAAGGAAACAGAGGGAGGAAAAATCAACAAATTACTTCGCCCTGCCCATTCACAGATATTTGTGACCCCACTGCACTCTGTGGGAGTTAATTTTAATAGGAGGAGAATCTGGGTTGGTTTGAGGTTTCCTGCTTCTGCCCACAGCAACAGATGCATTCCAGACCACTCTCAGGAAGCGAAAATAAAAGGGCAAATTCCCAGTAACTGTGGCAACAGGAGGGACAGTTTTCTTTGCTGTCATGAAATTTTGCATTCAGTAGCTGTTCTGTGATGTGACGTGTTTCTCCCCTCTGTCAAATTAATGCTTTCTTCCCATGTGGAAGGCACGTCAGGGAAAGAGCACAGAACAAAGCCATCAACACAAACAGCCCCCAGAATCCTTTCACATTTCCCACCTCACATCTGTCACAATGGCAAAACCATGTTTGCAAACAGCACAGAAAAACTGCTTTAAACATGGTACTCCCTCAAAACAGAGGGAATTAACTCAGCCTGCTCTGTGAACATCTCTCAGTCCCTGTGAGTGATAACTGGTGATGAGCTCCCTCAGCAGATTACTCAGACCTCTGCTCTGGAGAGAACAGCTAAAGGCTGCACAGGTTGTCCAGCTCTGGCTGTGTTCATCTTTCTTTTCCATCCCTTCCTTCACTAAGGTCCCCTCTGTTGTTTTCTTGGACTTGATAACAGGGCTGTAAACACCCAGTGAGACTTTGGGCAAGGTTTGAGAGCCTCAGGAAAGCAGTAGCACATGCAGAACGTGACTGATGATGCCCCAAGGACAGTCACAGGCAGTCAAACCCAAAGAGGATGCAAGTGATTTTCTCTTCCCTTCTGCCTTGTGTCCTCTGTTTCACAGGAAGCAGTTCCCATGCTGACAAGAGGGCAGCACTCTCTGCAAAGTTAAAAGACAGAAAAACCTGTCTTGGTACCTGCCAAGGACAGAGAAGAGGCTAGAAACATATGTTCTCTGTGTTCAGGATGATTCAGTTTAGGTAGACTACCTGGGTCAGAGCCCAGATGGTGTAAACTGCTGAGTCTCAGAAGTTACATTAGCTGAGTCTCTAGATTAATAAGTATGTTTTATTTGAACTTCTGAACTATTCTGATATTCTTTATTAGAAAAAAAACCAAACCCCAAACCTCCAAACAACCTCCAAGGGAAAACCAAAGAAGCAAAAACTGAGGTGACTTCTTTAAAGTATCCCTGTGAATCACTGTCAGAGGTCAGGCAGAAGCACGTGTCCCCTGAGCATCAGTACAACACAACTGAGGCAAAGGCCACACCTGAAGTTTACTGAGCTAACACAGCAGCTTAAGGAGGTCTGAACTGCCCTGATACCTTAGAAGTCAACGTTAATTAGTCACAGAACAAAGTGTGCTGGAAAGGGCAGTTGCACTCAGCTGTGGAGTTCAGGATGCTGTACTAGAAACAGAGTGATGAGCTTTGAAGAGCACTTGAACAAAAGACACTGAAGGTGCATTTGAGGCAGCTGAGCCAAACACAAGAAAACAAGGAAGACATTGGGGTTCTGGTGATGTAAGCTTGGTCTGGTAGTAGGTGGGATTCAAATGTCTTGAGAACATTCAAGCCTAAAGGATTCCTTTGGAATCCTTCCTTTGGAGTTTATTTTGTAGATGGCTTTTGGGAGAGAATGAATACCATCTTTCTCCTTCAATTTAACCCTGCTGGTGATTGACTGCTGGCATGAATGCCAAAACATTCAACACAGGAGATAACATACCAAAAATAAACCCCACCTTAAACAAAGTGTCCTGCCCTGTCACTTATCACAGTACCTTTTCTGTGGTGTAATCTTAAGCTGAAACATTAAGGACAGGGTCTGTACTTCTCTGTTTTTCCAACTCAGAGGTGAGAGGACTAATTTTGATAAACCATGTCTTACAAAACTCACCTTATCAAATTGAATGGGAAGAACTGAAAGCAAGCTGGAGATACATTACCTTTCAGTCCTTGATATCACCACCCACAAAAGGAGCTTGCTAGCCCAAATATGGATTGACCACGCTCCACAGCACATGCAGTGAACCCTCATTGCATTTATTTATGTATTGTATGCCACAGAGCAGCAAATTCTGGTCATGACTTATAAATTAATTTCTGAATGGCTACTGAGGGCAAATTGTGAAAGTAAACTATATGACCTATGAAAACACCAGCCTAAAAATCAAATTAACATGATTTGGGAAAAGTCAGAGCAAGTCACCACAGTGACTCCTTTAAGTCCAGATACCTAAGTATCGTGGGTATAACCTGATGCCAATGACCCCCTTTTTTTTTTTTTTTTTTCCTAAATGAACTTCAGTGTTTTGGTAGCAATAGTGCTTACTAATATCTTAAACATTATGAACATCTGTTAAAAATGTTGCTGAAGAAAGAAAGGCACAACTTTCCCATGTCCAATCTTCCTGTTACTGGAATACATGTTTCTGATGGGATCATCCCATAGATTTTGATTTTTTGGTAAGAAGAGTGACATCTAGGGACACATTTCATGTCTTCTAAAATCAAATGAACAAAATGCCCATTCCCATGATGAAAGCCAAGAGTAGAGCCAGTGTCCATTGACTGTGTAAAAGTTCCAAGTCTGACACTGCCCATGTGCAGAAAGAAGCAATGATAACTGCTAAGTGTTTCTAAAGTGTTGCACAGCCTGTGTTGGGAAAAGAGAAGGTGGAAGAAGATTCAGCAAAGGTAATGAAATGTTGGGAAGCATTGCTTTCTTCGAGCCCCTCCTTCTTCAGGATTTCTGATAAGAGACTGTTGGTGAATTTCCACTTTGTACAAACATCTTGTCAACTCCAAAAAAGAAGAGTAAGAAATAACACCCTTAGAAGAAACGTCTGAGAGCTTAATCCAGGCTGGCAAAAGCAAACACAAATCCACTGATTTCAGTGGAGTTACAGATGGCCCACTTTATGTACAACAGAGCTGATTTGGCCCTCCTCCCATACTGTAGTATGAAAGAAAACTTTTCTTTCAAAGGAACCAACCACAGGCAAAGAGCCTGCAACACTGAGCTACAATTGAATAAATGAATAGCAAACACACTTGTATTTTACAACTCTTTTCAGTAGTGGACTTTAACAGCAAGTATTGACCTTTTATCTGTTTAACATCAGGATCTTGTGCCAGTATCACAGACGAAATACTGAGGATATGCAGAATATCAACTACTGTACACGTATTTCTGCTTCCCATGGCTTCCTACAAGCATTTAATTGGAATCATGTACAAGCATAGCGCATGTCTCAGGAAGAACTTGTTTTTCCTTGTAAGCCACCTCAGCACTACAGCAGATAGGCACAGGCTTTTTTCTAAAAGCACGGAGGGAGACGGAGAAGGAGAGAGAGAAAGAAGAAGAAAGTGAGAGAAGAAAGTTGCTTACTGTTTCGAGGCTTCTCCTCATCCATGCCTTCATCTTCATTTTCTGGATCAATATCTTCTGCTTGAGTTATCCAGTCTAAGTATCCCTTCAAATCCTCCTCCAGCTGTTGCTTTTCCCGTAGCTTCTGGAAGTCGCCTCGAGCCTTAGCCTTTTCTCTTTCTTTGGAAAACTCCCTAGCAAGAGGGAGGGAGGGACAGGACATGGGTGGAAAGAAGGAAGAGATGGAAAAACAATGGGTTAGATTGATTTCCACTAGAAAGTCTCTTCAGTCTGTGTAGCACACCCAGCTGTCTCTATTTTTTGCAAGACAAATGTGTATGGAGCACCCTTGCTGCACACACACATGTAAAACAGCTGGAGTGTCCACATTTCTATCAATACTTAGAAATAAGATCAATATCTTTTTTTAAAACTTTAATTCTCAACATTTGGTTGACAGTTCAAATAGAACACATATGGAACATTTATGTACAATTTTATGTACCATACCAGACATTGTCTAATGTTCTGTAACACTTCATGTTCTCCAACAGTTATCTACAAATGTCTATATGAATAATGGTTAACAATGAACTGTTTGACAATAATCTGACATCTGGAGAGTGAGATGGTGGCTCTTTTAGCCAGGTTTCAATCTGTATTTAAGATTATATGTGTAATAACAGCCAAATTGGGCTAGTTTAAGTGTAATTAATGGTACTCACAACTCTGTACACATTTAATTACAGACCATTTCTCCCACAGTACTGGAAAATACAGTTAAAAACTCAGACCTCGAAGTTTTATTGAAGACTTTCAGCATTCAAGGCTCTTATCTGACATGAGATCTGTTTTTCAAATCTCTCATTGAGCGGACAAATACAATAAATTATGGGTAGACAAAACTAATAGATTCTTCTAGAAAGGTCACAGACATCTGATGACAGTTTTATGAAAGAACACTGTTGGGAATATAGACTTAAAACAGAGCATAAGAAGAAGTATTTCCTGTTGCTTAGTTATGATCCTGGTGCTTGGCTTTGCCTTCTTTTTGGCTGCAGTGCTGTTTCTTCTCTTTCAGAGACACCTATACAGCAATAATTTTCTTCAAGAAATGCTGACCTCCCTTATTTAGAGACTCATGTGGTTCTAAACCAGGTTTTAATGCTTGTATTTTAAAAAGTAAGCTTAATGATTGTGAAAATTGCTGGACCAGGAGTACTTAAGCATTAATCTTATATCTGCTGAAGCAGACCACCACACAAGACACACAGAGCAGATAACACAGGCCACTCTTTCTAGAAAAGAGAGGTAAAGCCATTCTCCCCAGTGCATTACCCACTACTGTTGCTGAAGACTGTCACCAATGAATGGATTTTAAAAAATGCTGCTCCACTTAAGATTTGTCTAGGGTTTGCTCCTGCAAAAATAAATAGGAAACCTACCATGGATTTTGGTGCCATAGTATTAGGATAATGAAAATCCTAGCCAAAATGTTAATTTTGTGAGTGCCATGTTATTGCTACTCAAGTAACAGAGATGGAGGTGGGTTTCTAACACTGGCGGTGAGGTACTTTCCTCCTGTCTGGTCCAAAATCCACTGAAAGACTTCCATGGACTTCACAGGTTTTGGATCATGTTTTCAGTATTATGAGCTGGGCATGAAACCAGCACTGCAGCAGGATCAAAGCAGAATGATCCCTGAATTTTGAGCCAAAATATGTAACAAAGTATGCCAGTGCGATCTGCACCCCCGTCATGCTGCTGAGGGTTCAGCCTCTCCCATGGGAATGTGATAACTAAGGGGAAAGTGAGGAAGAGAACCACTGGCTTCTCTGGCCTGAAGTTAGCTTGCAGTCAGCTCTGGTTCCAAACTCAGCCTCAAGGCATGGAAAAAATGAAAAATGAAATTTTCTTGTTCTGCAAGTGATATTTTACTATTTACAATGTAAAAGAAATGAACAACCCCAACAATAATAATAAAAGCCTTACAAAGAATGTTAGGAAAAAAATCCATCAATGGTAGTTACATTTTCTGCTTCAGTAACACCTTTCCCCTGGGTCTGCTACGGTGCTGTATCCAAATTAATGAATTAACTCTCAAAAAAAAAAATCACGGTATGAATCTATGCATTATTAAGCCTGTTTGATAAATCATATTCCAATATTTCAATTTGCAGCTTGTAAAGTGTTATTTTAGGACCTAAAACAAATGGGTCCGATTTTGAAATGGGCTGAACCTGGAGTTTTCTAGCACAATGGAAAACACTGTGATTGCCTCATGTAAGTGACCTGCAATTCCATGTCTCTCTCCTTCGTACAACACACGATACTCCACACCTCAGATGACTCTCCAAAAAAGACAACTGGTTTAAATTGTCTCAATTTCCATGCTCTACTAACATTAAACCATTGAGAACAGGTGGCTCAGGGAACTGCTACTGCAATTCAAACCACCTCCCACGTGGCATGGCAGCCTGTACTCGGGCAAGAATTACTATCAGTGGTCATTTTCCATCCCATGGGACTCAGCCCAGGGAGTATTGCAGGTGCACACACTACTGCTGCCTCCAGCACAGCTGGCAATAAATGGTCACTGCTTGCAGCTCCAGCAGGCATGCCAAGGAACAAATAAGCTTTTGGTGGAACAACCACCTTGAGTCTGGAGGTAGTCTTCTCAAAAAAGACTGCACTGTCATGGCAGGACAAGGTCAGCAAAGGCTTGCAGAACTAGTAAGCAATCTGTTTCTTTTCAGTGAACCCAAAAGCATCAGTATAAGGGTGGGTGCATCTGATTGTTTTCACCACAGTTCAGTTTGTTCCACTTTGCTTTACTTCTCCCAGAATATTGTAGAAATGCCTGCCAGTGGGAATACCAAGGAGAAGAGTATTCTGGAGAATACTGTGTGAGGTTAGAGTGGGTCAAGATCATAAACACCCAGCTCTGCATCATGTGCTGTTTCAGAAGAAAATTCCTCTTTCCCATCATGATGACGGAATTTAGGTTGTTCTGGTTGATATGATTTCTCACATTTAGAGGTGAGATGGAAAGTGAGCAAAACAGCAGAATTCTAACAGTTCAAAACACTTGCTTACTACTCAAAGTGGAGCACAAGGATGCCAATCTCATCCACCCTGGGAAGTACACCAAGGAATGGGAAGGGTTGGAAGAGGGGACAGAAGACTAGGGAAAAATACCTGAAAGGTGACAAAAACTGCTCAAGGAGGAGTTACAACCATAGCCAGCCTCCTATTCACTCTGACCTATCCCTTGGCAGTAAAAGCACCAAAAGCAGCCGACTGTGTTTTGCAGAATCCTCTGAAAGCAGAAGATACCTCTGTTCTCCTGCCCTCCATCTGCCTTAGGCAACCGTTTATTTGGCCTGTGTCCTGGGATTTGGATCAAAATATAAAGGAGATGTGACTCTCTGTACTTATGTGTGCATGTCTGTCCATTTTTTTTCCCCTCACTAATTAACTGAAACAGATAACAGAGATGTGAACATCTCTGATCTCAAGTGACTTCTAATCACTGCTCAGAGCAATGACGTGGAATTGTTTTGCCTGGGCTTGGGGAGGTCTACTGCGTGATCTGCTGACTGGATATTCCTTTGGAGTACATGAATTTTGTACTGTGCTCAGCCAAGTCAGGAAGAGATTACAGCTCTACATATAAATACTCTGACATGCTATTTAGCCTAGTATGTGACTGGTAAATTCACCAGGACCATGAATAGATGGCATACCTGAGGAAAAACAAATTACAAAAGAGCTCTTTCAGCAGAGCAGAATTCAGCATTTCATTTTGCAGGTGCAATCAAGGTGTCTTTGTGAGTACAATTAATTACACTTATGTATTCAGAAGTGATTAAAATCCCCCAAGCTAATCTGTCATTTGCAAAGTCTATCTACACAACATGCCTGCTGAAGCTCCTGAAATAGATAAATGGGAAAAAAAATCAGAGATACCCAGAATGGATATTCAAAGATAACCGGGAATTCTGCTTTCTGTCTAGAACAGACAGATGGATTTTCTACATAGATCAGACTAATAGCAATAGCAAACCTCCAAGAAAAAAGCTGAATCTGCAAAGTGAAGACACTTTGTAACTCAGCAAAATTTAGAACTGCTTTAAAAAGTTAGTTGTTTAAGAACTGCTTATTTAGACCAAAGAAAATGTGAAACATTTCTTCCATAATTTCTGTGTTTTTTCAGGGATGCAAATTCTTAAGTTTCTTTTTACTTTTCTCCAGTTGGGGAAATTTTTGCAGAGACAGTGCAGTTGTCATAACACTGTGAAGACAGCCAGAAAGAGTGACTCACAGCTTAAGCAAGGTGAACTTCATCTTTGATTTCAGTTCCCTCTACAGACCGCTTCCATCTCCTACCCCTAACTGTGGTGGTTTAGCTGCAGAATGGCAGGAGGTGGAAGATACTGGCCCCAAAACACTTTCTTGAATTGAAAATGAAAGAGAGAGGAAATTCAGTTGCTAATTACGCACAGGTACAAATCCAAGTGCAGGTAAATCGAATCAGCAGTGCTTCAATACTGTGCACTCCTCATGGCTGGGCTCACAGGCACTTTTGATCCAATCAGATATATAATCATTAACAGTGGTTCTATATGGTCCTTGAGGGCACCTCTGATTGAACAGATCCCTTTCCCTGTCAGCTGGTCATCACCCCCTACTTGTGCTGACATCCTTACCTGCTGGGCAGAGTATCCAGCTGGAGGAATGAGGCATGTGTGTTTCAAAATGGTACCAGAGCACCACTCTCCAGATATGCAAATGCAGACTATTGCCTAACACTTCATTACCAGGAATTTTTTTCCACGCTCCCGTTACTGCATGGAAACCCTTCTTCTTTCAGCAGCTCTTGCAGTGGCTTGTCTCCTTCAATGGAGCAATGAAGATAGAAATAGTACCTCCTGCAGATCTTCTATTACTTGTGTCTTTGCCAGATGGCCAAAGGCAGACCTTTTTCCCCTGTCCCACTACTGCCCTTCCTGTCTTGTAAGCCCAAGTGCCGAGGACATAATTTCTATGAGGCATCAAGTCCTCTCTCCTGCTCAGAGATCATTTTGATCAAAAGGCAAGGGACTTCAGGGTTCCCTACTCAGGCAACAGGTACAGGCCTTAATCAAACTCATTTAGAGCTCATCAAAGGGGGCAGGATGTTAGAAACAAAAGGAGGACACATAGAAGTCCTCATACCATATTTAGCTGTGTACATAGAAAGGCTGTAGGCCTCCAGTCATGCCCAAATATGGAACTAGAAGCCTAATCCTAGATGATTTTTTTTTTTTAATCTTGCAAGGAATGTTTGCTGGCTTGAATCCTTTATTATGTGGCTCCCCAGGGGCAGTAAAGTTTTTAAGTGCTGGGGACAATATCCATTGTTTTTAATCAAAGCTACTAAAATGATGCTTTGCAGTGAGGGTTATGCTGCAGAACTGAAATACAGCTAAATGTCTGGATGACTTAAGAATGCTTAAACACTAAAAGGACTTCTGCTTCTCTGTTCATCATTGGAAAAGGTCAGAGGGAAATGATCTTTTCTCCCTGCATCATGCCAGGCTTGTAATCTGCACAGTAGAGAAGATGGGCTTACTGAAGAAGAAACATGCCCAAGACTCTCTCCAGGGAAAATAGTCTCCTGGTAGGCTGTGCTTTAGTTATATTAAACAATGTGAAAATTTCTCCTGTGAGAAGACATAATTTGGCAGAAATCTCATCCTACAGATGTGAAGGGATTTGTCTCATGCTCTCATTCTTCCTTCAGTCTTACTGACTCTTACAGAAATTCTACTACAATCCCCTTCTATGGTGCATGGATTGCTTTGCCCACAGGAGAGCACAGAGCTGTCCTCTTCCCACAGAGTACAGGTAGAGGAACATGTTACAGACAAAAAATTGTCTCATATTCCTTTGATTTAGTCAAAAGGCTCCTTCTATGATACTAGGAATGCATTATTTTGCTATTGACACAGCAACAGTCTAGGCCTTCCCCTAAAGTTCCTGAGATCAACCCGCCACTGACCATTGTTTTGGTAACCAGAGAGTAGGAATAAAAATACAAGTTTTAAAAAATAAACAGTAATAAAACATTTTCCTGGTACTGCTTACCCGCTAAGTACACCGAGAACCAAGTTAAGTACAAAAAATGACCCTATGATGATTAGTGTAACAAAATAGATCCAGGGCCAGTCCCTTCCTATGGCATCATTGACCTGGAAGAGTGGAATGATAATTAGTGAGACAAGCTCAGATTCTGAGCACTGCAAGGCTCCAGCCAAAGAGATCCCAAGTCACCAGCAGTAAGATTCTTCAATAGCCAGTTTTTTTGAAATTTATGACAGGTTGACATAAATAATTTTGAAGGCCCTGAGGTTGGAGTTCTCTGTCAGAGAATAACACCGCTTTTGTTACCTGTATCGTTATTTGCAATATTTGAATATTTTGTCAAAGTATTTCAGAGATGATGTGAAGCTTCCTTGGGTTCAGATTTTTATTCCCTCTGAAAGTATCCTGGTGACAGGGAAGAACCCTTATTATGGAGTCTTGCCCTGTAGCATTGGAAAAAGGACACCAAAACTGTCAGCTTACCCGCTCAACACACCAAGAACCAGATTTAGAACGAAAAAGGATCCAAAGATGACCAGACTGACAAAATACACCCATGGTAACTCATAGCCCATAGCGTCCTGCATCTGGAAAGATGAAGGAAAGTTAGAAGACAGAGAGGGAAAGCAGAAATGATTAGGCAAAGGAACAGATGGAAAGGTTTGTAAACAGAGCCTGTGGTTGGTTTACAACATAATCACATCAAGTGTTTCTGTGTGTTTTTTCTGATGTGACCATTCCTTTGATTGTTTTTTTCATCTATTTCCTCACAGTCAGTGATTAACACAGCTTAAAATGTAACCACGTGCCATACTGGCACTTCCTTGGATGCTCAAAATTGGGGACTTACTTTTTGGAATTTACTTACAGCACCACGAAGGGTCCGCCCCATGACTTCTAAATGTGCCTGCACACACACATGACCCTCTGCTCCCAGGGAAAATATTGCTAGTTTTTGGTAGGCACTGCCACAGTGTATTGCCAGATCACAATTCCTTCCCATGTGTAGCACAGGTACCCCAGAGAGGAGCAGGTGGGAACTGGGGGCAGACACTGCTCTTTCCCTGGCAGTGCTCTGGGAATCTTCCTAGTTTGCCACAGTGAGGGCAGCAGCTTTGTTCTTTCGAGGAATGGCTTCTCAAGGCCCACCACTTTCTGACCTGGTCAAGTGTTTGCTAAAGCTTCCTCACAAACTTCTCTCGACTTGAAGGATGGTTCACTTATCAAAACATGATTCCTACACAATGGAATACTAAGAGAATCTGAGACTGCAAACTGAATGGTATGGATTTCACACTACTACAAGCATCTGCACATGAAGCAGGGAGACTTATTTTAGCACCAGAGTCTGTATGATATGAGATCTAATTCTAGCACATAATAAGATCTTGTATATATATTCTAAAAGCATCTAGTACATAAATGTTGTTTTATCTTGAAGTATCCTTTAAAGTTCAAAATTTTGGAAAGTTTCTGAATACCTGAGTAGAATCTCACTTTCATAACGGGATCAAAAATACCAGAGTCTCTTCTTTACTCTTCATAAAAACTTATCTTGGGATCCAGACATAGCATCATTAAAGAAACAGATGGTGGTTAACATTTTCAGGAGCACTAAATTGATTTATGAACATAAATGGCAGACTTTTAAGTACCTAAAGGCATAAAGCTATCTACATTCCTTTATTTTCCACTCCTCTGAAAATTTTAGGTCATTTTCTCTTTCCAGGAAAATGCTCTTTCCTTGGCAGCCTAAACATTTGTTGGAATCACAGAAGAAATATCCTTCCGTACACAGGCAGCAAGACCCACCTCAGGGGAGGTGATCTCACTCAAAATTTGTAACAACTCAGGAAAGGAATTTCAGACCTTCAGTAAGGCAAGGCAGGAAAGTAACACCAATATAATCAGTTCTTTGTGGATGGAAGTCCATTATCCATTTTTCTTCCAAAGTAGAGTCACTAAAGTTCTTGTCTGGCAGTAGTCCACAGTCAATGGACCAATCCAGAACTCCATCTCAGGGCTCCTTCAGCTGTGACTGAACTGAAGTAGACTCATTAAAAAATAAGCTCAAAATCTGCCTCTGTGAAAACAGTTCATCAGCTCCTTGCTCACAGGATAAATACATTTGGTGGGCAGAAGAGTACCTGAGCTGTTATCATTCCCTAAGCACAATAAACATCTTCCCTTTTTATGGTTTCGCAGAGTTTTTCAGTTGGTTTATAAATCGTACTAATTATTCTTTATGCTTGCAAGCCACATTCCATCCCATGTGACCAAAAAGTAGATACCCCTCGTGTCTCCTGCGCATCAGGGCTTTAATGAGAACAAAGCATCATCAAGTATAAAGATGGAAGCAAATATTCACCTGAGATCCCAGCTGGAAAATCAGGAAGGCAAAATGCAAATGCCCAAGTCAGAATTAAGCGAAGAAATGAGATTCAACACCCTCTCTCTCCTACAAAGAACACCAATATCTATATAAAGCAATCTGCACAAACAATGAGTATGGATGACTTTGAAAAACTGCCATAAGAATTTACCACTGTGGGCACAATGATGAATTGACATCCCTCTAATTATGATAGATGGTGATAAAAAAGCCTCAGATGCATGGTATTTATCTATCATCAGTTTGGGATTTTTCTGTCAGCTGGGAAAGTCAGCTGAAAAAGTAGAACTTCTCAAAGCTGTAGTACAAGCAAATTCTAAAGAGCAAATGCCAGGGTGCCAGGTACAGAGGTCAAGTGTATGTCAGGAGAAGGACATGAAGGACTTTCTTCCCTGGCATAAAGAAATCTTCAGATGGCAAGAAGCTTCCAGCACATCCTGGTAAAGTGTATAAGCAGAATATAGTGTGCTCTATTATTCCCAATGCCTGCACAATTGCATAACAATTGTACCAGCTAGCATCAGCACAAATTAGTCCTGTAAAACAGACCTGCATTCTGTTTTACGGACAGAAAAGCATTTGGGACTTCTCAGACTGAAAATTTCAGAGGTCAGCTTTTCATCTCCCTTTTATTGCGCAGACATATACGTAACAGAGAAGCTGAGGGGCAGAGACAGAAAGAGCTGCTCAAGCACAGGGAAAATTTCAGTATTAGGCAGACAGCTGAGTCCATCTCTGTGGCTGGACTTCCCTGTGTTTGGTGCTCTCATGTCTTTTTTCTTTAGTAGCAGGTGAGGTTATTCCATACACTGTGGGACTGACCCACAAGTGACAGGAATGTATGTTATATGATCACATAGCATTAAGTATTTGGTAAATTACATTAAAACCTCCCTGCAATAAGGAAACGCTGCACTGTGAGCTTGCTGCTTGCTCCTGAAAAACAACTGCAGGAGAAATGCAGAGATAGGTTGTTTGGTGAAAGCTGGGGGAAAAAAAAAAAGGAATGGACTTACTCAAAACAGTAACAACAAGGCCAGGAGTGTCACCATTTACTGAGCAGAGAAAATGAGGTCTGCAAGAAATATTTTGTACTGTTGCCCCCAGTGAAGAGGAAATCACTCAGTTCTAGGTTATCTCTCTAGAATGAACAACTCCTGATACACAGTTCAGTTTTCTGGTGCCTGAGTGCAGCACTTCTCCCTAGGTGCTTACTACTAACCCTAGGAATCCCAACAGACAAGGTGGATTGTCTTCTAAATTCGTGGTTCTGAACAAAGACTATCATATCAGGTCTGAATTATAACTTTCAGTCCAGGTGGTTGCAACCTGATGTCAACTTAAGCAAGTATGGAAGCACAGGATCAGAGGGAATCTGCAGATTGTCATTTATGGAAATAATTCTGCTTTCTGAGTCAAACTGCCTGACCTTTCACAGCT
Source organism: Lanius collurio (assembly GCA_020086605.1). Classification (NCBI taxonomy): domain Eukaryota; kingdom Metazoa; phylum Chordata; class Aves; order Passeriformes; family Laniidae; genus Lanius; species Lanius collurio. The sequence goes on along the minus strand of JACBWW010000009.1, from coordinate 19,867,925 downwards.
CACCACTTACATGTCACTATTCTCAGCAGTGAGGAAGTTGGCACATTTCAGAGCATTCATGCATCATCTCTCACAGATACTGAAGATAAGGATTCCTTCTCATTATTATTTCCTACATACCCTCTCTGGCACTGTGGGGACATCATTTGGCTCATTATGCTTCAGCTTTCCAATCTGCAAAGTGGGATACTACCTTGCCTCACTGGATACTGTCAAAGAAACCACTCAGTTTCATGACAAAAAGAGGTCATTTCAGCCTATATGAGGTCTGTTGGAAGAGCTCTTTCTTTGCCAAGCATCCTTAATTGCTATTGTGTCTAGAGCGTTTCAGCAAAGGCTTTTCTCTCAATGGTACCTGTAATCACCTAGAAATAACATCAGGATTTTTAATTCTGCACTCTGCTGGTCACAATTACTATCAGCAGTTTCAGTAGGGGCCAAGGAATAAAAGTCTGTCTTTCTCAATCTATCTTTGTGCCTTTGTCTTCTGGTTCTTCAGAAGATACAGGTGAAGTCACATTGGTAAGGCCACAGGAGGCATTCATCCATTACTTGTTTAGTGATTATTTTACTTTCCCAGGGATAACAGTCTGGCACATTTGCAAGTGTCTCATTTCTTACACAGGCAGACAACGTTAGAGGCACATCACCTCTTAACACAGTGGCTGAGCACCACCAAGCACAGGCTTTCAGTCACTTAGTGGGAGGGGTAGACAATTCACTGAATTCTGCTGACTTTACAATTCACACACTCACACCCTGAGACTTGGTGGCAAATGTCTTTCAAAAATAACAGAGGGTTACAGGAAAAGTTTAATCTGTCAGAAAAGGGGCAGCTGTCACTGGAAAGTAGCAAGCTGAAGGAAAAATATGAAATCTTCCTTATTCAGTGCACAGTGCTGGAGAGCTGCAGCTCAATGGGAAACAAGTTAGGGCACCTGGGCTGAGCTTCTGTTCCTTGAATAAATTGCTAATTGACTTCTATCAACTATAGAATATTGTGATAATATTTTTTAATTGCAAGTGCTACAAGTATTCTATAATGAAGTGTATAACCTTTCACAGAGTAACATTCATTGAGAGGAGCAGCATATCCAATAAAATTAAAGGGCAGCAAATTTGGAAATTTTGCTATTTTCTGCAGCCTGTCTGTGGAATTTACCACCGCAGAAAACAACCTAGCCAAAAGTAATGGTTATGGCCAGTAGCAAGATCTCTAGCTGAAACCAAGTCTTGCTTGTAACAATCTGAAATTGGAGGATTTTGGGAGCAGGACACAGCAGAAAGAAGAGATAACAATTTTCACTAAATGTATCCTGCTTGAAGCCTTTATTTTGAAAACCAGGAACAATACTTAAGCACCTTCATGACTTTTGGGCTGTGTGGGAGTCATTTCCTCAGCTCAGATCAAAGATGACATGGTAGGCCACCAGCAGACAGAGCTCAGGGGATACATAAAGCACCACTGATGTGAGATTGGGGTATTTATCATTGATCAAAGAGGTTTTGATTGAAACATAAACTTTCCTTTTCCACTTCCTCTTTCCTTCTCTTTCCATGAATATTTGGGTGAGCACACTTCATTCACATATAATTTCATGGAACTAAAACTTTAGATGCTGCCCCTTTTTTCATTTATTAGGATGATGCCCTGTTTTGCACTGTGAGGGAAAAATGTTCTCTGCTATACTTTTCAGTCCCAATTTGGGTATACAACACCAATTATAATAAACAAAGGATGGAACTTTACCCTTCACAGCTATGGTTGAGTTGACAATATTAAAGAAAAAACTATCTGTATCACAGAGAGTAGGTAAACCCTACCTCTCTGACAAGGATTAGGTGGCCTAGGAAGGAGAGTACTCCTACTCTTACACTATTTTCTTTGGCTTCCGTTGTATCTTCACGCTGCCTTCATGATCACTGAAGCTTTTCTTTGTTTCTGAAACTTCACTAACTCAAATGATTTGCACTCATACAGTCAGGGAATAAAAAAGATGTCATCAATCCATGTGATCCTTCAGAAATAACTAAGGTAAGGTGAATTTCCTACCAAGTGTCTGTATACATCTGAAGAAGCAAAGCTTTGCAAGGTCTGCCTTTCCTCATGCTGGATGTATTGCATCAGCAGAAACAGATGAAGAACAAAATATTCATCCCAAATGAGAAAAAATATATTGCTGCCAGCTCCTAAGAACATCCAGCTAACAACTCTAACTGGTGACAGCAGGATTTTTGAGGCTGCTCTGCAAACAAAAAAAGAAGTTTTGTTCAACAATGTAATACCTTCTGGCTAACTTCTCAACTGCAGGCCTGCTTTAGACTTAAGAACTCTTGGCTCTGCAGTATTTTGAGTCTTTGCCTTGAAAGCTCTTGGTAGCTGTCAGAGGACTTGTGATGAGAAGGTTGGACTCCTGTCTTTCTCTCAACTTCTTCTTACAGATCTGAGACATCTGGGAATTGTCTCATTTGGTCATGCTCTCAACTTGTAGGTGGGTAATAGGATTGTGACTAGTGAGACTGTGACACAAATAAATCAACCATTAAATATGCAGAAATTTAGTGTTGTTAGCTCTAGTAATGAATGTTTTTATCTGCTCTCTAAACTGTATGCTGCTTATGTTACACTGGGGCTTTTTTTATATAATACTTGTGACAATTATATTCACTATGCAATTTTAAATGTATTGTAAACCTCACTGCTTTTAACAAGGAAATTATTTAACAAGGTTTATTATTACTCACAATTTCTAAATTCTTCACAAAACTGTAAAGGATTAAAAGATGCCCTGGAAAGACATCAGTGAGGTGACACAGAACGAAAGGTAGAGTTACTAGGGACAAAGTACTAAAATTGACTTTCTCTGTATGATAGGCTCAATAAGCACTTTTTCCAACCAGTGGGACAAACTATGAGGGTGTTTCTTTAGCTCTGGAATCCTGCATATTCTGAATCTGCTGGTTTGTTTGGAGCCTGAATGGTGTGAAGCTGCTGCATGTCATGTCAATAAAGACACGAAAAAAAGCATACTCTTACTTGATAAATTCCTGGTTGTTCTCCACATACACTTCAAGTAAGTCTATACACACAGCATAGATCCACCTGACTTCACCATTCAGAAAAGCAGCAAGGGAAGGATCATATTTCCTATTGCCCAGCACATACCCTCAAAAGTGGATTTAGTGCATTATTACGCTAAGGATGCAGATTCCACCTTGCAGATCCTTCATTATTTAAAATCTAATTAGTTGTCTTTGCTTGGTTGGTTTTTAATCCAGCAATCATGTATGTGCATAATTTAAGGCAAATGAATAATTCCACTGAGGCCAATGGTCAATATTATTGTTGCCAGTGGAAATGAGCTGATATGCACAAGTGCTTTGCTTGAATAGGCTGGGGCACAGGACGGGGAGGAATGTATGATTAGGAGTTTATTTTCAGAAATTCCCTGGGAAAAAAATTGAAGCTTCATGTACATAGTGACTAAAAAAAATGACAAAAACATTAAAGCCTTTCCATCTATAAATTCTAATGCATCATGAAAAGTATTATCATCTTGTCAACCTGGAACAGTCTTTTAGATGTTCTGAGTCTTTAGGACAGGTGAAAAGGAGTGGGAATTTAAGGTCTCAGAGCTGACTCAAGGCAATGTGAGAGAGATGGGGGTAATGAAATTACAAAACCTCGAAATTTTGTAAAAATCAAAGATATAAAACTAAAAGAAATTAGTCTTACTTTTTCTGACTTAGGAACAATGGCTTAAAATACAGGCAAAGGCCCTCAGATGTCTTTGCTCTTTAGGTAGCATTTCTTGATAAACATCAACACCCTAATAGTATTAGAGGGACTCTAAGCCACAGTCACTCCTTCAAACTGTTCCAAAACAGTCCACATTTTGCAGCTGGTGCTATTGGATGCAAAGGAGACCAGAGTTCAACCCAGCTTCAGTCTGAACAGATGACAGTCAAAGGAACAAGCAACACATGATCAGCTGGTCCTGTTTTGACAATCACACTTCTTCTACTTTGAAGTACTGAACGAAAAAGGAAATTTTAATTTCAGTTTTCTACAAACTCTTATTGTAAAGGCTCTACTCACTGTCTTACCTCGATGGAATTTTACAAATTCTCTATGTTTACTCTCTAGGTACATATAAACATTTATAATGTTTTTTCAGTGTCTTCATGAGAAAGGCAAGGCAGAGCTGGGTGAAGACAAAGGCACAGGGGTCATAAACCAGGGCAGAGAATGCTCCAGCCAGGTTATTCTGTTATACAGTCACTGTAGGATAAAAATGAATAATGTAGTCAAGATTTGTCATATGTGGGCAGTAGGAAAAATAAGAGGACTCCTATGTGCAGCTTGGTTCCCCAATCATTCTGTATACTCTGTAGTGATGGAAAGAGCAAATTAAAATTCCACTCTGAGGCAGAAACATTGGCAATTTGTACAGAGCTCTCTGCAGGAGCTAAATGGAGCCATTAACTGAGAAAGGACTGCCTTGATGAGGACAACAGAAACATCAAGAATAATTTGCAACAGAGAACCCTTGAGAAAGAATCAAAGAAACTGCAGCAATGGAGGACGAGTCCAGAAGACAGATCTGAGAACATGGAGTCTGCAGAGGTTTCTTCTTCACCTCTCCTGACAAAGATTGAGAATCTTCAAAGATCAAAGATGTTGAATCTGCTATAAATATGCTCACCCAAGTACACATGTCCTGATCCAGGTGAACCATAATTCATGGTTATTAATTATTAATTAAAAGCTTTTGGGGAGCATAGTTCACTGCTATGCTGCCTGATCTCCCCGACAAGAGCATGAAGTCTCCAGAAGTGACCAAGCTTCCCCACTCAGAGCTGCACAGAAGACAAATGCAAGCAGTGCTGGGGCTCAATCTCCAGAGCCATGAGAGAACACACTCCTGCAGGAGATAATCCTTGACTGGCTTGAGTTTCTCAGGAGACTGTGCAAAAGCAGGAGTCCTGCAGGAGAGTCCTACCAGGTTGCTGCTGCCTGCTCAAGGACAAGGCTAGAGCTGAGGTCAGCTCTGCCTTAGAATGAGGTCATCTGCTTGATGGCAAAGTGAAAGCATGAAAAATAGCTCATATGAGCTTCTCTAAAGTTACACAGGAATGCCATTTTGCTGTTACATGGAGCAAACTGTACTTGCTTTAGTTGCACACAGTTTGAGGGAAGTGCCTTGCTACCACTAGAATTTGCCATGCTTATTTTTCATAGCAGTACTGAGTCACATTTTCATCACTCCTTAAATACAGGCCCCACCTTTCCAAGGATGTGCAAATTTTATCAGCTGGGAAAGACTGTATACTCAGAGAAACAGAAAATACCAAACTTTCAACTATCTGGTCCTAGATGACAGATACTGACTGTATGTTTTCACTGAGTCCTTCCACTGTGTTTTTTAGCTCTCAGTATACAACCACTGAACTCCACAACATTATTTAATTCGTTAGTAAAGTTCCACATTCATATTTCATCTGTTTTTAGCTTGGGTGCACATTGTTTTTTACAGTCTGATGTTCTTTACCAGGCTGAGCTATTATGGAAAATACAAGGTCTCTGTCTGAGGGTAAGGAAGGGAATTACAGCTTGCATTCAAATACCAGCAGGTCAAAATGTCTGTGGCACACACTGGTTGAGCTGAACTGTTTTCCACAGCAGGTTATTTCTGACGAAAATACTTCCTGATCCCATACTCCTCCAGCGCAGCAGTTTGTGCTTGCTAGAGAGGTGGGGAATCACAGAACCATTAAGGCTGGAAAAGGCCTCTAAAGATCAAGTCCAAGCACCAACCTGGCATCAACACCGTGTTCACCACCAGAGGGGAAATACTGAATGTATTTACCAGTGTCCTAGTTAAACCTGTGATTTCAGATGTCCTTCACACAAGTTTACTGTACAACTTCAACAGATGGCAAAGGCCATTTAACTTCTCACTCTTCAAAATAGAGGAAAAAATGTTGGGCTCTCCTTTCACTTAAAAAAAAAAACCAGCAGTGTTACCAGCTTTTGTTTTCACAAATGTTCAATTTTTATTAGCACTAGTAGTGTTCCAAAGGGACATGCATTATCATGGCAAATCAACTATCTGAAGAGTGGATTTGCTGACAAAATCTCAGCATATTAAATTTTGTTAGTACAGCTACCCCTGGGAAATTCCTCTAGTCAGCTAGGGGAGGGGAAACAAAAATAATCAGGAAGTTACCATTTATACATCCTCCCATCCCACCTGCAATATTGTGCTTTCTTGAGTGACTTCTCTGTTTTTCTGTAAAACTGCAGGGTGCTACATATCTCTGCAGCATGTTTGGCAATACAGGGATTCTGAACTCCCGCTGAAAACATCAGTTATGCAGCAAGGGATCCTTACATCAAAGAAAAATTCTGAGCTCCAATAAAACTCTTGCTTTGCCACCTCACATGCTTTCTCTAGGCTTAATATGTAAAAAAGAAAAAAAAATTAAATGCATTTCAATCCAGTTAAACATAGAACATGTTAACCAAAAGTGAAATATTGAAATTCAATTACCACCAAGTGATAAAGCAACTCACACTCTAGAGTGTGCTGAAGCTGCTGTGCTTTGAGGATATAAAAAATTCCCTCTGAGCTGTTCCATCAGAAGTTAGTTGGTTTTTTTCAGTGGTGGCTCAGGTCACTATCTCTGCTCTGAAGCTGTCTGGGTCATACAGACCAGAGGGGAAAGAACAGGCCATGCACTGACCCAGGCAAGCTCTTAAAGACATGAGGCCCAGACTGAGCAGGTCTTCAGGACTTTCCACAACCACATCCTGCAGTCTGCTGTGCCAACCCCTTGCTCTTGATCCATTCTGCTTGTTGCTATAGACGGCTGTCAGACCATTTTCCTTACATCTTCTGTACTCAACAGCTGACACCAGCAGTGATATTACTTTGGCCTGCCCAGTGCTCTGCTATGCTTGGTTCCTGAACAGCAGATCTCCTTCAAGGAGGTTCATGCCATCAGTCCACCTGCTGCATTCTGCCAAAGCCAGGGACCTGTAGAGGGGCCATGAAGGCTCTCCATTCTCTCATGTGACTGATTACATGAGTGCTGAGTGAATTCAGAATTTACAGAAACACCAGGAAGTGACCTCCAAAAATTGTTTGAACTTGTGAGACTAAAGATTTGAATTCAGAGCTCCAGAGGTAAAAGTCACAGAGCTTTATGTGTCTTATTCCCACATTAGTGTGCACAACTTTTTTTTTTCCCCTTTAAAAGAAGGTTGGGCTTTGAAAAAGTCATCGAAGGACCCAAAGGCTGTTTAGCCATAGGTCTTTCATTACAGCCGCTGCAGCAGATCCATCTCTTACTGCTACTCAGTTGCTTAAAAACCTTTTCATCCTTTAAAGTCTTTGGAAATTCACTCCAAAAGAATAAAGTGCTCAATTCAAGCATAAAAATATCCCCTACAATGGTGGGTTACCAAATCTAAAAATTTTGCTTCATCTTAGAATTCTGGGCTATCCCTTCCTGTCTCTGTTTATTTTGTATTTACATTTGCATGGCTGATTATTCAGAAAGGATTTTCTGCCTGTATTACTGTATTGTTGTTTTATAAATTCTTCCACTTATCTCAGTGTGGCAAATTCTTCCACAACTACATCAGAACAGTACTGATTGCTGCATGCACAGGAATATACCAGCACACACTATTCATTGATTTCTATAGTCAATTAAGTCCTTAAAAATAAAGATTATGAAAAACAGCACTGTAAGATGTAGATAATCACTACCTTCCTTAATAAGTGAAGACAAGACTGTCAATTATTTTTTTTGCACTTGATCAGTATAACCCAAGTTCCTCTGTATCCAGTTCCCAATCTAGGAATCCTGGGAAAAGTCTGCATTTTAGATAATTAATCCAATTTCCAGTTGTGAAACCACATCCAAAATTTCCAAGTAAAACGTGCAGTATCTAGAACTCCTGGCACACAGAAACAAACCTTCATAGGCACTCATTGTAAAAGCACTAGAGGTTTGCTGGAGAAATTACTAACAAAGACCCTGAATGAGGTGCAACTGTGTTATTGACAGACAAGACCACCCCTTCTTCTCTCAGCAGTCTTACAAGCAACACCACGTAGGCAAGATCAGCACAACGCCCTGACTTATTTGTTCTAGATGTGCTTTTAAAGCCAATAGAGTCGATGCTCTGTAGTAAATATTCATAGAATAGTTTGGGTTTGAAAGGGCCTTTTGAGGCCATCTAGCCCAACCCCCTGCAATGGTAAGGGATGCCTTCCACGAGATCAGGTTGCTCAGAGCCCTGTCCAGCATGATCTTAAAGGTTTCCAGGGATGGGGCATCCAGCACCTCTCTGGGCAACCTGTGCCAGCCTTTCCCCACCCTCATTCTAAACATTTTTTCCTTATATCTGATCTAGATCTTCCCACTCTCAGTTTTAATTCATTACCCACCACTGCATGCCCTTGTAAAAGAGTGCCTCTCCAGCTCCTTTGTAGGCCTCCTTTAGGTACTGGGAGGTCCCCCTGGAGCCTTCTGCTCTCCAGCTGAACAACCTCAACTCTCTTAGCTTTTCATAGGATAACAGAATTTCCTCATAGAAGAGATCCTCCAACCCTCTGATCATCTTCATGGCCTTTCTCTGCACTCACTCCAACAGCTCCATGTCCTACCAGAGCTGGATGCAGCACTCAGGTGTGGTCTCACCAGAGCCCAGAAGAGGGGCAGTATCCCCTCCTTCCCCTGCAGCCCACAGTGCTTTGGATGGAGCCCAGGACATGGCTGGCTCTCTTGGCTGCAAACTCACATTGCCAGGTAATGTCCAGCCTCTCATCCACCAAAACCACAAGTCCTTCCCCTTAGCAAGACTGATTCCTCTGATTGACTTCTAAACCCTTCATTTTCTACTTCTGGTCTTTTTGTATCTTTCGGAAGATGAGCCCAATATTGGTTTTAGGTCCCCAATTTGGGTGCAGTTCAGAGGATCGGAGTTACAAGGAGAAAGTTCTAGAGTAGGCCACAGGTGCAGATAAACTACACACTTATGATGGCATGACTGCTCACCATACTGAGCCTTCAAATACTACCCAGGCAGAAATCCCTCTGAAATCAATGGATAAAGCCAATTTTAATGGACCAATTCTCTTTGCAGGCAGGAAGGACTTAAAATTCACAGTAAGACTGGTGAAGGTTTAGTTTTATCGCCCTTTGTTGTAAAAGCAGGATGTTGAAACAAGTTAAATTCCAAATAAACATTAATTTAATAAATAGCTCTAGAGACATGACTTGTGTCCTGACCTTGGGCATATTTTTTGTCTTTTTCTTTCGCCGGATCTAGATAATGAACTTGTCTGTTGGTTGTGAATTTTTCTAGTAGATATGGGTCCACAGCTAACAAATCTGATGATTATTTTTTCAGAAGCCATCAATCATCATTTATTAACAAAACTGGTGGTAGGGCTCAAGCAGTGCACCCACAAACAGAGGCACTCGGAATCCTAGGTTGTGTATAAATGTCCCAGTATTTTAGCTCTTAATTTACAGCTCTGGGACAAAAGATTAAAGATTAAAGACAAGAAAGGTCTCTGTGGTGATTAGACAGCAGCAATTAGGATACAGTCTAAAGAAGAACAAAAGAAGAAAGAAAAGTGAAAGGGCAACAGAAAGACAGGGCTATTAAAAGGTCCTTCCCACACAGGAGCACTGGGCAGAGGGTCTCTATTAACACCTCCCATAACCAACCCAAAAAAACTTATTTTTATTGGAGAGTTTCTTTTCATATAGAGGAAGAGGGCTGAGCAGTCCAAAGTTGAGTTCTGAAGGGCTCATAAAAACTTGGTTTCACACAACAAGTGTACTGAACACATGTTCAGCTGCAGGTTTTTGTGGCAGGTGCCAACAAGTAACTCACTGCTGTTACTCATTGGTAAGTCAGTGGTACAGCAACCATTACAGTTGTGTGTGCAGTTGTTAATGAGGAAAAGGAAAACTGATTGGGGTCAGCATTTATGCAAATTTAATGTGGAAACTGCTTTTTCAGTGCATTAATGCTGTGGCCCTTCAGTGCTCTGAACTATGGGCCCTCCCCCCTTACCCACCAGTGCTACAGCAGATGGAGAAGAAATAACCTCTGCAATCACAGTGATGGGTTGCTCAGAGTTGCGTGCTTATTCTTTGTAAATTTTTCACATTCATGCAAACCCCTGCCAAAAAGATGATTAAAAAACCTCAACCCCACAACAATAAAAGCCCAGCATTTTCTTGGAGGGGCGGAGGTGGATGGGGAATAAACACCATGGAAACATGTAGACAGATATATTCTTAGAATCAGATCATTCTCTTTTGTGGAAAGCCTTACTAATTCAAGCTTAAGTGCTGCAAGAATAAAGGGTTAGAAGGAAAAACACAGCTGGCGAAAATTGGGGGTTGCAGCTCTGCATTTAATGTCTTCCACTTTGTGGCAATATCTCTGAATTTCTCACGCCTTCCTCATTGGCTGCAACAGGCTGGAGGAGGGGGGTGAGAAAAGCTTGCAGGATCTGTCAATGCTGTCAGCAAAGTAAATTACATCTGTTGTTCAATTTGTTCCATTTTGACTTCATGATGGGAACTGTAAGGGTGACCGTGAGCCCATGTTTCAAGCTGATTTAGCCACTCTTGAAAGCATGATCTCAAAGACTGAGAGGTGGAGGGAAGTTCCAGGACAGCCTGTTTAACCCACTGCATATACACATGTTTCTCTCTGCTCTCCCTGGGGATGTGATGCTCCTGGAGGTTTGCACTGATTCAATCTCACTGAGTTGTGTCTCTCACTATGCTGTGGTTGTTCTACTGCACTGTTTTAGACTATTAACTTATTTTCTTGCCTGGGGGCTGGGGAAGACTAGCAAGCATTTTTTACATCTGAGGGAGTCAACTAATTAACGTGCCAGTTTGGGCATCTCTTCCAGGGACAGGTTAGTGCCCTGGATCTCACCCAGACTTGGCCTTAGTCCATCTATAATAATACCACACTCTAGTTTACACTCAGAACCCTGAGGTAAATTGTTCCTGGAGGCACTGTGTGTTTTTTTCAGAGACTCGACCAAGTACTCTGAAGTGTTGTCCAAATGACATGGGTCAAAGCCAAGACTCCAAAACTGATGGCAGGCTCAAGGTTGCTCGTTATTAATAATCTTCAGGCAGATCAAGCAGAATTACTCAATACTAGAATTCAAGCTGTAAGGGGAAAGCAGAACAACTCAGGACCAGGTTCTCCACTACCCAGCAGTGTGAACAGCCCAATACAACTTACGGTTGTGTTTTTCAATTTCTCTGTGCTTTGTTTTCATTTATATATACAATTGCTTAGATGCAGGGCAGTGGAGAGACCAGGCATGTAAAACTCATGCTGCAGTGGATAGATTTGCATGCAGTGTCACAGGTCTCCAGCTGCAGAGAGCACATTTCCCACAAAGATGAAAACCTTTCTAGAGACAGGGCACTGGCCAAATTCTATTTAGCTCAGAAACAAAGCTTCCCCTGAAGGACAGTAACAAAGTGATTAAAATATTTTAAAAGATCCATTCGAGAAGGTTGAAAGAACTGCATCTCCTCTGATTAGAAAAAGATTAAGTGAAGACAACAATGGCCTACAAATATTTAAACACTGTGTTATAAACTGCACAGAGATTAATTTTCCTCCTTAGTCAACAAGACAATACAAAATAATGGACTGCAGCAGAGAACGATTACAAAATACCAAATGATTCAATTTGCAACATTTGGATTTTCATCTGCTGCTGGAAGCTTCCAAGACAGAGGAGTCTTCAGAAATGGGCCTTGGTGCCTGCACCAAGAGAGCTGCTAATGCTGGCTGATCATACCTTAAGGAGAGTTTTGAGAATAATGTCCTCAAATTGTTCTACAAGGCATAGGAAAATTTATAATGTGATAAATCACAAGAGGTGTCTGTCTACTCAGTGGTTCTGGGGACTGACTGCCCATGAGACAAAGACGCCTGGCATGGGACAGAAAAAGTTTGTAAGACTGAGGCAGCACAGGAGATGTGTTTCTACAAACACTTAATGTTCCCTTCAACAAAGATCAATTCTTCAGTGAAGAGTCAGCAAGGCTGTTTTGCACAGATTTTTGTCCTGTCCAATACAGTTATTTCACATCAAAAATTTGGCTCCTTTTAAGTAATTATCCTACTTTCTGTGATAGCAGTGTCACACTGTTTTCCGTAACATTTTTCTTTCCCATTTCAAAAGAAGCCAATCTACTCACAAGTCTTATCTGCTAAGAGAGAGAGAGGAGATTGGAAAGTGTATTGATCTTAGTGATGTCAAGTCCTTCTAGGGAAGAGAAGTTTATTGCTTTCCTGTCTCCAATTATCTTTTTGTGAGGATGTGGATCACAGGCTGGGAAATACTATTCCATGAGAGAGGAGAGAGGCTTCACACAGGTGAAAAACCTGCACCAGGAAGCACAAAGAAGGAAGCAGGAAACTGAAGTTAAAATTTGAAGAGCTATTAAGTGGATTAGGAGTCTAGGGCTTGTGGAAGGTCACACAGCTTTCTAACTTTTAAGCATGCAGCTTTTACCTTGCAAACTGTGGCACAGGACAGACATCGGTTTCATGAAATGACAACTATATTTTTCAGGGCAACATGCTGAAATGTGCTAAGCTCCCTCCATTCCCACTGAGAGGAATGCAGAGATCTAGATATCTTTCAAAAGTTGGGTTGTTGGTTTTTTATTTTAGAAAATAAGAAGATATAATTGAGAAGCACATATAGAAAAGTTCAAAGCAAGGGAATTGCTCCGTTGTCTCGACACTACCAGCCAAGTAATTCAGCCCAGAGCTTTATCTGTTGTTCTGCTGAGTTTTAGGTCAGGCATATATTTTCAGATTTAAGAAGAGAGCAAAGAAAACACTCTGCATCCACATGTATGTCCTTGGAAGACTAATCTCAACGGATACCAAAGCCCTGATCAGGCATCTGTAAGTCCTCATGTTGTACTATGACTGCGTGTGGGAAATCTCAACAGCATGATCAAGATTTTGCAAAATACAAAGTGAGATCCTGACCTTTTGAAATTAATGAGAATTTTGCCATTGACCCCAGCAGGACCCCAGATTCAAACCTTGTTATCTACCCTGAATTGCAGAGGAGTTAAGAACTTGACAGTCTGCTTGAATGTGGAATGCTCGGCACTTTTAAATATTAGCCCATTATCTTACATTGTTAAGTTTAATGAATGACCTCTAAAGATAATCACCTAAAATTTTTGTCTTCAGAACTGTCAGATTTGCTGACAAAATTTTCTTACACTGTTTTTTAATCTGTACTTTCAGTGTAAAATGGACAACAAACATTATATTTCTAATTTAGATAACTGTGCGGATTTACTTCCTTATAAAACAAATTTTAATTTCTGTAACCTCACTGTGGTTCCAGGAGGTCTTTCACAGCTGAGAAGAGAATAGCCTCCTATCTCTGCACCCTGTGGAGATGCAGCTCCCAGTGGGCTGTCTATGACAAGCCCTCTCTTTCTCAGCAAAAAAGGCAAAGACTGGGGAGTAAAGTTGTATATGAGTCAGATTGCACTAAGGAAACAGTGGCTAACAGTAAGTTTAAGACAGATATTTGTATCCTACCTCCCTTACAAAAATTCTTCCTTAAGCAACTGAAGTGCTGCATCTTTTCTATTCTTTGCTCTCCTGAGTTCTCTTTTGATCTGGCCAACCTAACCTGGAACGCCCTTGCCATGGACTCTAAATCTTGCAGTATAAACCATAATAGATGTGGTTGGAAATGACAAAATTGCAGTGTGAGTGTTTGGAGACCATTTGTACACATAAATATTAAAGCAATAGTGCTTCTCCTAGGTGTGCCCTGTAATAGGTGCCCAAGCAGCACCTGCCCCCAGCAGAGCACAGACCCCTCTGCAGAAGGAAACACCTCAGATGCCTCCCTTAGCAGATGGCAAACACTGATCAGAGCTGGACTTGTTCTGTTTTGTCAATACAGCACAAAGAGGCAAAAGTCATATGGGACAATAGTACTTTAGGATTGCTTCCAGCAGCTTAACCAAGAATGTCTGCCAGCTCAGGTGCTCAGGTATTTACTCAAACTTTGTATTTCATTGTCTTTAAACATTTCTTTATGAAATAAATTCCCTCCTCCTCAATTACTGACACTTTTTTCTTCAGTGATAAATCTTATCTTTTGCAGTCTTGTCTAGGAATAACTGGGAACTAATGATAATGAATATTTCTGCTCTTTCCAAAGCAAGCATTCTAACAATGCCATAATCTAAAAGGCTCATGATATGCATGCCCCTAAAAATAATGACCATCGATCTGTATTAATTTCAGGTCTAAGTTCACCATACTGTCTGTAAAAAAAAAAAGAACAGCTGGGGAAATCAGTGAAAAAAGAGCTGACTTAATACCAAACAAAAGCCAACAACTAAAACCTAGTTTGTTGAAGGGACACCATAAAAATCAGACTGTCTGCTGCAGTCATGGTAGAAAATCATTTGGAAGTGAATTTATGCTTTTGGCTCCTGTTATTACATAACTAATAATGAGTCAAGCAAGATTCATATTCAGTCATGAAAATGACATGTGGGCCCTAAAGGGTGGGAACTGGAAGGGTCTTTCATAGAACATATATTTGGAGAAGCTGATGATAACTTGTGGAGAGGTTTTCCAATACTGAGTGGTATGCAGGGCCAAAACTCTTTTCATGTCTTTTTCTGATATCATTTACTCTCTCCCACTTCCCCTGTAAATAAATCCTCTGTCAGACACAGCATACAGAAATGTGAGCTAAATGTGCTAAAAAGACAGGTATAATATGTGTAGTCATAGTTGAACTGTGGAGTAGTTTTTCCCATTTTATCTTTAGACTTTAACTTTTGCTCTTCATTACTTTATTAATTTATAACATCTTTTCTAGTAATGGCAATTTTTTTCTCTGAGACCCAGACTCCCCTAGTGGTTTGATCTCTGCCCTTTATCTCAGGCATTAGAAGAAAGCTATAGTCACTATTCTAATCTAAGCTTAAGAAGACAGGCAACTTCTAACTGTTCCACACAGAGATCATCCTTGGCAGATAAGCTAAATCTTCAAAGGGAAATCTTGTAAACTCTAAATCACTGGTGGGTAGAAGGCAGCTTCAGGCTCATGTTTAAGGGAAAAGATGAGGTTCAATAACAGTGTAAGCTGCCTCAGTCCAGATTACCCTTTTGTGTGCTTTGAGCCTTCTTGAGTTTAAACAGCACTGTGCATTTTAACACAGCCTACCATCCCGGAGAACCAGGTCTCACGACATGCCAGACTTAAAAGCTGGTGAGAGCCTAGTTTAGCCTTGTACAGGCAGGACTGTGCTGTGTGTGAATGAAGGTCCTGTGTCATAACATACTGCTGCAAAAGCTGATGGCCAGGGCTGCATCCAGAAACTTGTTTATTATATATGATGTACTTGCAAAAGCTCAACCTGATATTAACTCCTGTAGTATAATTGTATTGTAATGAATTTCTCAATACATTAGGAATTAAAAGGTACAAACTAAAGCTGCTGAAATGTCCAGAATTAGGGTACAGGACAAGATGAAACTCCACTTATATTAAAGATAATATCACGTTTTGGCTAAACATGGGACCATGACTGATACCAGTATCAGAGCTAATAGCATTAGAATAAATTCTTTTGTGACAAAAGTCATAATCAGGAGTACTGCTGGAATTTGTGAGGCCTTTCTTATAAAACCTATGAGCTGATCAGTGCAGTGCCTTTGTAACACAAATGCATTGGGTAGAGCACAAATACTTCTAGATCAGTAAACTGGAGATGTATGAGAAGTTTCACTCCTGCAGAGAGGGTCTTTCAATGACTTTCTGCTCAACCAAGGTATATTGTGAACCTTCAAATCAATAAGCCATCTGCCATCATTCAAAATTAAAATATCAATGGAAAGTCAACATTTACATTTGATTTAATTGCACCAGATAACCCCTCCCATTTAACCTTACAGTATTTAAGCTGAGTTAATTCAAGCTCCATGCTAGCAACCATGCCTTCACTCTAGAGAATGAGCAAGAAAGCTAAAGCCCCCGGCTTTCAACATAGCTGTGAGCACGAGCAGCACTCTCAGCTTGTCATTTTCGGATACGTACCCAGTACAGAACATCTGTCCAGCCCTCCATGGTGATGCACTGAAACACCGTGAGCATGGCAAAAGCAAAATTGTCAAAGTTGGTAATGCCGTGCTTTGGTCCCTCCCAGCCCGCCTTGCACTCGGTGCCGTTCTGACACTGCCGCCCGTGGGCAGACTGGGGGGCACACGGGGACGGATCGTCTTCCGCAGGTGTATCTTAAAGGAGAGAAGGGGGAAAAAACAGCTGGAGAAAACCATTCGGCACACTGAGAAGCAAGTGAAGGATATCAGATTTCAGCAAGTGTATTTTGCAGGGAGTTTGACAGGTTTCTCAGGAATACACAGGCAACTGCTCACTGTTGCGCTTCACTTTCTTTTTGTAAAAAAATAATAGCTAAGCTGTCAAATTTTATTGTCAAAACTGAGATTAACTTTTTTTTTTTTCCAAAGCATACCCCCCTGTGAGGAAGAATCCATGCCTTTCAACATGACAGGGAGCATTAGATCAAACCTATCATGTTTCATTAGGCTGCGTGTCATGGCCAGCGTTTTCCTACTGCAGTCACCTGGCATCTGGGTTAGTCTTGGAAGCGCAGCACTGACTGGTACTGCTGAAGGAGGCTGAGCCCCTGCAGCAGACAGGCTTCAGTGCTCTGGAGACAGGTTGATGTGGCACTGGGCCACTGCTGAATTACAGCAGAGAGTGTCTGGAGCTCTGCTCTTTTGGCATTCAGATGATGTGTGGCATTTTATCAGTAGCCCAGTGGCACTCTGCTGCTTGATTCTCCACCTCTTATTCTGTACAGGTGCTTTCAAAGATCAGAGAACCTATACAACAAAGCAAACTACATGCTTTGGTATATAAAGAATGTTCCAGGAAACATTTTTATAAGCACAAAAAATTCTGCAGTGTGATTTTTAAAAAATATACAGATTTCAGATCTTAATGCTACATTTTTAACAGATGCGGGTATGTATGTCCGTGTAGGGGAGGGGGTAATTATGTTTGTTTCTCATCTTATGTGGTAAAAAATGTAATTTTCCAAAATTGTGATCACATTCTCATCATGGAAGAATGCCAGAAACAGTAATATCAGAATTAGATGTTGTAATGTAAATACTTCCAGACAGAATGGAGAGAAATACACCCACTTTAAAGATGCAAACCAGAGTGACAGTTCATTATAGTTCTAGCATCATTTCCAGAATGAAATCTGTCAACATTGTAAAAGCAGAAAATACAGAACTTCTGAAACAATTTTCTGCGGTACAATATTTTCTTATGAGCTGAACTGGGTCCTAGGCATTAGCACCCACTGTCACATAAGAAATAGCTACTGTTCAAGATCAATAAATCAAATGAAAATGAACAGATGGTTTGATGAGTGACAATGCAATTGAATTGTTTTGAAATGTGAATATTTATTTCTGCAAATCGTTTGAAAGTTCTTTCCTGATGGATTTGATGCAAAAACTTTCTTCCCATTAATATAATTTTGTTTTCTTTCTGGTTGCACTTCTAACCACAGTTGCAGCCTGCGATTAAAAAAAAAGAAGGTACTGCCCTGAATGATGTGTTCCATTATAATAATACTGATTTAAAACAAAGATTCATTTGTGCATGAGATTAATAATAAAATATATGAGTTCATTTCTCTGATGCCATCTCCTGTGTAGCTCAGTCTGCAGTGTTGAAATTGTGAAACCCATGAGAAGTACACAAGTACTGAGCAACGGCCACCCGTCTGCTGTGCCAGAAGAAATGTTCTGTTACATATGACAAAAGCCTCCCTCTGAAAATCTTTGTATGTTTGTGAATGTTCCCCTTACCTATCAGTCCCCCTTGCACATGGTAGCAGGTCTTGTGCATCTTCCCCATGAATAACTCCAGTCCAATGATGGCATAGATAATAATGACAAACAGCACCAGCAGAGCAATATGCAACAAAGGGACCATGGCCTTGATAATTGAATTCAAAACCACCTGGAGACCTGCAAAGAGAACAGAAGGAAGCACTTATCAGCAAGAGGACAAAATTCAGATAGGCTATAAATTGCACAGTAGTGTTTTGGTTTTATTTCTTTTTCCCTCAACTGAACTCATCATCTTGGTGATGTAAAGGGGTACATTTAGAGATCATCCCCATCCAGACAATCCCCAACCTTGCAAAAATTTACCACAACTTCCCAGATCACAGACCAAAGTGAAACAGGTATTACCTTACCTGTCAGCAAGCAGCCCCTCCCTGAGGAGCGAATATATCAGCTGGTTTGCTTGTTCTTGAAAAGTAGGCCTAAGGTGTTGCACACATGGTACTGAGGTGAGTTAAAGCACGAGAAAAACAAAGACCAACCAGCCTGAAGAGGGGCAAGAACTGTGGTACACACGGGAGGGCAAGTGCTGGGGTGCACAGAGATGCACTCCAGCATATGGGGAGGGATGGCAAACTGAAGTCATGTCCCTACTCTCATGCTGGCTTCTTCCAGAAGTCAAGCCAGTCCCAGGCAGAGCCTGGGCTTCTCAAGAACTACCAAACCCATACTGAGTGAGAGCTCCCAGCCCGCTTAGGATCTTCTTGTGCTCCACGTCTACCTCATCTAACTTCAGTCTCAACTGAGGGAGAGTCAGAACCAGCAGTGCTGGTTTTGTCCCAAGATTTACAGATCACCTTTTAAGAGAAGTTGCCCAGAAATGAGTATGAGAAAAATATTATTACAAGATTGTTAAGGTATGAGAATGCTGAAAGTCCTAACCATGAGAAAGCCAAACATTCCCAGAATGCCCCAGGGAAGGTGACTTGTAGCCAAGTTTTCTAAATCACTGAGCAGCTGTGCACCCTCAGATGCACTTGACTCGAGCTGAAGATTCATGTGCCTCTATCTCCTTCCCCTCATTTTCTAAAACTAGAATAATAAAGCCAGCCTCACAAGCCTTTAGTAAGGATTTGCGTTTACAAAGATCTTAAAGTTATCACTTTGAGTAGAAATGATGGCAACCACTGTCACTGGCAAGTTATTAATGATGGAAGTGTTGAGAGACCTCTAGAACTCTATAGTCTACAAATAGCCAGATCAGAACAATTACAAGCTCATGATTTTGCAATGACTGAGAGCCAGAAGTCATTAGTGTCTCCTGCAAATGCTGTCATCTCCTCAGAGAAGTGGTATTAGCTGTGATTTTTGAAAAATGTGATTCATGGGTTGTAAATGTCTGTTATACATCTGCCAAGAGAGCTTGTGATAACTAATAACTTTTAAAATCTATCATCTGAGATCTTAGACTTTTTTTTTCCTTTTTAAAAAAAAATAACTTAAATACTTTCTAATGAGGATGACACATCTCTTGACAAGCACTCTCCCTTGTAGGCAATCCACTTGTCAGTTCACAGCTAAGGCTGAGACTGCCTTTGCTCCACAGCCATGGAGGGACACAACAGAAGCAATCAAATGTGGCATCAGCCTCCTGGCCAGCAGCATCTCTCATTGCCTGCTAGCAAATACTCATCCCTCAGATGTCAGAACATTTTCTCAGGTGTCTCCAGGCGGTTCAGTTATCTCTTATCAGTTATCTATCCAAAGGATATGCTGCTGTCCGAAGGCACTGACATTCAGCATGAAACATTCTGGCTTTCACAGAGACTCTTACATGAACTGCATTACTGACAGGATCAAAACATCCTGCACAAGAGTGGGCCACTCTGCTTGCTCGGTTGCCTCTGAGTGTTTTTCTCAATAAGCAATGTCTCTGGAGAAAAAAAAAAATGCTGTGCTTACATGAAGCAGCCAACCTTTTCTTCTAAATGCCCACATCATTCAGTCTACTAATTCTAAATATTCACAGAAAATGAAGTGCAGTCAACACCACCATTGCTCCAACTCTTTACATCCATCATGAATGTTACATTCCCCAGAAAATTAAAGCAACATCTCACCTTCTCCCAAACAAGGTACAACAGTACAAGAAAATTAAAAGACTACAGATGGCTGCAAACATGAAAAAAAAAACCAAAAAAACCCCACAAACTTTGCAGATTGAAATACTTGGAGCTTCAAATAAACTTACACAAAAGCAAATAAAGGCCTCCTTTCTCAGTGATTTGGGGACTCTTGTTTATCCAAAATGTAGCCAAGCTTACAAGGTTAAGAGTTCTGATACCAGGTTTTATATAATTTACCCTTAATTATTAGTATTAATTAATTTTAGCATTCATTGTAGGTTATACCCAGTACTCCTAAGAGGGTACTGAGGACAGACAAAAAGATGAACAAAAAAGCTCCCTCATTTTAAAAACAGCTTCATTAACATCCATGCCATGAAAGTGCTTCAGTCTACTACAGATGTCCAGAGAAGATAATATCTGCACAAACCAATACCCTTTGTGCTAATAAAGCAGTGTTTGTGAAAACAAAGGTTTGTACCACAAACTTGAGATGATGGTTTGATGGTCAAGGGGAACATGTACCACCAGAAGATGTACAGGACCTTCAGCCAGCTTAATGAGAGAAAAGCTTCTTGACAATAATAAGCTTACGTTGAAGAGGACACGAGGTAGTGAATACTGTTAGCATGAATTGATGTCTGTGCTGTGCAATATCCCTTTAGGGCAGCCTGGTTTTAAATCCACGATTCCAATAATTAGCAAACTTAAATACATTACCATCAAGTATTCAGAGTTTCTAAAAGTTAAAAAAAACCCCACTAACTGTGCAGCGACTTTAGAAATGCCCTCAGAAGGCATAATGAATGCAGAAAGGCAAGAGATCCATGCACATCACCAGGCTCCCCAGGTTGTTGTTGAGTTACTGCTGCAACACAGCTGCTGCCTGCAAAGTGCTTTATTCTGTCAGGCAGCCACATGCAATACAAAGAGCTGCTGCAAGGAATGGTACGAGGAACCATGCCCAGACAGTCGGGAAAACTCATTGTGCTGGCAAGAGGGAGAGCAGATGAGGAGGGATTAAAGGACTGGGGAAGAGCCATGGGTAGGTGGAACAGACTCACTACTTTAAAGAAAATCTCACACGCTTCAAAACACATCACATCTGTGCTCCGAAAGCCCAGAGGTGCAGATGCATTACTGATCAGAGAAAATCAAGACAAAATCACCCCCTTATAAGCAAAAAGATTTTTCTAACCAGTGGTGAGAATTCTAAACACTTTTGTGGGCTCTTTCTCTGTGTAGAGGAAGAAAAGAGAGTTCAGTTTATAAAAGAATGGTTTCTCTGTCCCAACTCCTGTATGCTCTTAATCTTTGCATGGTGCAATGCACAGGTGTCACCCCTCACAGGTGTTCGCACCGTCACACATCTCTGGCATTTCTTCCTCACTTATGGAGGTAAGGCTTGTACTCCTAGGAATGAGCTGTACACATGATAATCATCATTAAATCAGAGTGCCTGGTGATCTGATCAGACTGCAGAGCTGGCCTCTGGATTTAAAGGAGGTGATGCCAATAGCTGCTTTCTACAGCAGAGCCAAGTTTTTCCAGTGCTTTTTGCAGAGGCTGGCAACGTCCTCACTGGCCAACCATAAACACAGGGTCTTGAACTTAAGTCTTAAGAAGCAAATATAAAAATAAATGGTTTTCACATGTTTGGCATTCTAAGTCTACTGATTTGTGTGCTGCTCTCTCCGGACATTTGTGAAGGTGCAGCATCTGCCTTGAGAAGCTTGCTCCAGGCTGGACACAGAGAGCTGCACAGGGATTAGGGAAAGTGCAACAAAAGGGATTGTTTGCACTACTCCAGCCCATGCTTTTCTTCTGTTAATAATTGAAGATCTTAAACAACTCTTCGTATTTATTTTAAAAGCACTTCAGTTTACCTTTAACAAAATCCTCTTGGCTGTGTTCTGTTGGCTGACACTGATTCCATAAATGTTTCAGCAAGCAAAAGATGGTAATGCCATTCCCTCGGCTCACAGAATTTAGCATTTATTTACACAGATAAAACATTTTAAATATTTATTACATGGGAAAAACATTGCTTTTTATACCAGGTCAAGCCCTTTTTGGCCTCTAGAGGACTGCATTAACCCAAAAGTTTAGAGTAAAACTGGGAAGAAGAAGGGCTAGGGAAAAAAGAAGGAAAAGAACTTATACCGAGTAACATTGGTCTTTCTCAAAACTATGGGAAATGCACTTTTCAGGCTGCTGCAGGTGTTTTAGAGCTATTATCTGATGCTGTGTGTTTCTCTCAGGAAGATGATGAGAGGGGCTGGTTGCTGTCTCATCGATTCAGGCAGTTATTGAAGAACGTGCCTTATCTTTGAGCGTGTAAGTGTCTGCACCTAAAGCAATGGGATTACCTACATATCCCCTTGTGTACTTACAAGCTTTTTTGGATTTCAACCAATGCTTAGCAAGATGGCACAAGAGAAAGACCCAGCTGCTAAAGTACACTTGGCATTGTTGTGCTGTGGAGCATATCCAAGGAAATTAATGGTAGGTTTGGTAATACTGAATTCCTCTCAAGAAAGACATGCCTATAAAAGTAAGACAATTCTTAGAATCACCCAACTTGCCTTTTTTTTTCCAAGGCTGTAGATTTCCAGACCTGAAAAAAAAATCTTCTTTCTGGGACTGATACTGTCAGATTTTTTGTCAAAAAAGACAATATCTCTCATCCATTGCACAGTGGTGGTCATTGTGGTCATAAATTCCCAATTAATTAATGCATGAGTGCCTGATTACCTCACATTTCCCACCCTTTTCCCCTTAGGTTTCATGTCCTTTTGTCCCTCTCACATTTCCCGCCCTTTTTTCTCTTTTTCTGCTCTTTCCCCCTCTATTTAAGTACTCCAAACACTGGGAAAATGAAGATCTTCCCTTAATTTAAACCTTTAAAACCAGGGAAAACTGGGATTCCTTTGCAATTTTAACCTTAAAATAATGGAAAGGGGGGCTTTTTCCTCAACTCAAACCCATAAAATGGCACCATTAAGGTTTTCCCCTTCCATTTAAACCAGAAAATAACAATTCCCTAATCCACTGATAAGCTTAAATCATGGAAAAGGCTGGCTTTCCTTCAATTGATACCCTTAAAATCACAGGTGAAGGAGGATCCCCTCCAATTTAAACATAGACTATAATGAAAAAGGAGGTTCCCCCCTTAATTTAAACCCCTTTTCCACCAAACCCCTCCTTTTTCTGGAGAGGGGATGCACTGGGCAGGGAACTAGAGGCACTGGGATGGGACTGGGAAGATGAAATCAAAGAGAGAAAGAAAAAGGATCTTCCCTGCAACCCCACGGCTGCCCCACCCACTCAGGTGCGCTGCTCCCCTCTCCTGCGCTCCCCTGAGGGACGGGGCTTGGCCCTTTGCACATCCTGAGCCCTGCTCCAGGGGCACCCAGGTGTTACCCCTCTCCTGCAGGGTGCTCTCACTGTTGTCCTTTGAGAGATCCCCGGGGATCGCCCGCTCCAGAGGCTCCACAAACTCCCTGAAAGCAGTCCTCAGCAGGGCCTGCCCCTCCTCATCCTCACTGACCACACCTGAGACTGCCCCAGCCCTCCTCACCCTCACTGACCACACCTGGGACTGTCCCACCCCTCCTCACCCTCACTGACCACATCTGCGGCTGTCTCATCCCTCCTCACCCTCACTGACCACACCTGGGACTGCCCCACCCCTCCTCATCCTCACTGACCACTCCCCGGACTGCCCCACCCCTCCTCATCCTCACTGACCACACCCCGGACTGCCCCACCCCTCCTCATCCTCACTGACCACACCACACCCGAGGCTGTGATTTCTTAACTTCCTGGAGGCTTTTTAGATCTCATCCTGACCACCAAGATTCCGATTTATTTAATTTGCAAGGACACTCAGTAGTCAGGAGCCCTGCTCTGGAAGCAGTCAATGCACTTTTTGGAGCTCTTTGGACACTGCAGGTGCCGTGGCAATCATCAGGAGCCAGCAGCTTTTGTCAAAGGGACACTACACCGTGACGCTCGGCAGGCCGTGTGTTTGGGCACCCAAACTCTGCACCTTTCACTTTCAGCCATCCCTTCATCTGAGCCCATTTTCCGGGCTCACACTTCTGCCTGCTACCTGCCTTGGAAGTCATGACTGAGTTCTCCAGGCCAAGCTTAAAATAGCTTTAAGACATTGGTCTCAGCACTAACATTCAGGCCTTGCCAAGCATAGTTCTATCTCACATTTTCCCATGTCTTCAATTTTGCATCAAACTTTGTTTGCTGGACAGGGCAGTTCCTGTTCCCACCACATTAGTAAGTCCAGGTCTGCAGAGAAAGCATATCCTGAGTCTGTTCTTCCATTGGTTTTGCAGGGATGTGTTCTGCCTACACTACAGGGTTGCCTAAACCAGGAGTATGAGTGGGCACAGCCTCACATACATGACCTCCTGGAAGTGAGCAGACATAAAAGGGTAAAAGAGAGGACCATCCCTCCTCTGCCTGCCTATACACCCAAAAATATACATTTTTGTACTTCAGCCAGTGCCAGGGGTGTGGGAAGCAATTCTTTTCCTGCTAATACAGTTCAGAAGAAAACTACTACTTTGTCCAAGCAAGAAGGAAGCAGGGGAGGATTTGTGACTCAGCACAGGGCCTGAGTCAGATCACTTCTGGGAACCACTCTGAAGTGGTAGAGCTGATGCACCATCCCCTGCCACGAGCCAGGCCGACCCACAAATCACATTTATTTCTGACAATACACCGAGAGACTGCCACTACTGTTCTATTTCCAAAGCACAAGCAATATAACCAGTAATATTCCCCAAAGTGGATGTTTATCACTTAATAAACGTAGACATTGCCTAAGAAAATTGAAAAATATTAAATATTCATAACCATGAAAGGTTTTATAGCAATTTCAAAGGAAAACTGGAAAACAACAGATAGTTTTAGCACAAAAAGGTCCACAATCATGGCAAGATATCTGAGATAAGTACATCTACAATGATTTGTGAGAAAAACATTGAGCATTTTCTTCACCAGACTTGCAAAGGGAACTCATATGACACAGTTCATTTAAGGACAGCTGTACAATAGCAATTTGGGGAGGCAGCCTTTTTCTGTCTTGCTGGATTCTCAAAATATTAATGGCACATTGCTAGATAAAGTAAATTCTGTGGGTGTAGTGCAGCATTCTTGGGGCTGTAGATGTCATTTCCATTTCAAGAATAATAGAGAAGGTCTTGGAATAGGAAGGAAAGACACAACACAGGACAGAAAACAAGTTGGTGTGAAAAGAAATAGGAAAGGAAATGTTCAGGCAGGGTGACTACTCCGGAGTAGGCAACGCCATTTAAACATATACAGGCACTCAATTCAAAACCACAGGCTGTAAAAAATAGAAAAAAGGAAGCTTTGGCATCTGCTCACAATGTTCTCCTTCCTGCATTTTTAAACCATGCCTTCCCTGATTTCTCAAACTGAAATACTCACATGCGAGGAGATTCCTGCAAACGGGCATATGGACATGAACACGATTGTTTTACATTTGCCATGTCTTGCAATACCACCCTTGCCTCATCCTTTGGGGAGAGAAAGGATCAGCAGAACAAAAGCAAAAGGCACAACAAAACCCAGCTCTTCTTTCTGGGTTCTTTTCTCTTGGGAAGTTCAGCTTGAGCATCCTCTGCCTGTCAGACTGACCTGACTTAGGCAGAAAACGCAGCTTTGTCCTGAGCACAGCGGGCTCACATCTTTTGGCTGCCTGAGGAGGATGCTTGGATAAAGGTACACATGGCTTAGGCTCCTTAACTCTCTGCTGGAAGAGACCTCTACTACCACTCACAGAAGCATCCCTCTCTCCTCCTGGGGGCCTTTAACTTTTTTTAGTAGCCTTTTGTTCAAAGTATGTAGGTGTCCAGTTTCTTAAAAAGCTCTTTGATGACTAAAAGACCTTGTTCATCTTTTCAGTTCCAATTCATGAGGTAGTTCCTGCAAGTTCAGCCTTGTTATCTAACCATTTGATTTCACTGCAGTTCAGCTGAGGATGAGATCGATCCAGGCAAGTTCTTCAAACTTCAAATGTAAAAAAAATCCAACCCAAAAATGGTGTAGTGTCCTTCCCATGCAGCTCCCTGCATATAAAGGAGGAGCATGGAGAGAAAAGCAGCAACTAAGTGCCTACAGAAAATTGCACATTACAGAAAAAAAGCCATCTTTAACAAAACCCAAATGAAATTCAGTGAGCTAACTCTGAGGCTGTTTGGAACAAAGACCACATTGTGCTGCAAAGCAGTCTTACACAGAGTGGGGAGGATGAGGTCAAGTACTCTCTGCCAGACAGGGACTTCTAAAGATGTATTAAAGTTAAGGTAAAGGGCATTCAGGAGCCCTGGCAGTTCCTAGGCCAGCAGGGATCAGCTGTCACTGTTTCTCAGGAAACAGTTTTGTTTTTCTGCTGACAAGATGATCATGGACTGAGAAAATCATTCTTGAGGTCACTGTGAAGGTTTTATCTACTCTTAACAGCTGTGAAGGATCACAGATAGGAAGAACTTTTCTTGGCTCCTCTTCCTACAGAGCCATCCAAACCCAATGACAGTCTGGCCCGAAGACAGTCCCAGTTCTCACTGAAATGACCCATCACATTTCTACTTTTTAAACTTCTTCATGTGCAAGCACAGCTGTGACAGGGAACAGTCTTTATGGGGGGAATTTTGGTCCAGTCCTGTGCCACTGGATTCAATCAGAAAACTTGTGTAGGAATATGTCAACATGCTGTACTGTCTTCACTCTGGTCAGGCGAACATTTAAAAGCAATACCCAAGCCAATAGTTAAACAACCTCTGAACTGAGCCAGTGATTGAAAAGCCTTGTTTCAGGATATCAAATGCTGTTTGTATGCAGCTCTGAAAAGTGAATACATGTCCTAAGGAAATAGTTTTGCAAACAAGGAACTTAAAAACCCTGGAAGTGCCAAAGCATCGTGGTAGCAGAAATGGGATCAAAGCACTTGAGTCTCAATCATTCAAGTGGAAGATTAGTGACTTTTGGGTTACAAACAGCTTTATAAAATTGTTAAAATTTTTTACAGTTTATTGCCATAGTTCCTCAAGTAAGTGGGCATTAGTCTCCTTTCTGTATTAGAAATGATAAAGAGTATTTCAATTTTTTGATGTCCTTCTCCAGGAGCTCTTACTCATCACTTGTGAACAGGTTTAGAAAAGGCAAAAGCTTAAAAGATAACAAATATTAGCAGGGATTCTGTAAATGTAGAAGTCCTGCCAGGGATGATAAGATTACAGTTTTGTAGTACATGGGGAAAAATATATTGATGAGAAAAATTGATCTTCTTGCAGGTTAAACGCTCCAGGGTATAACAAGTGGCACACCATGAGCTACACAAAGTTTGAACTATGCATGATAGAAGAACTACAACAAAATGTTGGATAAAGTCTAAAACTTTCTCTTTAGATGACTGTGTAGGGGTACAGAGCAGTATACGACAAATAATAGCCTATATGGCCCTGGAGAATTCATCCCACCTTTTAAGTTGGGATAGTGCTAATTGAGCATCGATGGGGCTGAGCTCTGGAGAGGCACAGTGTGGCATTTTCAAATCACTGCCACAGAGGGTTTTTAGGAGAATTTTGAGAACCTAACAATAGAAAGCTACCTGATCAGGTAATTAAAGAATTTATGCAAACCCCACAAAGGGTGATTATTGCTGTGTTACTGTCTTGATGTACATGTGGGATTTGTTTTCTCTACCTAAACAACTGAAATTGCTGTTAATAAAAAAGTTTTGCTATGATGCAAAATCCTTGAAAAGACACAGCCAGACAAATCTGAACAATTCTGACTCTTAGTTTTCAGAACAGAGAGTGGATTTAGGGACGTATCAACTGGGTGGTTAATCAGTCCCATCTCAGAATACCTAAAACTCCAGCTTGCTTTCTTTCCCACATTAGTAACCTGATTAGACTTAAGACTCTGCTTGCACACATCAGATAATAAATAAATAAATAAAAAAGGGGGAAAAAACTGCTTTCTGACATAATAAGCAAAATGTCCCTTAGCTCACTAGGCAGCCCCAATATGTTTGGACAGAAAAATTAATGGTTGCAGTTTTCACAAAGTTGTGTTAGTCAGAAGAAAGAATGGCTCTTTATTGGTATTTACTTTCTTTGCAACTCTCTTTACAACTTGCACAGTTCAAAGGCTTTTTGTACAGATTGGGTATGTGTTGCTAGAATGCACTGGAATTAAACATTTATTTATTTTTGATTTTCTTTTACATATAAAATAACCTGGCAAGAGGGAATCATAAGGCTCTCCTGCTGCAATCTGAACAGCTAAATTACATTCTTAACAGGTATAGAAACATGCAAATATAAATCTGAGAGGAATTTGACTCCCTCCAAAGTAAAGCTTTAAAGTGAAATAATCTCAGCAATGGGGTGTGAAAAGCAAAAGGTGGGCTAAAGGCTGAGTTTAAATTTTCACCTAGCAGTGAGGGGAAGGGTGAGACTCAATGCTAAATTCTTTCACTGGGTGCTGTTTATGTTAAAAAACATAAATGTTGGATTTAGAACAGGCCTTTGTAAAGCTTGTGTGTATTCATACCTGGATGTATTGGTTTGACTTCTGACCAAGACATCAAACATGATTAAAAAGAACTTTATCCTTTGGTAATTTCCAATACAAATAAAAATCAATATACAGCAACAAGCTACAAAAAAATGCCAAGTGAAGAAATGTCCTGAACAACAAGGAACAACACTTATTGAAGGAAAAAACCCCAACCAATCACCAAACCCAACAACCAGTGTAAAAAAAAAGAGAGAAATGTCAGTTAGGCTGCTAGCTTAATGTGCGAGCAATAATAGAAAACAAACTGCTCCAACACATTATACTTCTAAGATATATAGCAATTGCTAATGTCTCAGTTCTCACACCACTGCCTTAGCCCTCTGCAAGGATGCTGTGTGGTTGAAAGATGAGGTGCTTGAAGAAAGTTTAGAGAGGATGTTTTGCAATCCTGTAAAGAAATTGAATTTCTTTCCACTGCCAAAGAAAACAACATTTAGTAAGGCCTATGAAAAGAAGTGACAAAAATAGAATTTTTATAATTTCTTATATTTCTTTTATCTTGTGAGCTCCATTCTGTCAAAAATGCTTCTGATGTAAAACTGTTGAGCAGCTTTAGCTGTACAGAAATTGAAAAAAAGACTCTTTGCAGAGGGTTAGCAGATGTTTTCTGAATTGTGATTGATGTGGCAAAGCAAACCAGCAGAAGATAATCTAAAACTGAAAAAATAAGAGGCATAGCCACTCAAACAACTCATAAAAAATAGTTGCAACAAAGGGCAAAACACATATGGAATAGGTTATTGTTACATGTGTTAAACAGGAATTGGATTTGCTTCTGGAAAAAAGGAAGATTAAGAAAGATGTCTGATCTCCTTCCCTTTTCCCTGGCACAAAGAAAACTTAGATAAAACTTTAAGAGGCTCTGCAAGTTAGGTGGGCTGTTGTTTCCATACTTCCCCATGATCAGAACAGCAAGTTATTCGTTCAGTCAGTGAACATCTTCAGCACAGAAAAATTTTTTTGTTGTTCGTACCCGCCAACATGCCTGTGCTCTCATCTAGCAGAGTAATAACAGCAAGCAGACATAACTCAGAAGGCAGCCCCTGATTTTGGAGAAATCTGAATTAAAGAGAAGAGGGAAGTTCTCCAACAGATTTATGTAGACATTGAAATTTTAAAATATTACTTCCTCAGTTTGCCTCCTCTTAATTCGTGCTTTGTTTTTTTGTTTTTCTCTACTGTAGCATTTGTACAAGATGCAATGTTATTATAAATTCAGATCATTGCTGAAAAAAAATGTTGACTTAAAATGAATCCACTGGTTGAGGGCACTATCTGATTGATCTGCTGCTCTGGGCTTTGCTGATGTTTTGATAATGCTTTGGGGAAATCACAACAAGGACCACAGGCACCCAACAGGGCTTTTGGAAGGCTTGGAAAAGCAGAATTAATTTGAATGATGCCAGAGTAATGGAACAGCCATGCACCACCTTGTGAACTCTCCTGTCCCGCTTCTGAGTTGACTGCTGCCCAGTGTGTGTGTCAGACTCATCTTTGGGACAGGAGGAGAAAGAGAATGTTAAAAAGCCCCAACAGGTCAGCAGCACACTAACAGACAGTTACTGTAGAGAAAATGAACAAAGGACTTCTAATCATTGCTTACAAGATCTTAAATTAATAAGTGATAGAAAATTCACCTGACTGAAATCAAAGTATGCAGTGGCATTTGTTGTAATTTGATGGGATGACTCCAGATGCAGTAGAGGTGTCAGCTGGGAGAGGAGGTAAGAAAAACCTGAAGCAGATCATACCCTTACTGCTTTGATGTGGAACACCAAAATCTTCCCTTGCCCAGCACGGCCACAGCAGCAGCCAGCAGTTACCAGTGAGCAACTGGGAACTCAACACGTTCCTGCTGGTACCAGTGAGCTACAGTCTGCACAGATACAATGCAAGCTGTTCTGAGGAGACAGCAGATGGCATTCTCAGATTTTCAGATGCTTCAGGACAAGCATCTTGATGGCATGGGCTCTCTCCCAGACCTGTGCCCTACACCCATTCTGAATGAGAACCCTGGGCATTACTTGAAGAATGAAAAGAAGGTACTAGAAATGTCTGGTCCACCCAGAGCACTTCTGGAAATTCTCTTACTAAGCCAAGAGAGAATTTTTTTACTATCTCCCTGTCTGCTCTTTGATGTCAGCATGGGGTTTGTTTTCTTGATTTGGAAGGGACTGTCTGCACCCTGATGCGGTCTCACATTATGATACTGGGAGGACATGCTGAATAATCATGCCAGAATGCCCAGTAACTGGTAGGATAGAGGCTGAGGTAGTTATTGGGTACATTCATGGTCAGTGTTATATTTAGAAGAGCTCATAGACAAGATCAAATAAATATTTCTCTGTTTTCACTGGCGTTCCTTAAAATATGAGAGAAATCTTCAGTAGAGCAGCAATGTGCCTCTGTGAGTAATCTCCCTCAGAAGATAAACTCCTCTTTGCTTCTGCTACACAGAGTCAACTTCTTCTGCCATAAATGACATCATTTTGCAAGCTGTACCTCTCAAGGAAGCATGCTTAAGGTCCTAATTGTGAATCCCTACTCACAGGAATGATCTTTACCTAAGGGAGATGCTACACTGGAATCAAATTACTCCCTTGAGTAACGGTGACCTAAGGAAGTAAAGGACTTGCAAGCATGTGTAGAGTTTGCAGTTAACTATGAAGAAACAAGCCTAATGAGGACATTTGGTTCAGACTGTTCTATCCTTTCTAATCCACTCCCTCCCCATCTGTAATGAAAGGAAAACAAATTGGCTACTTGAGATTAAAAACAGTGAGGCAAGGACATGGGAAAGGTGGTGCAACTTGTCCTCTCACGGAGAGATGGCACAGAGGGTTGAGAAGTCTTGTTCAGGACTGAAAGAGAGCATCAGGAATCTGCCTGAGAGCACATTTGCTACAGCTCCTGGGCCTCAAGGGAAAAGGAAGGAACTGATATTGGCAAAAACTGACATAATTTAATGTAACAACAGCAAAATGTAAGGCAGAACTAATACTTGGAAGCCAAATTTTGCCTAAATGTGTTTGAAGTAATTCCCTGTCTTGTCAAGGATTTTTATCTCCTATCTATCTTCAGTTCCAGTAAACTGCCAAGTATCTTGTTTCCTCCTTGTAGAGCTTACTGTATTCTTTAGTTCCTCCCCACAAACCTTTCACACTTGGGGAGCTCTGATCAGGCCACTTCTGCTATCTCCTCCCACTGAAGGCAAGCCACAATCCCCTCCTGGTATGCAGCTCATAGCATAACCTCACAGCAGGAGGGCAAATTTAAGTCCCTTGCTCCACCAGTGACAGTGAATAAATGCAAATCATGTGCAGGACATTGCTGTCAACTGTACTTTGTTACAAGCATGGACATTTTAAAAGAAAGTGGACTTCCTTACTGCCAGTTAGCATTTCTTTAAGACTAAATACCTGCTATTCAACATATAGAAACAGCCAATGACTCACATCTCTTTGCCATATTCCGAAAACACATGGTTATCAAAAGAGATGTCATTTTGGATTCCCTCTGTTTATTACCTCAATTACATTATTTCCTCCACTCTACAAAGTAGTGTTAATTTTCTTTCACAGTGCAGAATATAATGAGAAATTACAGCGGAAATGTTCGATTGGGCACCAAAAATAAAAAAAAAAAAGCAAAGAATCCCAAATGCAAACCAGATAATTGCATTGAACATGCCTTGTTTCAGAAGCTGCAAAATGGAATCACTGCAATGGATTGAGCTGTGATGTCTCAGTGGCTGGGAGGGAGGAGGGCAACCCCAGGCCACACAGTCACGTGCCTGGGATGGACTAGAGTGAATGTCACCGCTGCACACTGAGACACAGAGAGAGCTGACAACACCTAGGGCTGCTCTAGGTCCTGTCCTCACCCTTCAGCAAAGTGGTTCAGCAAACCCAAGCTGGAGTCATGCTATGGGTGAGAATGGTGTATTTCCTTGGGAAAGAGCATTTGAGGGTAGCTAAAAGTCACTGTTTTGATCTCCCTGCTTTACACATCCAGGCAGAATGGAAGGTTCCAGGAGCAGAGTGCCTGCAGCAGGAACTGGGCTCTCTGCTTGGTGCTTCATCCCCCCTTACTGGCACAGCCTTCTGCACACACCAGGTAGAGGGGCTCTGAAGATGTTTCAACTACAACCCAGTTCAACCTGGCTTCCAGAATAGTTCAGGTTTACAAGGATTATGCAAGGGAGAAAATGTTGAATCTATTCCCTCCTGGTTAAGTGCACTATCTCCAAATTTGGTGTAGTGGAAGACAAAGTCTCTGCTACAGTACCAGTCTCTAGCTCACAGCACTAAGAGCTCTTCTTATGGGCAACAAGCATCAAACACCCTTGTTACTATAAATCATTCAATAGCAAATTCCCAGTCCTGGAATCAAAGATGAGATAGAGCTGTTGCTTAGTCTTACATCAGGAAAATGGCCATGGTGGTTCTGACATGTCTGTGTTGTCTTAAACTCTGTAAGTTACTCTGTATTTTGCTGTAAAAGTCCCCCCATATTTTTCTTTCAGGGGGATGTATCTCTGAATTATGAGTTAGATTATAGATTATTATAGATAGAATTCCCCTGTGATTTCAAATTATTAGATTAAATCATAGTCCTTGAAAAGGAATTCCTTGAAAAGATATTGCCAGTCTTAGTACTAAGAACAGTCATTATTGGAAAATGCAGACTACAACCTCAACATCTTGTAAGCATTTGAAAGCTTTTGCTCTTACTTTTCGACAAAGAAGCCTGATTGTAATTTAGCACACACAATGTATTAAGGCAGTGTCCCACACAAAAACACCTAGACAAGAAAAAATCGAGTCCTCTCACAGCTGTGATTTCCTTGCTTCCTCCACCTGCAAGAATACAGCAAAATAACAACACAGACAACTGGGTGACTTTGCCACCCCAGCATCTCTCAAACGAGCAAACTTTTCCTCATGCATTACTCTCCCCGTAGAGCCCTCAGGGTGTTTTTCACTTCTCATCTTCACTGCTTTATGTAGTGAATGTGGCATCAAATATATAGACCTGGATGGCTCAGATCTACCAGGACAGTGTAAGGAAAGGCAGGACACTTTCCTGCCTGGTACAAAAAAATATTTTGATTAATGCCTGAGAGCCTGGGATAAGGACAGAAAATACTGTGATAATGAGAAAACACTGCAATAAATGTGGGGTAGAGAACACTTCTGGGACTGAAAAAGCATTATAAATCTTAAAGAGCATTTCAGGGCAGATTACTAATTGCAACAGGAGAGATCAAAATCTAAAAATGTCTAAATTTTTCATCCACCTAGTCTGAAGGTGCCAAATTTTCTCTTAAGCTCAGAGTAATCATGGACTTAAGCAGAAGTATCACTTTGAAAAAATATTTGCTGTAGTTAATTATTTAAATACACGTAAAGGTAGTTATCTCTAGGCATTCACACATAAAAATTGTGGTCTTATTTAATTTTAACTCAAAAATATACTCTGCCAGTTACATGCTGCTGTGTCACTGACAGAAGGACACTGCACTGTCATGGGGAGGGTTGGCATAGGTCCTTTTGCTCATACTCTCTCTTTCCCTGTTATGTAATTGCTGCATCTCCAGTAGATCATGTAAGCACTGGTGCTCAAGAGCTACCTACGCTGCCTTTGAGAAACTCTCCTGCTACAAGACTCCAGTGAAGCCTGAAGAGATCACAGGCTTAGCTTTTTGTGTTTTCAAAATAAAATTTAAAAAAATAAAAGAAAAATTATGGCAAGTTTTTTTCCAGCGGAACAGTCAAGTTTCCTCTCTAGCTTCATTAGGGGTAGCAGGGTCTTCTGCCCACGTGAATCTGTGTTTTCAGCAGAGGATCTCATTGAAAACACAAATATGGAGCAGAGTAGCTACTCAAATTATATGACTTCCAAATTGTCTAGAGGAGCTTATCAGTTAAGTCTGGCAAATATCAGATAGACAATAACCAGTGGCAAAAATGCAGCTACATTAAGATGAAGTACAACATAAAGAGAAGGAACAGAATGTTTGAGGTGGTATAATTGAGCAGCATGAATAAAGGTGATAGAAATGGAATTTAATAACTTAAAAAGGCGTGAGGTAGCATGCATAGGAGTAACTCATTGCCCTTTCCAATAGTCAGGAGTGATTTTCTTTTTTAATCTGATCATGTTTCTTCATTGCCCAATTGGATGCTTCTTTTTGCCCTCCTCAAGCACAAAATGTTTACAACATTTTAAAATATGTAACAACATAAAACCGAGAGAGAAGAGTAATCAACAGAAAACCCTTAGCACAGAGGGGCTGACTTGACTCTGTCCCTAGAAAGCTTTAAAATGCTTCACACTCCTGCCAAAGGAGATACTGGGTAAGTTTCCAAGACACTAAAGCGATTAAGTTTTGGTAGACATGCTGATTTTGCACTTGTCTACTTATGTCCATCAAGGGAATTGTTTTCCTTCTCTCTCCTTTCTCAAGCCATTATATTGATCTTAATGCTACACATTAAGACAGGTGCTCTGACACGTGTGAAGGTTTTCTTACAAGGAGACTGCTTTGGTACTCCAGCAGTAAAGTCCTTTCAGCAAACAAAATAAGGATGCACTGCAAGAACTGTGTTACTATAACAGTAACAGAATAGTGGAATAGTGAAATCTGGCCTGTGTATCAATGATATCAAGTGCTTAGGTCTCATTTTCACAAGTGACTTTACTATAATGAAACCTAAATCATCCATGTGTTTTTCAAAATTATCACCATTAATCTACACATTAATGCTGGCCTAGAAGGACTGAGCGTGGGCCATTTTTCCAGAAGCAGCAGGACTTTAAAAAGAGTGGGGAGGGAAAAAAGAGTTTGCTTAATTAGCTCTGAAACTATTTTGTACAAAAAGCAGCTGCCAGCACTGGGATGAGAGCTGTGGGAAGTATCTAATCTACTGCTCTGCCATACACCTCACACAATCACCATAAGAGCTGTACTGCTCACTCAAAAAAAAAAAAAAAGTGTTCTGGAAAAGAGCTCAAACTACTTAAAAAAAAGTCTAGCACACAAAAAACCTCTCAAACCAAACCCAATTGATCTCTACTGAATTTCTTGGAAATGTGTAAATACTTAACACTATTTTTTGAAGTTGTACTGGCAACCCAAAGACATTCAATTCAGGGCCTTTGAAGCCTTCTCCCGTGATGGCACAGTTGCTTTTTGTGACATGGATAAAAAATGTCTGTCTTATCTTTTGAACAAAATGTCTACTTTCTTCCTTATGACAAGTTGTCTTGTGAATGTTCATATAATCACAAAGCATAAAAGTGTCATCTGTTCTCTTAAAGATTATGAAATATTGATATGCCCACAACCATCATCCAGACGTAGTCTTCAGGCTTTGTTGAATTCATGACCTCAAACCTTTTTGATTTTAGGAGGCACTAATGTAATTTGAGGCCTTGGACAGTTTGATCCTAACAAAGATTGTCAAAGGTACCTTTTTGCTTGTCTGCCTGTGGGTGAACCAGCTTTGCTTGCACATGAACCATTTATTGCACTGGACAGTCCCCCATTTCTTGGTTGAGACATTGACTGGCAAGAGACAGCCAAGTCCCAGGAATTAAGCATGCATGAGACTTGGATAAAAAGGATTGTGAGTTCTTAACATCCCCTGTCCATCTATCTGAAGCTGTTAGATTGTCATGTTGACCTAAATATCTAGCACTTGTAGCCAATAGAAAACATAAATAATTAGAAGCCACTTCTGGAAGTGTTAAATCTTGAACTTTTGTTTCCAGCTCTTGATCTGCAAAAGGCAGACACCAGTGATTTACTTCAGAGGGTAATTAATATGTCTTTTCCCCACCTCGAATCAAAGTTATGTGCAAACTTTCCACATGCTGAGATGGGTCTTTAAATGCATGACCCTGAATACAAAACATGTCCCTCTTAAATTGGATTATTTCCTATGGATTGAGCCAGAGAGAAAAAAATTCATGTAAACTCCTTGTGACTCAGAAAAAATGATTCCATGCTGCATGCCAATCTCTCCACCTCAGACAACCTATTTCCCAAGACCAATCCTAATGAGTTTAAGATTTGCATGCAAAAATTCTCCAAGTGTTTCAGAAATTTGTTTTACAGGAATCATTGTGCTTTACACACTTTTTTCCAAGTAGTGGCAGTTAGATCTGGACCTCAAGCCAAGCAGCAGATGTTGGAATTTCTATGCAGAAGGCAGCTGCCAGTGACCCAGAGGATCCCCTCTTACTAAAGAGATGATGCTTCCATACAGAGTCTGTTAAGTGAGAAGGAATTGCAGCGTATGTTACATTCATGTAGATTTTATGTTACATTTGTGTAGTTTTATGTTACATTCATGTAGTTTTTATGTTACATTCATGTAGTTTTAGGACGAATCTGTGCAGGTTTTTTCCTTACAGGGGAAGTCTTGTGCATTTTAGAAGGGCAAGGAAGCAAAAAGCATTTCTTTATAGATGGCAAAACACTACAAGAGCAATGTTGGTAACTCACCCACTGGTGTTTATGGTGCCTCAGGAACAGAACTTGAATTGGACCCGAGACTTGACTTCTAAACCTCTGCACTAAACTTATGTAAGAATGTAATCCTGTAATGTGCTATTTATGGTTAGCTCAGGCAATCTCATCTAAAAGGCCTCATGAGAAGAGTTACGCTCTAATACATATGGATGCAATAACATCTATTCTAGGCTAATCAACAGGCATTTGTACAATTAAAAAATACCCAGTCAAGACTGAGGCTGTATTAGCTACAGATCTCAGTAGGCTTTTTAAAGCCACGCCAGCACCCAAGAAGCCTGGTTTAACAAGTAAGTCCCTAGACAGAGGCAGAAAGATTAATATCTGTCAGGTGAAGTTGATGGTTTGCTTGCTTCACACTGCACTAGCATTATGTTGTCTAGACCAAATATTTGTTAGGCTGCACCAGGCTCCCTGTCTCTCTTCTGTTCCAAATTAAATACTTCTCTTGATGAGAAAACTCACAAATGGACTGTTAGATAGTCTACACTGGGATTGAGGTTGGATATGGATATGGATATGGATATGAACTGTGTCAGACTTGGTTCCCTCAGCTTCCTCAGGTCCTCCAAGATCACCAACCACACAGTTAAGCTCAGTCTGTGTCAGAACAACTGATATCACAGAGTTTATGGCAACTCCACTCAAGGGTTTTCAAAGACTAAGGCAGAAGTGCTCTAAGACACCAGCCAAGCAAGATCCTCAAATAAAAATAAACCAAGTGCCCCCTAAAGCTATTCTGGAGAAGATTAACTCCTTTTGTGCTCACTACATCTCTCTCTGCTACAAGTGTGGAAAGCAGTGAGTTTTCAACCACCTCTCTCTCCAGAAGGCAAACAGGTCCCACCCATAACAAACTCTCAAGCCAAATGATATAAGCTTCTCACATTGTCATGTCCATGTTCCACCTCCACAATGGAACTACCAGACTCAGTTACTCACAGCTTCACTGTAAACAAGAAAATGGTTGAAAGACTATCAAAGGCTGCTTGAGGACTTGCTCAAAGGCATTACAAATAATTTAAGCAAATTGGACTAACAGAGAACATGAGTGTGTCATTGCCATGTATTCTGTTGCTTCTAAATTGTTCCTAGTGCTCCTCATCTGAACATCACATGCAAAGAAGAAAATGCAATTTTAATGAAAAAGTTCCTCTCCCTCCGAAATCAACACACATAACCATACAGAATCTCCATCAAAGTCAAGAATTTGTAATACCAAAACTTCACTATGATTTCACAATCATTTAAAGGACTTTATGCTTGAAATCACAAAAATTCTGGATCTTCCCTTTTCATTGTTTAAAAAGATTGCACAATCAGATGGACATACCATGAGATTTCCATTCTCTTCAGCTCTGCTTCGGTCATCCTTTAATTAATATTGCATTTATCACGAATACATACGTTTGAAGAAAGTCTTCCCACACACACCAAAAATAACCTGCATAGCTCTCTGTCTTCAAAATTGTTACACAAATTTCCCATGCCACATCACAGACATAATTAAAAGGAAAATGATGGCATTACTTACTAGGAACCCCAGACACCAGCCGTAGTGGACGTAATACTCGGAAAGCCCGCAGTGCTTTAACATCGAATCCGGCACCTTTTCCTCCTATTGAATTCCCCCCATCTGCTTTGGTTGCTTGTTCTAAAATTGCACTAAAAAGCCTGCAAAAAGAAAGAGGAAACAATCTGTAGGCAGAAAGCAAGGCTTGGGCTAAACAGGAACAGAGATTGTCCCCATCATATCACCCAGACTATCTCACAGACCTGTGAAGAGTGTCACACCTCTCTCTCAACATTCACATATGGTGCAGGAGACACAGACTCTTCCCATATGCAGCATCCTATTGGTGATGTCTATACCATTTGCAAAACACTTGTTTCTGGAGCAGACATAAACACGACAAGCTCCTCCTTCATGATCCTCCATGGCTCCTTGTAGCCAGCTATGGGCTACCAACGCTTTGCTGTCCTTATTAACCAGCTATCCACCTTGGGGGAGAAAACCACCACCCTTAATTAAGCCAATCATTAATCATCTGCCACCCATTTTACAAAGAATTAAGATTCACCAATGTCACTGCAGGTACAAGTTGGTGTAAACTAGAGGACCCTTCAAGGAGCAAGTGATAGATAAGGGACTATGCTCACACTGTGTGCTTGTGGATCCATGTGTAAATCCCCGGATGCATTGGCTAAGGTGAGTGCAAAACTGCAGTAGTCTTATTCTTGGAATGTTTTATTACACCAGCCTTTATGTTTTATCTTGGCTAATAGGAGTAGTTGCTTTAAGGAGATGTCTCACTCAATGCATCTTAAAAGGCAGAGCAAGGAAGAAAAGACAGTGTTCTTCTGTAAAATACCTGAAGGCTCACCCTATCTGTTAATAAGGACTTGATTTAATAAATTAGCTTTCAGGAAGCAGCTTCCATTTTTCTGGTAAAACATTAGTACATTTGGGGGAGGATGGATTCCTCATGAATTTGCTAATGATATTGCTTTCAGCCTTGAAATCCTCAGCTTGAACCCGGCCAAATTCAGTAGAGGTTAAAAGCTGTTCCAGCCTAAATGGATGTTTGGCGCTCTGTAAAAAAGGCTTGTCTGGGAGAGGCAGAGACCCCTTGGCCCATAGGGTGCCATGGAGGTACCACAGACAACTTGAATAAAACTCCCTGGGATGCAAGAGCCACACTGGATGGGGCAGCCTGGATCCAGCAGTGGTTTCTCCCTGAGGTGCCCCTGTCAGGATCTCATCCAGATCCTGACTGGCACGTTCCACAGAGAGCCCCCAGACCATGGATCAAGTAGAAGCTGAGCTGGCTGATGGCTTAACAAGGAGCTGCAACGCCTGCAGCCTGCAGATAAATCCAGCTGACGGGGCTACAAATGCAGGGAGCTTGCCCTGGATAGGAAAAGGAAGATTCATTTACTGAAGCATCTAAATCAAACACATTTCCCCAGCACTACACCCATACAAAAATGTGGATTAGGGGACTGCAAATGCAGAATTCCTTTCTTAAGCAGGTTTGTTGTTTTTTTTTAAATTCATATTAAGAGTCTTACAAAACTTGTCAGCTATGACTGAGGAACTCCTAACTGGATCTATTCAAAGCCTCAACTTCAAGCACCGCAGAAAGATTTAACAACTAGGTAACGAGTGTGGGAAAAGCTGTGTGAGGGGAGGTTGGATGCTGAGTTTGTAGGTGTTGCAGACAGAAGAAGCAGGATGCAGAGAAGACAAAAACAGAGCCCATGAGAAATACTGCATTGACTACAGATATCACAGAGAGACACAAAAAAGGGTTGATGCAAAGAACATGAATTATTGGAATGTATGTATTTCTTGAGCTGTGTACACAAATTACACAGTTGCAATTATCTGCTGGTCTTCATAATAGAAACACTGTAGGTCAAATTTGGCCTAATGTATTTTCAGTAAGCAACTGATTAAGCTCTAGCAATGTGCTCTGTTTCACAGTCAAATATTTCTATCTTCCTAGTCCACAGAATTCCCATAATAGGTGATGAGTGACATACCCATACAACCGTCCCAGTCTCCTGGGATGCTCTGAAGGAAAAAGAATTTACTGCAAAAAGGCTTCTAATATTGTTTTTCAGCTCCAGACTAGGAATCTCAAGGAACATTGAATCAGCAGTTGTGCAAAACTGAAGGCCCATTTTCCTGATCCCCATTTTCACTGGCCCTGTGTTTTACCAAAGAACAACTCTTGGCACTGGGCACCAAGGCTGTTTCTGCTGCTGCTTGTGCAGTGAGCAAACCAGACTGCTCTAGAATTCTGCTGCCCAAGCAATGTCCTAAATTAGTTCAGGAGGAGCAGAAACTCAACCATAGGACAGCTCACTCCTCTAGAGACAGAGCCTGCCTTCCTGGACCAGTGCAGCTCCACTGCAGGCCAGTTGGCCTTACTTGTGTGCTCCAGCACTGACATGCTAAATGTGCTCTTTTGAGGTACCCACAGTCATCTGCCTACTGCACCTCAGGAATAGTTTGGAGTAATTCCTGCTACTCCTCATTTAAAAACCTACATTTAAACTTGAATTGCATTACTCCTGCTAATCCTTCTTTAATGCATTTACTCCATGCTTAATATCTCCCCTGTACTAATCCTGCTTTTTACCAATGCATTACAACTTCTTATTTCTCTCATTTATTTCACTCTCTTTGCCCTTTGTGTTGGGGTCCAGACTGTGCCCAGTGTGGCCTACTGAATCTCTGCTCCACTCTTCAAATTTATAGTACATCTTGTCAATTCTTCTTCTTTGTCCTCCCCACCTCCCTCAATAAGGGCATGGGCAGACATCCATGATGTACAGCTACAAAATGCTCTTACTTTTTGCAGATAATTGTTTTCTGAGACTAAACCAGCCAGATGGATGCTAAACTACTGATACAAAAGATGAGGCCAGAGTCCTTCTGTCTTGCATATATATAGGAAATTCTGCTCTTTGATGAAAACCTTCCGGGAAAGTTTTCAGTAGGTGTGGTGGAGCGAGGTGCAGTTCTTTCTCAGTAGGTGAGTTAGCATGCTCCAAGCACAGGGTGAGAGAACACTGTGCTGACAAAGAAATCAAAGTCTGATGGTACAAAAAATGCAAGAGAGATAATCACTTGTGGCCACTGAAAGTCTTGCCATTAAAAAAAAAAAACAACAACCCAAAACCCAGACATCAGCCTTATTTCCTTCCACCTAACTACTTTCTGCCAGCCTAAAATCACACCCCATTTTCATTTGGATATTGTACTTTCCACTGATGAAGCACAATTAACATCACTTTGTTTTCTGAATTTCGCTTGTGACATGACTACACCTTAACTAAATTCGTCTGACAGACATGAACTATGAAAGCAGAAAACCAAACTTTTATCACACACATGTATGGACACACTCCATGGTTTGTTTGGGGCTTTTTACATCTTCCTGTGACATAGGAAGCCAGCTTCATACTGTTTTTCTTTCTTATATTTTTCTATTTCCCTTTAGACATTTGAAATATCAAAAGGGTTTTCACTTTGCTAGGTGACCCCAACAGCAGCATGATAAGGCTGTAACCTGCTCTTCATTTCTTCCTCTGTGGGGAGTACACCATGATTTTTATAACATAAAAGAAGAACTTGTCAAGGGCCTCCAAAATATAAAAGGAAAACAGAGGGCTTGGTATTTCTAAGGCCAAAAATCAGCAGACAAACATTGCTGAAAAAAATCCTCTTAGGTATAAAAAAAAAGTAAAATACAAAGGGTTTTTCACAGTGTTTTACATTTCACCTGTGACTTGTGAGTGTGAAAATGTTTGGATCTGCCCTCTTGAAACTCCCCACAGGTCCTCAGAAAGAAATAAACTGTGACCACATTTTCCAGTCTGCTCCAACTTCAGATCTTGTCCAAATATCTTCACTGCTTACCTTGCCAAGTAAGACTCTAATACTGCCTTTCAAATTACAACACCTTTTTTTCTGGCAGAAGTTACAGGTCCTTGGAGAATGACTGTGCTTGGCAGACAAACCACAGCACTGCCAGGAAAGACAGATATTCTTCTATCACAGTATTGTCAAGCTGGTCTTCTCTCAAGAGAAATTTCCTAATATTAAAGGACATCACTGTGATATCTGGAAGTTTTGGTGTTTTCCTAAAGAGGAACAGCAAAAATGAAGGAAGCAGAAGACAATTTGTCTAACCATTAGTGTTTGTGGGTTGTGCCTCATTGAGCTTAGGGGTCTGGTCTCTACTGTTAACTAATAATGTTGGTAAAGCCTCTGACTGATACCCTCACCCAAACATTCTTCAAAGCAGCATTTAAAGTGCTGCTATGGCAAGGTCAGAGACTATCTAAAGAGAAGCCAGAATCAAGTTCTAAAAGATATAGCTGATGAATAAGCAGGTCTCCCACACTTCAAGAACCATGAGCTACAAACCTACAGGCCTAAAGCACATCCTTTCACCAGAAAAAGTAGCAGTGGTGTTCAGTCTTTCCCTCTGCTGCTGTTGCATATTCCTGTGGCCTTGTTAGAATCACTGACTCTAAAACCCCTTTGGATACCAGGACACCTATCTTCAGAAGGCCGGGGAAAATATACAGGCCCATTGTTATAAACAGTTTTTACAGGAACTGTGACTCCCCACTAAAATTTATACCTGGTCCTGCATATGTCCATTTTTCTCTTATTCTACCAACTAGTTAATTTTAAGGTAAAGAAAGACAGATGTGCTCTTATCTCTTGAAATTATATGTGGTGAACTGTGTATAGGTGGATTTGAAAGATCTAAACCCCATCTTTTTTTGCTCCTTTAACTTCCAACAGCACTTGAAGAAGTGCTTCCCACCCGGCCTGTGTTTTGTAGCAAGGGCAGTCACCACTGAAAATGAAGGTGACTGGCAAGGCAGAGCAAGCACGAATGGCAACTACAGCAGTTGTGCATCCTTTGCCCCACACACCAAACAAATCCCTCTTCCTGGTGTTACAGCTGTGTTCAAATTACTCAGCTTTCCCCAACAGCTCCATTGATAAGCAGCAAAAGGCACCACAAGGAAATGTTACCAGCACTTGCTTTCTTCCTCCTTCCTCTCTCCCTTTAAAATTTATGTTAAATCTTTTCCATGGGGCTTCCTTCCTGGCAAAATATTCAAACACACTGAAGTTTAAACATAATGTCACTGAGAGATTTCAGGCATCCCCTAGGAAAAGAGGACAGGGCAGGAGAGGAACAGATGCTATCACCACGTAGATTTTGCATAGGGGCTGTGGAGAGGAAAAGCAGCGCACCAGCCTCGGCTGTGGTACTGTACGAGGGAGTTTAAACAGATAAACATCAAAGGAACCCATCCGGCCTTGAAGTGGAATCTGTCACTTGAGATTGTTACTATTTAACAGAGACCTTGGGGTCTTGGCCATGTTTATTATACTCATGTAATCCTTCCCCAGTTACATTTTTTGTTCTCCATCTAGTGACTAAGAGCTGCTGGAGGCAATAGCAGAGAGAAGAGCTGAGAGCTGCAGCTTCTGTCATTGGCAAGGGAATTAATTTCAGTCTGAATATCACCTTGCTGATTAACTGCCCCAGTAGGAAAATTGAAAAGGACTGTACTTAAATGAGATATAATGCTGCTCTGTCATTTCTTGAGCCCTGCTCTCTCACAGTCCAATGGAAAAAGAGGGAGGTAATGTGTCCTTTCTTTAAAATGCCTCTTTCTCATAAAAGTGAAAAGGGAATAATCACATTGACAGGAGTTTTGCTCTTCAATGTTTCTTCAACTTAGGCAGCAATTTACAAACAGATGAGATATCTGAGGGCATTCAAAGGCAGAACCAAAGATGGAATTGGACATCAGTGCCAGGGGAGGGGATTTTCCAACGTTCAGGTACTGACATGCTGTGGGATCCTCTGTGGGTAGGAACAAAGGAGAAGCACAGTGGGCATTGCTGTAAGGAGAAGCTTTATGTCCACATGGAGGCAGAGAGGTCTTGAGACTAAAAATAGGTTTCAGCCTGTTCTCCTTCCTCCTCACTGGGAATTCTCCTTCCACCCACTTTTATCCATGGTGATGGGAAGTGGGAGATATTGGGAAGCACAGAGCAGTTTGCTCATTAAATA
Source organism: Lanius collurio (assembly GCA_020086605.1). Classification (NCBI taxonomy): domain Eukaryota; kingdom Metazoa; phylum Chordata; class Aves; order Passeriformes; family Laniidae; genus Lanius; species Lanius collurio. Next base: position 19,823,039 of record JACBWW010000009.1, on the reverse strand, counting down.
TTTTGGGGTCAACATAAGAATGGTCAGCAAAGCGGATTGGTTTGGGGGAGAAATTATGAGGGGCTTTTGATGACTAGGACTGTCCCTTTTGACATTTTCCCTAGGAGCTGATGCAGGGTTTCCTTGGTAAAGAGGTGAAAAGACTACAAGTTTTTGTGGGCAAACAAACTCTCTAACAATGGAGTGGTGGGAGGATGGGACAAATTATTCAGGCAAAGAAATACTTGTTCTCTTTGTTTTCAGCTGTAGTTTATCCTTCACCTCGTCCCTTCAACAACCACAATTCCAATCCCTTGCTTATCTCTTACTCTTAGGTAGAAAAAGCAGAACCTGTATTGTTTTGCTTTTATTCAAATAAGTTAAATACCAAACTTGAAAAACATGGAGAGGAATAAGAGAATTAGAAATGTTGCAGCTCAGAGTGGCAATTTGACCTACAATAGTAAAACTAGTCTTTGAAAAGGTTAAAAAATTAAAATGGTCAAAATTAAAAGCCTTGAAATCACCAGCTGAGCAGTGCAATAGAACTGAGGAACTTACTTTTGTTTGCAAGTAGGAAAACCTGGGATTTAATTTTTTTTTCCATCTTTCAGAATGAGAAACATCAGTAAAAAGACAGCAGAATTTATCTGTCATCAAACTCTTAATCTTAATTATGGGATTACCTAGATACTATTTTTAAATATTCATACAGCTTTAAAACCAAATGCATTTTCTTGCAGTTAAGCATATTCAGGCAATTGACTTTATCCAACAGCTTTGGATTGCTTTCTCTTTTTATCCCTGTTCCCAAAGAGCAGTTTAATTTCCCTGGAAGTCATTAAAACAGTGTTTGTCAGAGGATCACGATGGACAGCAATGTCTAACATCACCCATATGTAATAAAGTATTCACCCACCCTCACGCTCCCAAATGTTGCCAGTATCCCCATGTGGACAGGGCCTTGAAAAACAAACTGTTGGTACTCACCCTACTACCACAATTATAAAATCTAGTAAATTCCAGCCATTGCGGAGGTAAGCGTTGGGGTGAAAGAGAAGTCCGTATGCTATTACTTTTAAAAATGCTTCCACTGTAAAAATTATGAGAAAGAGATATTCCACTCGTTCCTGGGGAAGATAAGAGAACAAGAGAGACAATGGTTAGTGTGAGGGACAAATAACGGATAGGGATGGTTTCTTTTGTCCCAGTCCAGCCCTGCAGCCTCCAGCTCACTGACTGCCACCTGGGTACAACTCCCACTCTCAGCCTGCTGCCCAGAGGGCTCTGCTCCTCACTCCTGCATGGCCCACAGTCACTCTGGCAGTACAAATGGCAGTAAATTTCAGTCACACTCTGAAATTTGCTGCCCTTGCCTTGGCAAGGACTGATCCCTGCACAGGCCTGTGCGAAGCAGGAAGGGAGAGGATCGACAGCCCTCAGCTCTCTGCAAATATTGTCTGCCGTCAGGATGAATTGCATCTGCCCCTGGAGAGGAAACATTGCTGCATGCAGTAGTGTGGAGACAGATGGGGAAAATATAAGAGAAGCCCACCTGAGACTCAGGCATATGTCAAACTGAGCCTTCTTTGGGATTCCCTTTTCTGTTTCTGGGGAATAAGTAGGCTGAATATTGGTGATAAGTGATTCACAGATCAGGCTGACTAACGCTAGAGGCTTTTAGTCATCCTGTCAGAATTGTATATATCCCTGTGAAATGCAGGCTGCAATTAAGCATCTCCAAACAAAGGCACTTCCAGTTACAGTACAGCCCCATTTAGAACAAGAAAGCAGGCTTTTGGAGTCAGTGCACAGGCTCACCATCTCTCATCCTTGGGGCTTTTAGCCCCAAGTGTGGAATAAGAATAGCAGTACTGCAGAAATGGTAGGGATCTCCACCTAAGTAGGAGGGAAACTGCAGCATTAGGTAATCACCACACAAGTGCTGCGTGGCAAGCTGAGTGGGAGATAAGTACATGAAAACTAGATGGCAGCAAAAGGAGACCGAGTCCCTACAAGGTTAAACTACAAAGTTATTAAAAGTTTGCACTGAAGAAATAAAATCCGAGAGAAATGCAAATTAAAATGTCCTAGGCATTCCTGTCATATCTTAAAGGGTACCCAGACAACAGTCAGACAGGTCACTAGTTTTTTTTTTCAGCTCCAAATTGCAACTGCCCTGCTCCTCTGTGCAGCTAAATGCATGCATGGCATTTTCATATTATACAACAATATAAAGTGAGCAGGATTACAGAAAAAATAATTCCATCATCTGACAGCTGGCCATTTGACTATCTTCCATTCAGCTCCAGGTAATTAAGAACTCACTAGAAGCCTGCAGATCAAAAACAGCAATTGCCAGTTCATCTGCATGTTTACATTAATGTGATATTTTAAATGACTGAGAAACTCCATCTGACAGTAGCAGGCACATGTTTGTGCTTTAAAATACTGCTGGCTTCCCTCAGACAATACTTTCCCGATGCCTACAGTATCCCCCAGTACAAGGAACACCTAAAAAAAGAAAAAGTGTCATTCTGCAGTTATCTGATCTAGTAGTAAAGCTTTTGAACACACCCACAGCAGAGAATTTGTCTGTCTTTGTCCCAGATGGAGGCACAGCAGCATACTAAGGATTTCCCTTCCCTTGAACTCAGAAAAGGAAACAATAGCATACAATACTATGTTCCCAGCTCTACAAATACTAAGTGCTTGCAAGCAGGAGTCCAGCCATGGCCTGGGCACAGGAAAGAGCTCTGTGGTGGTCTGCATGCTCCTAGAAGGGACTGACATAGCGGCCCTTCTCCTTCCACTACAGCTGAGAACTGAACGAGTACTGATACCCAAATCACAGCCAAGCAGACCCAGATGATCCATCTCCACCCACACATTTGTAAAGTAGGACCAGTTATTGTGAAATCTCTCAAACAAAACCCAAAAGAAATGCAAAATGACCCCATGAAGGGAAGTCCATATGGTCTTCCCGACTGCCCTTCACCTTTGTGCTGCCACGTGGCTCTACCAGCATGGCCCGAGGCCCAACCCCACAGACAGCTCTCATGAGAGCTCTGCCTCATGCAGCAATGCCCCACATCTGAAAGAACAAGCTAAGGCCTGTGTAGAGATTGAAGAAAGGTAAAAATGGGCTCTGAGGGGGAAGAACCTGCCCTGAACTGAGGATGGGAGTAGGAGGTGCTGTGGCTGAGATGGACATGGCCTCACTGGCACCAAATGAACACCTTTGAGGATGGGAACAAAGATTTCTCTTATGGCAACCCAACCCAATAATTAGCCTTTCTCACTCCCTGTTTCAGCCAGGGGCTTTCCACAGTTGTGGGCAGACTCTCTTTCCCTCCCACAAAAAGGGCCAAACTTCTCCTCATTCTGCCTTTGAGGCTGCCCTGCACACTTAGTTCATCTCCCTCCATAAACACACACGGGCTCATGACAAAGTGTTGTTTACCCTCCCAGTAGCCACAGCTGAGATGGTACAAGGGGATGTGGAGGAGCCCACCCTCTTGTACAACAGCTCCAGGTCCCGTCAGCAGCAGGTGGGCAGAACAGGTGACGTGAGAGGCCTGAGGCTGACCCCATGGCCAGCAATTTAACAGCAAACTCTGCCATTGGCCTCCAGGGACAAACGGTGCCAGCTCTGTCTGGCTCCATGCTGCACGGCCACAGCGCTGCCCGGCCAGCAGAGCCTTCCCACTCCATGAATTTCACTGCAATACCTGCACTAACGCAAGCAAAAAAGTCCAGGAAAGTAAAGACGTGGGAAAATTCTGGAACTTTTTTTTTTTTAATTACTATTTTAAAAATCTTTAGTGTTGCACAGAGCAGACAAGACATCAACAATTAACATGTTCCATTTGGCTGGGTTTAGGAGCCTCATACCTTTTCTGTCTTCAAAGGTGCCTATGGGGCTACAGACACTTTTTGTCATCATAATAAATTATACTTGTTGAACCAAGTTATTGAGGTAATAATATGCCAAAGTATTGCACACACATGCATGTATATGCACCTACATATTGATATATACATATATACATACACAACTACAAGCTATTTGAATAAATGCCTTACAGTGCTTCAGCTAAGGTGGAAAGATCCATAAAAAATAAAATTCTATAAAAGCTTCTGAAATTAACATAAGATACAGAGTGTTGAGCAGAGGATAGATTTTATGATCCTGTGCACTTAAATTAATGATTTCAGGGCCTAAAACTGAAGGAAAAATACTGCTGAGATGAAACAGTGCAGCTGCTCCAAGACCATTTCAGAATACTACTCCTGCTCAGACTCAAGAAGAATTTGAAAAGCCTACTAAATAATTTGTGTCCCCTTTTCTTCTTATACTATAAAACTAAAGAGCCTCTATGAACACAGCATAACTCAGTAATGACATAGCATAACTGAGTTTCCCGGAATGTGGATTGCAGTCCCAATTCTGATGCCACCTTGTCCAGCGAGCCCAGAGATGTGACTCAGCCACTCCCTGCCTCAGGTTAGAAGTGACAAGACCGTCTCGCACCCTCAGCAGCCACAAAACAATGAATTTGCTTCTGCTAAATGGACATCTGCACTTCTGACTGCTCATTTGAAGCTTTGCTCTCACAGATTAGGTAGACCAGGGCCCAGTGTTTCAGTGTCCCAAGGGACAAAGCACTGCAAAGTATCCATCATCCTAACTCCTCTGAGAACCTAATTTGGTACAATTTCAGAAGAAACCAAGCTAGACAAATACTGATATTTCTCTTTGAGAGAGTTCCCTGCTGACAGGGAGGGAGGGAGCTGAGCACCACCTTTATGGGACTGAAAGGAGATAGAAACAGCAATACCCCTTGAAACACTAATCCAAACCACGGCATTGAAAGAGAGGGAACTTTGGAGCTGCAAGAATGAAGGAACAGTATTTTTATATTTGTCACTTAGGAATGGGAACTATGATCATGTGGCTGAGGCACATGAAGCATACTGCTGGCTGTAGAATTACAAAGCAGGAGCTTCCTTCTTGGACAATAGGGACATAAATGTTTTGAAAACCAAAGAAAAAACACCAACAAAGCATGAGTGGAAGAAGAAGAAGGATAAAAGTTTTACAAAGTGGGATAGTCCCTCTAGCACACATGTTCTGGGGCTGGCTGTATGCCTGCTTGATTTTGTGTTGGGATTTTTTTTTGTGGGTATAGGACATGAGCATCAGTTGCCCTAGCTGACAGATTAGCCAGCACTAGCACTGCCAAGAAACAAGTTGTACATCATCTTACTCTTAACAAAGAAACAAACATTAATTTACTGTTAAGGCTCTAAGATATATTACCAAAAGAGGATTACTGTATTATGTATGAAACCTCTCTAATCCCATGTGTTGTCCAAAGAAGTCATAGGTTGGGTTTTGTTTATAATTTTTAAACTGTGGCTAATGGCATCTCGGGTTCATAAAAGGAGCGTGAAAACAGGAAATCCGAGGAAATTACTGTAAGGCTTTTCTCCTGTCAGAGAGTGAATAGACCAGTGCTATTTCTGAGAAATGGTCATCAGAATGATTCACAATATCTTGATCTCAGCTCTCAAAACTCCATCCATCCAGCAGCACTGCTTGGTTATAACATTTTCTTTGCAAGAAAGATAAAATCACGATCAGCTTCTTGCATTTCACATGCACCAGTCTGAAGAGTTTACAATCTAAAACTCAGTCTCTAAATGTTTCCTCAGACTTTGCTGTCTCTCTCTACTTGCACTCTGATCAGTTGTAACAAACCCTGGCTCAAAAACTACAGCTTATACACTTGAAGTATCGAGTCACAGGCACTGTGCAGTTTTATGGGGCTGCCTGTTTGACCCCAGTTACACCTGAGTCTGCATTATTGTTCCCTAAAGCTTCCTTAAACATAAGAGAATATGTTTCTTCAGTAATGCAAATAGCCAGATATCCAAGGAAAACAGCAGTATTTTAAGGGCCTCTGCCATATAGGATGTTTTGGCAAAGCTTGCATAAACAGGCACTGAAAGATACGAATCAGAGTGGAAGCACTCAGACTTTTCCCTAGTAGGGGAAACAATCTTTTCTGGTGCTCAGTAAGGAGACTGAACTGCAGTGCTGAGAAAGACAGCCCGGAGACACCATGAAAAAAGGTTCCATGATTCTTGGATTACGGGATATCATCACATCTGAGTCTGGATACCCTCGCTGTGCGAATATGCTAACCTGGAGACTACAGCTAGCATGAATAACTTGGACCTTTGGAGAGGAAGAGCCACGTGTGCACTTAGAGGATCAATTCAATAAAGAAGTTAAGATAGGTTTGTTGACAATGAGTTACTTCTGAGTGTACTTAGTTACTCAGGAGACATTTTCAGCTAAGTGCACACAACAACATCTGAGCATGTGATGGAGTAAAACTTAAAGGAAAGAACATATTTGGATTTTTTTTTTTTTTTAATTTCTCCTTAAAATAACTATCACTGCAAAAAAAAAAGAGGTCATATCCATTTGATGGAGGGAAAGGGATGATAAGATGTCATACTGCTGAACATAACTCTATTTGCTGTTACTTCTGGTCCTAAAACACAACATCCCTTCTTCTACATGTTCCCCAAAAAGAACAACCCAAAAATCTAAGCAAAAGAAAGCTATCTAATTTTACCTGACAAAACAAGCCCAAAGAAGAAAGTGGGTGACTACCACTGAAGTAAAGATTAACCCACCATTTTGGTAAACACATGTCAGAAGTGCTTCTGTAAAGTTTAATTTCCAAATATGATCAGCACTGCCTTCTCTTCACTCCAGCCAAAGACAGTGTCAGGCTTTCAAATGAGCAGAGTTAAATTCATACCAAGCACTACAGAAATACCAACTCTTAATTAACCCCTGGAAAATGGGGGATTCGCTTTAAAGGTGTCCAACACAAGAAGAATAAATGAAAGACAGAATTCTCACTAATCTGAAAGAAGCAATTATGAAACAGGAATATAGTGCAAGCCAGCCTTCAGTACTTTATGATAATTCACAAGGTGCCCACGATGTATTTAAACAACTTCCCCTGAAATGAATAGCTGAGAGAACATAAATAGTTTTAAATGATCACAGGCCTCATACACATGCCCTATATTCCAGGGTATTCCAGCTACTGGCAAATCAATGAATACTTCATGCATAACTCTTTTGCAGAATTTAGTCTAGAAGGCCCTTCTTTTTCTTAGAGCACTTTGGCAAGGATCAAGCTGAATTTATTTACAGGTTTAGTGGAACTACGCTGTGTGTCGGACTCCAACTGTAATGCAGAGCCAAGGTACATGGGGTCAATCCCCTGTGCTCGTTACCTGGTAAAAACACACCTTCCCTTCCAGTCAGCCACGAGTTCACACTCACCCAGACCAGAATGCAGGTGATGAATACCACTGCTGTTCTGATTTATCAGCATTTCACCTACACTTTTCACTAACAGAGGGTGGAAAAACAAGCCCCAAGTATACGGAATAATGTAACTATTGGGAGTCCAACGTTTCAGAAAGGGGTGAGACACCAATAACATTTGGATGACTATACAAGAGGAATATTATTTTAAAATATTTCTACTAGAGAAGATTTTGAACAGCTTGATTAATTTTGAAGATGGTCCTGCATGGAGATAGAATTTGAACTAGATAACCTACAAAAATCCCTATTCAATTTATATTTTTCTCTAAGACTCTATATGCATGTTTTATAGCTCTTAATGCATCTCTAGCTCTCAGAATAATCTAACAAATTTCAAATTTCCTTTCCATTGTACATTAATGCTTCCCACTGGGATGCCTCATTCTTCACAATAGAGTCAAGCACCTTTCAGGATATGCATAAAGGATTATGCATCCATTCAAACTTAAAATTTGAACTCTGGTGCCAGTTAGACAATGTCTAACACTTACAAGGTTTTTCTTTACTGTCTTTGTCTAGCAATAGCAGAAATCCGTTGGGTGTTGTTGGTCAAGATTAATTTATTTCTCTTTGACTGAAATAGAACAATAGTATCCTGCCTATACATGAGCCAAATCCAGAGAATTTGTTCCTTATGGGTTCAGATTTTCTTTGGCAGGACCAAGAATTGAAGCCATACAAACAGGCCACAAACAAATATTCCAAACTGAACAGCTCTGAAGAGGCAAAGAAGGTTGTATCCTAATTTTTTTGGTTTTTTGTTTTGGTCCACTGCTCTGATTAAACTGAAATGAACTGTCACTTAATATTTCGATCAGAACAATAAGAGATTAGTCTTCTAGGAAGAAGCAAAATCAGGGAAAGAAGCATAAGGTTTATGACTGAGAGAGACTCATTTAGGATCTCTGGATAGAAATTAAAAGGTGGCAAGGTCTTTTTACCATGCCTAGGAATTAAATTCACCCCTAGAAGAAGCTTTTTACAAGTTCCCTTTATGTATTTTTGTGGCAGTGAGGCACTTCAGTGTCTTCTCCCAAGGTTAACACAGCCATTAGAAATACTCACATCAATTGTCCATCTACCAGCTGCTGATCAAGAACAGGGCACCAGAAGCATCCATTTAAATGAGAACAACCCCAGTACAACAGCTGTATCTAATAGATCATCACAAGGCATATGTGCCTCATCCACCTCCCAAAATTACTCTAATAAGTGAGAAATTGGCTGCTCACCACGCTCAGGTGTCTGCACTCAATCACATATGCAATGAAATACACAAATCTAACAGCCACAAAGTACTTCAGTGTTCCATTTTCTTATTTTTTAAAATCATTATTAATCTTGAAAAAACATTCTAGTGTTAAATATGAAGTATTTTGTTGCCAGACAGAACTCTGTGTGTGTGTGTGTGTGTGTATCTCCAATTTAGGAGGGATTCTAGAGAACTATCTAGTTAAATAATGACTCATTAGGACAGTTTCTAGAAGGTCTTCTCCACAGTGTATCATCTAAGCAGGACACACAGGCACACTTGCTTTTGGAAACAACCTACGTGACCTCAGCAACGACAGCCCTAATGATTTTAGCGTTTTGCACCATCTGTGAGCTGAGTTCTAAAGTAGCAGGTCTGGAGTTCTCATCATGATATCACTTTAATCTGATCAGCATTACACAATCAGCGCTTTCGTTACGTTATTTTTCAATGAGTCTCTAAAATTCTTAGTGGTAGGCACAAAGCTTAACAAAGGTGAACCCCAACCATCTGAGTACTAAAAAGAAGTAACCCTGCCCCTGGGAGATTGATTAATTTCCAATCAATGACAGGATTTCAGGAGCTGACAATTTAACTGCTTGCAATCAACCTCATGGCAGCTATGGCTTGTCTGCCTTGTAAGCTTAGACTTGCCACGTGAACAGGCACACTGAGAAACATTTGTGGTTGTATTCAGTCATCTTTCCAAAAAGATGCCCAGACATTGGATCCCAAAATGAAGGACTGAATTCCCAACAGAGCTCAACATGGGGGGAGTGAGTTCCTTTGAAAATATACCCAGCATGAGTCTTTCTGTGAGCCAAGGAATTTTTACAATCCCCGCATGGACAAGAGGTGTGGAAGAGTTGTGTTTCATTCCTTTAACTTAATGAAGAATCATTCCTCTCAGAGAGCTGGGTTTTGTTGTGGTTTTTTTTTGTTTGTTTTTTTTTTTTTTTTTTTGGTTTTGTTTTTTGTTTGTTTGGTTTTTTGGTTGTTGTTTTGGTGGGGGTTTTTTTGTTTGTTTGTGTTTTTTTTTTTTTTACTTATTAAAAAAATATCTGGTCCTACAAAGTTCTGAGTAATTCTAGTGCATGCCAGGTTAGACTAAAATAAAGCCTTAATCAGGGAGAATTTCGCTGCTAATTTTATTTGTCTGTAGGCTTAATTGCCTACTTCTCTTTGTCTTTACAACTTCTCAGGTAACACTAAATAATTATAAACTTCCCCTAAACTGCCTTGCTTGGGGAACCCAGGTTGCGGGTGGCTCGTCCCTGTGCTGAGCTGGCAGAAGGGACAGTGGTTGTGCCTCTCCCCCATGAGCCCTCGACACAGAGCACATTTCCAGAAGAGAGCAGCAGCCAAAGAAGGATTTGGGCAGCTCACACAGGGTGAGATCTCAGCAAACGTGGGCTCCTCAATAAACCACGGACACATCCTGTGCTGGTCAGACCCTCTGTGGATCACTCAGCCACTGAGCTAAGAGCTAGAGCTGCACGAGAACCTCTGCAGAAATCTGGCCCTGGACCCCTCTTTAAACAGGCACAGACTTTTCTCTGACTGACCACCCAGAACAGCTCATCAAATCCCCCTTTTGAAATATCTCTGTCAAATGCATTTTAATCTGATCACTCTTGCACATTTTAGGATGCTCTAATTTATGTTTTTAATCTACTACAATTCTTTTATAATTTTTTGTGCAATGACTCCAGACAGGGAATTCTTTATGGAGAAATTGAATTTATGACTATTTATAACCTCTCCCTCTTGAAATTTCTCAGCACATAAATTGGTCCTACTGTTCAGTCTTCCAGGGTTGGGGTTTCTCTGTACACATTCATACAAACACACAATGTGCATGCATGAAAGAAAGAGAGAAAGGGACAGAGAGATGGAGTGTGTACATGTGTTTGACCTTTTATTTCCATGAGTAACTTAAGGGCATATTTGACATTCTGTTCACAGTGCTCATGGCAGACAGGAAAAACACAACTGAAGGGGATGAAAAATGAAAAGTCCTGCAGCTTCTCCATCTCAGGCTCCATCCTTCTTTTTGTGGGACAAAGGTTTTCAGGTTTTGTTTACTACCCCTGAGTTTCTCTTCAGTTGTTTGCTGTTTGAGCAGACAGGACACATGAAATGAGGCAGCTATAAGGACCTTTGACAACCAGCACATAAAACTCATTTTATTTCCTTAATGGAAGGCTAATTGGTAATTAAAAACATGACTGTGACCTGTGCAGTACCCAGAGAATAGAAATTGATTTCATTTTAAACAGATAAAGCTCACAGGGCTGCAGCTCTTCAGAGTAGCAAGACTTTCTGGGCAAGGAGAAGTGAAAGAAGTGCTTTAGTTTTTAGCAGGCTTTGCTAATTTAGGTAAACCAAAAAAAAACCCGAAGAACTTTGCCAGTTTTTCAGTCCCTTGGTTGGCTCCCAAGAGCCACTCTGCTGACCCTCAGTGTCGTTGCTACCAATGTTGAGACAGACCCTGGGACAAGAAACTGGAAAATGGAATTTGGATTCTTGCTTGGCCTCCTCTCGTCAAACCAGGGCACGAATTTTCATTTCTTGTAAGAAAAGTGTGTGCTTCATCCTCCTATGTGTGTGCACTGTAGGGGTAAAGGGACAAACCAGTAATCTTACTGGGTGCCACCCAGTCTGGGGTACCCTCAGCCTGCAGGACTCCCCATCGGCCTCACAGGGCCCCCAGCAGTGCTGGGCTGGGTGCAGAGCAGTGCAGGGTCACGTCATAACAAAATATTTGGATTTGCTTCAAACAAGCCAAACACACGGATCTGGGAATGTTAAAACGTTTTGGTTCAATAAAAATGTTTAAACATAAGTCTCTGCTATTTCTGCAGTGGAGCTCTCTGAGAATTTCCCCTTACAGGCAGTAGAGAGGGGGAATATTGCATATAGAATGCTTCCAATTTTTCCTTGTAATATTCAACAAAACCAAGTTTTGAAATACTGGAATTTTGCAGACAATACCTGGAGTTGCACCAGCCTGACTTACAAAGCAGCAGGAAAGAAAATTGGGAAAAAAAAGACAAACAGCTATGAAATGGGTTAATACATGCTAATATATTTAACACATTAAAAATGAGGAAGAAGGATTTCTAATTAAGTTCAGACACTAATAAAGAATGAAGATTGAACCCATGTCATTTTTTTGCAATTGAAAACTCTGTAAATAACTATAGTGAGCACTAATTATGATGTCAGAAGAGAGGCATCCCATGTACCTGTATTTTCTTTTACTGTGATAAACCCTTAAGACAATAGTCTCATCTAGATAAACTTAAAATAAAAACTAAGAAAAGTATTAGAGTCTGGACTGTGAGAGACCAAGAATCTTATTAATATGCTATAATGTCCTTTAATTAAACTCAGCTTGATTATCTTCTGGCTAGTTTGCAAAAAGGTATATTCTTCCTCTATTCCCCGGCTTCAGGGGTAGCTCTGTCTCCTGCAAGCATTGCAGGCTGTGGGATCTCTGTCTAAAGGGAAAATTAGATTTCAGCTGGCTTGTCTGCAAAAAATAAGAGATCTAAATCCCACCCACAACCAGAATTCCCTTTTATCATTTAAGTCAAATTCTTATGACACCAATCACTCAGGGAGGCCAATCCCTGCAAAACACCTCTAAGAACCCAGCCAGATTTCCTCTACGTCAGAGTACTGCTCCAGGCTGGCAAACATCCTGCCAAATGGACTTGAATTTCAAAGATTTTGTGTTCACTTGATGAAAATAAGATGTTACACTCTGTGTTTTCACTCCCTCTGTTCCCAAGGCTCCCTTTCTCTTCAATCACTCTCAGGCTTGGAGCAAACAGGATTCATATTGATCTGTCTGAACATTATTTTTAATGCTATTAATGTTATAGGCTGCTGTAATGGACATCTTCCAAGGTTTTCATCCTGGCTAGTTGTTCTGACTGGTCTGTGACACACCAAACCCATCACCTGCCTTGCTGCTGGCCAAGATCCAGCTCCCAGCTCAGAAATAAAAGGTGGCTCATGGCTGTGCCTGAGCTGGGATGGGGTGCAAGGGTCAAATCAAAATGCACAGTTAATGCAGATACCTTAAATGGATGGAACTGCAAGCAAAGATTTTAAAAAATTTTATAGTAAGTTTAGACAAAAAAAAAGGTAAAAATAGAAATTTGACAAGAACAATGAAATTTTTCATGAAACAAAGGCCTGATTTTGAAAAAAAGGTTTTCAATTAAGTCTTTATCTGGACATAATTTCCACCAACTTTCAGAAGGTCTGTGCAAGCAAGAACTGAAGAAAAACAGAGGATAGTAAACTTTGGCCTTGTAACACCAAAAATACTCTAGAGTAGTACAAAATCAAATTGCACAGACTTAGGGCATTTTAATTTAGTTGTCTACAAACTATGTTAAAGCAGTTCTCTGTTAATGTTTGAGTTCAATGGGGGAACTAATTAAAAACTATAATTAAATGGAATAAGATGCTATTTTTTACAAAACTGGGAAAAGGGTGCTTAAAAGAACAAACATAGACATGGAAAAAATAATTTCGATTTTGCTCCTTCATTCTGTTTTGACTGTCTCTAATACTGTTAGTAACACACAGATGGAAGGGAAACCAGTTTTGCAGGTAATAAGAATTGCTCAGTCCACAGTTCATCCAGATCCTTTGACAGACTGCAAGAACAAACACAGCAACCTAAAATTTGTTCATAGAACATTTTATGAATTAAATAAACCAATGACTAAATTCTCACAAACAGTTTTGTATTTTGATGAAATCTTCTTGTTTTAGTCAACTGCACTAAACTGAAATTGTCCAAAATACTTTTTTCTCTCCTAACAGTTGCCTCTTTATAGGATTCATGAAGATGTAGAAAAACATAAGATAGCATGCAACAAGGACTTGTCTCAAGCCCCTGAGGGTGACTCCACAAGCTACTTCCTACAACTTATATTCCAAACAATTCTGTCACTTGCATGTCCTGTTTCACTCTCTTATTCTGTCTCACCCTGCTTTATTTCAAACCCAATTTGTTTTCACAAGGATATAAAAAAGCCATAATCAATGAGGACTATGAAACCACTGGCCTATAGCAAATGCCATAAAATAAAATAAAACAATTAAGAGAAATACTTTAATTTTAATTAGCTTCCTTTCTGCAATCATTCCCTTCATGTAAAGTTCAATTACCAAGAACCAGTGCTGTTAAGTTCACTGCACTATATTATAGTTAGCTGGGCTGTTACACAGAAATGGGAACTGCCAGTGAAATCTCTTGTACAGCTTGCCAGATATGAAACTTATAGGGCTGAGTTATCCCACAAGTCTTCTGAAGCTGCCTGAAAGGATGAGATTGCCAAATGAAAGTATAAGTTTATCTCATCATGTAAGTGCTTTAGATCTTCAGAGAAGGCTGCAGGGGTTATACAGTCAATCACATACTGAGTATGACTCAATGTCATGCCATTGCAAAACAAAAAAAGCAAATACCACGCTAGGATGTGTAAACAAAGACACAGGAAAAATTCCTTCTGCTCCACACAGCGGGGGTGAAAACTTTGCTGAAATTCTGTGAATGAAAGGATGCATGGATGGACTGGGGATGATCCAAGAGAGATTAACAGGGATCTCCTGAAGTGTATAAAAATTACCTGAGAGGAAAAGCTGTGGTAAGGCTGTTCAGCACAGAGAAGGTAAATCAAGACAAGGCTCTAGACTGCTGCAGAGAGATGGTCAGTAATTCCTTTGCCTGCCTTCATTTTGGATATGGCAGAAAGTAATAGCTTTACACTGGCATAAAGAAGGTTCAGGATGGACATTAAGAGAACTTTGGGATGCCAGTATTGGTGAGAAGGCTGTGACAGAGCACACTGGCTGGGAAGTTACAGACTTTAAATCCCCAGCAGTTAAATTCTCCTGCAGGGTAGGATGACTACCCTGGCCCACCAGGGTATCTTCTAGCCCTAACCTTTGTATTTCTGAGGGTCTAATAGATGCCCAGGGCCTCAAGATCCAGCCAGATTTGTCTCATCAGGGAGGCAGCTGTCTGTTGGGTTTGGACAGAAAGACTCCAGGGGCAGTCTTTCTCTATTCACAAGTGAAAAGCCTTTCAAAATGTTTCTGACACCCATGCAGCTAAGGCAGATCTAGGCAAGAAATCTGTCAGTCATTTGGGATTTCAAGGAATGCCTCCACGTGTCATCATTTGAAAAAAAGGCTTGATAACCCACTTGGGAGAAACAGAATTCAGACTTCTCCTCGGGGCTGATTAGTTCAGAAATGTCACTGCAATTGCTCTGGGTTGGAGTGAGATTTTGTGTTCTTATGGTGCAGTTTCAGGGTTTTCCAAGATTACGCTGCAGAGCCCTTGTTAAGAGGGGGTTTTGCCCTCCCTGAGAAGGCTCTCAAGCACCATCATTCTGACTGATTCTCATCTAGGCTGGTGATATTTATAACAGGAGTTTCTCTTCCTCAGTGGATCTGGATCTGAAGGGCATTCAGGAACACGACCTTGTGAATATTTAGTCTTCTTTTGATCTCTTTTGCCTTGGGTCCACAGAGCCTCTGCAGCAGAAATCTATGAGCTTTGCTGAGCATATTTGTAATTAATCCTAGACTTAGAGAAACGTGGGGATTAGTGGATTGCTGAACTCCTTATGTCTCTGGAGCAATGCTGGAGTTTCCTTGCTACAAGCAATGGAGAAAGAGTCGGAATTTGCTTAGAATTTGGCTTAGGCCACTGAACCTACTGATTTCCATAGCTCAGAGAAGTCTTCAAAGCAGCAATACTACCAGCTTGAATAAACACAGTCTCCTTCACCCAAAGGTTGCAGTAAGAATCACCAGACAGTAATGAATGAATTAAAATGTAAATCATACCCCATGGGCAAAAGAGAAACTGTCTCTATTTCACAACTGGGAAAACGGAGAAATACATAGGATGAAGGTATTTGAAGGTTTGAGGTCTTCCAATTTTTAAGTACCCATTTTAGGACAATGACAGCCTGATTTTGTTTCTGATTTTTTCAGAGACACCAAGTGGTTTGTTGACTAATTGGAGTGGTGATGGCTCTAGGGATAGGAGCTTGGCACAGTGACTTGACTGATTTAACCAGCTAATAAGCCAATAGAAATTTGCAGAAGACAAACATCTGACAAGCATGAAAAGACCTTGTCTAAATGTTTAGAAATCTTTGATTAACTCCTAGTGGAAGAAAACTGAGATGTTGTTGTCTCTGCCCTCCTTTATTGCTTAGACTCCACCTCCTGCCTCGTGCTTCTGCCATCTTGCTAACCTCTTGTGTCTTTTGTTGCTTTGCTCTGCACTCCACTTTTCTTTTGTATGCAGGGATTTCCAGAGGTTCAGCTGAAAGTGCAGATGTCTTGACCTCCATCTCCAAAAGAAAAGCTGTTCAAAACTGAGGGACAAGTTTGGAAATTGGACCTGCCTCATTACCACCTCACAACAAAGTCAGGAGAGGGATGGTGGAGCCCTGGGGGGATGCTTTGCTATTCCACACCACAGACACAGTGTACATATCCGGCAGTGGCTGTGAGGTGCCAGAGAAACGTCTTTATCCAGAAGGATTTCTTTGGCTCACTTTTGCAAGCTGACACATAGTGCCCTAGGAACACACCTATTATTTGGTGAGATTTGCACTGTAACATCAAAATGATACCAGGACGACACAAATGTAACTGTGTTGCCAACCAGAAGCACCAAAATTCCCTCTCAGCAGGAAAGGTGTCTGAACAAGAAGTTATCAACAGCAGTTCAGCAGCCTTTTGTTGCACCATGCTTACAAGGAGGATATGCTATTTCCCAGCAAGAATTCATTGCATTGCAGCTGGCATGAACTTTCATTGGCTAAAAGCTCAGAGCTGTTTGACCCACAGTTGATTGCTGACTGGGGTGCAGAGGCTGCCTTGCACAGTGGAGACAGGCTGCACTCACCAGAGAGGGATTGCAATACTTATCTGCACAACACAGTTCTCCTGTTCTCTATAAAACCTGACTTGGAGCCGTGGCCAGGGTCCCAATGAAGTTGTTACACCCAGTGCACCAACCTGCTGCTCCTCCTACCTGTCGCTGTGCTTTTTTTTCTCTGCAGAAGCAAAACTTCCCCCACAAAATTGTGATTCAGTTTGAGTAAAACAGTATCTGACAGGATGAGCTCTCCAGGACTGCGAGTAATGCAGAAGGCCTCAGCTCTTTGAAACACAGAACGAAAAAGGACTATCTAAAAACATGGTGCAGGCAGTGCAAGGCGTACATCTCTGGGTGTCTCTTGTAAAACAGGCACAGCCCAGCTCACTGCTGCAGCACTCCTCCTTGAAGGCAATCAAAAGAATTCATACTGTGGGTAGATTGATGAAAATGGAGATTCGAGATCAAATTCTGAGCAGGTCATAAGTGAAAAGAGAGAATATTGGCTTTTTATTGACAGTAAACCTTCTTCCTCATGTAAATTCACCACTCTCCTTAGAAATCCCTGCTGGTACACTTTGGGTAAGGCTGGTGCTGCTCTAGAGCATTGCAGGGAGCAAGGAAGACCTTCCCAAGGAGGGATATCAGGGCTCTAATAATCAGTGGCAAGACTGGTGGAGCCCCAGAAGGAGAGATGTGGTGCTGTTCCAGCCCCAGCTGTGCCCTTCCCTTCACCAGGACTTCTACTCTGCACTCTCCCAAGAGGAGCTTTACAGCCCTTTAAAATAATTTTTATGGGTCTGCATTTTACCAGGCAGTAATTTCTGAGAGAAATACTGCAGCTTTAGCAGTTATTCTTTACTGTTTAAAAATATGTTGGTGTTTAGGTAAAAAAGAACCCAAGAATAAGAGGTACTATGAATTTCTGATTTTTCCTCTTTGAAATACAGGCTATTTAGGCAAAGGCAAAAAAAAAGTGCTGTCATATATACAAGCCTGTGAGCATCAATATGTTTTAATGGATACATTTTTCTCTTATATCTAGCCTCTGAGTTTTTCCACCTCTGAGCAAGACCTGCAAAAGCACCACATCATCTGTATTGCTCTGTAACCCAAAATCCCAAGTGTCCTTAGGAAACTTTCCTTTCAGAACAATTTAATATGATGTGATATTAACATCCCAACAGTTTTCCCCTCATGAATTAGAAGTGTCACTCTCTCTGTTTTGACTAATTTCTGCCAGATAAATAAGGTCTACCTTGATTAGAGAAATTCCCATGTTCTGCAGTTTTTATTTGACTGGTGAGGCTTTCTTTACTTTGTACCCTGATCTCTTCAGTGGCTCTGCCTCATTTAAAATCTGTATCTCTGCACAGCATGCCTGCATTCCTGTGGAGAGTTGCTTAATCCCTCTGTATACTCCCAATCTGCCTGCAAGGAACACACAGAGCATTCCCAGATCTTTAAATGGAGGCAACACAAAAATCTCCTTTCTTTTATTAATGGAAAATAATTCCTGTACTATTTAAAAAGAGAAAACAAAAATCAGCCAAGCCCCCTCTTTTTTGGTATTATCCTTTTTTCCTGCTTTACTCAATTATAGCTGATTAACTGCCATGACATATGAGTCACACAGGATCTAGGACACAGGATGTGTTCAGAGTTGCTTAATCATGTTCTAATATTTAACATGTACACTTGTTTACTAGGTAAGAGAGCGGTGCATGGTATTTACATTGTGCTATGTTAACTTGGGATGTTAAAACTAGAGTGGACAGAGAATGATAAACAAAAATGATACAGGCAAATAAAGAGGGAGAAAGAAATTGTAAACCAAAGCAGGATGAGAAGCAGACTTGCAAGGCATGGGGAGAAAGAAGTCACATTGCTTTTTTTTTTTTTTTGTTGGGCCACTTGTAGATCTTCTCTCAATTATACCAATTTAAGCTCGAGGTACCTGCCTTGTCATGGTGAATGTCTAGTTTTACCTTAAAAGCAGCCAACATCTCCATACCTCAAATTTTCTTCAAAAATACCTAACTCCCAAATGCCCCTAAAACTCCTTCAGTATATGAGAAAAGCCATCTGTGTACCAAATAATGACTTTTGGTGCCTATTTTGAAGTGTTGACATCTTCCTTAAGGAAAGGAAAAGGACATCCCATATCCAAAAACCAATTTTTTTTTCTCCCCTCCCTCTCTTGTTACAGCATTTAGCTCTCAGCACATCAGACAGCTTTCAAAAGAGCACACAGAAAGAAGCCAAGCTGTCTCAAGGTGAAGCAGAGGATCACAGCACTGGGTTCTGTGGTGGGTGATGAATGGTGGTGAAAACAATTTAGCTCGAGGATTCCCCTCTAAAGAGTGAGCACCCTTTTTTAATAGGTAAAAACAATAACTAAAAAAGATTACTTGCCTGTGAAGCTTACCCAGGAATTACAAAACTACGTAGACAAGATGGAAGAAGGTAACAGAAATAAGATGTGCTCCATATAAGCAAAGATATTTCAGCTCAGAATACTTAAGAAAGGTAAGGAATATGTAAATTTAAAAAAAATGCTCTTTGGCCAGCTTCTCCTGGAGGTACTTGACAGCTGAATGTGGTTTGGAAGGGCCTGAAGGCAGTTTACCACAGGGACTGAGTCAAGGCAGCTTTGCAGGAGAGAGGACAATGGCAACACAAACAGGACAGATGCCTATTTTAGGGAGATGGTTTTCTGTCTCCAGGGACCCTCACTGTGGATACAAGACAACATGGAGCACTGCAGCAAGCACAGCCACAGAAACAGAGCTTAACTTGGAAACTGTTTTACAAACTAACTGCTTGTTACTTAGATTCTCCTTTGTTGTTCTTCCTCGCACTTGATTGCTTTTGTCTCTTGTCCTCCTACCCGTGGCTTCTCCCATTTTCATCCCACTTTATCACCCCCATTTAGATACATTTTTTTTAACTTCTGTCACACTCTGAGAGAGTTCCCAAGCTCCTGGTAAAACACTGCAAGCACCCTATAGTAATGACGCTTTTAATCCCTAGGCTAGTTTGTTTTTTTTTTTTTAATGGAGGCTTACAAGAAAAATGTGTTCCTTGGGAGTCAGCAGAAGCTGACAGTGAGGCATGAGAAGTCCAGACAAGACAGCACCAGGAAAGCAAATGGTGCAAAGCCAGATGGGGGCTTGGGGGAAAACAAATGGTCTGAGGATCAGTGGTACCCTGTCTCTTCCTTGCCAGCACGCAGGGACCCTGGCTCTGAACTCACAGCTCACGTCTGCCTCCCTTCTCCTGGCTGGCAGAGAAATGATGGGATGAAATCGTGTTGCTGCTCCTCAAGGGTTATGAACAGAGGCTGCATTGACAGCGCACTATTCCCAGCTGTTGGTCCAGACCTCTGGAGGCAAGAACTGCTGAACTTCTAACCTGTATTATGGACAAAATGACTCCCTAGCAATTCCCAGAAAACCCCAAAATCCCACAGCCACATTCCCCATGCTTTTGTTAGTCCTGCAAAGGGCATAACAGTGAATCAGAGCCAGTATTTTGAAAGCCACATGTCCAAATTCTGACTTCTCTGTATCAAACCATCTACAAGCCTTTCCTGAGCTATCCAGCAGCTCTCACTGTCTTGCATGGAAAAAGAGAGAGGGTTGTCTTTTCCAAGTAAGCAAGGAGCTTCATACTTTGTACACAAAATTTTACAATTAATTGTCTTTGTGGCAGATATGCATCTCATTGTTTTCAACTCCCCCTCAGGTCTAATTGCCAGGAGCTGTCCAAAATTGGTCCACGTGGTCTTCAGTCCAGTTGCTCACCTGCCTGCCCAGAAGCTGCTTCTGGCTGGGTGCTCTGGACAACACTGCTCAATTCTTCAGGGATTTCTCAATGTCTAGTCCCTCTCCCTATGATTCATTTCTGTTTTTCCTCTCTTTTTACTCTTAGCCACTCAGCAGTATTCTTGTTAAGTAGGCTCTGAACAAAAATTCCCCTTCCAACAGCACAAACATCCCAGTGACATAAAACCTAAAACACAGAGCGATTAAGATACTGCTTCAATTTATTGCCCAATTCAAGTTATCAAGGCCTAAACACTACACACAGTTCTCTCTTAAAACAGAATCTGAAGGGCACAAAACTCATCCCTCAGCTCTGCAGTGCTTGTTCAGGAATGTTAGCACTTTATTACATTACAAGGGATCACGAAAACAGATTCTCCAGTACCAAAATACAAAAGAGCCTTATAAAAATTGTTCAGGTATAAGGGAAGAAAGACAGCTGACAGATCTATGCTGTCCACCAATGTGCTAAAGGAAAAAGGTTTAAGCATACTGATTTACAACATTGGAAAAGAATTAATCTGACTCATACAATTACTAAAGGACATTCATCTCTCTAACTCAGTAGGCAACTTCATTTTTCATCCTGTTGAGCAGAATTTCCAACATTTTTTTCTTTCCCTAGTTAACAAATAGCCTTACTAGTTTTGTTGCTTTTTAACTGTTATTCAACTAAAAGAAAACCAAACCAAACCAACCAAACAAACAAACAAAAAAAAAAAACTAAAGGCAAAAAGTAACCCAAACATTAAATAACCAGAATATCTATGTAGGATATTTTCTGTAGGGGGCAGATTATGGAGGGCAGACACTGAAATCTCCTCAGCCTGATCCCTGCAGGGAAAGGAACTCTGCTGCCTTGAAGCTGAAAGACAAGGCTCAGGTACAAGAGTGACAAGGGCAGTAGAAACACTGAAAAGATGCAGAAATTAAGGAATGCCAGTTGTCTTTGGTATGCTTTTGGAAATATAAATTCAACCTGCACAACATGGGTCTACAAGAGCGCAGGAGAGGCTCTTTGTGCAGGAGCAGGTAGTGACAGGACAGGGGGGCATGGCTTTAAACTGAAAGAGGCCAGATTTAGATTGGACATTTGAAGAAATTCTTCACTGTGTGGGTGGTGAGACATAGGTTACCCAGAGAAACTGCAGATGCTCCATCCCTGGGAGTGTTCAAGGACAGGCTGGATGGGGCTCTGAACAGCCTGGTCTAGCAGAAGCTTTCCCTGCTCATCGTGGGGGTGCTGGAAGGAGATGATCTTCAAGGTTCCTTACAACCAAACCATTCCATGATTCTATAACTTTATTTTTCTAAGCCAGTGGAGCTCCTTACAAATGCTTTTGTGTTTGGATATGTCAGTCTTACCCAAATGAACTAATTTGTCTATATGAAATTATACACCAGCAGGAGTTTGCTGGTTTTCCTGGATGTTAGTAGCAGTGTCGCTAAAAACTCAGCAATGACACCCAATCACCAGGGAGAGAGAGGACCTTTTTAGGTTTTTTTAATCCAATTCTTGCCAATTTGCAGAAGAGACATCCAATTGCAGTTGTCTAATTGGCCTCTCTAACCAAAACATCCAGATCTTTCATAACCTCAAGGATTTCTCAAGTTACAACAAAAAGGAGAGAGGGAAAATCTGGGTATTTTTCTTCTACCCTGGACTACCAGTGAGCAAATGGTTTACATAGGCCATTCAGCAGCTCTGAATGAGGCAACTCCTCTGTCCACTGCAGAAAATGGTGAAGTGCTGAGAATAGGTGAGTATGTTCTCACACGTGGTCTTCTCTGGGCCAAAAAAATGCACTGCTTGGCTTCAAGCTGCAGATATTGGCAAGTTAATTATTGCCAGCAAGTTAATTACTGCTGCTGTTCTTATTATTTTCCACTCATCATCTCTCCTGTAACGATTCACTGGCTTCCTTGGAGAAAGAAATGTGTCTGTGGGTAACAACTTCACTGCTTTTCCTCCTCTGCCCACCCCTCCATCGCTCCTTTATATTGAATAATCATTTATGTGGTAGCTTAATTAGCTAATTATGAACATGTTTGGGTATTTTAAGGAGGAAGAATAATTTTTTACTTGTTAGTAATTAAGTGGGTTCCATATGATTTTGGTGTTGGGAAATTTATGAATATTACTTTTCTGTGTGGCGCTACCAAATATTAGAAGCGTAATTATTTGCTTATATCTTGGTACACTGAAAGGAGAAGTAAATTTCTATGACTGTAGGCTTTGGGCTTCTGCTAGATTATCATTAGCATAACCAATCAGGAAATACTTATTAGGATGTAGAAAGAGCAGTCAAGGCAGGAGACTGGTTACACACAGAAAGACCCACTGCATTCTGCAGGCTTTGCACAACACCCAATTCACCTGTCTGCCATCAAAGCCAGCATGAACAGTTTCCAATTCGCTCCTCACCCTGTCAAGGTGTAGGCAAAAGGAAGCATCTCAGTGGGTCACCCATGGTCCTTATGGTCTGCACGCAGCAGCCTTGTTTGAGAGCCCACGTTCACCTCGTGTGCCCCAGAGCTGCTCTCTCCTCAGCAAGGCTCTGCCTGGTTCTCCTGACACTACCAAACCAGACAGGCAGGCCTGGGTGGAAGGAATGAGCAGGAGCAGCACAGGCAGACACACCGAGCCCCTCTCTCTTCCAGCAGGATCCCAAGGGGGCGAGGCAGGAGAGCATCTGCTGCGGTTCTGCTCTGCCACAAATGGCAAGGGATCAGATTTATGCAACCCCAGGAAGAGTTCAGAGCGCACAGGCTATGAAGGAGGTCTAAAGAAACTCATGGCAGCCTGGCCATAGTGTGCCTTGAACATTGGTAATAATTTCCCAGGATCAGGTCCTTCCCTTCCAGTGGGGACAGCGTGGAATGGGATGGATGATGCAGAAACAATACAGCGTGAAGGCTTTGGCCTCCTCCTTTCACTCAAGTTCCAAGCCTCTCAATTTGAGAAATGTACATTACTCAGACATTCCAGCTTAACTGAGCATGGTTTTAAGACCTCTATTTGGCAGTTTCAAGGGCAGCTGGGAAGACTTTTTAGTCTTTGATAATGCAAAATGAGGAGCAAAATGTGCAGTGCGTTGTCTCAGGGTGAGAGAAACAACACGTTCCTGCCAGTCTGCTTTATGTGACAGAATCCAGAAAGGAGAGATGCCTGTAGGATATCTTCAGTTCCCTCCCAAAGGCTGACTTCTATTTAAAAAAAACCCAACACCCCAGTGCAGCTCCTACCGTTTTCAGCAGCACTGCTTCCAGTATCATGGATAAGAAGGATAAACAAACCAACCTGCCTGGTAACATACCCCCTTATTTTGCTCCTTTTCAAGCAAATTTTAGGGTAAATCATAAATTGGTTCTCCCACACTCCATTTTGCATTTTCTTATATACTGCTGGTGTTCTTCTCAAATGATATTTTTTCTAAGAACTCTGAATCTGTTTCAAACTAGGACATGCTAAAACTAACAGCATGTAAATACACAAATCCTGGATTTGCCTTAAAAGGGCCTAATAAGAACAGCAGAACTGTGTTTATAGATGTTTTTCTTTGATTTATAATTTCTGAGGCTTTGCTACACGTTTTCAAACTTTACTACAAAAACTATGCAGGCTAGAATGTCAATGTTTTTAAAACTAAAGCTGAAAGCAACGTAACTGCAGAAGACTGGGCTGTCACAAAATAATCAACTACTGTGAAGCTCAAGGTAAAACCAAGGGATTTGGCAAGATACACAGATTAGACTAAGCATGCGAGCAACATCCATCGTAACACTCCAGATTCCATCCACACCCAGCTCCTATTTACAAAGGTCCCCAAAATTATATCCATCTTACAGTGTGAACTGAAGGTCATTGGAGACGGGTCCAGCTGCAGCAACAGGGGAGTGAGTCCTGGAGTCAAGGACCTGGGCTAAATATAACCTGCCATCAGCTCCATCCTGCCTTAACCTTGAGGCTGTTGTCAGAGCATTCCAGGGACTTTCAAGTGCCTTGGTGTCACATGAGAAGAAAGTTGCTCTCAGGTATTCATATCACTGCAGTTCACAGCTTCACAGTTTATTAATGACATGTGTGCAGTGAAATTAGATGTACAAGCCTTAAGCCTCCATGCCCTCACACCATTTTCTCACTAGTACGATTTTTTTTTTTTAAACTAGAGTGGAGTTACCAACTGAGAGCAGAGTCCAATCTAGCATTTCACTGTTAATTAATATCTTGCCTATATGAACATTTTATTGCCTGAACACTTTTAAAATCTAGTTTATATAATTTTCTTAACCTAATTTTTAATTATCAATAATTGTTCTTCCCTCAGTTGTATGACCCATCTGAATTGACTAATTAATATTAAAGGCTTATACTCTTTCAAACATCTTGAGGTCATAGATCATCAAGACCTACAGCACTGTGACGAGCACGCAAAACACACGTGTGCATCCAATAATTTGGAGTTAGGTTCACTCCAGGGCTGGTCAGATTGCAGAGCCACAGACAACTGCTGCACACTTACAACTGGAGCTTTGAGCTTTGTTCACAGCTGGGACAAAACCCTCCAAAATTTCAGATTCCTTGGAATCAAATAATGACATTTGTCTTGTGCAGAGCCCCTGACGCAGGCTCATTGCATTTCAAGTTAGAAATGCTACCTGTGTGTTTTAAAAAGATCCCTTTGGAGCCAGAGAAAATGGTGTAAACTCCCTCTCAGCAACATACATATATGATCAAGAGCCAAGAAGAACTCTTATGTCTCATGATACAAAATTTAAAAAGTCCCACCTTCATTAGGAAAATTTCTTAGTACATCCAATCAATTTAGCCACGGGGTCCCTTGTGTCTCAGCCCAGGTATTACAGTCACTATGACCCAAGATTTGCAGAGTTCACTTAAATTTGATTTTTTGCAAATATTAACTGGCAGCCAAGGATAGAAAAAAATGCCACAATTCCCCATTACCCATTGTTTTCCAACCCCAAACCCACAAGAGAATGTGCTGCCAAGCACAGAGGCCCCACAAATGCTATATATAACACTTAGATTTCTGTTCCTATTGTTGACAAAGAGTAGGAGAGAGAATGAGGCAGAACAAGGGAAGGGAAGATTCTTTCAGAGATGATCAGAAACAAAGAAGAGATTTACACTTTTTTTTTCACCTCAGCCTTGAAGGAACCCCCTTTTTCTCATTTGATGGTTAACACCATACAGAGACACGTGCTTCTTGTCTTGGCAGAAGCAAAACTACCAATAGCAAAGGCAGGAAAGCCAGAAAAATTGTAGCAGTTGAAGGAACAGGGATGGGCTCTACAGCATATTCTCCCCTGCAACACTTTTATTATGCTCACATTATGCAGACAGAGTTTCCACTGTTTGCTTTCCAAGCCTCTTCTACAAGCCATGCAGCTTCACAACTAGAATGTTTCCTGATACTTCAGCCACCATTTTATTTGTTAAATACTAGAAGCTTTTACTCTGTATCCTTTCTCCAAATCAGCTTCCAAACCCAAGGAGTTATCTTTTGAGTATTTTGGGAATATGCTGCCAAAGTGTTGCACTTTTTCTGTAATAAGAAATCAACCCTTTTTTATTCAGGGCTTAGCAAAAAAATTCAACTGAAATAAGATCATAGAAGTTTTAAACCAGGGCGGGAATGGGAGTACAGATTCATCCCCAGAGTATGCAAAACAGAAATGAGATTGAAAAGTGAATTAGGTTCAGATAAAGTCACCTTGTTTCAAATTACACAATTGCACATTCTCAGGGAAGATCTGTGTGCTGCCCAAGCAGTGAGGCTGCAGATCATATCTTTGCTCCAGGTTTGTCAGCTGGTGTGAGGATGAAATCAGCCACAGGATAAGTGAGACCAAAACAAACACAAGTGGCTTTGCTGCTGCAGCTGGAGGAAGCTGAGCACCCTCCAGCCACAGGGCTGCAATCAGGACAGGATGGAAGAGCAGCCTGGATCCAGCAGAGGAGGCTTAATCACCGAGTTCTAAGTAAATCGCAGTGCAGCATGCTTCAGCCTTCTGGTTCCCCCATTATCCCTGATTTCCTCCCCAGGAAAGGACTGCATGACTTCAGGAAATACATTTAGACCCAAACAGTGCAAGGCACACTCGGACCTCGCTGTTTGTTTATTGCTGGACTGAACTCAAGGATGGATGTGCATTAAGCAATGCCCTGAGGACTGGGATTCTGCCCAGTGCACTTCCCTTCTCCTTCCCATTCCCAAGAGAACAAGAGTCCTAAGGGTCAAGGCTTGTTGTGCAGTCTGGCGTAATGGTTACCCTCGAAAATATTTCTCTTTACTAATGCATGCTTAGAACTTGCTATTTCAGGTTATTCTGGGTGGAAAATACATGAAGCTGCAGATGAAGCCCATTACATGCACAAGTTATGTGTTAATGTACAATTTTTTTGATGTACAGATGAAAACAGTAGTTTGCATATAAGTGCATTGAACTTTTCCTTCTGAAGCCTGCTCTTCAATGACTGCAGGAATCTGGGTCTGGAGAAGACAAATTACATTCTCTGAGGTGGGTAGTAGGAGCATTTCAACATTTAATCCGTCTCAGGTACACATGCACCTCACAGCTTGCACAAAAAGGACAAAAGATACTCAGACAGTAAAAGATGTAGCTGTCAGTTATAAATTCATAGTAAATCCATTTAATTTGGGACCTCAAGATTCTGCAATTGGAAAAAGTCATACAGCTAGCCACTGTGATTTGGAAACGGCTGGTCCTGGATTGGGAGGAGATTAAAAAGGGGTAAAGCTCAGTTATTTGGTTTGTCTTTAGCCTCTCCAAGATGGACTGTTCCGGGACACTCATCTAGTAGGCATCCATATTAACTGTCTCACCAGCTTCAGAAGGTGCTTTGGTGGCACCCACTGGCAAAAAATGTGTGTTGGGGGTTCTGGAGTGACCCTCAGGAGCTTTCACAGTGATGAAAGGCAAGCCTGGCTACACGTCTGTTCTCTCTAAAATCCCAGACATGCACACTCACACCAACATTTATTAATAAGCAGCTGAAAGGCCGGAACGTTATTTCTGATACCCCATCTTATCACCACAGGTCCTGATGGCATGAAATGACCCACGTGGAGAATGGCATGCTCCTCTTCAACCTTCACCTTCGTCAGTAAGAGGAAGGACAAAATAACTGAGTGCAAGGACAGCAAAATGCAATATGCAAAGTCTCCAACTTTAGACCAAAAAGGTAAAGCCTGGAGGAAGGGAGCTCAGGTGATCTAAACAAAGCAGCACAAAGCAGAGACAACTTGGACTTTCCTCTGGCTCATTGCTGGTGCAACGACTGCCAGCAATTTAATCCCGGCAAAGCTCCAAGGCAGGACTCCCAACAAGAGAGAGCAGACCCCACCAGCTGCACTGGCAGAACACGCTGGCACACAGTTCTCCTTCTGCTGTCCCAAGGTGGCTGGGGGAATGCAGTCAATCTCGTTAACAGAGGGAACTTTCAAACAAATCTAGGACATTTCATGAGCCAAGTTGCTTAACTCCCATTTGCCGGATCCAAAGCCAGCGTGTGACCTTCTCCTTCGTGATTCACCTGAGACAGCTTGGCCGTGGCTGACATTGGAAGGTTCTGGATCAGCATTCAGATAGTGGAGACCCAGCAGCTGCTTGATCAGAGTTAGGAGCACTTGGGAAGACATCAGTTGTCTGTCTTCCCCAAATCCTGACTGACATGATGGTACAGGGGCACGTGTATGAGGCAGCACAGAAACAAAACCAAGGTCCTTTTGCTTTGAGATCATCTTATTGATCTGCTTCCTTTTTGCTCCCTCTGTCCTTCCCACAATACCACACACCCTCACTATAATATCCTTCTCTGTGGCTTCAGCTAGCTGGAAGAGCTACCCAATATCTCCCTACTTCATTGACTCCTTGCAAGTCACAGCTCAGTGAAATACATGCATAGAACAGTGACAGTTGAGGAGAAGGGGAAAATGGTGTATAAGAAAACAACTAGGAAAAGTCACTTGTCAGTGCAGGAACAGCAGTAAGGACAATTTTTTTCTGTCCTGGAGCTTAGGCAAATGGGGTAGCTGTTAGCCAAATGAAACCCAGGGGAGTAGAGGCTCTGTCCATCAGTGGGAATTCAGCAGGGGTTAAAAGTTCAACAGAAGAGAACACTAATATGCACTAGCTAAATCTCTTAGGATTGCAGTAATAGGAGCAATAATATAAAATTAGAGATATCAGCAGGTAAAAAATTTACTCAGAAAAACACAGGCCAGCAAAAAAATAAGACAAAGGCATTCTCGTTCCTGGCTGAGGAGAGTTAACTGGGTCAGAGCCATCTAAAGATATTCTTTATGTGGCTCTCTTATCTGTCTTCACTCGTGAAAGAATTTGTGCAGTTCTTGTAGTAATGGGAGAAAAAGATATGCTAAGAAATAGATCTCTTTGCCCCAAAATTTATCATCGTGATATAAGACTTTATTTTGCTTATCTAATTTATTTTTACAACAGTTTTCCTAGGTCAGTAATATACTGGTATTTGTCCTAAACAGATATTTAAAGAACTAATATCAAGTGAGCTCCACTGGCAGTTTTGTGACCATAT
This sequence comes from Lanius collurio, assembly GCA_020086605.1. NCBI lineage: Eukaryota > Metazoa > Chordata > Aves > Passeriformes > Laniidae > Lanius > Lanius collurio. The sequence goes on along the minus strand of JACBWW010000009.1, from coordinate 19,794,029 downwards.
TTAATGAAGAAGATGAAGGATTACAAAGTAATACAAATCTCATTTTACTCATTTGCAGGAGATAGACCCTGTCCCACTTGGGTTAAATAGAATAAAACATTAAATGTAAGTATGAATATTAGAGGAGGGAAGAAAATAAAGAGTATTTATGCTCTGCAATATGAGAATTCAAAGAGCAATTTTGGTCAAGATGACAAAGGTTTGAACACATTTTAAAAGTACAGACCATGTAGAAAGGTATGAGAAAGTAAAACTTGCAGTATCTGAAATGACAAATCTAGGGATTATAACACTGGCTCTTTGCAAGGCTTCTCTTCAGTCTCTATGACAGAAAAGGAAAGAGGAAAATGGTATAAAGCAAGTATTTGGGAGGATAAAAGATCCTCTCCATGATAAATGGAGAGCACAAGAAGGGGAAAAAATGAGCTGTGGGCCCCTCACAAAAGGGAGGAAACCCTGGGGCCCTGGCACAGGCAGACTAAAGGAACGACCTGCCTTTTGAGGGAAATCAGGGGTGCAAGACTGCAGACAGGAGAGCTAAAGGTGCAGAAAGAGCGCAGGGCCCGTGGCAGGGAGGGAGCCATGTCACAGGACATGGACAAGAAACACAGGTGGCTAAACAGGGCAGGAAAACACACAAATGCCTGAAACCCTTTAAGTGCAAATGCACTTACACACCTGCAAAGCACAAGCTGTGAAGCTGCACTGATGATTACTCTGGTTTGTTCTCTTTGGCAACAAACTGGAATGGATCAAAACAGGAAGTCTAAAATTAAAGAGGAAGCAGAATCACCAGGACAAGGATGGCATCACACCAGGGAACACCAGGAGACGTGCTGCAGCCAGGAGAACTTGAGGAGGGAGGTGACTCCAGACCAACCACCAGAGGCCAGGACAGTGGTCTGTGCTACAATTTTCTCTGCTCTCTAGTACCCAAAGAGGAATATGTAAGGCTGGCAAGATACAGATGGACAAGTTCCTTTGTGCATAAAGGGTACTGCAATGATTCCCAGCAAAAGGAGTGGATATGAAAGGTGTGGAAATCCTTTGTATCTCCCTGTGCACACCTTCAAAGGCCAAAGAGATGCCGAGCTTTCTTACCAGAGAGTATATTCTGCTCTGGAGGGAGGTCAACAGCTTAATGCAAACTAATTAAGACACAACACCCTTTCTTCATTCTATTATATACATTACTTTCCTTTTATTTGAGATCATAGTCCTGTGGCAAATAGAAGAGCAACTTGTACACATGACTAATATTAAGAAAAGTGTTTAATGTACTCTAAGTGCCTATAATGAAATTTAGTGTCCAAGGGAAGAGAATGGACTTTGTGACCAGACAATTCTTTGCAGACCACATGAAACACAAAATTAGGGTTTGCAGACCACAGTCAGTCAGCTCTAATCTACAGAACAATGCAACAAAATTTTCAGCTGCACTAGTTTCTGAAGAATAAAGACTACCAGAAAAACCTGAGTATGTTTTACAGAATTGTAAAATTAGTGGCTGTAGGGAATATAGTATACATGATGTATCTGAAGCACAAGCATTTGACAGAGCATCTCAGGAAACATTACTCACAGAATTAATTGCTTGGATCTCGACAAAATCAACCACAGCCAAAGCAGGCTGAATGACAGTAAACAAAATCCATTTTTTGGCACTACATCAAGTTTGCACACTTAGCTTACTGGAATATTATATGGAAGTACATTAGTCCACTTTTTACCTAACTGCTTCATCACTGCTCCAGAAAAAATGAAGAGTTTACTAACAAAGAATGGCATGGTTATAAACTAAAAAAATCAAGAACAGCTAAAAAATTTAGATGAGAAAGTTAGGAGAAAGTAGATGTAAAGGTCGGAATGACAACTGGAAACCATGAGACAGAATGCAGCTCTGTACAGAGGTGTTAGTCAGTGTCACAGGTGGGGTGTGAGGGTTCTGTCTGCTGCCTTGGACTGCAACAGCGCAGAATCGTCACTGCCAGGTTTTCCACGCAGCCTGCAAGAGTGTCACCCTCCCTCTAACAACCTTGACAAAGAGCTTCAGGGCTCAAGGTGTGCAGAGTAACCTTAGCAGAGCATCAGGTAGGGCTCCCCAAAGGGTTTTGGTGGCCCACTGCAGAACTGTGATTAAACATCTCTACAGCTCCAGACAGGCACATGAGGACAGCAAGTCTGGCTGTGTTCACACAGCAAGTGGCAGGGTTCAAACAAGCCTCCCCTCTAAATTCAGCCCACCAGATTTGCTCTACATGCACAATTTATTTGCACAGGTACATTGGGAGCCCTTGCAAGCTGTGAGTGCTGGCTGCCCAGAAACGGAGAAAAAAATTCTGTTTTACAAGGTGTTCTATTTAGATGGGGAATCCTGTAATAAATAGATACCTGGGAATTCCCACATTGATTCAGGGCTCTTTTGACCTTCTCACAATCCCATGAATTAAAATGGTTTTGCAAGGCTCCGTCCCCCTCTTTCTAGAACACTCAGGGATATTTCATTCACTTTGAGACATCTCATTAACTTAAATAAAAATGGAGCTAAAGCAGTAGCAGAAGAGAAACAAGAACATCCGGGGGCTGATTTAAAAGATGTTAAGAAAATGAAATACGCAGACCTTGGCTTGAAGACAACGAAGAAAAAGAATACAACCAGAAATGACAAATACTTGAAGGCTATAAACACCAAGAAAGGAGAGGAATTTTGGGTTGTGCAAGAAGTAGTAAATCTATGAGTAATGACATTAAATTATGAAAAGATAAACTTTCACTGAAACATCAATTTGTCTTTACAAGTAGTCCTAGTATGATATCAAGCAGTCTTCCAGCAGCAAGTTCAAAAGATCCATTGCTAAGGGTATTTAGAAGGATTTTGGACAAATAATTGAAAGTGCTCTATAAAGAAAATATTCCATATTAGGAGCCAGGGAAGTTTCATGATTTAGTAAGTTTTTTCCTTACTCTGACTTCTCTGAATATCTACTTTGAAACAAGCCATTAGAGGAAGATTTTCTAGCTCACAAAGACAGCAAAAGCCAATTTGTCTTCTCTTGCTCAAGAGGTCCCACAAATTACACAAGTATTACACATTACTTACCAAATACTGTTTGACATCACTGCATCTAAACTCAGAGTAACCCATTTAAAAGGAAGGACTAAGGAAAAGATAAATATGCACACTTTGTCAAAGAGACAAAGAAGGAGAACTCAGCAGACGTGTCTCTTTTATATCTGAAGGAGACAAACCTTCCCAACACAAGGAATCAGATAGGGAAACACACTCAGGAAATGGTAGTTTGAATGACTTCCTCAGAGTCCAGAACTAGGCAGTGGTGAAGCCAAGAATTGATTCCAGGAGTATCACAAAGATGGGCACTCTAAATTCCCTTCTTAAACCAATGGGCACCTACTTGCTTATGTAATGACTAAAAGTTCATGTCCACCAAAAAAATGCACTTTAGGTAAATCTTAGCTAATCTAAGAGGTACCAAGAAGCCTGCCAGCAATCACAGAAAATGAAAGATGCTCAGCTCAAACCAGTGACATGGTGGAATGAACACATCAAGCTGTATTAATGGAATGTAACAGCAGAAGTACAAACATTTTTATATTAAAATTACTAACAGCCCTTTTAACAGATCACAGAGTATTCTGAGTTGGAAGGGACACACAAGAATGTTTCAAATGAATGGGACTTATAGTCTGCAGGGTCAAAAGTAAAAGATTTGCACCTGTTACACATGGCCAGGTTTGAATCCACAAATCATGTTCTCATTCAGGTACTGAATTATTTGGGTGATTTTTGTATCTGCTGGAGAACTGAAGAGAGACCTTTCTGACCTTAAATGAGGTAATTACTTTGTAGTTTTCTGAAAACAGACTCAATGCAACTAAGAAGCCCTTCCCAAACTTTAGTCTCATAGAGAAGAAATAGCAATATTTGTTTGTTTATATAGCTGAACACCAACCATGTCCCTTTCTACTCAAGGTTGTTGTGTCCGTGTTAGCAGTGGCTGCAGATAATCCAGGCAGCTAGGCTCAGAAATCTTCTTTAAAAGCCTAATGATTAATCAAGTCTGGGTTTTCAGAATAAGTACTGTCAGGGGTTCACAGACAGCCTGATGAGAAGAGTCCAATCCCTTGGAAATTAATTCAAGGCCTTCTAAAGGGATGAAGCAATTGCATCACCAGTGGAGAAGTAAAGCATCAGCTGAAAGTCACTGCTCACTGATGGAACCAAAGGGCAGCAGCTGGATCCCACTGGATCACTTTGCAGCTTCCCACAGCTGTCATGCAGTGGGTTAAAGTTCTGCTGAGAGACTGAAGCTATGGCAGCTAAAGGCAGAGAGAATTTACTGCAGGATCCCCCCAAAAATGGGGGGGCAGGGTAGGATGCCTTAAAGCAGCTGCCTGAAAATAGAGGGTAGACGAGATTAAGAGAATAAAAGTAGGTATTTATTAGAAGAGCCTTCAAAGGTACACCTTGAGAATGTAGAGCCTCCAAGGGCTCCACCCAAGATGGACACTGGGTCACTGGCTCTTCACACTTATATAAGTTTGGTCCATTTGCATATCAGGGTCAATTCTCCAATTATAGCTTCAGTTAATGATGTAATTACCCTCCTCTTTAGAGGCTTTTATTTTATACATTTTGAGGTCTGGGAAGGTCTGGGACAGCCGTGGTGTCCTTGAAGAGCAAACCTAGAGCAAAACCTGTTATGTCTGACCAGCATGAGAGAACAGCAGCTGATAGGCCACACAAAACTGCAGTTACACACCAGGCAGTACAGGATTTGAGAAACATAAAAGTTAAAACCGAAGGCATCACTCAGGATGCAGCTGTAACAAACAAAACTTAGTGACTGCATGTCTAACAGCAAAGAGATGCTGTGTTCATGCTGCTGCTGGATCCCTGGCACAGAGTGTGGCTGCCTGCTCCCAGTGTGGCATGTGCACTGCCACAAGATGAGGCTTTCTGTGAGGTCAAAACACCAGTGAGGGGACAGTGCCACTCCTTCACAGCTGGGAGGTGGGAACATTGCCCATCTCACACGGCAGTCAGGACTTCCTGGCTCCCCTGTACTGGCATGAGGCTAAGGTTTCAGGGCAATGTGTGCATGCACTGGCTAAACCCTACTGCAGTTTCTGCAGAGCCCACCTCTCTGCTTTGAGAACTGAGGTCTCCCAGTGAAAGAAGCTCTGAATGTTTTCTGGTCTGTGCAAAACCTGCCTTTTCCTTCAGTTTAGAACTTACAATGAAGCTGAAAGGATGGGGAGATGAGGGAGAAGCGTTGCTTACAGCTTTTGCATCAAAGAGGAAAAGAAGCACTGAGGTGTTGGAGTCATTAACACTCCAGAGCCCAGGGCTGGCAATGGTTGTGCCACATGGCTTGACAGCTGCTTCTCTCTTATTTTGTGCTCATCCTCAGTTTCCCCACCACAGCATGTGCAGTCATACATATCCTCTCCACTGCCGTGGGACCAAGCATCCCCCACCCTGCTGAGCCTATGGGACAGACATCACTGCCTTTATTCCATGCAGCTGCTCCGAGGTGAGCCTGCTAAAAAGGCATAGCCCGAGGAACATGCTCCACATGCACAGCCACAGGAGCCTCCTTCCAGTGCAGACCTGACTGGGAGAGCCAAACCCCAGCTCAGCTTGGGGCTGCCTGCCAGGATACATGCCAGAGCCACTCCAGGCAGCAGGAAGGGGAACACACTCATAAGAGAAAGGCAAGGGTGGTGGTGGCTCTGAGAGGAGCCTGTGCATAGAGCACAGCCCCTCTCACCCTGGGTACAGCACTGAAATGAAACAAGGAGCTGGAGGCACTGGCTGACAGACAGGGATGATGGAAGTCACTGTTTGTCACTCTCTGGAGGGACACCAGAAAATGACTGGGCATGTCTGTAGCCCACAGTCCTCACTGCACACTGACCAGCCACCCCCATGTGTCCCAGCTTGCTTTTTCTTCTCTCCTCCCCACCAGTGCAACCCACAGCACTGCACAGCTCAAGGCAGCCAGGTGGGGCAAAAGTGCCAAGTATCACTAAACACAGCAGCCTTTTTAACGAAAAAGCTGAAAAAGACTCAAGCCTTGGCCAAAACATGAATCACCGGAAAACTACACTTGCAGAGATCCCCATAAAAGGAAATGTAAATAATCATCCCAAGACCCCTGCACGTTCAGATACCCTTGTGCTCATGTGCAGGCCAGCTGTACTGGCTGTGTGGGTATTCTCATGCACAAACGTGCCCATGCCTGGAAAGCAGTATGACGGAAAAAAAAAAAAATCAGAGAAGAATACAAGAATACATCTGTACCAGAGAGCTGGAGCAGGAAATATATAACAACACAATATTCAAACAGAGTCTGCTGGTCTCAGAAAAAAAGGCTGCAAAAGTACAGATCATACCCACCAGGTATGTAAGTGCACTGCACTACTAAAAGCAGCAGTATTTGAGCTGTCCTGACCCCCACCGCTTCCCTCCCGCCTTGAGCAGTGAGCTCAGCAGCACCGAGATGCGGGAGGTGACAGCACTGTGCTCACACAGAGACTGAGCACACACATGGACAGATCCTGACCACTTCCTTCAGAAAAAAGATCCCCATATAAGGAGATCTAAGGCTTTCCCTTTGGGGCTCAGGCTGTGGGTGGCTGTGCAGGCATTACACACACGGCCACTCTCTCAGTTCAACATCTTAACCCATTCCTTGGTGACATGGATTTGGAGCTACTTTGCTGTTTTGGTGCCCAGGGTGGTGGAGACAGGGCAAGGAAGCAAGTGGGAAGGGGCAGCTGCTGGGGGTGCCTCAGAAGAAGGGTTGGGCTGCTGGCTGCTCAAGGACCAGGCTGGCCTGACCTCTCTTGGTGGGGCTGACGTTTGCCACAGCCACCTCCCAGGGCTCACACTACGGAACAGAGCCTGCATGCTCGGCTAGCGAGGTGCTCGGAGCAGCCCCATCACTCCAACTTCTCCTGAACAAAAGGCAGACAGAAGGAAAAGGTACAGAGATGCAGCTGATTCAATCCAAACAACTCTTATTGGAAGATGATTTAATTAATGAATTATCCCAATTGCAGCTTAGTTAGTGGGCATGTGGTAAGGCCAAGTAATTGGCTAAAACTGAAGTGATTTTCTTTTGTTCTGTAATTTGACTCTTTGGGAGGTGTCAGTCAACAGTTTCTAGCCCCACACATGCACACAGACCTCACTACACAGTCCCTGGGCTAATTTCAGCACACAAATTGAAGGCACCTCCCATACTCCAAAGTGCCTTTTTTGATGAAAAATGGAGAACAATGACATTAACAGAGTTGGCGAAGTGGGGAGGGTATGAAGAGGAGGTGACATTGATAGGAAGTGAAAAGAAGAGAAATTTCAAAAAAGAATGAAGGAAAAACAAGGAGGGAAGAAGGGAAGGAGGGAAATAAAGAATTCATAGCATACTCTCAAAATGCAGATGTACTAAAAACTGCTAAAGAAAACACGCATTTTAAGGACAAGTCTCAGTTTTCTGAACAGAGACATTTTGAAAAACTTGAAAATTTTTCTGAGGCAGCTGTGCTGGGCTGGAAGATCTGCCATGGACCCTAGTGAAGAGCCAAGGTCTCTTGGAGGCCAGGTAGGATCCTCTGGGTACCTAAAAGGGCACATGTCCAAGTGAAAGCAAGGGAGTTACACATTAAATGTGAAGATTACAAGGTTGAGCCACACACCCAATGAGAAAACAACAAGGATCATGAGGAATGCTGGCAGAGTCAAATTTTCTCATTCTCCAGCAATCTCATCAAATAAAAAAATCCCTGAAATCTTTGAATCTTTATAGCCACTACTGTACCAACCAGAGCAATCCATCAAAAGGTGGTCAGACTGATCAGAGTTACTAAAACCAAGAAGAGACATGTTTGGATTAGACCTCTTCTTGAACTTCTGTGAACCATTTAATGTCCATCACACCCCACATGAAGGAGCTCCACAGATGTCTCCTAGGACATGTTAAAAGCCAAGTTCTCATGAGTGCTTTGAATCTGCCCTGTCACTCACTAGTTTCACATAATCCCTTGCCTGCCAGAATTCCCACATAGGAAAAGATGGCAGGCAGGTATTTCCTTATATTTCCACCTTGTGCCAGTTGTAAAAACAAAGCACAACCACTCCATGCAGAAGCTCTGGTGTTTATCCTATTTGTGTTATTTGTGCTTCCCTGAATGAGCAAGCTGGCTTTTATTTTTCTTCTGTACAGTGGTTATTGTACATGGTTAACAAGACAGAGGGTAGTCAGATAATCACAGTTGATGAAGCAAGCTGGGGGAAGGCAATCTAAAGGTAATTTCTTGCATCTTCCCCCTCCTCAGTGGGCTGATCCTTCCTTGTTAACTGCAAACCTCGCTGAGTAGCTTCACATAGACTTTTATGCCCTTCACTAATGCAGTCCCATTAAAAATGGCTTTTTTGGGCTCACTGTGGTGCAATACACTGTCTGTGGCACATGGGTACTCCTGTCCCCAGCAGCCATCCTGAACAGAGCAGGAGGGAACAGCTGCTCCTGGCACTGCCAGCACAGGAGATCTTCCTCAGTCCCAGCACTCGCACCTGCCTCTTTCCTGCTGTGGGAGAAGGGTTCTTTTATGTATCTTGGGTGGGAAGAGAAAAGTGTGGTTTATCATTAAATAAACCTGCCCTCTGAACTGGCTGATGCATTTGCTGGCTGGACATTCCTGGAGGAATACAGAGGGCAAACTTCATATCCATGAGCACATCAACACACACATATTCCCAGCTCTGTACAGCAGCACTGCTCCCTAAATCGGCACTTTGCACTCTGGGGTGAATCACACCAGGCTATTGTCTTTTCTGCACATCCCCTCTCTCAGAGAACCACAAAGAAGGAATAAAGAATCTCCTGTGGAAACAGAAGAGGGGAGGCTGAGATGGGACATGCAAACATTAAGTGGGAAGAACTGATAGATCAAGCAAGGAGAGGAAAAAAATGGAGAAATGAAGAAAAACAGATAAGCAGAGAGAACAGAGGACTGCTGCCCATGTGATGCAGCACAGTGAGCATTTTTAATTGGGTCAGCTCTGTGAGAAGGCAAATGACAGTCTGTTTTTACTGTGTATTTTTGAACTTATGTAACCTCAGCACACTCCATTATTGCAATACATTTTATTCCTAATCATTTCCATCTGCAAAAACCATCTCTTTCTGAAATGAACTGTACGCAGCCTATTGGAGCTGAAGTCACAGTCGCTGCTTTTGTTACTGAATCTGGATTTCCTTGGGATTGGGAAAGCTGATTCCTGGGGTTTTTGCACTACTAGGAAAAGAAGTCCACAATTTTAAAGGACTTTGAAAACATCCTTCGAGAGTTCCATGCCTATATTCAAAGTCTGACAAATTATAGTAGGAAATAATTTTTAATGCTTTTTAACCAAGGCCAGGTGTGATAATCAATGACATAAATAGCCTAAGAGATATAAAATAAGACAAAAGTATATTGTTGTGCATGCACCAACACTTATGTGCAGAAAGGACAAGCCTCCCCAGAAGATACTGATGTATCTTTAGTCATCTACTACTAGTAGTATAAACAAAACAATAATACAAACATGAAACACTCTGTGGGAGAGCTTTTTAAATCATTGCATATGTATGTAACTGTTTAAAAAGATCCATGTGGGCATAAAGTTTAGGTTTTGTCTGCACAGAAGCCAAGAAATGTGGTTGTGGCAAGATGTGGCTTATTGGCTTTTTGTAGAGCTGCTGACCTTGTATAAATCAATACAGAAACCCAAGGTATTTGTTGAAGATACGGGTGATGAAGAAAAGTACCTGAAGATACACTTTTACCATTGAAGCCCTTAACCTACAGCTACTCACGTTTGAACCTCTTTTGTTTGGGCTAAAATAGCATGCTCAGTTCCACAGACATTATTTTTAGAGACCTGAACACTCCATCTGGACTTACGGCTGCTTGCTCAAAGTATTTCTCCTTTGAAGTAGCTGTGACAAGGAGAAAAAATGAATCTACCACACATGGCACAGGTTCAAACACCAAGCAAGAAGAGTAAGGATGGAAAGGATTCTCCCCATTCTGAGCCAGTGCTCCTACACAGCTCTTGAACAATTGTTTATTCTATATGGCACCAGTAAAACTTATATGAGCCATGAGCATTATTTTGGTAGGAAACCATGTCAGAGCTCTCCCTGGATAGGTGCATCAACCTAAGTGGCCCCTGTTCCTTTCCGGATGGGTGACAAACTGCTAGATGCTCTTTTTCAGAGTGTGAATGTACAAAGCCAAACCTCTCTAGAAGTACAGAAACCAATACAAACACACACAATGTATTTTCCACTCAGTTGCCTTCAGTATCTATGAAATCTCACAGCAGCACAACTATCAAAAGCACAGTTCAGCTGAGATTGAAGGCAGCTGCTTACCCAAATTACAGATTCCCTCCTTTTGCACTAACATAAAAACCCAGGTGCTGGCTTCAGCCACGAGCAGGGCCTGCACCTGAGAAAAGCATTCCCTCAGGTGGGAATATGCTGCTACTCTGTGTGGCAGGGAGACAAGCAGCTCCTTTGATGCCTTTTCCTGGTCTTAAAATCAAGAATCAAGCACAGTTTGAACGGAAAAAGGGATTTTATCTTGGTATTTATTTTAAGGATCCCCAGGTGCACCACATCCAGGTCGAATGCACCCCACAATGCACACCCCCAAAAGATCTGGTATCACATTATAGATCTTACCAATTAGCTTATCTATCAAAAATTCCCCAATGAGAGGCTCAACTGAGCCCCCCTCCCCAAAGAACCTTCTCCTGGATGGTTCTATCTTAGTTTACAAAATGTGTTCTGGAAAGGACCTTGGTGTCTGGGGCAGTCTGATCCCTAACTACGAAGCTTCTAAGATGTTTAGTCTCCTAGCTTGACAAATAAGTCTAAGAATGTAGGCTAAAACCCACGAAGAATACAGAAGTTATAAAAAGGTATGTAAAAGGGGTATAAAAGAAAAGGCAAAAAATCATCATGGCATCACCTTGGGTAGGGAAGGAGCATGCAACCTGCAGCTGTCCTAAAACAGAGCCTCAGGGCTGGAGGCTTTGCTGGTTAGGCTGCTTCCAGCCATTGTAGGAAATCTGCCCCATAAGGGTCAAAACAGACAAAACCTGTTCTAATCTACCTAGCAGATCAGGTAGAAAACAGAAAACAAAACATCCCTGGCCTGATTACAACCTCCCCAAGCACTTAGAAATCTCGTTTTACATTAGCAGAGCTGTAGGTCATCACGTCTTCAGTGACAACAGTGACTCACTCAGGCTGGCTGGACTAGCAAAGCACTGAGAAAAACAGCTGCCTGAAAGTGAAATGCAGTAAAAAATAATAACAGTAGTATTCATAATGAAAAATACCAAATGAGTCTGAATTAAATATTTGAGTTAAAATACAAGAGATAAGGACATTTACTTGCATTTCTCTGTATCATAAGCACTAGCAGTAAAACTTAATCAAAGTCTAATTGTGCCTCAGCTTGAACCAAGAGCAGCCCAGCTTGGCTCCCAGATCACATTTACAGAAAAGCCACACACATTTCTCCACTTACAAATCAGATCTTATCTTGAGTAGGGACAGTATAAAACCACCACAGCGCAATTTTAATCATGTTTAGATGTAGATACTACCCAAAGTAAGTATTATAGGGAAAATGAGGTGCATGGGATTATCAGTTACTAATAGAAGGGCTGAAACCAAGAGTAAGATTTGGGTCTTGGATTAGCCCTCCCATCAAGAAGCCAACGCCAAGTTTGTCTCTGCTTTGTTCTTGCCTGTACATTCCTGCTCCAAGACTTGCTCCTTCTCAGGAGCTAGGGAAGTGTAAAGCCCACTGCTCTGGCAGACCCATGAGGATAATTAATACCAAGGATAACTGAGAAAGATTTTCAATACAACCTCCTAAGCAGAAGCAAAAAGATCCAGGAGTAAGGTTTCACAGAGACAGAAGATGTAAGCTCAGCTTAGAGATGGTGCTGCCTTCAGGAGGTGTCCGAAGATCACATTTTCTACCAGCCTCCAGAAAATCCCAACTCCTCACTATCTATAAATGCTCTCTGTTCATGTGTGCAGGAATTGTCACTTGTTTACACCCACCCAGTATCTGGAGAGACACTTGCAGCCTCTTCATGGGCAAATGTACACTTGGATGCATTTGTGCACTGCTCTGCAGATGTGTTCCTCCACTGATATTCTGCACAGTTTGGGCAACTGCTGCAAATCTGACTTTAACAAGGCAGTGCCAAAAGCAGAAATGAACTTGGGTGGAAAGGTCCAGATTTACACATGCTCTTATTTTATGTCCCGGCTTGTCTAAATTTGGGGGGGTGGTTATATATCAAGGGGAAAATAATTAACTGGTAACAGTGGAGCCAAAACTCCTCATGTACACATTTTCAAACCTGAATTTGTTTTTTATTTATGCCCACTATAAAATTAATATTTACAACCGAACCTAATTGTTCTCTTCATGAAGCAAAAAGGCATAATGGAACAGGCAATGTGAAAAGGGTTAATAAGAAATCCTAACATGAGCTCTGTAAGCAGCACACCCATTTCAACTCATTTGCTCTCATGTGGTAATAAAAATGTTTTAATTCCAGCCTCCTGAGATTTAGCATGTAAAGTACCTCCTGGTAGTTCCATCAATACACCCACACTCTCCTCTCAAGCATGGATGTCCCAGTGTCTGAGTGCCTCTAACGACCACATACAGCAGCAGTAGAGAAGCAAAACCTTAAGGTAGGCAGACAGAAACCAGGACAAAAATACATCCTTCAACTCACATCTTCCTGAGAATTTGAATAAACACATGCTTAACCTACAGGGGTTTAACATTTCCAAGAAGGACAGCTCTGCCAGCTCTTAGAAAGGGCTACTAAGCCTACCAGGAGCAACTTTTGGTTACAGTGACGAACCTGAGGGTCACAGTATGAGGTTGCTTCTTAGAGCACACAGAGTTCTTCAGTGAAGTGTGTGCTAGAGGAAGAAGCACTTGTGGACACACAGCCAGAGCTCTGAGCCGAGGTACAGCCTCACCTCAGCGGGGAAGGAAGGATTATCTGCCCTTGCTGTAGAGTCAGAAGATGCTGGAGCACTGCAGGGCATCCCTGGCTCCTGGCACTAGGGAGGCTCGTCCCCTCTCTGTGTGCCACAAGGAAACCTCTACATAAATCTTCCCTAGAAATCGCCAAGTCTGTCAGGGAGCGTGAGGTCGGAATTTATGTTTTATGATGAAGAGCTCTGCACACAAAATATCAAGTTCCAAAAAAAGGGCAAGTTTCAACACCATCCCTTGCATTTAAACTCTGGGAAAGTCAGGTACTGACATCTGTAGTATTTCATCTTTAACAGCATTATTGAATCCTGATTTCTGTGGTTTAGGTTGTTTATCTATCAATTCTACCTTTTTTCCAACAGGCAACTTTTTAACTTGGCAGATTTTTGCACCTTCAGTGAATCAGAGTTAAATCCCACAGCAAACTGTAAACTTCCACACCACGACCTCCCACCCCAGTGCACAGAAAGTACTATTTTTCCATCAGTAGAAGTTGCATATATCCAGTTAAGTAATTCCTGGGTGCACCATGCACCTCCCTGTAACAAGATGAATTCTGCTGCCCAGTTCTATAGCTGCAAATCAAGGGCAAATTATTAACAAGATTAAACAGGAGTGGTATCAGGACAATCTGAACAAGGGCTAAAACATCATGTTGCTCAGTCTGCCAGAGAGTCTTATATCAGAGCTATCTAGGAGGAAAAGAATGCTTTTAAGGAAGAATTTATCATTGGTGGGGATCTCAAGAAATTTCAGAGCAATTAATCTAATCCATGAATGAGCATAAATACACTGGAATCACAGAGCCCTAGATCTTTGCATGACAGTTTGAGTGACCTTTGTAGACATCTGCAGGCAAACACGTACAGCCTGTGTGCTGTCTTACAGGGTGTGATGTCTTAGCCCTTTCACGGTATTTGAGTCTTCTACTCTTGTATATTTAAACCCCTCTCAAAATTGTCTTTTTTTTTTTACTGCTAGTAGTCTGCCATTAACCTTTTATTTCTATTTGAGCCCTCATTCAAATTTACACCCATTTATTAAATTAAATAGGGAAACCTGCTTCTTTATCTCATCCTTAAAGGCTTGAGACAAATAAACCAGCAGAAGACTAACAGACCAATCAGCCTTTTTCAAAACCAAGGTAATTAGTACGGCGTGGAAAACAAAAGTGAGAGCAGAAAAATTATACTCCTGCAGAGTCTCTCCTGAGGCAGGAGAAGACCCACAAATTGTTCTTAGGGACAATGACAAAGTCAGAACGACACACTGCTCGAACGTTTGCCCCTGGAAATGCAAAACAAGTATCAGAGGGCAAAGAAATCCCACATTTGAGGGAGTGGTTTCAGTAAGGACAGGGGCAAGTTCTGCTCAGAATATTCCCAGAGAAGGCAGCATGTTCTCTAGGTAGGTGAACATGTTTAACCTTCAGCCTTGACAACTTCATGAGCTTCTAAATGCTGTTATTTGTTCTGGGTTGGCAGCTTGAGAGCTGCAGCAGAAGCTGCTAGAAAGTATCCAGAGCTGCAGCTAACCTGTTATCAGGCACCAGGAGGTGACAATTCACTGATCAGGCTCTGTCATGTGCACCTACAACACCAGAGAGACTCTCCTGTCCTGCCTTTCTCACCATTTGGTTGAAAATATCCCTATCAACATGTACCACTTCAGGGCCTGTGTGCTTCATATTACTGCCTGTCCAGAGGAGGTATTCAAATATGAATTTGTGAAGATAAAGTCCCACAACGTCAGGAATTTCCTCACTCAGTCATCCTTCAGCTTGCTCCTGTGGAGCTGCACACGGCTACACTGCAGTCAGTGCTGGTGTGACCCGTGACTCCCAGAGAAACCCTACTCTGTAACGCTTAGCCACATCCTCAACAAAAGCCAGGAACCCCAAAGCTCTCAAGTATTCCCCCAGACAAATGAAAAAAAATGATTTCGCTTCACAGCAAGTAAAATCCTTCATCCCAATTCCATCTTTTAGCATTATAACATCAATGTAGCTGTTGGAAACAAAATAAACTATTCATAATGAAGAATCAAAATATTCTGTTCCAAGAATCTGGAAAGAAAATGGTAGGATGCTCTGCCTCTGTTCTTCCTGTGTTTCATTTATTTTTTCTAATTTAAGACACATCTTTCAGATATTTCAAGTTGGCTGAAATTACTTTTGGAGATGGGAAATTCTTCCAGAAAATGTCTGGAACCAATTGCAGCAGTTGTATCAATCACTAGCACTCATCTGTCTCTACACAGCTGGGTTAAGATGCCCAGTGAGAGGCTGTAAAACTTGAGTTTGAGGCCACACTGGTAGCTGGAGATCAACTGCTGTTGATTAACCAGAGCATGACATTTAATTATCAGCAGATTTGGTATGAGATGGAAATACCAAAAGAGCTGTTTGAACTCTAACCTTTCCTTCTTTTTATCTATTTAGCTTGGGTTTTGCAGAAATATAGACCAGATTTCAGAGGGATATTGAATATTTTGTCTTTTGTGTTCAGTGTTGCATGGCAGCAGTTTTCCTTGAAAGGTGCACCAAGTATTAGATCACTCAGCAAACAAATAAAACATATTTCTGTATATGAAAACAGTGTGAACTTTGAATTTGGAGGAGGATCTGTTTAAATATCAAAGTAAATCACCACTCTCATTTGTTATTTACTGTGCTTGTCCTAATCATATAATGCCAATGCATCTATAAATTGCATTGTCACAAAGTGACTGCTGAAAGTGATGAAAGCTGTCATTTAATCAAAAAGCCTAAATTAATCAAGAGGAAAGGAAGGCAGGCCCAGCACTGCCATTAAGGCTTTTTCCTGCTCCACTGGGAATGACAGACACGACAGACGCAGCTGAGGGAGTGCAAAGTTAACAAAAATGACAAAGCTGACAAAAATGACAAAAAGAGAAAAAACCCCCCAGGCCTCAGTGCCAAAGCAGCACCCCAGCTAGCCCAGCACCTTCTCCAACACACCTCAGGCTACTCTGCAGTTTTAAGTTTGATCTTCGCCTCCTTGGTTGTTGTGGTGGCAATTAAAAGTTCTGCTAAGAAACTGCTGCATCCCACCACAGGGCTGAGGCTTCACCTCAGGAGCAGACACACAACCTTCCTCTCAAGTTTATAGATCCTTTAACTAACACAAACTGCTTTTGGATTCAGCCAGATGAGCAGCATGACAGAAGTGACGTTATTCCTTCAGAAACGCTTCCCTCCTCGGAGCTGCTGACAGGCCCCAGGCCCGGGTTTGAACAGCACAATGACTCATCCCTTCTGATTAGAGGAATGGAATAAACACGAGCTTGATCAACACTCCAAGTTGTATCCCTTCAAATCCTTTTAACACTTCCAAAACATGGGGCTACATTATTTTCTCTTGTAAGGAAATGCATTCCCATTAGTGTCAAGGTAGGTTTGGTATGAGATCTTTTCACCTGAGGCTAGCCCATAATAACATCACACCACTGGGATGCCATTGCTGTCCCTACACAAATCATGGTATATACCAGGGAGAGAAAAGCTCTATCTAACCAGAAGGACACAGTGGCTCAAGAACCAGGTCAGGCCTATGATCTCCAACAGGAATTAGAAAAAGATTTCTGAGCAGAAAAGAATGGAGAGCCTAGAATAGCCTCTCAAGTAAGAGAGAGCTGTTGTAAGATGGGGTTTGACCAGCCTATAAAAGGGTTTAGTCTGTGGTTTGACTGCAGGACTAAGAGACTTCAATGGTTATTCCCAAATTTTGCTTTAAGTTTTTCTTTCCCCAGAATAACAATCAATACAGAAACACCCCAGCAACAAGGTCAGCTACTCCCTATGCAAAAGCCAAGAAAGAGCTATAGTAAAATCTAAATCTAAGTACTTGACCTCCACAAAGCCTTGAATATCTTGGTAACATAAGCCAGCTGCACACATGCATGATTTCTTTCTGATGCCAGCTACAAGTTCCTTAAAACACAGGGAGCTGACATTTATACTTTTATGCAAACCAGACTAATCACTACTTCTATTCAAATACAAGTCCAATCTTCTAACCTATTTGCACATTGCAAGACAGGTTGAATTGCATGTTGCACAGGAAAGTATCTCACTTTAACAGGTTACATTTCCTTCTGTTCAGCTAAGCTGGGACATACAACTCAAGCCTAACACCAAACCATGTATTTTTTTATTCAGACTGCTGGTGCTGGTGCTGCCACGTGATACCACATGCTACAGGCAGCCAGCCCATGTTTCAGGGCCCAGAGAATGGGCTAAAGCTTAATCAAAGCAGAAATTATTCCAAACCCTCACCGCTCAGCCCTTTCAGGATACCCTGGAAAATAAGTCTCACACCTTTGGTGGGTCATACAAACAGTTGAGGATGCCCCAACATTTATTTTTTCCACAGTGCACTTTTCAGCCTATGTTTGTTCTCCCCATCTGCTTATCCTCTTCTGAATTGTTCAGTTACAGCTTTGAACCACAAGTTCCCATTTCTGCAATTACCTTCCAATTCTTCCTCCTTTCCAGAGCCCAGGCTCATGTGCTCCCCTCCATTTCTCCTCACAGTACAGGCTCCACCCTCCTCCTGTCAGCATTTCTCAGTGAGGTAGCAGTGATGGCACGTGAAGAACACTCCTTTCTCTTCTCATATGTGTCAAATATGCACTTTGCTATGTGGGTCCCACTGGTACAGAGAAAATCTGTTTGCTATTCTCTGCTCTCTGAAGGTGTCACCAGTAACAAACAATGTGGCATCTGCTACGTGTCTATTGCTAACAAAGGCTTTTAGAGCTCAGTGATTTCTCCATACAGTATTCCAAATTAACAGCACTCCTCCAATTCCATTGATAAGTGATGGATGGTCAAATCATTTGGTTTATTTGCTCTTGGAGATGTCCCACTAATACTGTTTGTAATGTCCATTCCACATCTACAGGATGGTGCTTGTTCACATTGCAAAATGTGGCAAAATAGAAGTGCTCTGCCTGTAAAGACTGCTGCAACTTTCCAGCTTCAGCTATGGCACAGCTCTGCCACATCAGTTAAGAAACTCATACTGCTGAACAGAAAAAGGGCATTTTCATTCCATTTTAGTTGTCATGTTACTCACTTTAAGGTTTCTTGACAGACCAGCGCCCTGCCAAATCTCTGAAACTGTAGCACATATGAACTCAGAGATCCTCCAAAGGAATTCCTGCAACTTCTATCATATCTTGTAATGAGGCTAAAAGGATCCTCTTGGTTATGTGGAATTTATGGCAAAATGTCACTCAGCGTCACCAAATCCAGGAGAATATCCTGCTGCTAGAATGGTCTTGACAGGAGAAGATAATTTCTGATAGCCAAGTTACATTCCTGAACCACCCAACCCACCCTGTTCAGGAGCAATACAAGGTGAGTCATGCCTCTTTTCTTAGGTATTCAAAGCTACCACCTTCCAAAACTCCTTCTCCCTTTTTGAGAGAAAGGGCGAAAAAAAAAAAACCTATAAAACCAATCTTCCACTCAACTAATGGGTAATCTGATTTACGGAATCTATTCCTCCCTCCTCAGAAAGATAAAGACATTACTAATGACTCCACAGCCTCTGGTAATACCGACTGTCTAACTGTAAACTTTCTTCATGGACAAGAAATAACTTTCAAAAGCAAAGGGATTTGAATTCATTTCTGTAACACATTTGTCAAAAATAGCTGCAAACATTTGGGGGGGGCATTTTTTTTCCATTTACAATAAGCCAGCCAGACCAGACAATGAGAATTCAAATGTCTCTGATGAGCTCTCTTGCTCTGACAAGCTACTGAGAGAGCCAAGGAGGATAGAAAAGGAGATTATATGTTATGGTCAGCTGAATTAAATCATCTAAATACTGAAAACAGTCAAGGCCAGTTTGAGGAAATTCTCAGTGCAGCTCTAGAACAGGCAGTGTGGTAAAATGGGAGACCAAGGCCCCAGGTATAGGGACAGCTTCTGGCTGCAGGC
This sequence comes from Lanius collurio, assembly GCA_020086605.1. Taxonomy (NCBI): domain Eukaryota; kingdom Metazoa; phylum Chordata; class Aves; order Passeriformes; family Laniidae; genus Lanius; species Lanius collurio. Next base: position 19,774,939 of record JACBWW010000009.1, on the reverse strand, counting down.
CACCATTAATAAATCTTAATTTTTGTCAGCCAAAATGTCAGTGGGCACTTTTTCTGTCACTTGTGCCATCTGCATTCAAAGCAAAGAGCACATGAGTACATGGGACAAATAAATCCCCAAACAAGCAATCAGAATAGACTGCAAATCCTTTTCCAGACAGACAATTAGACATGGCTCTCTCTTCTCCCAAACCTACCACTGCATGGCATGAAATTATAAAGATTATAGAACAAGAAAGCCTTTTCCACACTGAGATACCTGGTAAGGCAGGTACAGATATTCAAGCAGCTGCTAAATAATTCACATTAATTTATTAAAGCCAGTTGGGACTTCTACAGTTGATGTAATGCACAAACACCTAACTCTGAAAATGTGCCCTGAGGTAGCTAAATTTGGTGACATACGTGAAAATTGTTTTTCAGTCAAAGTGCAAATATATTTTTACAAATAATTGTTGACAGAAATAGGATTCTCTGCCAAAATATTTACACTCAATTTGATTACAATAATGATCAGAGAGCATTGTTTAATTTACTGTGTTCATTCAGTTTTGGCAACAACAACACAAATACGAAATAATTGTCTCTCTCCAGATCTTCCATATTTATTTAGTACGTGTTAAATTATGTATTTATGTGTGTTCATAATTGTGTGTATTTTTATATATAAATGTGTGTATATTTTGTTAAACATTTTCATTTAGCAAAACCAGAATCATCCCCAGTGTTTCTGATGTAAAGCAGCAGGGGTAAGTTAGACGTTCTGCACCCTCATTAAATTAGCAGTAATCAGATCTGCACCCAATCCACGTTTTTTGCTACTGCCTTGAGAAATTTAAAGTCCTAACTATAAATGAATTTTTAATTCCACAATATTACTATGTAAATCTATTTCAAGATAATATTGTGCAGAGTAACAGATGTTATTATAAACTAGCCTTCTGCATCTAAGCCTCTTCCTCCTCAGTCTGTCTGAAAACCTCACATTACCCTCTGGAAAACAGGGAGTAGGGTGCTGTTGAGGTAGGTAGCTCATGACCACACCAGAATAGCTGGCTGGTGGCAGCCACCCCTCTAAAAATGTCCTATGCAGACCAGAGGCAACTTTGTGAAGGAGCTCAACAAACCAAGAATTCAGGCTAAATTTGCTGCATTGCACTGAATCTCTCTTTGTAAATAACCCAAATACCAGAAATAAACCTTCACTGAGTGCAGCTTGGTGTCTCTGAATGTGATGAGGCAGGTGGCAGGATTCACCTGCCTGATCAGAAGACAGCAGGTGAAGGACATGGCTGTGTTGCTGCCCGTGCTGGCTCTCAAAACATGACTGGGGAAATGGTGGCCAGGCCTTAATCTCAGATATTCCCCAACATCAGAAGTGCACCAGAGTTAACCCTGATCTGCCTCTCTTCTGCACAATGCTGTTAACCAAGACATCCAAGAATCTTTAGGTCAATGTGTACTTTTGGAGGGGAAAAGGGGTTGGTGGGTGGAAGAATTAAATAAACTGTCAGAAAAGAGAAGCTCCAGTAGTGGAGGAGCTTTACTTTGGTGCTGTCATAGTGGCTAGAGAGCTGCTGCAGAAATATTCCAAAGTGCTGTGAGGCTTTTCTTCTTTGTCATACCGTGGCTGCCAAAACACCTACCTGGCTCCAAATTATTTGGTCACTAAGGGAAGCTCTGACATTGCTCCATCTCCACAGCAGAGTAATCTTTTAAAGAGAATTTCTCACCTTGGGGGGCATTTTCTGCTCTGTTTACAGCAACAGCCTGTTGTGAGATCCTTAGCTTGGGGCCTTCATTTCTCATTAAGATTCTCAGCTTTGTGGAGAAAGGTTTCAGCAGCTAAAGCTTCAGGCTCTGTGCATGTCAGAATGGTTTCATGGGACGTTAAACTCAAACGCAGCCATAAACTGAAACTTCTCTTAAAGCAACTGGAGTTTCTATTAACTGCAGCAATTACCAAAAAGTGTCTGTAAACGTTTCAGTGTCTGGCTCAGTTCTTTTTTCTGGCTGGAAGGCTAGTATTGGGTGATAGAATAAAACACCTTGTGGCTTCAGAAGCTTGAAGCAAAGGGGCTTTTTACAGTTACAAATAAAAAAGAAGGAAGGTACATGTAGTGTTAAGAAATAATAGCAGCACTTTACCGTGCCTCCTATCTGCATCACCCAGAATCGTTTTGAAACACTAATTAATTAAACATTTCAGCAGCCTGGAAGACGTGTGAGAATTATTCTCGTTTATGGATGGTTAAACATAGGTTCAGGGAAGTTAGATGTCTTATCCTAGAACACAAAGCCAACTAATTGCAAACCTGGGACCTGATTTTTTCAGCGCCAAACTCTTGCCACTAAAATCATCTCATGTCTCTTGGAAATAAAAATGTGATGAAATGATTTCTGGCCATGCTAAGTTGTGTGATCCCCTCAGCCATGCAGGAATCTATCACCAGTAGTGCTGTTGATGGACGTGCTGCTGTGCATTAAGATGTACAACTGCAGCAGGTCCTCCTCTATCTGTTTTCCTAAATCATCTGCCACATGACTGAGAATGAGTATCTTTTCCCCTATAAGATATAATTTACTTCTACCATATTATTTCATGCCTTTCTTTAAACCTATGGGCTTCCTTTTTACTCTGCCTTCACAGTCCAAAAGAGTCCCAAAGGCTTCCACAGCTCCTTTAATATTATCAAGGCTTCATCTGCTGTTGTGTCTGCCCCCTCACAAAGATCCTCAATGTATAGAGCATCTCATGTGAAGTTGCAGGGGGACCTAAATGGAACAACTGGCAAGGATTAGACAGGAAAAAGAGTATGTGACTTCAACTTTCTTACATAACAAGTATGTCAAGGTTATCAGTGAAGTCACAGTGCTGGAGAAATGAAAAGTAGCTGATGGGACAGTATGAACATCAATGACATCCACGTGCAAAAAATGCAGAATAGCAAACACTGACTTGGAAGCTTGGTGTGTCCTCTTCTTACTGGACCTTGATACTGGGATTTTGCCTTAATTTTATGAGATCAGTGCAAATGTACTACAGTTGATAAGGAAATGCAGGCTAAATTCCCTAAGTCAGACTCATCTGGGAGGGGTGAAGGAACAAAAACTTAGAATCTCTAGCCATGAGTTCTAACCATGAAGGGGGACTTCACAGCTGCTGCTTTCTCTTCCTCTTCACCTTTTTTTTCTTTACCAGCTTTGACCTTTATTGCCACTCCTCACCACCCCCAAATCTCTTCCTCCTACTCCCAGGATCCTCCAAAACACAGATTTAGGCTCTTACCTACATAATTGTCAATCTTATCCTACAGTTTAATGCCTAGTGGAATCTACCCCTGTAGAGATTATTAACTCTTCAATTTGTGATCCATGGGATGCTTCAGCACACGACAGCAAACCCTCCTACCCTTGTGTACCTCCCAGCCAAGGAAAATGGGCACTCTTTAAACTTCAATTCTTCTCTTGAACAGGTGGCCAAAAGGAGCTGTCCACAAAGCGTGTGCAGAGCACTGGCATGTGAATAATGATGAACATGCACTCAAGGAGACAGAGAGGTCAGAAATTGGGCCTTTATCTTACATGTCCCAGAGACTGAGAGAGGTGCAAGAAACAAGATGACTCAAAGACTCTTGAGCAGACCTGGACTTAAATTCAGCGCTCAGAGGTCTCATGGAGCTAAAACCTGCTGAGAAAGGAGGAGTCTGGATCCTTTGAGCAGAAGGAGACTAGATTAATACAGTGATGGATCATTAGACAGGAGAATCTCTGTGCTTCGTTTATGGGCCACTCAAAATCCCCTGTGAATTTGCACACACAAGTACAACTACAGAAAAGGGCATAAATAAGGGAGAGGCATAAAACATCAGTGTTGAATGTAGGGGATAAGTGGTCAGTGCTGACCCTGAAGAGAGAAGGCAAATGAATTGCGCACTACCAGGAGGATCAGTCGGCAGTGAAATTCTACCCACCAAGTGTTGTAGAATTTACAACTTCAATTAGCTCTGTATCAAGAAAGGCAGGCTCTAAGTGGTGGGATCAACACACAGCAGCCTTAAATAAAATGTGGGTATCATACCCTGGCAGGAAAATACAAGACTTGCATTGATGGTTTGATGGGCTAAATAAGTTTTTTATTTTCTAGACAGAGTGCTTTGGAAAACTCTTCAGTCCTTGCCCTGGCAGATGTTACTTGAGAAATATATGATTTTGGAGAGCCTAACAAAAATAGCTGTGGTATTTGTTGTTAGATAGTGGAGTACATTTAGAAAAGCTCTTTCTGCAATAAACACTTGCATATCTTTCTGATACTTATTTACTTTGCAGAACACAAGATCTTTTGGATCTCCCACAGGAATCATTCAAAACATTAATATAATAGTACACCACTTCAGTCCACAGCCCGGTAAGCACTGACAAAACACACATGAACATCTCATGAGAAGGGGGGAAGAGGAGCAAAAACGTTCTTGAATGCACATGCTGCAGTCATGGCAAGCATAACTCCCAATTTAGGGGTCAGGTTTGTTTCTGAAGAAGTTGTTATCTGTGCTAAAAGGGTGGCTGATCTACAAATATAAATACAACTATTAAAAGGCTACTACAAAAAGGTAATTATCACCTCGTGTAGCAACTTTTTCTATTAAATTAGGTAATCTGGGAAAAAAGAACAAGACTGGTAGCTTCTTTCCATAAAACCCCCACTAAACCCTGTATTATGCTTTGATGCAGGCTTTCAGGTCCCATGCCAATCAGTGTCAGGCAACATCCATGGTGGTGCAGAAATGTAATTTTCTGTCCCAGAAGAACCAAAAAACAAAATCCATTCAGGTTGCTTAAATGATTAAGTATTAAACTTCTTAGTTTTGAAAAGTTTTTAATGATAATTAGCTTAGCTTTCTAAAGGAAAGGTCATCTAGAAATGAAAAATAACTATTTTTAAATCTAAAAAAGGTCAAAATAGATGTATTGCAAATTTGGAAAATTTCTGCTTCCTCCAAAATATTTGTCTTGAAAAAATAATCAAAACTAACTTCTGATGGCAACTGGTTTGGTTTTGATGAATCCATCTGCTTTAAAAATACCATTTTCATGGAAATATTAATGACTATCTCCATGGCACTCCTAGTAGTACAGTACATGCTGTAATGCCTCAGAACTGGAGTCACCAGTCTCACTGGGCTATACCTTGTTGACATAGGAAAAAAATACTGGGGAAAAAAATGTCTTTGTTAAATTGGCCTGCCCCAGTAAACTGAGAGGGCACATTCATTGGGATCAGCTGCAAAACTTCTTTAAAAGTTCTGGGTTGGTGAGATGTTGGGTTGCATCCATAGTAATTTGATTACTTAAAACTGATCTGAAGTTGTGAAATTGGACTAACACGATAAAGCAAGTCCCCAAAGAAAGAACAAGGGAATCTTGAAGAACAAACGTCTCTGCCATTAAACAACATCAAGAAAACTCTTAAATTGAATTAAAACATCAATAAAGGAGCCTTACATTTTGCAGTGAAAGATGCCAGTGCTGAGGTACAGATCATACTGAGAAAGGGAAAGCATTTTATTAATACAAACATTCAAGAGAGACAACCAACCTTCAGCCTCTGACTTTGCCATGGAGCAACTCCTGCTCCATCTGTCATGAGGAAACAGTCCCAGGCTCTCAAGAAAGAGAGCTACCCATTAATAGTTTTGGTGCAGACAATCAAGCTTAAGTAGTTAATAATGCAGGTTTGAAGCTGAAGAGCTACGTTCATCCTCTTCAGTGTCCTCCTGCAAGGCAATTGCATGGCTCCTGTGATCCTGCCAGCCAGTTTTTAATTTGAAAGAAACCTTTTTTTTGTATGGTGAGGAGCTCAAAGAAGATAGAGAGTGGGAGACAGGAGAGTAGGCTGGATTCCTGCTCTGACTGATACCCTGACTGGAAAGGTGGAAAGTACAGGGTACAAATATAGTGCAAAATTGTACACTGAGGCTGAGAGAACCCCAATGCAAAGCCAGAGGTGTTGCTTTTTGGTGACACAAAGATCTCAGATGTATGACAGGAAAGGTAGCTTTCCTTTTCTAAGCATTTTGGAACATTCCATTAACTGTGTTTTCTTGAGATGCACAAGACAATCTGCCACTGCAAACGGTGCTGATTATTTTTCTTCTCTTAAATTGCCTCTTAATGTGATCACTCTAAAGGCTAAGAGCTTTCTCCATTTATGATAAAACACGAATAAAAACTGACAAAGAGATAAGAACCCTTTTTTAAGACCTCCCTAAAAGGCTGAGGAGTCTAAACAAATGGGTCCTGATTATTAGCTCAGGACAACCTATCATCACTGCTGCATGGACAAATTGCACTGCATGCCAGAGCACACTGAAGACACAATAATTTATCAGCCAGAAAGCAAAAAATTGCGCAGTGCATTGTGACTTCTCAGATCACATTTCTTGCCTTCAGGTCCTCCATTTCTGTCCTAAAGAGACGTTGCAATGCAGTATTAAAGCTGAAAGGGACTTGGGGGGGGTGTGTGGAACAAAGAAAGGCATCAGGTGGAGAAGTACCAAACTCTGAGCACTAAACTTTAAAGCCTAAATTAGGTATTCCATCGGGGGACTCTGGTAGACTGTAACTCAAAGCAAGAGTTGAGGTGGCCTGTAAATCCTGCTAACACAAACATCCCATGATTTCCCATCAACTATTCCAAGAGCCTACAGAGACTAACCTCTGAGAAAGGTAGTGGTGTGAAGGAATGCTCTCCTGTGTGCAAAATCTGTGAAAATGTAGGAAAAATCTGGTGGCAGTACTTAAAGGGAAAAGAAAAAGTATTCCTTTTACCACCCTTAACAATTTAGAATAGGAAGGCAGCACAACAGGAAAGTCAAATGAGTGGATCTCAGGGGAGTACACTTCAGCAGTCCCAGAGGATTGTCAGGAGAGGTCTCCAGAGCTTTGGTATAAGGAAAAAAAAACACATTAAGGAGAGACAGAAGATCTTTAATGAAATAATTTTTATGTCCTTAAGTGCCAGCTGTTTCACAGTGGAGGAAAGACAAGTGGTGCAGTAACCTTGCCTAGACCATGAGCTCTTCACTGACCTGAAGCATGAGAAGGAAGCAAACTAGCAGTGAAAACGAAATCAGATTACCACAAAAATGTACAAAAGTCCAACAAGATCAGATTAAAATACAAAGTGATACTCCTTAACAGTGTTCAGGGTACCAAGTTGGATGTAACCAGGAAGAAACATTAAGAAATCATTCAGTAAAGGCATGAACAATCAAGGAAGGCTCAAGAGTATTCTGCCGTGAAACTGAGCATGAAAGCCATTGATGTATGTGGTCAAAAAGGTTGAGTTGTTAATGCTTTTTTGTGTGTTGATCATCACAAAAGGCAAGTCTTCATCACATGGTATCAGCTCCAATTCCAGCCACAAAAGAACAGCTAAGTCTTTGAATGGAAAAAAACTCCCCCAATTAACAAGTATTTGTTAGATTCAGTTGTTTTCAAATTGCCTTGATCTAATGAGCTCCATTCCAGAGCAAACCTAAAGGTTTGACTGATGAGATCTAGAGCTCTGAGCAGTTATTTTGATTACTCATCAAGAGAGGTAAATGTGATGTCTAATACCTTACCCATTCTCTAGTTTTTTATTTCTTAAAAGACATTAAAGGAGAATTAAGTGAATTAGAAACACCCAGTTAAACTTTAATTTCTGGAACAAATGATGAGATATTTGTATAGAAGGTAATTATTAACACCCAGCAGAGATTGGTAGGGGGAAAAATCTCACACCAATCTAATTTCTTTTTGGGACCTGGTAACAGAGAGAGAAAAGACAAGAGATGTACAACTCGACTTCGGTAACAGACTTCAGTAATGTGTTCTTATGTGCTGCAAATGCAGACAAATTAGACTGAGGTAAAAAAAAGGTTCAGACTGGTAGGAACACTGTTTTAGAGATTAATTCACAATATACAAACAGTAATCCTAACTGATAATGAAATATTGATATGTATAAGAAAAATTAAGGTGCAAAATTATCTTTCCATTTTATTTAACAACTGGAAGGCTTCAGGTCTGGGTGCTCATTTCTGGATGCCACACAAGGACTAAATAGAGCAAGTCCAAAGGGAGCAGTGGAAACTGGGAGGACTCAAAACCACCATCCACAGAGGCCTACCCATGGCACTGGTGAGAAATCCTAAGAATCTTCCATGTCAGAAGCCTCCAAGTAGTAACTTTCAATAAAGATACAGAAAAGTGTAACTGTCCCTATTCATGTCACATTTTAAGATCAGTTCCAGCTTATCTACTCTGGAAAATTAATCTTTTGTGTTACATGTGTTTCAATCAATTAGCCCAAAATGATTAGACACTGTCATGGCGGGGTACAATTTTACATTAAATATATGTAAAAGTGTGTATATCTAAAAATACATATGAATATACACATATATACACACACACACAAAACCCAATGTAGTATGTCCTCAGTACAAGCCCATACATTTATATTTCTTAGAATTGTCTTTATTTATGCCAAACTAAAGGGTCAGCCCAAAAAAGCTAGATAGATAAAATAATGACCTCCCATGCTGCAGCCTGGCATGGGTGCTGGCACATGCCATTAATAGGAACACCTCCAATCTCTAGAAAACTGTTCCTATCCCTGCATGGTTCTGAGTCATTGTTTAGCCCTAACTAACACCACATCAATATTCAGTCTGTGAACTCAGGGCCTGGGGAGACCTCCATGTCCCACAAGTTGTTACTCTTTGCCCTGCTCTCTTCACCAACTCATTCACTACCTGTTTTCCACAACCCAATCACATTTCCAATTAGCTACATCCAGTAGGATTATTACTCTTAAATTCCCTGTTTACAGTTATTTTAAAAAATTACTCCACACTTAAAAACTTGTGTTTCTTTGGTAATTGCAGCTGGGATGTATTGAAGAGTTTTAAGACCTGCTCCTGGTTGAAAGCTGGCAGTGACTGTCCTTTCAAAGAGCCTGTTGCCCATAGGAGGATTTCTGCCCTGGACAATCCCACAGAAGCCATGATTGCTCTGTGTAGGGCTCCCCTTGTACAGGGCACAGGTAATTTTAAAGGATCATGACTGTATTTAAAGATGCCAAGGCCTGCCCTCAAAGCTACATTCTGGCAATCTACACTTCACACTATGGCTAGACTTCTCATGATGTCCCCATTCTCTCCCCTTCAACACTGTTATCAACTTGATGGAACCACAGAATGTCCCAAATCAGAAGAGATCCATCAGGATGGTCAATGCCAACTGCTGGCCCCGCACAGGACGACCCCAAGAATCCCATTGTGCTTGAGAGCAGTCTAAATGCTCCCTGAGCTCTGTCAGGCTGGTGCTGTGCCCACTGCCCAGTTCCAGTGCCCAACCACCCTTCGGGTGAAGATAAACCTCCCCTGAAACAGCTTCAGGCCATTCCCTCGGGTCCTGTTGCTGGTCACTGCAGAGAGGAGATCAGTGCCTGCCCCTCCTCTTCCCCTTGTGAGGACGTTTAAGATCACAATGAGGTCCCTCTTCAGTCTCCTCTGTGCTGAACAGACCGAGTGCCCTCAGCCTCTCCTCACACAGCTTCCCCTCAAGGCCCTTCACCATCTTCATTGCCCTCCTTTGGACACTGTCTAATGGCCCGATGTCTTCCTCACACTGTGGCACCCCAAAGTGCACACAATGCTGAAGGTGAGGCCTCCCCAGCACAGAGCAGAGAGGGACAACCCCTCCCTTGCTCAGCTGATGCTGTGCCTGGTGCCCCTCAGTGCAGGGCTGGCCCTCCTGGCTGCCAGGGCACTGCCCACTCGCCATCGACCAGGACCCCCAGACCTCTGTCTGCAGCCTCTCCTTCCCCAGATGGAAAAGCTTCCCTTTCACGCCCTCAGCTCATGCTAGTGCTAAAATCTCCCTGCTTGCAGGCGTGACAGCTCAGTTGATCTCCTGCTATGCCAGCTCCAGCACAGCTCTTTGCCCCTCTCTGCCTGCACCCCCGACACCGCTGCAGCAGCTGCAGGGCTGTGCCACCCCTCGTTATTGCCAGCAGTGCCAAGCTGGAGGCACTGCTGTCACGGAGGATGGCAGCAGAGTGCAGAGCATGACAACAGCAGCAGCAGGTGGGCAGAGCAGAAAAGGCCAGATTACTGTCTATGTGATTATTGTCATTTATCTCAAGTCAGGCAGAAGGCAGAACATGCTCTGCCTTTGCTTGTTCCTTCCCTCTGCTGCTACAGAGCAATCCCTGAAAACACTGTGCAGGGATGTTATGCACTTGTTAAGCTTTGTTGTAAGCACTGAAAGCCACCACTGTCAGAGCAAGTAATTGCCCCTTACAGCAATCACAGGTTTTTCTCAAACACATGTGCTGCCTGAAAATAAACAAGGAGACATCCAGTGTTAGAACCAACTTGAAAAGCTGTTGGATTTTTACAAATTCAACATGTGTGTTTTTCTGCCTTGCAGTGCATTGGCCAGAGCAACATTTGAAATGTAAACAGGAACTTCATCCTTCCAGCTCTGCCTTCTCGAGGCAGCAGGAGTGTGATGCTGTCAGGGCAGCTGCCTGCTGGGAGAGCTGCAGGAAAGCTGCTCGACTCCAGCACAGAACTGCCAGAGCACAGGTGAGAGAGGAAGCATTCCCTTCTAATCCCAGGATCGATCTGAAACATGCTCTTGCATCTGGTTCCCATCTTTGCTAATTCTTCTCTCTTTTCCCCCTGATATTTAACAGAGTAATTCTGTGTCACAGCTAAGTGTTTTCAATTCCGGCTGTCAAATTTCTAAATTAAATCCATATATTTAAAAGCATACAGACTTATGTATCAATTCTTTGTATAAAAAATGTCATTTCTGAATCTTACAACAGACTTGCTAAATTTAGCCAGAAATCTTAACACCATCACAAATACAGCCTTCATTGCAACACATACTTTCCTCCTCCAAAACTGGATCCAAACTTTGCTCCTTGGCCTCATCATTAAGTTAAGAACAGATGATAAAATAAGACTCAGCCAAAGCCTGTGTCCATATGAAATGTAAATCTATTTTTATGCCTGAAAATATACCATATGCCTTGATTTTCATTCCATTGGTCGTGAACTAGAAACAAAATTGAGAAAAGATTTGATTTTGGAGGGAAAGTTTTTCCTTTCCACATTAAGGGAACAGAAAACTCTGTAGCCCAAATGAGGTTTAACAAAATCCTCCTGCATAAATCTATGGGCCTCTTGAGGGTTTTTTCATCACCTGCTCAGACAGGGGAGAGAATATATAACAAAGGGCTCATGGGTTGAGATAAGGACAGGGAGAGATCATCCAATTACCATCACGGGCAAAACAGACTCAACTTGGGGAAATTAGTTTAATTTACTACCCATCAAATTAGAGTAGGATAACGAGAAATAAAACCAGATCTTAAAAACACCTTTCCCCTACCCCTCCTTTCTTCTGGGCTTAACATCACTCCAGATTTCCTTTACCTCCTCCTCACCAGCAATGCAGGGGGATGGGGAATGCAGACAGTGGTTCCTGCCACTCCTTTTTCCTAGAGGATAAGATTCCTCACTCTCTTTTGCTGCATTGAAGACAGTCCTCCATGAACTTCTCCAACATCCTTCCCCAGAGGGGGCTACAGGTCTTCACGCACTGCTCCAGCATGAGTTCCATGCTTCAGAAACCAGCTTCTCCAGCATGAGTCCCCAGCAGGGTCACAATTCCTGTAAGCAAACCTGCTCCTCTCTCTGTGGCTTCCCATGGGGTCACAGCCTCCTTCAGGCATCCCCTTGCTCTGGTGTGGGGTCCCCAATGGGATGCAGGTGGATTTCTGCTATGGCACCCAGAGCATTCTCCTCCCTCTCCTTTGTCCTTGACCTTGATGTTGGCAGAATTTTTCCTGCCACATATTTCCCCTCTTTTTAGCCAGCTACAATCGCTGTTGCCCAGCAACCTTCCCCCCCCCCCCCCCCCCCCCCTTTAAAATTTGTTATCCCTGAGGTGCTACCCCTATTGCTGATGGGCTCAGCCTCATAGGGCTGGGATTAACTCTGTTGGGCATGGGGAAGCTTCTGGCAGCTTCTTACGGAAGCCACCCCTGAAGCCCCTCTGCTACCACAACCTTTCCATGCAAACCCAGTACAGGCATCATTGTGAATGAAAGATAATTACACATGAAAATTGTAGGGGCATTTAAAATGTGTTGTGCTGCTCATTTGTCTATCAGCTGCTGAAGGTTTTCAGGGCTGCCAGTTTCACATGAACACAGTTTACTCATCAGTAAAAGCAAAACTTTTTTGCTCCTGCTGTTTGTAGTATGTTCTGCTTGAAAAGCAGGCAGTTGGAGAGATCTGTATTGGAATATTAAGGAGGCTCCTGGTAGACCAAACATTCCAAGATCCCTGTGAACATGGGTTATGCATTGGCTATTTTTAGTCAGCAGCATAACTAGAGAGGCTTCACCTCACACCACACACCCACTGCTAAACAACTGTCTCCTGGTTACATGTGCCCCTCTGCCCCGAGAGCACACAAAATCCCAGGTAAGATTGACATAAAGGGTTTTCAATCTGTCCTGGAACCAGAAAATAGTGCCTTAATTCCTGCTTCCATTGCAATCTCCCTAACCAGCCTACTGGCTCCATACATTGGAATTTCAAGGAAAACAAGTAGTGAGTGTACAGAAGACCACTTCAAGCAGCTCTGAGCATTAGATTGCTGGCGTTACATTTGCCTTTTTTTTTTGCAGCTCTGGGAGCTCTTTGGTGATTTCCAGCAACAGGGCCTGAACACCACCAGTATGATTTCCTAAGACAAGCCTGATGCATGAACAGAGGTGGGTCTTTAGCAGGGTCTCTGACCTGACCCTCTGTCCTGTAAGAGCAGCCCCTGCCCGTGGCAGTCCTGCAGGGAGGCACAGCAGAGCCTGGGAAGTGTGAGTGAAGACTGAGAGTGAGCGAGGGCAGGAGTGCTGACACTGCTCGTTCCTGCACTCTGCTTTGCCAGGAATACCTTCTGCCAGAAGGCCAAGGTAGCAGCCATTCCCTCCAGCCCCAGATGTCACAGCTACAGATGGCCAATTCTAATGGGAATAACTGCATGTGAAGGTGTAGCCTCCACAGCTTCAACAGGGATGAGCAAACTTGAGCAAAAAAAATCCCACAGGAGCACATGCCACAGCCTGCACAGGTGGATCAGAACGCTAAAGGAGACCATTGCTTCACCTGGACAAGTTGCCCAACATTTACATGGTGAGAAATTTGAGAAAGTGTGGACCTGAAGCATGATTTCCCAGTGCCCAGTTGGCACCTACCCTCTCTCTCCCTCTCCTTCATTCCTGAGGGCCATGACAACCTTCCCTGAGCTGGGCTGTCCTGCTCCTCTTGCTGCATGCAGGCAGCAGGAGAGGACCTTGATGGCCCTGTATGGCAGGGAGGGACTGAAGGTCTGGAGACACAGCTTCTTACCAGGGCACCTTACAGCAGGGTCCAGGCTGTGCATTAGCCCTGGCCAAAGCCCAATCCCTGGAAGTGTTCAAGGCCAGGTTCTATGGGGCTTTGAGGAACCAGGTCTAGTTGAAGATGTCCTTGCCCATGGCAGGGAGGTTGAAAGAGTTGGCCTTTAAAAGGTCCCGTCCTACCCAAACTATTCTGTGGGAGCTGCCTGCTGAAACACACCAAGTACAGGGGCCCAAAAGCACCACTCATCTCATGGCAGGGTTAGCACAGAGCTACCTGGAACAACCAGCAGCAAAGGGGTCCCAAAAAGCCCACGGAGCTGGGGCTTCCCAGCTCTGCAGGCTGCTCTCCAGGAGGGAGAGAAAGGAGGATGTTTCCCACCTGCTGCAGAGCCCCCAGGAGCACCCTGGCTGTCCATGTACCCACCAGGCAGTGCCACCTCCCCTGCTCCTTACTGCCCCTTCCTGCCATTAGCAATAATTAACAGACTTACTGAGTTTAAAGCAGGGGAAAAAAATCCCCAAACTAACCCAAAAAACCCAACACCTCTCTGGTAATGTATCTGCCTCCTCCTTGACATATTAACTCCAGATACCACACACACACTGCTGCTTTCAGTCTGCATAAGATAAAAGGTGCGACAAGCCGACCTGAGGTTGCCATGGAGACCAAAAATCTTTCCCAGTGCCATGGAAACTGACTCCAGGATGTGCTATGAAAAGCTGACTGCACACCCTAGTTGAGCGGTTTCGTATTTTTAAACCAATTAACTGAGAGTTCAGTTAAATTAGTTGCTTTTTAAAGAAAGACACTGTCAAAATGTAAGAAATATTAGTTGGTGTCTTTTTTTCCCTTAGCCAAATAGAAGGAAAAAAAAAAAAAGCCTTACAGATATTACCAAGCTTCATTTGGTTGGTTTTGAAAATCAAAAGCCTTATCTCTCCACATAAGAAATTCCATCTTTATATATTTATAGTGAACAAGAAGAAAAGGATTGAGCATCTCTAAACCAGCCTCCCTTCCATGCTGTGCTCCTTGCATGTCCCAGGCTCTGACATCACTGGAAGTTTTAAATGGAACAAATAAGATTTCAGTAATACATTTGAGATAAACATTGCAAAAACTGAGATGGCAGCTGGACAGGGTATAGCAAGCATCAGCCACGTGCAGACACAGCTCAGTGAGAACAGAAACTCTCAATTCAGCCCTGGATTTCTGTGCCTCCGTTTCCCCACTTCAGTGAGGCACAATTTTTCCCTCTCTTCACAATACCCTGTGATACCAGTGGACTAAAATCTCCCAGATTTCATCAGCAGACATTTCAAATCTGTTTTTTTTTCCTGTTTTGAGCACATGCATCACAAACACACTCCTTACTGTGACACTTGATATCCAGAGCTTTCTGCCCATGAGGCTGCTACTGATAAACCATGAGTTTATCAGTACTTAAATCCAAGTATCCAAGATGCTGCTCCATCCTCTGATGGCAAACGTGCAGCCTGTAGGTGCTATTGCTTCAGGCTAGCAAGCAAGGAATATAACACAGCTTAATCTTTGCCACATGAGCAGGAAAGAGTGGAAGTGGACAGGCACAGGGCACGTAATAAATCTAAAATTATACACTCTCCAGGGTAATGCTGAAAGGGCTGAGAAACACCTGGGGAATACCTGCCATGTGCCTTGTTTGCAATGCTGTCTTCCTGAGCTGGGTTGGAGAGAGCTCACAAAGACAGCCACGTTCCCATGGCTCCTCAAGGGCCTCCCAGAAAAGTCTGCTAATCCAGAAATCTGGTTTGAATCCAGCTTGTGTATTTTGGGGGTCGGAAATCTGGCCCTTGAAAGTGAGAAGAGTTAAAAAGAAATAACGAGCATGTTCATTTCAGGGATGTAGGTGGCAGAGCTCTCCTACTGAAATTGTGTAAAAGACTGTCCTCGTTTGACCCAGTTGTAAACGGGTACCTGTGCTGTGGACTGAGAACTGGGCAGTCATGGCAGTCACACAGCACTTCAGGCAAGGAGAGGTGAACCCAATCTTGCCTCACTTTCAGGTTTGCCTTTTACCTGTTTGCCTGCATTTCAAATTTGTTCTTATCTCAGCAAAAGCTTCAGTTAGAAACGTCTCTGGAAGGCAGCAGTAAGTACTGCACAGCTCCTCTAGGCTCCCAGCACTTGTCCTGAGAGAAGCCAGGAAAAAGGGTACTGAATCTGCAAGCTCTGATATGAACACTGCCACTGCTAATAAACAGCTGGTAAGAACTAAGAACATTTTCTTTGAGTTTAGAGTGAGCAAACTCAGGTTTCTGTATAAGGCAGCTACTGCATCAGGAGATGCACTGGGTAGGTCTAAAAAAATACTGAAAACCAACTCTACAGTCTTTTTTGGAAGACAATTCTTCTCTCATTTTTAGTTATTCTGCAATTAAAAAAAAAATCCCATTTCACTAAATACAAAGATATGTTATTTTGACAGAACTCCCGTAAGGCACATTCCTGCAGTATCACAGAAAGCCACGCAAAGAGGAAAAGGAATCACTTACACCACAAAAATACGAGGCAGATATTGCAGTAAACATGTTGCAATCACCATGGAGATACACCCCTAAAGTTTTTGACAGGTATTTACTCAGCAAGTCAGGAGTCTCAGCAAAAGACCTACAGAGTAGCAGCTAGAATCCATATGTCTCCTTCCTTCAATAAAAGGGAACAGTGGCTAGGAAATAAATAGTATGGACAGTGAATAAAAAAATAGGTGAGTAAAGAGTGCCAAGGAAGCAGATCAAAGATATTTTGATGGCAACTACTGGAGAACACAGCATTGGCTGATCAGCAGCAGGAATCCATCTCTAAGTTTTTCAAGAGATGCTAAAAATACCCACAAGTATAGGATGCCAAACCAGCCAGCTAGTTGAGGAGAAGCAAGAACAAAAGAGGAAAAAATCCCAACGTGTTACAGAGATGATTTATAAAGAAGCCAGCAGAAAAGGCAAACTGAGGATGTGCTTCCATCTCCTGCCCATGTTCTGTTCTGCCTCATATTTGCTGCACAATTTATTTAGAAAAGATTTTCTAAACACTTCCCTGCAAGTAAAATCATGGAATAGGCATTTGGTGCTAGAACAGATTCTTCAAAGAGGTCCCACGTCACAGAGACAAGCGCTCTAAACGTCTGATTTAACCACAGTGCCTCGATACACTTCAGTGTCGTCTCATCTGTGATTTGTACTCTGCTACTCCCAGTACAACTTTGGGTGGTTTATCCTCTGGTATGTGTAATGACATGCTCAGTTCTGTAAGAAAAGCAAATTGCCATGCTGGGTGGCTTTCCTTTTATCTGCCTAGGATGGTAGTGAAGTTTGTCTTAAACCAGATGATTAGTAAGATGTTTAAGCACACATCAGATTGAAGTGCAGATTGAAACATTGGCTGGGAGGGTGGATGTGTGCTTCACTAATGAAGCTACAGAAATCAAGTCTTAGTTTGTGCCGTAGATGATATTTCTTGAGACTCAGAATTAAATAACAGACGGAGATGGATGAAGTATGCCTGTCTCTGAAAATAGCTACCCATTCTTCTTTATCCTGCTGTAAAGTCAAACATACTCTTTTGAAAATATTCTGCATCCTGAATTGCTGTAGCTACATTGGGAAATAGTTCTTTGTCCACTATGAATATCCTAGAAGTAGAAGCTTCCCAGATGCAAAAGAAATGACAAATAAGATTAATAACAATAAAGAATTCACAGCTTCATTTCCTCCGTTCCTGACTAAATGTAATGCTAATTGTGTGTAAGCTGGATGAAAACAGTACTCACTTAGAAGACACAAAAACTTCATTTTCAAGAGTTACACTCTAACTAAATGGAAGTAAGTGGCAAGCAAATGACATACACTTCCACTAAAATGGAAGGATATGCCATTTTAGCATAGGCATACACTTCCACAACCACAAAGAATTATCTGCATTTTTGTTCTCATCTAAAGCAAATCTCAAAACTTTCCAGCTAGCTTTTGATCAGTCAGGAACCCCACGTTTATTCCACTTACAAGTTTCTGCACTTCTGTACTGAGCTTCAAAAGATCACGAAAAATCCTACTGTCAAAACACTCGTAACTCCTCGGAAAGAGGTAATTTCCCAAGTTATTATTGGCAAGCGTGCTACCTGGAGATCTCAAAATATGAAATACATGCAGGTAAAGTCTGCCACCATTCACACCCAAAATCCTACCCTGGAGCTCGGTCAGGTATGACTAAGGGCAGAACTTCACTTGGAGTGCTTCATCAAATTAACTGACTTCACTGCTCTTTTCTTTCCAGCTACCCTGACATTTTACCTGTTTACACTAAATGCACATTAAGAGCTGTATCAACAGCAAAAGGGCAGCTGGCACAGCCTGTGTTATGCATTAGCAATCCCTAGCATCACTTTGAGCAAGCAGATAAGCAGCACCAGCCAAAAGAAAAGAAATGACAGAGGTTGCAGGTTTTTTCCCCTCTCCCTTCATATTGTGGTAGAAAAATCAAAGGAATGCTTTGCAAGCTGATGTCCTGAGAGAGGGAAGAAAACTTTCTTAAAAGCCTCTTTGGTGAAAAAAGGGCATCTTCAGGTACATTACCACAGGAAAATCATCATCCTGAGCTGCTCCCTCCAGAGCCAGGCAGAAATTAGTCATGGGCAAAGCTCAAACACCTTGAAGGTTCAGATGGGCATTTACAATGTCAGATACTTATCATAATCCCTTGACTCTGCAGAAGAGTCTGTATTGCGGTTTCCTGATGCTTCTGCACAAAGTGCAGAGATAGGAAAAATATGAAAAAAAAGTGGCCAAACATTTCTGAGCTACAAAGAGAGCTCCATTTGAGGTTTCTGGGAGGACTGCAGCTAGCTGTTATTTTATCTAAGCTTACTTTTGTATCCCTGAACAGCTTTCATGGTGGGACTCTTTGGAATTCTTCTAATCCTTTAAGCTACAAACACTACCTTAATATTCTAACCTGTTACCTGAAAACCCTTAGGTTCCATTTTTTTATTACAGAAAAACAAAGAAGAATTGCATAGATTTTTGTGTGCTAGCAGAGACTTCACTGATTTAGGAAAAAGACAGGCAAAGTGGTCACAAACAATCATTAGTGTAGTGAAATAATGTCTTGTAGCAGTGAATCAAGGGAAAGAATCACTACTGTGGGCAATGCACTACAATATATGATTATGAGAGAAAGCAGAAATAGCCAGGAAAATAGTTCTACAGCTCAGTACAGGAAGACACAAAAGCGAATATTAACCATAATTATTGCATTGTTCACATACTAAATCTCACTCATTGGACTACATTCAAAACATCATGCAAGCAAAATAGGCTTCAAAGAAACATATAACATGGTCATATTTTTCCATGGCTTATCAAAATTGTGCCAGTGCTCGTGGATCTGCAAAAATGAACTAAAAGATTACACAAAATATGAGCAGATAACTATTGGTTCAGAAAGACACTTAGGTAGATGGGGGGGGGAAGTTTCTAGCCCTGATAGATCAGTCCCTAGACAGAAATATTGATGCTTACATTCCTAGGGGAAGTCTGTATTATGAAGAGGAAATTTCAAACCAGAGCTGGAGCAATGATGTATATGAACAGGGGAATTAAAGCAACGGGGAACCAAAGCAAGGAAGAGATAAAAGAGATCACACCAGGCCCAATCACCTTCTCCTAGGAAAGTTTCTGATAGAAAAACTTTCCGTGATCTATTTTTTGTTCCAGTTCTGCTGAAAACAAGAAATTATTCCATTTTTGTGTTTCTAAAGACAATCCCTCTCTGAATTCACAAAGAGGATCTAATTGTATGTGGGGCCACAAAGAGTTTGTATAAACAATATTTAATTTCTTTGCACTAACTAGCCCAGTAGTAAATACATTCACTCATCTAATTTGGTATCTTCTTTGCACTCTTTATTTCTTCTACAAGACCTAGTGAGTTTATCTGAATACAATCTGTCTTTGAAAAGTGTTGTACTAAAATGTTGTACTGCTTTAAACAAACAAACCAGAAAGCAAAACAAAATCCAAAAAAAGGCTAAGACTTTAAAGGATTCTTTACCTAAATCTGATAAAATTTTACACAGAAAGGTAAAAATTCTGAAGAAAAAAACCCACATGAAACACAGTGTAATCTGCATTGTTCTAATGGTAAGTCAGGCTTCCCAGAGTGAAGAGTTGCAGGTACATCCCAAATCCTTGAAGTTTGTCACTATTGTGGAACAAAGTAAAAGAATTCTCCCCTTAGAATCTAAAATGTAGTTTTTGAAGTGACAGATCAAATATGACAGCACAAATTTTAGAAAAGAAAAATTGAAAAGAAATCCTCAAAGTCAAGTTTTTAAACTTTTAAAACTTAAAAGTAACTTTGAAGAATGATTTGCTTGCACCATACTATAGTTGTACTATTTCTGATATTTAGAAAACTCAGAGCTATGTGGTAGCATTCTGCTGCTACTGGACATTTTTTCTCAAGTGGTCACAGATATGCTTCATTCAGAATATATATTTTGTAAGTCATACAATAAATAAGAACATTAAACTCACAGCACGGGAGAATAAAAAAAAGCAGGCTGCATTACTGCTGAAATATTTTAAATAAAATGGTACAGATTTTCCTCACATAGATTTAACATCAGAAGCTCAAATAAAATTACTGTAAAAATGGACAACAAATGTAGCTGTTTCACTGGTAAAATGAAGATAAACACCTTGATATTAAATGCCTTTACTAAGAAAAGAATGACCAGCCTTCGTTTCTAAGCACCAGAAGTTTATGAAAAACAGCAGGGAAAAAAAAAGTAAAATCAAAGAGCCTGTGACACCAAGCCAGGATGAGTTCATGTGTAACAAAAGTTTAAGAGCTTTTAGCTCCTTGGATAGTTAATGGTCCAGTGGCCCGGCATCGTGGGTGCTTTTCACGTTACCAAAGCCATTTGCAATTTATTAAAGTGTTCCAAAAATTCAGGCTCCAGAAGAGGCATGAAGGAACATGCAAATCAAATATTTTGACATCAGCTCTGCCAAACAGCAGGGACTGAGCCTGACTGCAAGACAGACTGAAGGAAAACCCTGAGCCCAGGTTATTCTGGTTAAGGGTTGCTAATGCAGTGTTTCCTTGGAGCACACAGCTGCTCTGCACAGAACAAATATGAATAGCTTTGTCTCTTCTCTACACATGTAGAATCTCTCCATGAGATTATCTAAGAGTAACTAAGAACGACATTGGGTTCATGCAGGTTTTATTCCAGCTGTCCGTACCCAAAAGGCATATCCAATTATAAGTTCGCATCCATTCCTACTTTTGTTGTACAGGAAGTCCAAATAAAATACAAACAAAAAAACACCAAACCCAACACACAACAAAAATCTTTATTGTGTTTGAAGTATGTGAAAACAGATGTCCCAGACAGTTGAGAAATGGCCAACTCGTGTATTGTTCAGGGAAATTTAATTATAAACAACCAAAGACCTATTTAAGCCACATGTTTTGATTTTAAAAATAGGGTAAAAGAGCAGATATATTCTTCTTGTTACCTTCTTGCTTCAGGCCTCTGCATCTATGGTAACACAGTTACCATCTCAGGACTAGAATTGATCAGAATTTTCATAATTACATTCAGCCCTAACAAATCAAGTGCCTTGTTCTGTGTTTGGTGGGGTTTTTTCCATTTGAATTTTATAGAGTTACTGCCTCGATCTCCACCCCACCATAAAATGTTTTAAGAAGAATTGCTACTAAATGGCTTCTTTTTCTTGTCCTCTTTACTATGAATCCAATCAGCTAGAAAATCCTGTATAAAGCAGGGTCAGCTATGGATTACTTTCCACATCTTTCCCTGTGTCTCCTTTGATCAGTTACATTTTATTGAGAAGCATATACTGGGCATTACAGAATCAGAGCACAGTGAAGCAGTGAGGGGGGTTTGAAGCCCTGCCTTACCACTGGGCCTTCTGCAGTTGCTACATTAATTTTGCTGACTAGCAAACTCATGGAAAGGCCAAGAAAAAGTGATTTTGTATTATCTTCCAGTTCTCATTTGCTATCTAGTGGCTTTTGTTTTGAATAATTAAGCACGCGTGTCACCTATGTAATTCCCTTGTACAAAAGGGAACCCTGGCTAGTTCTCCCACACCAGGAGCCTGCAGTGCCTAGCCTTATTAACAGGTAGAATAAAGGGAGAAATTAAAAAAAAAAAAAAAAAAAGAGAATAGAAAAAAAAAAACAGAAAAAAAAAGATGGTCGCCTTCGGTTATAAGGACATAGAGACAACCACATAATTGTGCTAAGAATGAAAGACAGAATTTAATCTTTAATATGTAAAAATAAGGAAAAGAGCTAATTTATACCAAGTAGCAACCTCAGAACTGGAGAAGGCAAACAAAGGAATGCAGCTGCCTTTGCTGCCTGGAGTGAGTGGGAGCCAAGGCATGAACAGCTTGGGAAGGTCCAGGTTTTAGACTCCCTGTGAATTGCTGAGGTGCAGATCAAGTAAAAGCAAACTCTTTGTGTATCACACTTGCTGAGCATTCCTGACCAAAGAACACACCTAATTTTCTTGTGCTGGCAGATTGTGTGGCAGCTCATGTACCTCACAAATAAGTTTACCACATTGAGCAGATACTATAAAACCCCACAAAAGAAAGAGGGATTCTTGGCTGTCGTAACAGCCTGCACTGTCTGGAACACATTGCCTATAAACTAAGAGGACAGATAACAAAATCTGTCCATTGGAAATCACTGGAACGTCCCCAAAACCCAGGGCACACAGGACTTGCCAGGTTTCTAGAACAGAGAAAACAGATTTTCAGTTCCCTTAGCCAAATTTTCAAAGCTATTGAGAAGACTGAAAGGGCTAATAGAGCCAAGTGAGATTTTCAGACACAACTAACCAAGTCAGGCATCCATCTCCCCAAGCCTAACCTGCTTAGGCACAGATCTGCATCTTCAGATACCTGTCGGCCTTCAAACTCTGGTTTCTTGCCTCTACAATTCAACCTTTTAATCTGCTTTTTGCCTATTCTTCCTTACATCTAGGTTCTCACAAGATGCAGTAGGCTTTTGACCTTGGAAAAGGGATCCTGGAAAGCTTTTTTATGGAGTGTTTTTTAAAGGAGGGACTAAGCACAGAGTAATACCTCTGGAAAGAATAGGCTGAGCAGTATTCTTTTTTTCTTTCTGTTTAACCAGCACAGCTGTAGATTATAAGGAGTTTGGTTTCATTACATAACAACCCATCATTGTTCTCTAATACATTATCTCATCAGGAGGCCCCATTTCAGAGAGGCTACATAGACACACATTTCTTAATAGCAGAGCTAAGTGGCAACGTGGTCGAGTGGATTAATTATATAAGCGGCAACTAGGCTTTCCTGCTTGTAACACAATTTTAAGTTTACATCCTTAAATCAAATATTTAGACTGCTAACAGTGTTGACTTTAAGAGATCTGTAATGTAGCTTATTTGTTGAAAAAAAATATCATTTGCCTCTTTAAGAGCTTTTTAAATTGTGCTTATCCTCCCTACAATCAAAAACCTTTGGGATGTCAAATTAATTTTGAAAGCCTGCAATAAAGACCTCACAAATTTTAGATATTTAAGATAAGCCAAAATAGATGAATTAAAATTAGACATTTGACACAATTATTCTCATTAATAAGGAAAAACAAAAGAAGGAAAAACTAAGTAGAATCTTAGAGTTCTTGCCAACTTTGGCCTTCAAGTGAGTCTAAAAACACCTAAATAAAGGATTTCAATCAAAGTGGTACCTGGCTGCTGACTGGAGTAGAAGCAGTGATATTCTAAGAGACCCTTGGGTAGAACTTCTTCTGCTCTACCTGGAAAAGCTTTACATTTTTTGTTATGAAATATGGTATGAGACTATGTATATAACACACATTCTTATGTCTTCTCCATATGGTACCAATCCTTCTATAAACGTACACCATGTAGCTATCAGGATTTATGAACAATGTGTGCAAGTCAGACCCCTGAAGTCAATTCTAAAATAAAGCATGGTAGATACATCCCATATGAATACTTTCCCAGACTCTCAGTTCTTCTGAGATTTTTATTCAAGAGCAGCTAAGAATCAAGGCAGAGAGGACTTATACTCTTGTAGAATCAGAGCACCTTATCAAATTACCCTAATTGTTTCACGCTGGGATTTACGAAGGCTTACAACAAAATTTCACTTTTTAAACAATGCTGTGATTTACCGTAGTACAGTGGGAATGGAAGGAAATAGAGGATTGTCCCACTCTGATTTTCTCATCACTTGTGGCAGAGCCAGCCTCAGTAACCAGAGCCAATCTGGTTTTGAGGGCTGAAAGCTTTCATGCTGCTCCTTTCACCACATACTTTTCATGTATTTGTTGGTTCTATTTACTCCCTCTCTGGGCAGGTTGAATATGGATGTGGAATGTGCTTCCTTCATATCTCCTTATTGCCTGCAGTTTCCAACTTATTCCCTCCAGATTAGCAACTGAATACTGTTTGTATTAATTGATTGATACACATTGTCCTTCACAATAGGAATTGTCCTATTTGGTCAAATTTATGAAATAGACTGACAGCAGCTATTCAGGATCAAGGTAGCTGCTGCCAGCCAACAACAAAGACTCGACTTTCCTCAACCCATAACCAAAGCCTGTATATTCATGAGAAAGATCATCTTGGCCCTTAGCCCACTCATAAATTAAGCCTGAACCAGATTTTGAATCCGACAGGAAAAGATCTTTTCCATTCCACCTGATCCTAATCTCATTTGCATTGACTTTTCACTAGTGCTGATTCTGCTAGCTTTATCAGGAGTGTTCCTAATCTTCATCACTGTAGATAAAAATAAGAACCTTATACTTCAGGTTTAAAGTCTGAAGATCCTTTTCCATCTTGAAAAATTTGCAATTCACTCTGATTCTATGCATGTTAGTGAAAATCTGGAGTAGCTCCAGCTGGAGACTATAACTTTTTGGCAAGAAGATAGCGAGAGAAATTTAGCAACAGTTTCTTTTGCTCATGTAGCAGACTGCAGCTCCAGTAAAGAAAATAGTATTAATGGTCAAAACTGTAAATTCTAAAATCTTTCATCTCTCTTAGCATGGAAAAGGAATTACACGGAAAAAAATTATTTTTATCATGATAAACCTTATGGAAAGGAGATTCTTTTGTAGTTGAAGACTGACTTGACATCAGGAAAGGGATAATGGAACTTTCAGAAGATGCTCTTGCCAAATCAGCTTAGTTAACAGACTCTAAAGAATAGTAGCACAGCATATTTAAGAGGAAAGGTATAAAAATTTTTAGCAATAATTTTTATTATCACAATTCATATCATTCTCTTAGAACTTGCAGCTAATTTTTGCACAATGGAGGGGAAAGAAATGCTAAAAATGTTGGCTTAAATTGAAAGCCAGGCCTCCCACAGAATCATTTCAGATAGCTAAGATTATGCACAGTATGAGTTACAGGGTTAGTAATGTAATTTGAATAAAACTTAACAATTATCTCTGAGCTACAGATTGTCACAAAGTAATGCTTGATGGACAGAAGAGAAGAGATGGAAGCGATAATATTTAATAGCAAGGAATCCTCTTCTTGTCTAATATTTGAAAATAATCTATTAGGTCATCTTTTCCTTAGCAGATGTATTGGTTCCTGCTATTATCACTATTCAAATTTCCTCCTTTGGGATGGAAAAGAGTTTTGTCCAGGAATTCAGGGCAAAATTCAGGATTCAGGCTGCCTTCTACTGAAGGAGCAGGCAGTAGTCATGCTCTGGAGCTGACAAGACCAAAGGATCCAACTAATGGGGTCCCAAGGGACAAGAAGTGAGCCCTAACCAGAAGTCTTCTCTCCATTTCTTGAGCTGGAATCCCTGTCTTTTTTTTTTTTTTTTTTTAATTTTTCCAGGCCTAGTCTGAACAAATTCACTCTCTTTTTCACCTCTCACGTGTGTTCTCCTTCCCTGGTTTTGGTTTGTTTGGGGTTTTCTTCTTGTGTGCATGTGGATCTGAGAAACTTTTTCCCCCTGTGGAAACAAAGGGGCCATGCAATTGCCTTCACTCAGGTGTACTGCAGGACAATGATGCCTCATTTCTCTACTAAAAGAGTAGTACCAGTGTTGTTCAATGGATTTACAAACAGGTACAGTTTCAGAGAGAAACTACACTAATCAAAATCAAATAGGTTCCACAAATGAACTTTCAGATACTATTTGTGGTGATTTTTCTAGCTTCAATGACTGTTTTTGCTTAAGCCTGGGTTTGATATGGGGAATTGCTGTGATTTAAGTTGCTTTGGCTCGAGACTGAATGACAGATAAAAAGGAGAGCATCAGCCAGGAAGTCACATGAATGCAATAATTTCAAGATTGTCCAAGAAATTAAGTGTTAAAAAAACCCCATGGGTTGGCCTTAGTGTAAAAGCTGCAGGGAAATTTTAATATTTCTTTTATCCTTTCCATTGGAATATGAAGTCAGATGACATTTGTGGTAAGATGATAGATTGACCACTGACTTGAAGAAATTTGCATTCAGTTATGCAAACTTGATTTCCTGTCATTAATCACTGCACATCACAGGTTGATCACTCACCAAAAATTGGCATCCATTGCTCAAAGACTCAAATAATTGCCATTTTTAATGGCACTTTTCATGAACCAAGTATGTGCCAACACATGCATGTATTACAATGTACAGAAGTGCCATTTTGGGGGAGAATACAGACATCCATCAGTAACTGCTGTACATACTCTTCTGCTACCCTCAGCACACTGAGCAATGTCTTTGTGGAAATGCTGGCTCTGATCAGTCATCTTGACAAAGCCAATGCTATCTAAAACTTTTGCTGAGGGAGCAGAGACAACTGAAATTCAGATGAGTGGTATCCAGTGAAGCCTGGATGCCTGTTCCCAATGGTTGTGTGGGAAAATACTCAACTTGGGTGAATTTTGTCATACATCTTAACACCTCCAGCAATGAAAAACTGATGTACTCATTAGTGTTTACAAGGCAATGTCCTTTTTCAGGTAGCCTTTCAGTTTGGACATTCCTGCATTGTCAACTGCGGAGCTAAAAATGCTGCTGAAAATAGTGGCCAAGAGGCCAAAAAGGAGATGGCTCTTGAAGGCACATTGAGAACAGACAGCTCCAAGAACGCAGGTATCTCAGACAGGTTTATTTGCTAGAAAGAGGCTTTAACTTTTGGACAACCCTAAAGTGGTCAGACAGTTGGATTAGATGATTTTTGTAGGTCCCTTCTATTCTACTCTAACCTCCTGGCCTCATGGAAGATAATTGGCTCAAAAGAATCTATGTACCACTTCAAGTGCTCAGAGAGTTTAACAGATTATACAAATATTACAGACATTAAAATAAAGGCTACATAAAAGATAAATTGCTTTCTTTTTTAATAATCTATCTAGAAGTATTTTACTCCCGTTTCATTTAAAGGACACTACATCTAAAAGGCTCCATGAGTTAGCTGTCCAAATCACTTCATGGACTCCTTTGTCTTGAACCATAACTGAAGGGTGCTCTGAGCTTACCAAGAAGTTAGTTTCTCAACTCACTCCACTTACAAGCCCATGGAGGGTCTTTTGAAATTCTCCCTAAATATCCAAACTACAAAATTAATTTTATTTGCATCACATAGCAACTCATTCTGAAATTGAATTTCTGGATTTCTAGAGATTCCTGTGCTTTCTTACCCTGAGAGTGGATAAATTGAATCTTTATCCTATGTCTCCCTGCTGCAGTTGACCAAAAGGCAGCCAGCCAAAACTGTTTGTGCACCCATCTGTTCTAATTAGGCCTAAGATCACCAATGACTGTCCCTCTGAATTCTGCCTTGCATTTTAATCTCCCATAATTTAGCTTTTACACCAATGACCTTTGAGTAAAAATATCCTTGCTTCATTCCTGGACTGTTGAGCTTCCAAAGCACTGTTATTCCATTACTAAGCATTCCAGTCTGCATTTGCACCTTGCATTTACTTGATCCCCAGCTCAGAACCCATGAAATTTTATAGCCAGTTGGACATTTCTGCCTTCCACAGGGAAATTCTTCAGAGGCTGGAGCTGAACACCAACGTGTAACATTCATCCTTTTTCAGTCTGCTCTTATATATCTCAATTGCATGTTATGTGCAGCTCTATAGCTGCTAAAAATTTGCCACTGTCATGAAGAGAGTCAAAAAGGTATCATTTGTAAACAAAACCCAAAAAACTTCAGGACCACATACACTCCTGTCCTTGCTATTTTAAAGAAACTTGCCCTTTGCAGAGAAACTGTTTCAGAAGATAAATTTAAATTATTATTAAATACTTCTCCCTGACCCACACCCCTTCTGTAAGCTTCTTACACATTACATTTTTTACTGTGGGAATAGCTATGTCACAGTGAGAGGATTATCTGTCCTAGAAACACATTAACTAACCAATAGACAGGGGATATGAAAAGAATGAAAAGGTTGACAAGCTACCCATTTTCATACACAAATAGATTGTGTAGTAAGTAACAATTTTGGGACAAGAGTTCCCTGGGAAAAGGAATGTGAAGGGTAAAAGGATTTCTATTTATATATTATGTTTCCATTTGTATTGTTCACTAAGTATGAAACCTCTTTTTTAAATCTATGTCTCCCGGTGTCTTGAAGAAGAACAGACTATTCCTGCCTGTCTGACTCATGTATCTCTGGGCAGTCAGGCCTTCTGACTCACTGGATAGTCAAAAATCTCAGATTAACAATAGTGCATGGCTGCTAAAAATAGGAGCCGTAGACCCCGGAATGGAACGTGGGCAGAAATAAACACATTTCCTCTGAATACCTGCAATCAGTAAAACATAAACAAAAGTGTTTGCATTCTGCTCCTTCCCCTGCATTCAATTTTTTTGGAAAACCAGGTCTGAAACTGCCTCTGCTACTGTTTCTGAACATCAGTAGGGGAGATCTCAGCAGTGACCATGCGTGTTTCCAACATGGAAGTAACCTGACTGTGTTTAGGAAGGAATGCCCAAACATGACTGTGATGGAGTCATATCCTAACCCACTACCCAAACCTCAGTATCTTTCAGGTCTCAGAACACACATCCCAATGCCCAAACACATTAGAAGTATCTTTGCTTACTTTATTTTCCCTTGCTTTTGGTTCCTGCCAGCAAGTTAGCTATTCTGAATTAATCAGGACAGATTTCATAAAGATACACTGAAATAGATGATCTGTCCATAAAATTTTGCATATGTTACTGCTAACTCTTTAAAGTGGTGTGATCGCTCATGATATAAAATATGAAAGTAAACTAAACACTGTAATCTGGTATTTAGTCCTACAAAATTTCCAGGAAAATCCATCACAAAAGGCACAGAAATTATTCACACTGCCTTTTATCCTGCATCTGGTGTTGATGCCAAGACTGACAGTTCACTTGTCCATCAGCATGATGGATTTGCATTAGTGTTTCAATTATATTCATTCAAACCAACAAAATTAATCATCCTACCTGTGCGACAAAATTTCACAGAACTGAAACTCCAGCTGCCTTCTGAGTTGATATGGTGAAGGAATTCTGATCAAATACAGAATTGGGGCATGTGATGAGCAGGAACTCCTAAAGATTAAACTTTTGGTCTCCTGCATCAGCACATTTTCTTGCACAGCAACTTCAATATCCTTGACACTGTCTCAACACTCTTACCTTGTAAAATGGCCCACATGGGTTACCTAGAAACCAGGATTATCGATGCCAAACAGCATCTGACTGCTCAACTTTACAGTTGGGAAGGTTAGAGAATTGCTAACTTCAAAGAAAAACTAAGTATAAGAACTTCCAAAAAATCCTATCAAACAGCCAGCTTTGGAAAGCAAAATTTTAGGCTTGAAAAAGAGATTTTAAAAACTGTCAGAATTGAATAGACAGCAGTGCTTTAATCAGGTTCTAGATTTTGAGATGCAACCTCGGAAAAAAAAAAACCAAATGAAATAAAGAACTAAAGCAACACAAGAACCCAAATACAACCAAAAGACCCCAAAACACCAACCCAACACATAGAGAAGGAAACAGGTCTCTAAACACTTTAAAATTTTTCTTACCCTAAGTACTTGCACTTATGTTCACAACTGCTTCTACTGGGCAACCTGCTTTTAAAAATACTTATTCCACATTGTTTCAAGAAGCACTTTTTGGCTGTAATTAGAGATAATGCTTTATCTGGCAACCCATTTTTGTTGGTCCCTGGATGGAGCAGCATTTTAAACGAAGCTGGACTAGAGTGAAACAGAAAGGACGTGGTCATGCACAGCCAGTAGAGCTGCAAAATAGATATTGAAAAAAAGATGGGAAAAAGTCCATAGAACTCTGAAAAATGAAATAAGATCAGCAAGGACTGAGATGCTTCAATGCCAGAAACCAGTTCTACAACCCACATTGTCCAGTCTTTGACTTCTTTCTTAACTCCTGTCAAGTCTAGGCAACATTGCTTTGTAAGAGAGTGGTAAAAACCTGGCATGGCTGCCAAAAATTATCCAAGATTGACTAAAAGACTGAAATGGCTTCTATTCAATGCACCATTGAACTGGCTCTTGGGAGGAATAAGTAGACAGCTACGTGAACATGGAATCTTTGACAAGAGCAGAAGTTATCGTATTTATGTCACAAGTAACAAAAATGAAGTGCTCATTCTTAAACTGTTGGTCTACCCTAGGCAAGAATGTCACATACATTAAGAACACTGATAGTTGATTAGAACATCAGCTTTCCATCATCTTTAGATGGAATTTAGGTTGAAACTACAACCCTTCTGAATTAAATCAGAGTTTTCTCAGAGAGCCAAGGAATTAATTGCAGGATTTAGAGCTTGCTTATTCTGGCACAGTCTTTGTTAACACTTGAGAGCATGCTCTCACGGGTTTTGAAGTCTCCATGTCATGGTAATCAAATGACCTTGACATATTTCTTTTTTTTTTTTTCTTCTCTTCCTTCCCCTCCAGTTTTTGTTTTCTGAGTACACTCTGAAATT
The DNA here is from genome assembly GCA_020086605.1 of Lanius collurio. Classification (NCBI taxonomy): domain Eukaryota; kingdom Metazoa; phylum Chordata; class Aves; order Passeriformes; family Laniidae; genus Lanius; species Lanius collurio. The sequence goes on along the minus strand of JACBWW010000009.1, from coordinate 19,744,420 downwards.
ACAACCACGAAAACACTTGTAGAAATTACTAGGTGCTGTCAAATTTATTGATTTGATATTGGTCAAAACAAGAGATGGGATGAAGTGAAAGAAGTGGGTGCAGAGGTCCACAAAAATCCTTACTTGGTGATGCACAGAAAAAGTGAATGCTGGGAGCAGCAAGATGCACCATCATTCTCTAACAAGACCTGTACTGGTTTTGAAAGAAGAAACTTGAGCTACTTCCTGTCATCATCTATGTCTGGATCATGTGTCAAGGAGATCTAACCTGTTACAAATGGCCTGTCTAAACAAGTATATTTTGGGGGTTTTTACATTACTATAAAGAAATAAACAGAATTCTTATTCTCCTCTCAGTTCCCACCACACTGTTATCCATGTAACGGGCACCCTTGCTGCCAAATGACCTTCCTGGCAGTCTTGGCAAGAGATAGAATTATTAGGCCAGTAATGATAATTTCTTTATGATTTATGCCAAGGCAGCTTTTACTATTGCATACTTCATCCTCTCAAAAGCATACATTGAGTGTAAAAAGCTCAAGCAGAGCAGTAGTACTAAGCATACTTCAGAACAGATTACTCGAGTGTATTTTAATCTTTCAGGCAACATTTTTTTAAAAGTCGCTTTAGAATGAAGTCTTTGCTGAATTTACCACTGTATTAGAGTGCAATTCCAAGTAATGACATAATCAGAGTGTTGAGCAGATTTTCCAGAAAACCTCTTTACCACAGAATCAAACCAGACATAATTATGCCAAACACAGTCTTAGCAATAAAGATTCAAATACGTATCTATGAAATGATGAACCTCTTCTTGACAGGATCCAAATGCAGCTCAGGGTACTCCTGCTTGGATAGCTATATTTTGGTCCTATAGAAAATACACATAGCTGCACACCAGAACTTCCACATTCAATGATTAAGACTTTCCTACACCCCAAGCCAATTAAAACACCTCCTGCTATCTTTGCTGGGACCACAGTTTTACAGCATTGAAGCAATAATCACTTTTTTTGCCATCTCACATCATTAGCTCTTTTCTGCTTTGGAGAAAAAACCCCATGAATTTTGCATTGAAGACAGCACTGATCCCATCACCAGTACATGTCACACTTCAGCGAGTCTTTCCACTGGGGACAAGCCCTGGGTGGCTTCCACACCTGCTCCAACTCCTTCTCAGCACATCTATTAGAAACTTTGACCCATAATTATCCCAGGCAAAGCCCCAGCTGCAATTAATTACTGAATTTTCCTGTATCAGTGTGCACACAGGAGCACACACAGAGAGGAAGCCCAGCAATGCTTTGCTTGTTCTATTTCCCAGCTATCAATGCAATAGAACATGGACAAAACCTACCAAAATCTACATCTATTTGAGAAAAACCCCAACAAAAAGCTTCCTGCAATAAAACAGAGAGCTTGTTCTTAAACTTTGATTCAGCTAGGACTAAATTTTTCCTTCCTCTGCCTAGGATAAGTTCCAAAAAAGGAATTACTAGGGTCTGAGTTTATTTAAATATCTTGCACAGATGCTAAGCAAAAATACCTTCTCATAGGTATGCATAAAAGGGAGAAAAAAACAACTCAAGGAGTTTTATCCACATCAGCTTTTTTTAGAGTATTTTTTCCCCTAGAGAGGAAAATTTCATCCATAGCTCTATACAAAATCTCTCCTGGTTTCTCTGTGATATTTTGTATATCAATACATATAAAAACCCCATGAATTCATTATCCTGACTGCAGCAATGTTCAACCAATGCATCTAAGATAAGAGATTACAGATTGCACACACTTTAGTGAAAACACAGGATAGGCTTGGGAAAAGAAAAAAGTTTTAAAAAATCAAGAGGCTTCTTAAATAGAGAAAAGAAAGAATGGAGGAAAAAAGGTAAAACATTATTTTAAATCTCATTTGAAAATATACAGGCCTAAATAATAAGGCTGGCTCCAAAAAACCTCAAGTGATGAAAATGACCCTCAGAATTCTGATCTTGGTCATAAAAACAGAGGTTTTGGATCCTCATAGCCAGATACGGGGAGACAGTGAGCCCTATGCTCAGGAATATCTCTATGAACCAAATGGAAAGAACAAATTCTGCACTGCTGGGGCTGGTGATATAATTTTTCTTTTATGAAGACACTTGTCACTACATCCTCTTTTAAACTCCAAATCTCTGACAACACCAGAAGCTGCAACTGAAACCCTCATGTAAAACATCAGTTGTACGTGGTTAACCATGAGATGATAGTGAGTAAATTTGTCAACATCAATTATTTTTGCTATGGTAAAATTCAACAACTAAACATTGATGTTTGGTGCTAAGAACAGGCAACCCCAGCCACTCCTCAGTTACCTTGAGAACTTAATAGATTTGCTACATATCACCTGGACACCCAAAAAAGCACAGCACATCATTAAACTAGCAGTATTTACTGGGGGGAAAAGAGGTGTGGTGGTTTTTGGTTTTCTGCTCAGAAAGTTATATTTCTTCTCTTGTGCATATATTAAAAGCCAGTAACAGAACTGAGCCAGATGTAAACCCCAAGTGTCAATGATGCAATGACATGGTCTCTTCCTAAGGCATGGGCAGTAGGTCTCAGGCATTGTTCCACTAAGTAAACTGGTTCATGGTTCACTCCTGCACTTCTACAGATGTTTTCATTTGTGTTCAAGTCTCAGAATTCACAGTCTTCCTCTATTACTGAGACTAAAAGGGAGATTTGCTCACAGTCAACTTTCAGAACTTCCTGTGTTTTGCCATGCTCTTGTCTTGCACAAATGCCTTTTTAGCAAAAGGTCTGCGGGCAAGAACATTTTATAATTATTCTTTGTCCACAGGACTGAGCTGGTGTTTCTGCCCTTTTCATAAATTACATGAGGAGGAAAAAAAAAATACTTTCCTGTGTCTTTCTGCAGAAAGATTTTGAGCAGCTATAAAAAAATTACTACAGCTTGAAACACTGATGGCCATTTACCTTAGTTTCTGGCAGCATCATATTTTTTGATCCATTAAGAATGAGTGATAGAGATTAACCTAAATTGAAATCTGAATTTCCAATCTGCTCTGCCTACTTTTCTTTCCATTGCTCCACCAGCAGTACTGTGGGAGCACAGAGTCAGAAGGCCAGGAAGAATCTTCAGAAGCCATTTATTACAATGATTTTCATCTTCTGAAAAGAACAACTCCCTTTTGGGTTATGCAACAATTATGTGAATAGGGGCCAGAAACATCAAGGTCAAGTGCTATTAGATATAACCACTGCTAACACTTTCAGGTTCTTTGAATTCAAGAGTAGCATGACCCAGAGTTTGAAAATCACTAGTTTATTTCATCTCTTTAACCATAATTTACTCCTTCTCCATGTTCCAAGGGAGAATCAAATATACTTACATCATTTTTAACAGATGTTTGCTTAGTCTTTTGGAAAACTTCCAATGAATAAGACTCCACAGCCTTCTTTGGCAATGTATTTCAAAGCTTCACCATCCTTATTGTTCAAATCTCTGTCCTAATATCTAGTCTGTACTTCCTGTCTTTAGACTGAACATTCCTAAGTTGCAAGTCATGCTTTGATCCCTCTTCCTCTGCATTCTCTGCAGCTGGTGCACACCTCCCTGATTATGTACTACCCAGGACAGCCTCAGAGGTTCATCTAAAACCTTACCAATGCTCAGTAGGATTGGAGGGTTCTGTCCTTTCTTCTGCATCCTATTTTCCTGCCAGCACACCCAAAGATTGCATCTACTCTCCTTAAAATAGCATAAGGGGCTATATGGATCTGTGCTGATTTCCTAATATCAGCTTCCTTGCCTTTCCTGTCAGAGATGCATCTTGCCTTTGCCTCAACAATTGCTGGATGCCAGAAGAACTATTTGGGGCCCCAGCCCTCAAGAATATAATTTACTCCTGCTGTGAGCTTCTTAGGCTGGGACTAGAGCAGTTCCCAGCCTACACCATGACAGAGCTGTGTCCTCCAAGAAAGAGCACCAAGCAAGCACAGCCTAGAAGGCAGAGGAGGACCTAACACTGAGTGAGAACCAAAGAGCCAACAGGTTTCTAGATACACTAACTCCTGTCCTGGTTTCGACTGGGATAGCTGACTTTGTCCCTAGCAGCTGGTACGGTTCTGTGGCTTGGATTTAGGATGAGAATAGCATTGATTACTGTCATATATGAAATTTGAAGGTTGATCTTTGCTTATCAAATGTTGTTAAGTGTTTTTAATCAATTCCCAATTAATTGCCCTGGATAATAAAGTTTCGCACTTTTTTTAATGACCCATCAGCCCAGATACAGATTACTCAAGTTTTTAGTAAAGGATTATGCAGTTCCCAGTTCAAAATCCCTTTTTCCAATGGATTTTCCAGGTTGTTAGTTCCCAGTTTAAATACAAATAATGTTCTGAAGGTTTTATAGCAAGTTTCATATTTTTACACCGTTGTTGACTGTTCCAAGAATGTTTAAATGATTGTTTTGTATTTTTACAAGTATGTTTTATGCTTTTACAAATTATTTTAAACACCCAACCTAACCTTGGAATGGACTCAGACACCTAGGTTCCTAACTGCCCCGGACTGTTTTTAGCTCCTGACAGTGACCCTGCAGCTCGGCTCCCTGGCAACCTGAATGTCAATGATGGGACTTTCCCGCCTTTGGAAAAGAGTAACATCACCCTCTGGACAACGGTGAGCCATTGGTGGACTGACATTATCTCACCTTTACACCCCACCCATCACCTTGGACCGTGTGGGCGGGCTGTGGGAGGAACAGGGCGGAGCTCAGGCACTCTAAAATCGGGTGCAGAGAGCCAGGAGGGGGCTCAGCTGATTGGAATTAGCCGTGGATAGAGCTCTGTGCTGAATACAGTCCAGCTTCCACTGGAAGCCAATCATAAATAATTGACTTTAGACTAACTAAAGTCATCTCAGCACTGCCTGTGTTCCTTTCTGGTGGTCCAGAGCCTGAAAGGGCCAAAAGATCTCTGGATCGCCTGCGTTCCTGGGGCCTTTAGACTGAGCCATTGGATCCCAATTCTAAACTATTTTTGTTAATTTTCTTGTTTTTAATAATTTTTTAAGAAAACAAAGAGTTACGTTGTTTCTCACAATTACACCCTGATGTTTTAATTGTTGCTCAGTGGTGCTTACCCTGAGTCAAGGACTTTTCAGTGTCCCAGCTCTGCCAGCAAGGAGACACACCAGAAGCTGGGAGGGAGCATGGCCAGGGCAGCTGACCCGAAGTGGCCAAGGGGATATTCCTTAGCAGAGCACTTCATGTTCCATGCATTGGGGGGAGCTGACTGGGAGCTGCTGATCAGTGCAGGGACAGGCTGGGCACCCATCAGTGGGTGGTGAGCAATTGCATTGTGCATCACTTGCCTGTCTTGGGGTTTATTCCTCTCTCCCTTTCCTATTATTATTATAATAATATTTAACTTTATTTCAATTATTAAACTGTTCTTATTTCAACCCACGGGTTTTACCTTTTTTTGGATACTCTTCCCCATCCCACTGGCTGGGGAGGGGGGAAGTGAGCAAACAGCTGCGTGGTACTTAGCTGGTGGCTGGGATTAAACCATGACAATCTCTAATGTATTTCTATAGCTGCAAGGCAAATAAAACGGTAAATCACACAGCTGTGGGTTCGTTGTATTCTTATATCTACAGAAGGCGCATGCATGAAGGCTACAGAGCTGCCAGAATAATGATTGTGTAACTTCCCAGGACTAACACTGCAAGCCTTGCTAAAGTGTTTTTGCACTTAGTGCTCCTACATTTTCTTTTGGGAAATTAAACACAAAAATCTAGGATGCTACAATCTTACTTTTCAACATTAAACACTCTTTTGCTAGGAAATACAGACATCAATCATTTCAAGGGAATTTGAGCTGAACCATGTGTCTTTTTTTGGGTAAGTGGTAAGCTAGTACCTCGGCTGCACAGTGCAGGGAGCTTGATGTTATAATTGAAAACTTCTACATTTCCTCACCTGCTGTATTCCATTCCGGAATCTTAACAGGAGCTTGGGTCAGATATAGATATTCTTCTCCTTTTTTTCCCTGTCGTTGCTCCCTGGCATCTGTCTCCTCAATTCTTTCCCTTTATTTTTTTTGCTAGAAGGCTGAACAAATTGTGTTTTCCTGGCGTGTTCTGAACCACACAGCCACTTGTTCAGCTGAGGCAGGCAGCCTTCTCTTGACTCCTGTGAAAAGTTACTGTTGCTTTGCTTATCACACCTTTAATTGAAATAACTTCATTACTCTAAATATGTGATTATGGACCTATAAAATCAGACCTTCCAAAGCTTTAAATACCTGCTGGAGCCCTCTTATATTCTTAATGTCTCTCATCACATTAAGAGGTTCAGCTGCAGCTCCCATCAGGAATGGAAATATTTCAGCAGACCTGAGCAAGGCTTTGGGATGACTGTTGTCAGACTCTGGGATAATGTCCATACAGCTCACACCATCAGTGAAATGAACACACCGTTATTTTTCAGTTTCTGAAATTAAATAAGGAGTTGCATGGTAAATAAACTTTCCCATGGGAGTTTGGTGAACAGTGTGTGGCACCAAGAGCAGACACAAAGCAACAGTGAGAATCCAAGCTGTGCATTTCATAGACAAACATGAAAATAATTGTATAGCTCCTTCTTGAGTTGTCCAGTTCCTGTCCATGAATTTCATAGACACTAAAAGCAGACGCCTGAAAAAAAGTGTTCCTTATGAGCTAATTCTACCTATGGAGGTATAAGAACTCCAAGATATTCAATAGGTAGAGAAATGAAGCATAAAAAGAAACACCTTTCTACAGTGTACACATAATCCAGAGTAAATCTGGCAGTTACACACTTGATTCCTGTCTGCAAGAAGTGATAATTCTGCAATTCTACTTTCAAGTCTCTGATTTATATTTTTTTATTCCTGAAAAGAGGAAAGTCGCTTTCTTCTTCTTCTCCTGTATAATCCAAGGGACTATGCTGGAACTGTTTCCTTTAACTGAGTTTGGGGCAAAATACATTTTTTTACCAAAAGCTTTATGAGACCTGTATGAATAATAAGTGCTACATGAAGGACCCAAAAATCAAAACAGTTACTATTCTGGAGGAAAGGTTTGGGCTTCTCTCTAGCACATTCATCAGTAGAGAAGAACCTGATGGCTTTAATCCTTCCAAGACTTCAACAAAGAAATCAAAGCACTAGATCTCACACTTCCTCCATGACTTCTGCTGGAGAGAATGAGCAATGATCAGCAACAGTAGTTTAGCTTCACTTGAGCAGAAGCAGTCTGGGAAATTGCTCTTTCACTTCCAGTGACCTCAAGAATGCAATCTTTCCTCCATGTTAGCCACTGTCTGCACCAAGCTGCTGGAGAGCCAGTGAGATAACAAACCCTGTGGTGCTGGCAGTCTGTGAGCCAGCCCACAGCTCCAGGGCTCCTTTTTATCACATGTAAACAGCACCAGCCCTCAGCTTTCTCGGTGCCTCTATGAAAACAGCATGTGGAGGCACAGTACCTACCTACAGCTCCACAACCTACACACCACTGAGTAACAGTGGAAAGAAACAGCTTTTTTCTCTTCAGAGACATTTGTCCTCAGATTTTCTAGCTGGGGTTTATTAAGTCCCATCTGCATTCCTTAAGACATCAGCTAAACAGCCTCTGTAGCCAGAAAGCCCAAACGTGTGTCTAGGGAGAGATGGGACCAGAGAGGAGAAGATCACCTGGATATATACCTGGATACAGGTACAGGAGTACCTGTAGATGCTGCCGTGGCCATCTTAGAGATTTGTGCAGCTGGAAGCACAAATCAGAGGCACTTCCCTGCAGTACTCAGCTTCCTGTTACAATCCTCTGCCTGATACTGAGCTGAAGGTTCCTGTTCAGAAAAACGAGTTTTCGTGGGATTTTTGTTCAGAGTAGAACTACCATTTTCCCTTGTCCAAGCCTTCCTATGACACCCAATTTTCAACTGACACAGCTAATGATGGCACAACTTGCAGAGCAGCTAAGTCAAGATTACACCTACCAGAGCAATACCTGTTTATAGTTTCATTAGCTTCAGAACAAAATTCAGTGCTTTTTTCCTGGTGAGCTTTTCCTTGAAAATTTTTTTTTAATGAACAAATAACAACAAAACCCTGTGACAAAAACAAGCAATTCCTTTCTCCAAACTAGAAAGGAATTGACCCAGACCATTTTTAAATATTTCTGAGATATAGTGATATAACATCTACACAGACTATACAAACACTTCAGTGGATGGTATCCAAATTCCACAGCCACAGATGAGACTACAAAAACCACTAAGTAATATGTGAGAGTCCCACTGCAGTAGTCCCAGAGGAAAGACAGACCCTTTCATCCTAGAGAAATCAGTTTACAGTAACTAGGTCAGAGTAGTGGCTAGAAAGGGATTACTTTTAGGAACCTTATGAAAAACAAAGTTGTAAGCAGAGTCAGTGGTTGAGATTTATGCCTCCCTCGTGGTAGGGATCAACAGAGCCTCTGTAGTGCCCTTCATCAGACAGTGTAAGCCAGAAAAAGTGGACCCAGGGAGAATGGCTAGTATTAAAATATTTAGGGAATGTGCAATTCCATAGGATCAGGCTGAAGTCACTTTCAGACTCAACCATGCTGCAGATGAACCGCCAGCTACTGAAGCTTCCAAATAATGACTCAACTCATTAAAAGAAAATCAGTCACTGTCAAAACCTCTGAGTAAGAGCTCAGAGATTTGAAGACATCCCTCTCTTCCTTGTGGCTTTACAAGTACTGTAAGTTGGTTCATGGCAGATGAGGGTTTGCTTGCTTAAACACAGCTTAAACTCAGAGGTAGGAGGGAGAGGTAGAAGTCCATGCATACCATTTTGGCTTTTCCTGATGAGAACCAATCTGATTTGAGACAACTCTGTGGGAAAGTGTTTTATTTATGATTGGTCCATAGTTATCATATAAACCCTTCTGCTTTTCCAAATAGGTCTTGTGAGAGGATTTTAATAATAGTGACCCAAGAGGGATAGGTTACAGTGCTATTAATACCTTAGAACATCTTTCATGTAGCAATGGATATTGTGGACTTCTTTCTCTGTAAAGTGCCAGCTGGGTAACAACTTAAGGAGACCAGAAAAGAAACACATCACTGTTTTGCAACACAAACCTCTGAAACCCCCCCTGACTAATTTTCTCAGCTGTTTTTATCTTTCATAGCTAAAACTATTTACGGATTAAAGTAATTTTGCATAAATATTTGATGCTAGACTTCATTATGAATCTGGGTTTAGTAACAGCGACTAAGACAGAACATTTCACAGACAGCATTTTCCAATACAAAATCATTTAAGCATCTGCCGGCTGCAAGAATAAATGTCTCAACCAACTTGTCAAAGCCTGTCAGGCCTATAATTATGTTCCACAGCATTAAAAGAAACTACTTTTGATTGTGTGGGTATGAATTGCAAAAATAACAATACCAAATTATGAAGGCTACCAGCAGAACAGCCTCAGTGGGAATGTGCACAACCTTCACTGGCCAAGGGCTCTTTATCTGTTGCCCCCTCTGATGCATGCAGGGGCCCTGGCAAACCTTACATCTCCTGGGCCATCCAACTGCACAGGACTTGCACAGGACTTCCACTGCAAAGCTGACATGTACCTCCCCTGCTGCAGACTCCAGTATCTCAGCATACCCTGAGAGCCTCCAGCCTGCCTGCCTGGCACTGCCACATCCTCAGGCCTTGGGTCAGCTGCTTAATGGGTGTCCTTCAAAGAGCAGAGTTGGCACTGGCAGCGTAGGATGTGGCAATATTTCCTGTCTGTGGCAGCACAGCCACCACACACGCTCACTGGGTTATTTGAAATCCTCGCTGCAGTTTCAGCCTCACTCCCCAGCCCAAACTCTTTGGTAACATGGCTTTGGGCTGTTGTGGAGCTCTCAGACTCATCTGCACCCCAGACAGCTGCAGACATTTAAATAGCACACAAGCATCTTCCTTACAGCCTATTTCTAATGAGGCATTGGGTTACAAGCTTCAGTATTTGCTGACTTCAAAGAACAGGGGCAAGGATTCTTCTAAACAGTGTTAATTTTAAACTGAAATAACACATTTTCAGCTTGAAAATCCAAAACAACTTTTGATGACCAAGCTTTAGGATTATACCTATGCCCAACCTGCATTTCTCACTTGCAGGAGGTAAAGAGAAAGTGCTGAAAGAATTAATAATTTTACTGCTTGTAATTAGCATGACAGTGATATAGATATTACCCATAAATGATACAGTATATGCTATTTATATGGCTAACAAAACTACTTAAAAACAAAATAAATTTAAATTGTAACTCATTGAAACTAATAACTTTAAATACTTAATCTTCTAACATTAAAAAAAATCAATTTCTTACATTAAAATCTTGAGTGTTTCCAAATCTCAAGAAATAACCATAATTTTTAGTAAAAAAGAATACAAATGCCAAGTTATGCTATTAGAATGTCTAATAATAGTAGACAAGTATTAGCTGGTCTGATATTTAAGCCCTTAGGAATACTAACCTGCAGTTAGTAAGAAACCCACCACCAAACCCAAAACACAGTACAGGCTTATGCTGTCACATTAACATCAGGTGACATAGGAAAATTAATTTCTATGATGCCTCCTTTAAAAAAAAATGCACAAAACTATGTTAGGCAGCAAACAGGGCAGAGTTCTGCCAAAACCCCCACAAGGCTGTAAAATGAGGAAAGAAAACCCCTGCCTCTAATCTTTAGGCCATCATTCACCTGAAGCCTGGCTGCTCTTGCACAGAATTCCGTGGAAAAACCTCAGCAGCTGACTTCAGTCAGAGTGGAATTAGGCTGCCAACATTCAAGATCTGAGAGCCATCCTTTTCTTTCAAGAGACAATTATCACTCAAGACTGAGTCCATATGGTCTTGTTTTGTTACAGTTCTGCACTTAGGGAGGTCATCAGCTTTGTTATAAAGAGATTAAAAAGGGTGTTGTAGGTAAGATAATGTGCAAGAGCTACAATCTCTATCTTGAACCAAGAGAAAAATCTATAAAAGTAGCTGCACAAAACACATGTAAGAAAAATATTTTCTTGAGAGTTCTGCTATTCTTTGCTGTGTTGGCTGGATTTTAGTCTTGGCACATGGTCAAAACACTGGTCATGGCTACATTACTCACAATTTCATTTTTGTTGTTGCATCACCAACACAAACTTTTATAGCCTTACATTCAGCAAATAATACCCCTTAACTATTTCTAAAAAGCCCTAATAACTAGCAAAAAACCAAACCACACTTTTAAGAAACTAAGTAGGAACTATGAATCTATGACCAGCTTAAGGAAAACAGTGCTTGGATGGGAAGAAAGCCTTTTTCCTTTTAGCAGCAGCTGAAGAGGGTAATTTTGCCAAGCACTCTGATTGTTGGATGAATCCATACCTCAGGAACTGAGTCAAAGGTCATTTGCAGGGAAGCAGCCCTCCTTTACCCTTATTCACCCCTGCTCCATCCACAGCCTCTCCCCATGGCATCTAATCCATCCTTCCCAAGACTCTTCCTACCTGTGTCAGGCACACAAATGACCTTCCCTCAACAGTGCAGAGCTCTGTCCCTTCTGCCAGGGCTGGGGACACCAAGAATGCCTATGAGATGCCATTTCCCCTAGTGGCATCTTCCAGGCTGCAGCAGAAATGGCAACAGGAGTTGCAGACAGCACATTCAGGCAGGCAGAGAGGTGTTGAAGTGCTCAGATAACATATTCTGCTCAAATATGCTGCTATTTGCTGTCGCCTTTGAGTAAAATTTAATTAAGTTGGATGGAAGTGCTTTCAACCAGCCACCAGGCCAGCTGGCATAAGTGATCATAGATGTTTTATTCCAGGAGAAACTGTTCTTCCAATTTGTCATAGGGGATTATGTGAAACACGTCAGGAGATTCCCAGCATGTCAGTACAGGAGAGAAAGGATCCATCTTTAATAAAGGTCTCCATCTGAAATAATCACTGAGCTTTTTAAAGAATTATTTTCCAGGTTGGTAGCAAATAAGAAACACTTCTAAGCGAAGATTCCACCAGTTGTTTGAGACATCTACATTGAACTAGAGGGATCTCATTGAAGCCACAGACTGCCCAACCCTCCACTTAAGGAGCTGGCCAAGGAAGTACAAACAGGTGCATGGGGTTAGAGAGGCATCCATGCTGAATTCTGTTATTTGTTTAAACAAGATTGAGATTTCCACAATTACTCAGAAAAAACTCGAAGTGGATCAGTGAAACAGTTGAATTTTTGTCTTATCTTATTGGACAACTGTTCTATGGGAGACTTTTTCTAGAATACAAAGAATAAATTTAGAGGTAGTACCTTGGGATTTTGTTTATTTTAAACTGGTCTCCTATTATGTTAGGCTTAGGTCAACTGAGTTGTAAACTGGTATCAATAGACAGTTTAGATTTCCAAGAAGAAGCTACATTTCAATTAAAGCTCATAAAAGGACATAAAGACCACAAGAAAAGATCTCCATTTTCAACTGTGTGGCAGTCAAGCTGACAGCATATAAAGAGATGCATTAGAAACCAAGAATGCAATGTGAATGTCTCATTTTATTGCTCATGCAGCTGTGTCTCAAGGGTATTTTGCATGGGACCTAGAAGCTGAATGTTATTTTGCTACTAAAATTCTCATTGGGAAGGTAGAAAATGTACTAGTCACACACAGAAAAAAAGCAGAACTGGGCAGAACTCTTATTTCTCAAAAAAAAAAAAAAAAAGAAGGTGGAAATTAAAGTAGAGATGGGTGACCTTGGCTGAAATATTTGACAACATGCAAATATTCAGGAAAATATATTCAGGAAAATGTATGACTCTAGCACAGAAGTAACAGAAAGTCACAAAGTGGCAGTCACAGAGGTTAAGAGAAACTGACACTGTGGCTGTTGGGGAGATGGGGTGGGTGGGAGAAAACAAAAGGAAAAAAAAGGAAAGGTAAAGCAGCAGCCATTTGGTTTGAGAGCTGAGAGAGATGATGTGGGTAAAGCTGACTGAACAGATACATTTATGGAAGATCTGTTCCGACTAGAGAGATCACACGTGGTGTAAGTCACTCACTGGGCACACTGCTGATGCTGCACTGAGGATGCTGTCATGCCATCCCTACCAGCACCTGCCATGTGCTACTCTCTGTTTACTACAATTTGGGCAAGTCAGGTTTCCTTCTGTTCTGGTAGGGATACATGTAAATTACTATTGACAAGCTGAAGCCTTGATTGGTGTGAAATATGGGGTTTTGCAATGCTGCCGAGCAGACTGAGAACACTGAGGCTGGAACAGTGTAAACAGACGAGAACTAGTCAAAAATGGGAAGTTCAGCAAGTCACTTGATATTTCAGCACTGGCTTCTTTATCCAAGTAGTGTGCCAAAACTCAGACTAAAAGCTAAAATATTGTGCATGTTTTGTAGAACAAGAAGTACCAGAAAATTTCAAAGGCAATATATATATTTTTTTCATTAATATCAAATTGAAACACGAAGCTATGCTTTGAATAAAAAGCATTTTGTTTTGTATGGAATTTAGGAGTCTCATAACACATTGCAATGGCCAAACAAAGGGTATCACAACAGAGGAAGGCCCAAAGGAAAGGCCTAAGCCAGGAAGAGAACAGGGACATGCCCCATCTCAATGGGAGCACTCACAATGGATGACAGCAATTCAGGTCAACAAGGATCAGCATCAAACTGACCTAAAATTTTTTGGTTCAGCAGCTTCTACCTCTAAAATAAAATGCCATTTTTAATTCCAAAAAAGAAAAATCAAGGAGTATAGGCAAAACTGTCATTTCTTCCATAAGAAAATATGTTATTAGAAAATTGCTAATGCTTTGGAGAAAATAAGGAGCGGTGTGTAAATACATATGCATGTATTTACATATTTAATGTGTATTTTATAATAAAAATCTTCATACATAATTGATCATTTCCCCAAAAATCTACCAGGCAGCACAGCTTCCTGATTGCAATGGAAGGAGGTGGCAGAGAAGGGTCAAGCAGGGCTGGCACATGAAGGGGGCTGATGCTTCTTCCCTGCCCACAGAGTTGCCCAACAACTCACCTTACAGGGGAGAGGAGCATCATTGTGCAGCCTTAGCCCAAGTCACAGCTGCTAACCAGCTCCAGGCACAGCATCTCCACCAAAAAGTGTCTCACTCTCCTTTACCCAGGGCATGACTCCAGAAGTGCTGTTGCCAAGACTGTCATCTTTCAAGCAGCCCATCTCCAGACACCAGCAAGATGGGTTTGGAATTGGCTTCCTCTGATGCATATTGTGAGTCACCCAGAAGCCTACATTTCTTCTTGTTTCAGATGTTTGTTATTAGCACCAAGACTTGGTTTTGGTCAACATTTGGTTTCACTAGATGCTATTTTATCCTAGGCCTTAAGATTTATAATAATTTTTTTCCCCTGGAAGATTTTCCATGTTTCTTTTCTGTGGAAAACCCACAACACACTACTTGTTGGGATTGTACAGGTCACTCATCTCCAGGTTATGTAAGAGGAGGTTGTGAGCCCTCTCTCTGATGTTAGGGTTAGCTTTTTTGTCCAGTCACGACTCCCTTAAGTAATCTCAGATCATATCAGCCCACAGACTGAAAAAACCTTGAATTGGAGCAGGCATTAATATTCAAGAGATACTTGCTTATTTGCAGTGCTGGTCTTTAAACTTTGTTTCTTGAAAGGAAAAAGTATTTAAAATTATTTAACTTGGCAGGGCTGGAAAGCCTTTGTTTTGTTTAAAATCTATCCAACATTTCCCCCTCCCAATTGTTTATTCTGTGTATGCTTGGAAACACTTATGTCAGGCTAGCTCTTAATTCTGCACAGAGGAAGCAGAAGGTGAGGCAAGTTGTACAGGATCTGAGATTCCATCTCCTTTTTCCTACTGGCCACAGCAACAGCCCTTACATAGTGCTCCAGGTAATGGAATTTAACAGACTGTGGTCAGATGGAAGGTATGGGTGTCAAGGCATTAATTTTATCCTTCTCTGAGGTTGTCACTAAATAGTTACAGAGTTTTTTTCACAAGCAAGAGGAAGTTAGGGGAAACTTTAGTATGTAAAACTTTAATAGAAAAAAGTATAGCAAAAGAGATTTCTTTCACCTAAATAGACCAGGCTAATCCTGCAGTGTTTCAGACACAGAGCGAAATGTGTTGCTCCAGCCTCAGACCCCCATGGTTCTCTTGGAGTCTTGGTCTTCAACAACATGCATATTCCCACTGAAGTTATACCTAAAATCAGCAGGACCCAAGAAGTAGCAAACTGAATAAAAGACAAAATATCTTTTTAAATGTTGGGTAGTTTTCAGTGGAGAGGGAAAAACAGCTTCTTTTTTTCAATTTTTTTTGGAAGCTGTTGCTTTGCCTGTTCAAGGGGCCTGAGCTGCCCTTATGCAGTCAAAGGCACCCTCAACGTCTCATAACAGAGAGATAATGTGGTTATCTCGTGGTACCAGAGCTCTGTCCTGCACTTGAGACTGGAGTTCCTCAACAGGTTTTAATCAGATTCTGGTTTTTCCTCTACTGGCAGAGAATCTCAGGAACATAAGGCTGGGCTCAAGTACAACCTCTGCCTCTCTGGGCAGCTGGCTCTAAGTCAGCTTTGCTCTGTGGAGAACCTGCTCTCCAAGCACAGCTATGAGCAGGAAATCAGGCATCACCTTGGTTCAATACCTCATGGAGCAGCTCTGTGATTGAGCAGCTGTATTGCAAAGCTCATCAGCACAGCCCCAGCTTGGCAGTGTGGCAGACATGACAAAAAAAAAAGTTAAAATGAGCACCACATGTATTTGTCAAGATACAGAACTTACTTAAATACACACAGCAAATTATCTCTCTCTTCTTGCCCAAGTCCTAACTTTACTGCAACATTGTGCTTGTGAATCCATGCTAGAACTTCATGCAGCTACAGGAGAAATGGATCTGAAATCCTCCCATGGCCTGTTTGCAAATGTGGAAGACACAAAACAGGTGAAAATGTGAGTTTCCACATTTGAGAATATTTACCGAACAGTTTATATATTCTGAATGAACCTTATGTAAGAGTCAACATGTTCAAACAGCCAAAAATAGGTCTGCAAAACTTCAGTGAGCAAATTCACAATATTTCTTCGAGTTTTATTCTTAGCCCCTTAAAGGCTATGTGTTTTGCCTACATTCTGCAGCTTTTGTTTCCTTCCCACAGTCCAGAAAACACCAATATCTGTAAGGATTTAAGCAGAATCCTAGAGTAGAGATCAACACCTCAGTGTGTGGTGTCACCTGACAATAATGGAATTATTTGCATTTATTTTAAGCAAGATCAAACCCACCAGAAAACCCCACCAAAGCATGCTTCAGTTTAGTTAAATAACCTCCACAAGGAGGCATTTCACACTTAGAGAAGGAGATATATACACAGTTTTTTGCTCATTGTCTCATTACTGCATTTTTTTGAGCAAATGAAGAAAGAGTAAGAGACCTAAGAAGTGTGGCCAGCCAAAATCCTTCACTTACTAACTCCCTCCTCCTTTATATTCCATTTTTGCCTATAATCTCCAAATGTTATGATAAGTGAGTAACTTTCCCAAAGAGTAAATCCAAACTAGAGAAGGATTGCCCAGAAAACAAACAATTAACATGAGAGGTTGGATTGAGGAGGACAGGGCCCACATGACCATTAAAGAAAGAATAAAAGCTCTCCCTGCCTGCAAAGCTCTGCAGCCTCCAAACAGCTTTTAGATGCAGCCTCACCTAGAGCTCATCAAAGCAGGCTATTCTCAAAGTGGCAAAGGCATTAGCAGACCACACCCCTCACCTTCTCAGTTTCTATTTCCAGCCCCACTAACAATGCTGGGAAGAGGAGGATTTATAGATATTCTCAGAAGATCCTGCATATTTTCAGATAAGTAGTGTTCATACAGAATTGATTTGCAGTGCACTCAAAAGAAAAAAACAAAACCAAAAAAACATAATATAAGGAGTTTATGTTCCCCTAGAAAACAGTAATTGCATTGGTTACAAATTGATGTGATGTAATGCCTAGATGGAAAAGTTATCAGCAGGTTATGAAAGAGAAAAAAGAAAGTTTTCCAATAGCTTATGTTAGTAGCATTTGCTGCAGAGAAAACAGCAGCTTTTGCTTCACACATTTTAAAATTACTTTACAAAACACACTTAGAGAAATCACTGCCTTCTTCCTTGAAATCTGTCACCTCTGGGGTGCAAAGTGACCATAGCAGAGGGACTAACTGTAGGTAAGTGAGGAGTTGGGTCAAGGCTGAGCTGCACACAGGTAGGAAGGAAGTCAACAAACTTCTCTCCAAAAACACCTGAGACAACACAAAATCCCTGTTCATGGTTTAAACCTGAGTGGAGCTAACCCTTATCCTCCTCAGCTGCCAAAAGAAGTAGAAAGAGCCAACCAAAGCTACTGTAGTTTTAACACAAAAAACATCATCTTGGCAGACAGCATTTTCCAGCACATGCTCACGGGGAACTGTCTGATGCCCCCAGATATGTTATGAGAGTTCTTGAGAAACATGCCCTTTCTTTGGGAAAATGGGCTTTAAGAAGGTTGCAGAGTTCAATGTGTACACCTTAATTTATTAAAAACATTTTCTCCTTACATTATACCTAACTTTTTTTCCTAAAAGTCTTCATTTTAGGAGCATATAATGAACAGTGAGATTAGAAAGGTGGTAAATCTGGGAAATGGAGCAAAACCTGCAGTATGGTGCTGAGCCTGGGCAGAGGGGAACTGCAAGGTTCCACACATTGGAACCTTCCCAACAAAGGCATGGACTCAGAATAGAGGTCCTGATCCACCAAGAACAAGTGCTGCAGAGCATCTTAGGACTAGAAGTGAATACAGCTGTAACATCCCATAAACAAAGCAGGGAAATTCACTTTCCTGAATTAGAATGTGACTGGCATATATATGTACATGTGTACATGGTTCCTATCCTCGTGAACTGCTCAAAGGTATTGCTGACAGCCAGAAATTGATCCTGTGTTCTATTTTTCCAGCAACTCAGGAGGTCCAAATGTAAGAGACCTTAATTCAATAGGAACTTGAACCTGAGGAAGCTGTCACTGACACATCTGTAGTCAGTGCACTGAGAGGTGGACAGCGTAATATTTTATCATGCTATCCCTAGTGAAAAATTTGGAATCAAGTCCTTATGCATTTTCTTATTCTGCTGGAGAAGACTGATTGCCAGGCTGCATTCCTCACAATACATATCCCAGCATGGCTCTGCTTTGCCTACCTTCATGACATACCTTAAGTACTCGTTACAATTTCTGAGTGTTTTGGGACATTTATTTTACATGTGCTGATGGTAATCTGGGGACAATTTGTAAACCAAAGGGCACTTTCTGCTCGTATTTAAAATATTTACAAAAAGCAATTATTTTAGTCCATTAAAGACATCACTTTGAGCAATTTATTCTGTTCAGCCATAGCCACGTAACAGGGGAATTCCCTCAAACAGAGAATTGAGTAGGGCAGGAGTAAGGAATGTTTTACTGTTCATGACTAGAAATTTCTTAAAACTGAGGAAGAAAACTTCTCATTCTGGCTTGTGTTAACTTGCACTATTATTTCCTTTATATACTTTCTTCAAAAGCAATTTTGTACTTGACACAAATTGTCCCTTAAGCAGTTTTGCCAGCAGGTTCCTGTGAAGCTTCATATGTCACCCTTTGTTAAGTATTTTCTTGCAATTTCTATCAGGGAAGCAGGTTTGTACATTCATGTTGGCGGGACTCTTGAGGAAAAAACATCACTCTTTTGCCCAGATTAAATCCCTGATCCAAAAAGCACTACCTTCAGAATAGTTCCTGAAGCTGGAAGGCAGCAAGATGCCCTGTCCTTGTTGCCCAGGCTGCAGATTGTCTGACCCAATTTCTTCATTCTTAATGCTCTTCAAATCCTCCTTGACACCTGGATGAGCCTTTCACTTGCCACTCAAGCAAACTATAATCTTATGGTATCCCTGTAAGCTCTCTCAGGCTTCTGCTTTTTCCACTTGCCCAAACACCTTCACACTAATATAAAAACACATGCAAAATGCACTTGGGTAACACACACACAGCTTGCCAAATTTAGATGTGCTTGCAGGTTAAATCCTGCAGCTATGGATATAATGTCGTTTGCCTGATTAATGGCACACAAGTCCAGACAATTCCTACTGAACGCTGAAAAAATTATGGGTCAAACTTGTGGTCTTGGTGGTAACAGTTGTGCTGATGTTTAAGTTAAGCCTAGCACAAAACAGCCTGTGAACTTTTGAAAATACTTTTGGCAAAACCAAGCCTTTTGCACATGTGAAGTTAGAAAGCTACAATAGTAGCTTGCCCTTGCAACTAATCATAGAAGTCAAAATCATATCTTGTACCAAAAGTGTCTCATGAAACCTGAGGGCAATTTATCCTTAGGAAAAAAAGGCAAAAATAGGAGAGAAACCGTGCAAAGGGCTCCTACAGAGCGGTGGGTCAGCTCCCCCTCACTCCCAGAAGGTGGACTGAAGTAACACATTACATCAGTGCTCCTCTTTGGCCAAACCCAGCTCCTCGGGGCTTGCTCTGCACACCACCTTCCTGCCCTGGCAGGGGAGAGGCAGCACAGCCTGGAATGCGAGCCTGCCGTCTGGGCAGCCCTGATGCTCTTGAAATAGGCGATGTCATCATAAGAAAGCCCTGCTACGAATGTGTAACCCAGTAACAGCGTTTCCGTCGAAGGCTTTACATTTGTCAGGTTGAGCTCGTGTGAACGACTGCTCTATCTCTTTAATAACGGGGCCAAGGTGGCTGATGAAGCAAACAGCCTTTAAACACAGCTGGTAAATGCTCCTTGTCAGTCGTGCAGCTCTCGGTGCTGACAGCACGGGGGGTAATTTCCCCTTCTCCCTTTCCCCCTCGCTGTGGGTAATTGACATTAAGAATTTAGACATGTCAACCAACAGCAAGTAAGCAAGTTCAAAAAATTTGCAGATAAAATTCAACTTGCCTACATTACCAACATTTTTTTCTCCCAGCAACAATCATATCTCTTTCCATTCCCATTCCTTTCCTACTTATGAGATCACAGGGTCATTCACAAGAGATTCCCAAGAAGCACATATTTTGGGCACCCTACTTGACAAATACTCTTTCCTCGAAGTTCAGAGTGGCCAAGTTGCATGAGCCTAGTTTATACATTGCAAAAATACTCAGAGAACAAGAGAATCTGACATTCCTCTCTCCAGCAAAAATATTGGCCTCTCCAGCTATTTAGGGGTGCAGGTTCATGGCTTGCTAGCTTTCTTAAATACTTGTCCCCAGGATGGTTTATTAATCTTCTTTCAGCTAATTACGAAAAAAGCTGAAGATTGTTTCTTCTATCTGTCTATCCTTCTCTTCCCACTTTCTCTGGATTCCATGCACAGAGACCACAAAGCATAAAGACAGTTGAGTATCAGGTTTGCATACTAAAGCACTCGTATCTTGAGGATATTTCTACCAACTCAAAAGCAAACCCCTCTTTTACTAAGAAAACAAGGATTACTTAACGAAAATGTTCACAGGTGTACAAGTTACTGGAATAAAGGCTCTTACCCCCACCTGGCATGGAAAGTGTTGACAATGACAAAGCAAATAAATGCATAAGCCTTCAAAAGCATACTTTTAAGCACATCTTTACTTCTGACAACACTACTGCCAGCCTTTTAACACTGAAGTGATTTCTTCATCTATTTGCCAAGAAACTATGGCTGTTTCCTGGGTGCTTCACATACAAACAAGTGTCAGTTTTATCACCAGTGAATAAATCGAGTAAGACAAATGGAGCAGCTCAACATAATCTTGCCTTCCTGATGACAAAGGTGGTGCTTGACTCTTCATTTATATTTGTGATGCCTTGGCTGTCACCAGGACACACACACTCCTTCGTGGATGTGCCCACACAGAACAGGCACAGCCACACACGTTCAGCTGCGGGTGGTTAAGCTGCTTTTAGCACCTGAGACCCGAGTTGTTCCTGCCAAGCCCTTTCCCCTAACACAGCCATTACCCCGTTATCTCACTGGGATTATCTCCACATTAAATTACAGCAGGTGCCCTCTGCAATGTCTCCAGCTCACTGCTGGGAATTCCAGGCACTTGGCATTTCTGGAGCCTGCACTGGATAGAGTTCCACTTTGTGACTATTCACGTTCGTGTATTTCACAAAGATGACTTCCATTATTATCTCATTTTTCTGTTATAAAGACAGCACTGCAGCCAGCAACCAGTAATTTTGGGAGCTCGTTTGGAGTGTATTGCAAAGGTATCCAAAGGTGTTTCAGACACCTCTGCTTTGCAGCGCTGGACAGGGCACACCCAAGCAGGTGAGCTCCTGCTTTACAGAGCACATCCTGAAGTGTCTTCACATCTCTGCCCGTTTTTATTCCTATTAAAGCAAGGAAGACACAGATTTTTAGCAGAGTTGAGTCAATTTTTAACAAGCCAATGCAGTGCTCCTTATTGCTAGGATATTCTGCATCAATGAGGTAGAAATATTTCATAGAAAAGAGAGCTAGTTCCCAATGGAGAGTTTTTACAACCTGGATGTAACTTCCACATCCCTGTATTTCTCTGGGAAGCCATTTGACAACATCTTAACGGGTGAAAGAGAAAGATCTCCAGCATGCAATTCCATTTTATTTAGTCACAGAAGTTAAAGGTGGTCTCTCTTTGACACTAAAACCCATAACTTCAAGTAGCCCTGTGCCAAAGTCAATGTAGAGATTTGCAGAGATTAATATTATTCCATCCCAATGGCAAGCCAGTTTTTCAGCAGCTTTGAGGAGCCCTATAGAGGATGTACACATTTGAGAAATAAAGTAGATTCCATAACTTTCAAAATAATTTATATATAAACGTGTCTGATCAGCCCCTTGCAAGGAGGCTATAATTGATATAAAAAGTGGTACTGCTTTAGGCTCCGATGGATTCTGATTACATATTATCAAATATTTAAAACAAAAGACTGTAGGGTCTTGTGCAACAGTAAGGTAGGGGGGGAAGATGACAGTCTTTCCTTTTAAGTTATACACAAATATCTATTTGGATGAGATATTACTTACTCTACTAAAAATATGCATCTGAGCAGTTTAAGTATTACAACAGGATTAAAAGAAAAAATTCTGAGAAATTCAGGCTCAGTTAGGCTCATGTCATTGACTTCAGTGGCAGGGGTCATGTTACACCTGGGGTCAACGAACAAAAAGAACCCCCTGGACACAGTCAGGAATGACAAAAAAATCCCACCATTTAGGGTGTGACCTCAGAGACAAAATTCAAATACATTTAAGTAGCAAGACACTAAACAAACTGCAGGAGCTGGCATATCATAGACACAATTCATGGGATGTGTTACCAAGGAGATAATGTTAATAGGGAAGAAATAAGAGAGTAGGAGTGGAATTAAGTAACTATTCTTTCTGCCTGCCGAGTCAGTTGTGTTCGTGTATATGGAAGGATAAATAATCTATTTTTAAAAAGCAGGAAAAGCATAGCTCTATTTTAAATATAGTTACTGCAGAGCTAAAGCCTTAGCTCAGTGTAAGGGTTTGTCAAACACAGCAGCTCAGGCAGGAGGATTGTTTTGTTTGTTCCACCCCTCCCCAAACACCTTTCATTTGTGTGAAGTTGTGTACAAATGGTTTAACAAAAAAGCAATATTTGGTAAAAATAATCGGTGCCTGGAGCTCCCAGCACTTCCCCCTGTCCCCAGAGTGACAGCTATAGCATTAGTGTGCTCAGCCTCCTTAGGTACACTCCCAGCATACGAAAGCCCTCACGCTGCAGCAATGAAACGCTGAAATGTCTCACGCCTCACAACTAATTATTAAATTACTGTATTTATTGAAAGACTGACAAAACAAAATGCCCTTTTGAAAGCTGAGTGCTTGGAGATATTTCAGCTTCAGGTGGATATACGGTGCTTTTTTTCTACAGAAATTGACAGGAGCTATTTCGATTTAAGGAAAATTTCTCATCCAATAGGTGGTGCTAGCAAGTTCTCCAGTTGCCTAAATTGCTGATATAAGTATTTCTAAAAAAAAAAAAAAGACAGGAAAAATCCCCAAAATAAAACCCATTGAGAAAACCAAAACCCAATATTCTGCAATAGCAGGCTTCTAAAGTACACTTTTATTTACTATCTTAGGTTTGTTGTTTTCCTCTGATATGATCGAATTTCTTTCATTTAAAAATTTCTACAATGTTCTCATCAAAACTGCATCTGATAACACCAGCTCATGTGTGGCTGCATGATACCAGTGACCAGCTATTGTACTTTAAAATTTCTGCTCTATTTCATATGTCCATCATTCCTTAAAGTGAAGGAGGATTTAATACTCCTACAAAATTTCATAGTGATATTATATTCTCTCTTTCAAGGCACCAGATTTTTTTCTAATCTTCCAATTGTAATAAATTATTGAACACAGGAACTGGCTCCTTGAGGAATGCATGAAACATGAGATCTAGGTCCAAATCCCCTATGTTCATCTTCCCTTCAAGAGATGAGAGGTTCACATTTATTCAGGTAAAAGGCCAAGACTAAGGTACATCTTCATGTGAGCTCTGTACCACAAGTGGGAAAGATAACTCTGGTTTTCATTAAATGGGAAAGAGATGATAGAAGATCAAGGTAGAGCAAATTTGTGGCGAAATAGTCCATGAATGATTGGATTAAAACACCAAGCCATCCCAGACCTTGGTGGCAGAAAGAAAAAAACAAAACATTAATGATGTCAAAATACCTGCATTCAGA
The DNA here is from genome assembly GCA_020086605.1 of Lanius collurio. NCBI lineage: Eukaryota > Metazoa > Chordata > Aves > Passeriformes > Laniidae > Lanius > Lanius collurio. The sequence goes on along the minus strand of JACBWW010000009.1, from coordinate 19,720,587 downwards.
ACAGAATATTTCAGCTTGTCAAAAAATTTAAAAAAAAAAATTACTTAATCTAAAAAAATATTAAATCCACAATACATACAATGCAATATTTTAAATTTTCAAAAATTTTAGGGTCCTAAAACATATTTTTGCCTTTACATCTAGCCATTATTTACCACACACAAAACAGCATTCTCCATATTTTTACCCACTTTTATCATGTTTTCAACATTAGTTGGACAGCAAGTAGAACTTCACAGAAGTCACTGAACTTATTTATCTGTGTGACTAAACTACAGCCTTCACATGCTAAATTTATACATTAAATTGCCATTTCTCCCATTTCTTTCATCATGAAATGGGGAAAATTCCTGAATTTTCTTGTGCATGAAGTCATGAATGGCACTAACACAAAAGAGAGCACAATGCACATCAGACAAAGTACTTGGGTAATTTATTTCCCAAATGTCATTTATAGTCCTGGTTATTTATGATATTTCTTACGGTAATAGTAAAAGCCCTTGGCCATATTTTCATCACTTAAGACTTCTTTGCTTTTGAAAGACCTGACTGCAGCATTCTGCTGTTGAATTTTTGCTAAGTGGCAGGGAAACCACCATTTTTCTGTTGGGCAAATAAGCAAAATTCATATTGCTGAGGTTCCTTGCATCTTTTAAGATCACTCATCCTTCCCACACCACTTTAGATTCAACTGCTTCTGAGTATCTTTGAATCACTGACATCACAACACCTCCTGAGAAGCAGGGAAGAGATAAAGAAAAATAATAATTTAAAAAAATAAGAAGAAAATCAGTATTTAATCCATGGCTGAAGCCTTCCCCACCTCAGTCCAGGGAGAAGAGAGCATTTGTAGCAGAATAAAAGAAACATGTGAAGCTTATCCTATCCAGCCAAAAGAATGATTTAGAAGCAAAGAATGCACTTCCTGGAGTTACAGAGGCTGACATCCCAAACCTTCCAAAGAAGCACAACTCATGACCTAAAATAGGTTGAACACTGTAGTTTTCAAGCCACTGTTCGTGAGGCTTAATGACAATGTGTGAGCACTTTCTGGGGTCCAAAGGGGGAGGCTGCTGGCTTAGCTCCTCATCCCTGGGCCCTTCCCATGCACCTCATCTCCACCAAAAACCAGCCATGGCTCTCCTGCAGGTTTGTCCTTCACCCTGATCTCACTCACCACAGAGCTGCACAAGAGGTGTGGCAGAAATATATACTTAAAGGCAAGAAAAATGCAAGTGCACCTCTTTGGCAAGGTCCACAAAGGATAATTGAACCACAGCTTTCCTTTTGTTCGCCCCTTACCTTCAAAGAAGAACAAAGCCCTGAAATATTCAGCCTCTCCATAACCCAAACATCCTGAATGTTATTTTTTGTTCAACATTTCGAGATTGATGCACTGTTCTAGAAAAACACCTGCATGTCTCTGCTGCACTCCCCAGCTGCTGAGCACCTACATGTTCACTTCTGGGGCCTTCTGGAAGGTGGGAACAAGTCTCCAACACCTTGAGGAGCAAAGGAACTGCCTTCCTTACAGCCACAAGTAGTTCATACAAGAATCTAACTTAGCTTGCAAACACAGGAAGTGAAACCCAACAATATTACACAATCAAGGTATATGTTGGTGAAAACGTTGCAGTTACCAAGTTGAAAGAGCTCCTTAAATGCTCCTAGTTTTGTATTTTTTATAATTTTAAAGAAACCAGCAATTTTTTTTTAATTGAAAAGCATAACCCACTCCTACTTGTTACAAGAAGGAAATCAATGGATGCAAGAAATGCCAAGACAAGTTCCACACATACTGCTCCCTATCTGTTCCATAGTTCATTATTCGCAGAGCTATAATGGCTCTACTTTTCTTATGCTACCTGGGCTGACACCTTTAAGATGTTCTTCATAACCTGAAGCTGTTTGAGCAGCATTCCCAGACCAAAGCCCTGAAAACAGGCTGATGTTTGTACTGCTGAAGAAAAAAGGTCCAATATTTAGAGCGCCAGACAGAAATCAAGGACAAAGACATTTTTCTACTACACCAGAGCCTTCCTGTTCACCTCTGCTCATTTGCTCTCTCTTCTGTCTGTCAAAAGAACAGTAGAATCATCCAAACCTTAGAATACTCTTTACACAAACCATCAAAAGTTGTTAGCCAAATAAAACGGGAATTTTCCTTGTTTATTTCTGAGTTATTGGTATCAAGAGTACTCCAGAGTCCATTCCTCTTGAAATTATCAATATTATTCTTCCTCAGGTAAGGATAAAATATCTCAAAAATGTTTAGAATTCTGAATACCACTCTTACCATGGAACCTGTGAATGACCCTGATCTTGAAAAAACAAGACAGAAAGAATGTCTCTGCAGTTACTAATGGGTTAATTAAATTCAGATATAGTGTTGAATTCGTTCTTTGTAAATAAGTTTTAATAGTATTTTGCATAGAGCTCAGTTAGCATACTTAAAATAATTGGTAATGGACTCAACTTGCACACCACTATTAAAATGCACCTACAGCTAGAGACACCTGCATCACATTACCTTGGATCTGTATAGATTCAGTTGTTTCAGTGACTTAGCAAGAAACATTAGGTATCCATGATCCCAAATGGCTTAAAATCCCTGATTTCTACAACAAATCACAAATCTTACAGGCTGAAAAGATTTCTTTAAACCAGCAGAGCTCCACATAATGATGGTCTTGCAGCCAGGTCACCGTGTATCCCCCCCTTGGCCCTCTGCCCTCCTAACACACCAACCGTGCTTGTCTCAAGGTCTGTTATTACTCAGGAAGCTTCTGTCAGCCAGGCACAACTCCATCCATTGTGGTGTTGCACCACAGGGCAGACACATTTAGTACATAATTATTCAAAGGTACTGAATTTTAAAAAAACATATTTTTCAAACCAGTCCACTCTGTAAGATGGAAACCCTTTTAGCTTGACTGGCAAGTTGACAATTTGGCATCCTGTCATTTTAACGAGCTACATAGCTTTTGAACAGAGTTTAATTAAAATTGGCTATACTACATACACTGCCCTGCAGTTTATAGTACAATTTTCAGGTCAGATGTACCTATTAGTACTGCCTTTTGACAGCCACAACTCTCCCAACCAAGCACACTAAGTGTGACTTAACACAGGCTGCAAGAACCACTAGACAGCAGCAAATGGAGCTGTGTGCTCATCAGTATGTGCAGTGCCCTCTCCCCCAGCCCTTCCCTGCATTCACGAGCAGCTGCACTCTCAGCATTCACTGCACAGCCTATGCAAAGGAACACTCAGAAAAGGGAACACAACACAGGAAAAAACACGGGCTTCCCAAAAAGCAGACACACTCTGGAAACACACGTGTGATGCAACAATGGCCAGCAGGCCAAGGATCAGCAGCATGGACCGGAGACAGGCACACAGCAGCAAACATCCCAGCTCAGGAGGCACCAGCCAGGGGCTGTACTCACAGGGGTGCTCATGCAGAGGGGTCAGCCAGAGATGGGAGCTGCCGCTCTGCAGGCTCCTGTCTAAAGGGAAGCGAGCTCAGCCTTGAGGAGAAAGGCGAGAGAGCCCGTCTTTGTGTCCCACACTGCCCCACACCCTTCATGAGGGTAATGAGGGACACCTGGGCAGCCCTGTGATTCCCCCAGCACGGCAGTCTGGGCTCCCTGCCCTGCACGGGAGCACCTCGTTAGAGGTGATTTGCTCTAATGAGGGCAACCTCTGCTGGCCAAATCAGCGCCTGTGCTCTTTTCAGCTTAGCAACCAGTCAGGTTTTGCAGGTAACACACCCCTCCTTAAGGTCACTCCGGTGATCTTCTGTGATTCCCAGAACCAGAGAACTGAAGACAGAGTTCTCTTCACCCTGGTTTTTAATTCTTTTGCTCCTTTCCATTGTGTGCCACAGAAGGCAGCAAGTGGACTGGCACTTTCATATTTTACTGGACACCAAAGGTGGTGATGCGCTTGAAGAGACCTTGTGAAAGATAAAGATAAGCTCAAAGGCTTTAATAACAGGCTTTTCTTAGGACATGTGGATGCCAGGAAATGTATACATAGAGGAGAGAGAGTACAGAGCTGGGCAGAAATTTACTACAGCTTTGACAGCAGAGACAGAACAAGAGGAAAGGGGGAATTTCACTGGCTCCCATAAGAGGTCTTGAAAAGATTAGATGAAAGGAGCAAAGCTGGTACAGTGATATTGCACAGCTCCTGTTACCTTCTCTGGGCCAGCTGGGGTCAGGTCTGTCCCTGCAATCTCTCAAGCAGTATTTTGTTCCTCTTTGTGACAACCGCTGAGGAGACATGAAACACTCAGGTCTTAACTCCCCATGGTGGAGAGGCTCCACAAAGCTTCAGCAAAGTCAATACTGGTTCGAAATAGCCAGCTATGTGGCAGGAAACCCCAAAGGTGCACTGCTCCACTCCACTGGAGGGAGGAAGCAAGCTGCCAGGAAAGATCAATGAGGAATGAATTGTTTCCTGTTGGTGATGTTTACATTTTGAGCACTCTGACCATAATGGGAATGACTGAAATTAAGACTGACATACACTTTGGGAAGCAGCAATTCTCTACACCACAGACCCACCCTGAGCCTCTGTGTTGATGACCACATAAAACTGCAATTTTTCAGCTCAGAAACAGAGTTTTTGCAGCCCTAAGGTGTTTGGAATTGGGCTTTGAACTTGAAGCAGCTCTTGCGAATACATCTTGGGAAAAGATGGTACACTGTTATGTGGAATGACTGACATAAAAAGGATAAGGAAGACTTTCTAGCAGTTCCATCTTCCACAAAAAGAATGGTGTATGCTCATGCAGGTGCGTTTACTGTATGCAGGTGGGTGTAAAAATGCACAGTAACTGTGGGTATATTCAAGCAGACAAGAAATAGATAAGAAAAAAAATGCTATTACTGGAGAAAACAATTTACAGATGTTTGTCCAGAACATATAAGATTATTAAAAAACAAAATATAATACTAATGAAAAAATGACAAGCAAGTAGCAATGCTAAAAGTGCTAGACATGGAGGAATTGTGAGAGAAATCAAACAAGCAGCAACAGCTCTCTTCCATATCCTATTGCCTCTCCAACTTCTTTTACCCTCCTAGATAAAAAAAAATGTTCACTGCCATTGCAGAGAGCACAGACTCATCGGTGCCTGCAGTATAATTAGAGCTAAATTTCAGGTTATGTGTCAACATCAGCCAGGCCACGAAGTGCAGATGCTCACTACTGGAACTACTGGAGGAAGCAATAGGTAAGATTGCAGTATGTCACGTTCCTACCCCCAGGAATCCACCCTCAGCCTTCGGGAGAGTGAAACAACATCTAAGCTGAAATAAATCAGTAAGTTGAGGATACAAATACATTCCTGCATGAACTCAAACTCTGAATTCCAAATGACTGATCATGGAAGAAGACACACATGCTGGGTAAGGTTTTTTTGATATTCTGACAGCAAAAGTCCATCTGAGTCAGTCAACTAAAAATACAGCTTAAAAAATGGAAGAGGTGTGACTTACTGACAAGTCTTCTCACCCACTCTTTTATAGACTCAGAACATGATAGATGGAAAATGGAAAAACATTTGGGTAAATTGTAATTAGAACTCTGCACACAAATTAGTAATGGAATGGTGAGGGAGCTCCTGCCATGCAACAGCTCAGGTCTCAGCTAGGAAACACAGGAAGAGGAGAGGATGGGCCAGAAGAGGCCCCACAGGGGGAGACTCACTGGATTCTCCTTGACCTCCAGTGCCAATAGTCCTGCTGCAGATCTGGTCTGAGCAGAAAACCTGTTAAGGATGCCAGGAATATAAGCGTGAAGCCTGAAGGACGAGATCTACTCAGATTCTCACACAATTATTACTCCTTTCCCTTCTTCTGATTTATTTTGACAAATTTTAAGGTGAATTTTTCAAAGCCACCCATTCTGGGACTCCAGATCTTTTACACAACTTGAAAAATCTCCCTCTTGGTCTCTGCTTTGCTTGCAGGAGCAGGCATTTTAATTGTCTCTCTCAGGAGGAAGGCTAATAACTCAACTTGTGCTCAAAGTAACTAAAAAGCTGGCATCCACTCTCAGGTGTTCCTGCTCAGTTTGGACATTTGGAGAGCTGTAATACCAAAGAGGACATTGTTTCTAAACTATTTTGAAAGATGATGTTCTCATTCCAAATATATAAATTAAACCTGATCTTTGCGTAACATATACAAGCACTAAAAGAATTTCTCGTCTGTGGATTGAAGAGGTTCTTTATTAATTTGTTCTGCTTTTCTTAAGTTTTTATGGATGCAGAAAAATTTATTCTTTTCCAAATAACCTGTTTGGAAAAGAATACAGTCCTGGGCCCCAAATTCTAGTTTTGCAAATAAATTTAGTTCACTGAGGGTGGAATCAGGTCACCATGATAGTGAAAACTGTTCAACAAGAGCTCATGCAAGAGAACTGGAAAATGAGAATTCTATGTACAGAATCACATTGCACTAGAGCTGTGTTAAAACAAGGACACACTTGTGCTAGCAAGAATCAGGACAACTAACACAGCACAAATTTAAAGCAGTAGTGAGATGCAGACAAGACCAAAAGAAATAAGGAAATTTGACAAATATGTAACCAACTCAGGAATGCTGTAGAGTGCAAAAGTCATTTAAAATGGTTTGCCTGCTTTAGAGAGGGAGCCATTCTTCTTGCAGCCTTTGGTGTTTTAACATGAAGGTTGTGCATATCTGTACCTGGGCTGGCTGCTGTAGGGATCAGCTGGAAGCTGTCACAGATTCCCCTCAAATCTGTCTCCTTGTGTCCACACAAGGCTGCTGACTAATCCCATCTGTCCTTGCAGCAGGTGAGCCTGGCCTTTTTAAAGAGGACCCCAGGACATCTTTTATGAGTAACACAGTGGTGCTATGGCATGGCAGCAAACAGGGAGTTACTCGAGACATCAGCTTTACTTGAGCCAGGAGCAGTGAGCTTTGCCCAGCTGCTGATGCACACAGCAGGAAAATGCATCGTGGCAAGTTCCCCCCTTCGATAGCAAGTGGGTTCAACCCCAAGCAAATCTCGAATGCATTTCCAGTGTTTGGTCAGCATTCTTCATTTTGAGCCAGAGCTAATAAACAGCTCTTAAAATGCAGAGGGAAATGTATTCTCAGGGAATTACAGACTCACAGAATCATTTAGGTTGGAAAAGACCTTTAAGATTGTGTCCAATCTTCAGTCACCACCTTATCAACAAGGCTTTGGCAGCAAGTGCCACATCCAGTTGTTTCTTGAGCACCTCCAGGGATGGTGTATACACTGCCTCCCTGGGAAGCCCATCCCAAGGTTTACCAAGCCTTTCCCATGATGTTATCCCTCCTGATGTCCAGCCTGAACTTCCCCTGGTGTAACTCGAGGCAGTGTCCTCCTGTTCTGTCTCTGTCTCTCGGGAGAAGAGCCCGACCCCCACCTGGCGACAGCCTCAGGGTGTTGTAGAGACCAAATTAGAACTTTGCATCAGCTTTCTTTTGGTTGCCTAGTGGAAAGATTCAGAGCTGTCCCAGCAACACTGTTAAAGACTCAAACAAATGGGAGAACTTAATTAATACACGACAAAAATAATATTGGCATATATCTGAGGAAAGACGAGAGTCCCAAAAGTAGCTGGTCAGTGAACCGACCACAAAAATCAATACACTAACAGCAATTGTGTGCTCCAGAAATTGCAGACTATGTGCCAAGGCATGGTGGTCAGAGGAATTTGAATTATATTTATAGTCTTCTAATAATTATTCTATTCCATGTTGCAAGATCTCATACCAGTAAATGCAATTCCTCTCGCATTTATGTTTCCATACCTGTCCACTCAGAATGACATACAAAAACCACCTCTCCAGCAATGCTGTACCTAAAACATGCTGAAGGTTAAGGCTCTAATAATTAAATATATCCAGCAATTGTTTGAAGATGTTAAAAAAATGTTTGGAATTGCTGCACTATTTTTGTTTGACACCACCCATTGAAAAGAACAATCTCCAAGTTTAATATGATATTAGTGGGACCTCTTGCAACCTGAGATATTGCTTCTTAGATGTGTTTGTGGTGTTCCATGTCAAATTCCAGGGATTAGATCTCCCATGATGGATGCTCGGTGTACAACCAGAGAACAGGCTGTGAGTGTGTTGCAGACCAAGGCTAATCCCTACAGAGGAGAGAGGCAGCACATACCTCAACTACTTCTCTTGTGAGGCATTAAATCAGCTCAGGAAATTAACAGGAAAAGGAAGATGTTCCTGGGTTGTTCAACACAATGAAAAATTTTGTTTCAGACTAACCAGACTGAAAATTAAATATTTTGCTTTCTCTTCCAAGGAAAACAAAACACTGGTAACAGCTATTTTTTTTTTTTTTTGAAGGAAAATGTAAGTTTTTCAAAAGACAAGTTTTATTTCAAGTAATGTTTCAAGACAATGTTACAGTAAATAATAACACTGACCAAAGAAACCCTCTTTCATTTGCAAACTGATTGAAACTGTTGCAAAACCTAATCCTCTCAAGAGATATCCTGTTCCAAAACTATAAAACAAATCACTTGTGTGATTCTCTCTAATGAAGAGAGTTTCTGAATTGGAGATTGCAAGGGAAAGCATAATCAAAATTTTAGTTATATTTCTCAAATTTTACTCTGAACTGGATCAAACATATTTTCTATGCTGTCAGAAAAGTTCAGATGCATGTCTTATAACATTCCAGCAACCTTAGTATGTGTTGTCAGAGCATGACTTGAGAACCAAATTTAAAATGGAGGGATGTGTGAGATGCCCATTGCTGTATTAATAGATGGGTATCGAAACAAGTGTCCGTGGTGAAATATTGCCACTGAGACATCATAGTACAAATCAAACCAGAAAGATGTCATGTACAGAAACAGAACTTAGCAACCAAAACTAAGTGGAAATAATAGTCAAGAGGTTTTGCAGAGGGCGTGTTACCAAAAGCCTTTTCCACTGTTGTGGTAATAGTTGTAATAAATAGCCAAGATATGCTTAAAGCTGCAGATACCAAGAGCCCTTTCATTTGCCATTCCTCATGAATCCCATTGGGAAAACTTCCACCTAATTTTGGCTTCATGCTTCTCACCCCAAAACAAGAACTGATGAAAATAATGTGTTTTTCTACATATATCTGTGCTACATCTGCCTTTTAGTTCTGCACCTACAATTTCTAGCACCATAGGGGAAAAGCTTTCTATTCCTTCAGAAACAGATTCCTCTGAAAGACAGTCCTCAGAGCCATGAGAATATTTATGGGTGATTAAAGTAGGCTTAGAGAATTGTTTTTCTTGGTTTAAGTTCCACTTGGATTCCAGCTCAGTTCCCATTCTGAAGAAAGGACACTTGAACCAAAGAAAACCCCAAATAAAGCTTGTTAGGAGTAGTTGTCTCTTTCGTTCAGACATTTTGACTTCAGCGTACTCACAAAAACAAGTTGTGCCAGACACTCTGGGTAAAAACATTTCAGAATCAATCAAATCGGAGTTTATGGTAGGAGTTAGAACAATATTTAGGTAACAGCATTATGACCAGCTTAGAGGTTGACTGTGCATTTAATTTTATATTTAGCAGGCCCCTTAGCTATTCTCACTTTTAGTGCTGAGGTAATAGGATCTTTTTTTGCTAATTAAATGTTAATATGCAACAAAGGAGAAGCACAGGAAAACAATTCCATTTTGGGGCTTCATATAAACAGCTCTGTTTAAAGCCAATTAAAGTGTGAGGAATCTAAAGCCAGCCTTAATGTTCTCAGCAGAAAGGTGATAAGCCATAGAGCCACTGTGACCTGAGTGTGGTACACCTGCTTAGCTGCACATCCAGCTGCAGACCACCAGGCCAGTGGAGCATTATTTTATAACCAGAGTATTCCCCATTTCAAAGGTCAGACCCAAGTGGTACAGCTCCCACTGCAGCCTGCCCAGGGAGATCAGCAGCAAGAGGGTTTGAGGATGTAGCTCTATCACCGAGTCCCATCCCCTTGCTAGCCAGACATTGTTATTTCTCTGACTCAAGTTCCGTATTTTTGTTGTAGAACTAAAAATATCCTTAATATTTTTTAGCTAATTTCATGGAAATATCATGTCAATGATGTAACGTAAGTGTTAAATGTTGGTATAGAACTAAAGAAGTGTTTGGTAAAATGTGGTATTGCTAATTATATTAACAGTACAGTAAGTTCTCACCTGGATTCAGATTCAGGAGTCAAGGCACTTCATGACACACCACAGAATACAGCTTTTTTACAAACAATCAGTTCATAAAAACATGAAAATTAATGGATACAGAAAGGAAAGAAAACAGAATTGGACGAGCCATACAGCCAGTGTGTCACCTAGTAAGGAGACATGAGCAGCCAGATTCCCCAGGGGGATGCTATGGGAAGATGGGATAAGTGGAGGCTCACCATGGCTGTAAGACTTTTATCCCACTCCTTTAGGTAAATGCAAAAGGAATTGAGATGTATTTTTAAGATATGCACTTCAGTACCAAGAATAGTACTTCACATCTACTTCATCCCAAACTGTTCAGATATTTAAAAATGATAGATTGAGCCATCAGACCTTTGAGACATAAGGGGTCATTATTGATTTTAGAATTGTTAATGAATATAAAGTTAATGCATCCAGGTGAGGAAGCCATGACTGTGTTGAACTCAGTACTTCTGCCACCAATTTCAATCAAAGCCAGGATTTCACTCAGTGCTGGAAGGCTGGAAGAGACTTTTACAGTTCAACAAAGAAACCTCAAAAAGAAAGGCTAAACTTGAGGTGTTCATTTGAGAAAAAATTAAATAAGGCAACCATGGCATGGTGTAGGGACAAGAAGATTCCTTGAGAAACAAAACAACAACATTTTGGAGGCACAAGCCACTCACATTGCCAACGTGCAGTGAAATCCTGTCTCAGAATGTGCAAGATGACCTCACAAATAAATGCAGTAAAATATTTGTATTAAGTTGTTTACGATTCTGTTTGGAGATTAGAAATTTTCCCAGTATGGGGTCAGCTTTCAGCAACTTTTTCCACACAAACACATGTTGCTAGCAACATAAACATGCTAAGCTTCTTTACTTAGAAATTACACATTTCATTTTTATTATAGTGACTAACACTCCTAGCCTATAAAAAATAAAATCAAATGTAGAAGTAACTCACTCCAATTGCAATATGTATTGTGGAATTCCATGAAATATATTACATTTCAGAAATAAATCAAAATAGGAGGCTGCATGTGCTCTTTATTATTCATAGCTTCCTTTCTTAAAGAAATATTAAAGCCTTGTGAAGCCTTTCAGATTTATGGTCTATGAGCTGTAAAAGCTCCAGTATTCTCTGGTAGAATGACAAAATATCAGTTGATTGGTCATCTAACAATTTTTAAATCTGAAGTCATATTTTAAGACATTATTGAAAAGAGGATCCTTTACGTGTTAAATTCTGAGATTATCTGCAAACAATCCACTTTATCTTACTAACCATGTTAATTTAGTGACCTTATCCCTATTTTAAATTATGGTTTTCAATTATTGAGATGTCACAAACCAGGGATGAGCTGCCTGGGTAGCTCTATCTGACAGCACCTTTGAGTACATAAGAAACCAAGCCACTGCAAAAACATATTTATCCTAAAAATGTCAAAGAGGGAAAACTGAAAATGTTGTTAAGTCTCATAGTCCAATGATGACTGTTGAACAATGACACAAATTCTACTTATAGAACATATGGCAATAACTAATTCATGGGCAGATCAAAAAAAAATCAGCCCAAAAGATAGATTCAAAACAACACTATCAGCAAATATATTAAAATAAAACTATATAATATTCTCTCTCATTTCTCTTTTGAGTTTCTCTTCTCTACCCAGACAGTCACTGATAGACTCACACTACAAGGCAACTGTCTGACCCAAGCAGAAACTCCAGGTGACTTCCACAATAGCCATGTCCAAACCAAAGTGCCCAGGGCAGTACTAAATTATACCCAAAACTAGTATGTTTTCAGTACCTTAAATCATCAGGTTACAGTATGTCCATGGTCAAACAGAGTTTAAACAACATGGCAGAGGGTGGGGGAGAAAGAGGTGAGGGGTGGGACAGAAAAAGCACAAGCACATAAGCAAAAAGTCAGGTTCTAATCAAAGAAGCAGAGCTCAAAGGGTACATAACCTCCCTGTCTGAGCTGTCATGAGTAGGGCTCCAAAATCTCTGTGATAAGATTATGTTTTCTGACAAAAAGAAAAAATCCTTTAGATACACTCTGCAGATGAAAGTGGAGAAATTCTTCTATAAGTATTGATAATATTTTAAAAATACTTTGCTTTGAGAGGCATTCAGTGTTCTCTTCAAATGAATTCTCACCCTTTTACAGAAGAAACTGAAATAAAAGATTGGCAGGATGGAAAAAAATTAGCATGGAAAGAAGAAAATCTGGAAGTCGTCACTGCACAAGTGACTCACAGATTATCCTTCCATCTTTTGACTCTCTTCCATAAAATGTGGCAGAAGAAACATTGCAAAGCAAGAGAGCAGAGGGCTGAACATGTCAGACAGCTGAAATTAAATGAGGGGTCAGCAGTATTTCCCAGCTGACATGCCAAAGTGCAATTTCCTTTTCCAAACTGGAGGTTAAGTGGGACAGAAGAAACTCCACAGTAACCGGAAGATGTAAAGGAGGAAACAGAAAAGAGAGCAGAGAAAATCTTCTTTAGGAATGATACACCCAAGAAAAAGGATGCAGGGTAGCAAAGAGGACAAAAGATTTGTCTACAAAGAAACTTCTCGACGCCTTAATGAGGGCAGTTACTACAGAAGAGAGAAAAAAGAAAGCAGGTAGAAGTGGGTTATACAGGTTGGCACCTGGGGCAACACCTGCAGGTTATTCACTCAGTAAGTTCCCAGGTAAGGCAGAGAAAGGTACGAGCTGGAAAAGGGAGGGGCAGATGGAGTCACAGAGAAGTTGTTTAATTAGAGGCAGAAAAGAAGAGGGGCAGAAGAGGTCAGAGGAAGAAGAGGCAGTGTGAAGGCAAGATGGATGGTTAACATCTTCCTTTCTGAATTGTGACTGCAGCTCAGTGCACGCACAGGCAGCAAGACTGTTCTGGCTGATTTCTTTCAAGCCACATTATGAAACAAGTAGTAATCCCTATAACTATCTCTCTGAACTAGTATTCCCTCAGGGCATCTAAATTTCTTCTGCATATTGAAGTAATTTTGCTCATCGCTCGCTGTCCAATGAGTTCCTGGCTGGAGCCTTTTTTAGCTGTGTCAGTATTTTGACAGTGCACGAGCATTTAATTCTATGCTGTCCTTACCCTGGAGATTCAGTTTCCCAGTTGCCTGCAGCACTGTGGCCAAGGACTCATCAGGACAGTGAGAACCACAAGGATCAAAAAGTCCAGGTAGAAAGAATGTTCCAGTTCTCTATATTACATGAGCACAGTCTGGAAGGGCCACTTACCACTTTTTTGGAGCATTGCTGTCCACAGAGACACAAAACTGAAACTTCCCATAAGAATTTTGCTTGAAGCTTTAAGTGAAGTCTTACCAAACTCACTTAGTATTAAGTTGGTCAGTAACAATGGGGAAAATAATGAAGGTTGTGTGTGTTTGAAGAGTTAAATTTATGTTTATGTTCCTGGTGAGAGAAGTGAAGACAGCAAACATATGTAGTTGGTTCTTTAGGAAGGGAATATAAGCATGCTTGAATCTCAAAGAATGATACCTCGAGAGTCCTTGTTTGTGACTTAGCAGAAAGAATCTACCTTGGCTCTGGAAGGGATTTATAAGTGGATTGCAGCAGAGTAGAACTAGGTGAGCTTAGAGAGAAATTACATACCTGTATCCTGGTAAGAAGAAGCTGATGTTGCATATCAAAAAAGTGCTTCTTAGCAACGCTATTTACAGGTCGTTTGTGCACAATGCCCCTTACCGGAGTGGTAAATCATCAGTGGTTTGGGGCAATTAGGTGTGCCTCCACCCTCTGGCTGAGTAGAGCCCTACTCCTTTGAGGTGACAGAGCTGGATTAGAAATTGGTATTTCTTCACATTTCTCTTACATAGGAAACTAGCTGCATGTTTATAATGGAATTTTCAAACAGCTGATTCAAAAGGAATTCCTGAGAGTATGGCAGCACACAACCACTTATTTTTCTGAAAGCAGCAAATTCTCCCTTAAGAGTGAGGATTCCCCACAAGCAAAGCTCTCAACCAGAAAAATGTTCCATGTGTGTGCAGGGCTCTGGGCATTCTTCATTTCTTTCATACAATTAGGCAAGCTTCAATATTGCAATGACCTAATTTCAGGCAGTTTTATTTGAAAATACTGGAAAGTATGACTTACCTGAACTCATGGAGCAATTAGTTAGAATACCAATTTCTATGTTTCTCACACTTCTTGCCCTGGAATACATTCCTCCCTACAGAGTGAAATACATTTTCCCATCTGTTCCTTTAACTCTCAGATGGAAGCTATCCCACTGCTGACAAACAGCACATCAAAACTGCCACAGAAAAAAAATTCTGCCATTTTGTTTTGTGGGCTGGGTTCAATGTAACAGTATAAGCCACTTATCCTTTAATCTTCTTTTCATAGTAGCAGAACGCTCAGAAAGATATTATCCCAAATTTCCTTCAGCAGGCTCAGCAGCAGCAGGCTCCCATTAAAGCAGGCTGTCTTTTCTTCTCACTGTAACTGTGCTTACAGCAAGGACAAGATGGGAGCATCTGTGTTTCAATCCAGAATGACCTTCCAGAGCAGGAGTACGAGCAATTACCTGTAACCACTACAAGCACTCCCACTAGGAAAGCATGTTAGCATTTTGTATGCCATTCAATTTTGTTTCACAGTGGCAGCTAGTATCTGTTCTCTGCCTGCAGAGCTGGAAGAATGGAAGACTATTGTCCTGTGGCAATATTTCCCCTTTTATTCTGTGGCACACCTTATTTTCAACCATCAAGTGCAGCTCTAGAATGTAGTACAATCATTTGGAGGTAGAGAGCAGAATGAGAGAAAGAATGGCTGGTGACGGTTTTATAGCAACACTGAGAAGCCATGGGTTCAAACTCCACTTTGTTTTACTATGTCTCCAGGAGAAATTTTTCTAACAGAGCAGAAGAGAATCAGTAGGTCAGAGCAGTGGCTGCTCAGGCCCCTACATCCCCCCCACATGAAGTTCTGCTGTAACTTCAGATGAAATCTAATCTGTTTCCCTGGATCAAACATCCCCGCTACGTATGTGATGTAAAGTTCTCTAGCAGACTGATCCCTGCTTCAGACCCCCATGCCTCCTTTAGCATTTTAAATCTCTGGACACATAGGCAGACCAGAGCTTCTGATCTGAGAAAAATCTGTTTAACATGAACCAAAACCACACATGAGAAATGTAGCAAGAGGTGGTAAGTGCAGGCAGTCTGAGGATTTGTTTCAAAACTGCATCGCTCCTCTGTACCAAAATGCCAAGGCAAAGCCACCTCTCATTTTGGTTGTAATGAGATAATTAAAAATAAAGGACATGGAAATACTTAATGGGAGTGTATCTTGAATGGATGTGGAACAGAGAAAGGCATAGAGTTATGAAAAAAAGGGCTAGGGCTGGGCACTGTGAAGACTGCATAGATGTATTTATATCACATGGGGCCCATCACTTCATCTTAAGGTATGGTTCACTTATTTTGTCTGTCACAGTGGAGACAGTGAACTCAGACTTTCTTTCTTTGGTCACATTTTTTCATCTGAAAAATTACTCTCTGAAGAGATGCCTACAAAGCTTCACAAATATATACCCTGCATCACTTTATGATCAGCAAAGAGAAACTTCTACAACCTGAAAGTCTACCCAGCTGTTATAATCCCCTGAATTATAATGGGAATATGATAATCCCCTGAATGTGATAATGGGAATATTATCTTCCCAGTCTGGTGTGCAGCAGCTTTCAATCCTGTTGGTTTTCCAACTTGTTATTTTCCAGCCCAACAAAGCCATAATATTTGCTAAGGGCATTCAACCCTGATGGGCTAAGACACTGTGGTATGTAAGAGCTAAATTACATGGTTTAGTTTTGGAAGTGATTTGTAGTCCTGGGAATTACTAACTGCCAAAATATTTTAAAAGAGACATCTGTACAAAAAAAAGAGTACCTATCAAAAATATTCTTGTTTGAAAAAATCTTTTAAGCTTTAGAGATATTCAATTATTTCTTTTTAGAAATAACTACAGCAACAAATTGAACAAGCAATTGTTAAAAAATGAGGTCAAGTTGGCCCTTTATTTGTATATAAATGTTAGACAAGACTCTTGTTATCAGATTTTATGAATGGACAAAAGCTTATGTAAATGGTATTTTTATACCCTCCAAAGATTGGCAGTGATTCTGCAGGATGGGGAGAATGTAATTCAATTGATACAGTGCTTAATGCAGCCCTTCATAGACTCAAACAACTCAACAGAAAATTAGACCATTTAAAAAATCTTTTTAAATTAACTCACGCATAGTAATGTCATTAAGGAGGCTGCTGGAGGTGCTGGTGCAAGTTTCCTTTTAAGTGGGGGAGGAAACAAATTCCATGTGAAAGCCCAACATAAAGTTTGAGCCCCAATAGGTGAATTATCTATTAATAGATCTAATTAATGCTATTAATATTTAACTCTAACGTGAATGTTGTAAGCGGGGTGGGTGTGAAACGTACGCCTCAGGCTGGCTGTGAACACTGACTGAGGAGATTCTCTAAGGCACAGTTCCACTTGGGTTTGACTCATCAAATAACCTGCAAAAGCCTGAAAACAATGTTTTCTAAAAGGGCTTAACTTCTCAGCTTTGCCATCAAGCCTCTACACAGTTCAACACATCTGAGTCATTCTGTTTACAGAGCACAACCAAACCACTGAGCAAAGGACAATGTGGAAAATGGAACGACTTGAAACCCCTTATTAAAGTAACACTAAATGGAAATTTGCACTTAACGCTGTAACATGACCTTCCAAGAGGGAGAGAGAAGAGAGTGAAACAGCAGAGTACCAGCTGTGAAAGAACAGGCTACGTTTTTGTTCCAGGTGAGGCTTTCTTATCTAAGTTGTCTGCTCTACACCAAATGCACCAAGAGCTTGAAGATCTCTAGACATTAAAAAAAATCTACTAACCAAACTTGTAACTATAGAGTAAAATATGAGATTTAATTAGAGAGTAAGGCAGACAAACCCATTCAAATGTGCAGCCAGGAAGGGCACCGAAAAGAGAAGCATGGAATTTAGCATGGAAGAATACAAGGAAGAAAGGTTGCTAATCCAAATCCACAGTTCTGGTCCAAATGGATTCAGATCTGCAGTTCAACTCACTGCATTTTGAAGTAGAGGATGCAAAGACAGGTATTACTTACTGCAGACATGAGAAAAATGTATAAAACTCCTAACACCAGTTTAAAACTAAAATTTGGTAAATTTAAGAGAAACAGAATTTCTGAAGTGAAATATATCTTTTCTTACTTTTTCTATACTAAACTTAAGAAATTAATTCATCACATGGGGAAGCCAAAGGACAAGATGAGTTGCATAACTTTATCAATAACATCTGGAAGAATGCAAGCTATTGTTGGTGTCCAAAATGCACTTCTGTTGGAACAAGAGGTACATTCCTCGCCCCAAAAGATCCCTGCATGCCTTGAATGGTGGTGGCTTTTTTTGGTTTTGTTTCTTATGCTCTTCTGATGCCCCAAATGGTCAGCATTCCCAGATAGAGGTATAGAGCTGAGGAACCAACAACATGATTCAAGGTAGCAAACCCAACCATACCCACCATGTGTTCTTCAGAAATTGCTCCTAATTCCTACAAAGTAATTGAAAATTAAAACATAAAGGATATAAGAGAAACAGATTCCTGGCATTGAATTCAGTAATTGCTTGTCCATCTAAAAACAGTTGTACCTACTCTTCTTTGCATTTCCCAGTGTTGCAGGAAGACTTCTTACATTTTTTTTAAATATGTCTAAGAAAGATGAGCTTCAAAGCAATATGACCAACAGACAACACACTCCAGATGTGGAGAACACACCTACAGTGCAGCAAGGATTCTAATAATGTCAAAGATAATTTGTGCCATTTGCAGATATGTATTGGGCATATTTCTTATTCTGGTCCCTGCTTGGGGTGTTTATCCCAGAGTGCACCAGGTGCATATTAACTATGGATAAAGTACTTCCAAGCTATTATGCCAAAGCAGCAGCTTGTTACAGCTTTCATTTCACTGCTTTTATTGTTACTGGTGGTGATAGAAGTAAAAGTCAGTGAAATGGCACAAGTCATTGCTTAGGAGGCTCCTGTACATTTTGAATTCTGCAGGGGTTAGGAGGACATACGTGGAAGGACAAAGGCTGTTTACAGGTTGCTGGGATCACAAATTCCCATTGAGATTCCAATTTCCAGCACAGTTAAGAGACAAACCCTGTTTTTCAGAAAGATGCTTAAATTGCCAGGTCAAACAGGTGCCAAAGCAGAAGCTGGGCCAAAAAAACATGAGCTTGTCACAAAAATGTCCTCATGTCCTAACTCTCCCAAAGGAGTGCTTGTTAGTTTGTGTGAGCACATAACTTTTGAGAGCAGGGTGAACAGAAATGTTTATTTTTGGACTCTTGACAGGGCTCCATATCCCTTCCTATTTCTCCATGTCCTGACCAAACATTTTCCTTTCTCCTAAGAGAAACAGTGGAACTTTCTTGCTGAACTAAAAATGTATTTGAAATTTCTTAGATGCTTTCCCAGTTTGGAGAAACAAAACCAGCTCTAGAGCCCGTGATGTCTATTAGAAGTTGTTGTTCATCCTCCCTCCCTCCACATCACTTCTGCATCGTGTTTAAATGCAGGTGAACTTTTCTAATATCATTAGACAGTTTCTTCCATCTTCTTACCAGGAGAGCTAGGAAGTATAAATTCCATTTCATGGAAGCTCCTCCTATTTTTTTTTTTGTTTCTAATTACAACCGAGCACAGCCCCTTCCTGCAGTAACTCTTGTGATTTTAGGGGTCACACACACAAGACCAGGCTTAAGTACACAGTCCTTAGCAGGCAGAGGATAAACCTGAATATGTGAATTTCGCTTTATCTGGAAGCTCCTCCAGAAAGATTTTCCAACACAGATGTAAATTAAGATGGTCAAAATTAAAACAAAATTTATGTCAAGGGGAAGACATGGTTCCTATAATCCCCAGCAAGTTATCAATTTTGATTTCAGCAACTGGGAGAGCTGAGCTCCTGCTCACAGAGCTGGATAAAGGCATGGCCAGGTAGGAAGCCATGTGTTCCACCTGAGCACTGAGCATGCTGGTTCTTGGAAAAGACTGGGAGCTCATTTTAATTAATTCTTATTGAATGCTATTGTTACACGTGTGTAAAATGAAACCCTTAGAGCTGGCAAAGTCCTCAGAGCACCCAGCCCAAGGAACTGTTCCATCACTTACTGGGAGGAGCATGCTTTTTGTTCTGAAACAGCCCACAGATGCAGAACCCCAAATATGAAAAGTGGCAGCCAGGCACTGGCACTTGAGACATAAGATAAAATAGACCAAGTTCCAGAGCAGTTTATTCTTTGGCAGCAGAATAATCAGGTTTCCAACATAACATGAGAGGATAAGACAAAGAGCTGCATTAGCTACCCAACAAGAAAATTGCTTATAATGACATTGTCTTTGTCTCTTAATGTGCATTTTACACTGCTGCTCTCTGTTGAATAGAACCCAAATTTTTTTATGGGTGTGCAATGGCCCTTCCAATTTCATCAGTATGAGACAGTGTCTCATTTAAATCATGCTCTTACTGCAAGATGTTCTCAGGCTTTACCAGGAAGTTCTGACTGGCCACAACAGGCAACAAAATGAAGATGGGGATCTGATAAGGTGAAAAGCTTGGTTTAATGTCCTCTTAAAATTGAAAATATTTAAACAATTTAGCATTGATACATTTACCAGCAATTTGAATCTAGATTGTTTTGGGTTGCTATTGCCCCAGACTCCAATAATTTATTTCATTTACTCTCTCCTCTGGTGAGCTTAGATTTGGAAAACCCAGTCCTACAGCTGACATGTGTAGCAGGGACATGTTTGTGGACATGGGGTAAGGGTTCTCCTGAACCTCCTCACTCTCCTGAACACTGCTTGAATTCAAAGATCCAGTACAAAAATAAATCCATGGATAGGACACCACTTTCAATGCAGCTACATTAAAACTTTCAGATTAAACTTTTTTGTATTTTTTATTGTATTTTGTATCTGTTTGGTAAAGAAAATAATTTTTTCAACTGAGTGAACATTCATCCACCAACGCTAAGGCATAACAATATATCTGCTTAATATTGCACAAAATATTGAAGAAAGGCAATGCTTAGTGAAAATCTTGTTTCTCTGAAACAAAAGCTATAACTTCAAAATTTGGATTATGGTTGGAAGCATAAGCTTAGCAGTGTGATTTGTTTCAGAAAATATTTATGTTATAATTATATTTTTCTCTTTTGGGAAGAGGGAATTTAAATGTCTTTTCTTTTTTTTTTTCCATCAATTAACTTCCATCTAAGGGAAAGCAATTTTAATATAAAGAAAAAAAAAAAAAAAAGAAGAAACTTTCAAACTTTCATCATCATAAGAATGCAAACTGAGTAAGAGAAAGCCACTAATTTTTCCAGCTTTTAAATTTTTCCCCTAGATTTTTTCACTATCCAAGTCTAGGGAGTTACCCATTCCTGCTGCCAAATCCTAAACCTTAATTTTCTACTTCTCTTCATTTTCTGTTTCGTAGTCAAAAATAATGTTCAGTAGGCAACAAAGAAAAGGAGAAAACCCATAAATAGTCCTGTTTTTTTTTTTTTTACAATTTATACTTGTAGGTGCAATTAAAATTTCAATTCAAAAAGAATTAAATAATTTTAGTTCTTTCAAATAAAAATAATTATGATTTGTCAAAAAAATTCTACCTTCAAAATATCCTGAAGGCAGAAAAAGCCAAAGACTTAAAAACATTAAAATTGATAGCCAAGGTTTCTTCTTCTTTGAAGCACTACCACCAGCTCTCAGCAGATAGGACCAATCATTTTAATGTTTCTGCTCCTTATTCTCAAAATAGAAGTAATAATATTAATTTGCCAAACAAGGATCTGATACGGCTTTTTGTATTAAAGACAGAGAAGTACTTGAGGAAGTATTTTTTGAAGTCAAGCTGCTGGACATTAATAGATAATTTGAAGACCTGCAAATCAGTGCCATCTTCATTAAAAGGAGGAGTAAGAAAAATATTTGTATTGCTCTGCTATGTGTTTCCATAACTGGATTTCTGAAAATAAGCTTCTGACTCATGTTTAAATATTTAGAAAGGCAGCGTGGTTTTAAAAAGCACTGATCTCAGTAGCTACCCACCTGGGATGAGGAAAGATGTAGAAGTCTAATTTTCATCACACCTTTAAACTTTACTTAAGGCCTGGTCCTAGGTATTCTTCTACTTCTATCACTTGAGTTTTCCATCATTTGAGTACCTGAAATGTTTGACTTTGCAGAGAAGTACAGATGGACATTCAAACACCAGTTAGCCTTTGCCCCCTCTGTGGGCATGGCAGTGGATGAGAAGAACCAGCTGCCATTAGTCCTTGCCTCACTCCACTTCCATAAATGCTCAGGCATCAGAGGTTCAACCTGAGCATCACTGGTCACTCTCTCCACACAGAGTAAAGCCTTTGGGTAACAGGATTGGTGCCAGATGAAGAAAACCACTCTCATTTATCAGGTGGTGCCAGCACCTCCCTGCTCTGCTCTGTTTCCTAGGTGGGAGCCAGCCTGGCACCGTCCATCTCCTGTGGGGGGCCGTGCCACCAAGGACTCAGCTCCTCACTGCAGCCAGGAGCCAAAGGCACAGAGGAGCCCGAGAGGAGGAAGGAGGGCTCCAGCTTTGCTGCAAGGTGAAGGAAAATGTTCTTGCTCGTTGGCCATGCCATGGGGAAATATTCTCTGGAAACAGATCAGAGAGATTCCAAGCATTCCTGCACCATCACTGAAGCTGAGTCTGCTCCCTCTGCACGGGCCCTGGACTAAAGGTGGGTGGCAGAGAAGAGAACACCACGAGCCTGATTTATTATTTTGTACAAAGGGAATGGCACTACAGTGAGTGAGATTAAGAGAATGCTCAGCATAAACAATCTGAGGAGGAATGCAGAATGCGTGGATGACTACCCCAAAATGGAGACCCTGCCTGAGCCATTTTAGGTGCTTTTAGATTTCAAAATAGCTCAGGAGTGTTAAAGTCTAAATCTGAATTTTTCAGAGAAGATTGTAGGAACCAAGCCTCTGTGAATGAGGGATACCCCAGTAAAATCTGAGAAGGGGAAAACTTGGGGCCTTATTCAAAGCTGAATTTTAAAGATTTCTATATTTTTCTGTTCCTTGTTTTTGCACTGAATTTCAATAGCAAATGCCTTTCTGAAAAATCAAAGGAAGATGAGGATAGATGAATCTAAAATAAACAGGGAAGTCTTACTTGTTTGTGAAAAGAACACAGATAGCTGAAGGCAGAATCTGTACCTAAATTATTGGGACCTCTAAGTTTTAATTAATACTGTCACAGGATCCATGCTCAAGCAAAGCAAAAGCTATTGGAGGGTTTCAGGATTGTGACCTCTATCCAACCACACATTCACTCAGCAACAAAGACCGCAAATGCAGCTCTGCATAATGAAGCATCTCAACATCAATATGATGCACTGTCATACCACCCTGCAAAAAAGCAAAAGCCAATCAATTCACAGTGAGTATTAACAGAACTAATTTGGAAAGCTCACAGGAAATGCTTTGGGACAGATCCTCTACCATCAAGCTGCTCTTCTACTCAGAACAGGATTTAGATAAGGAAACCACCAGCAGGCCAGAACTGCCCTGGCCAGCATCCAGCCAGCCAGGGGTCTGAGCTGCAGCAAGCAGAGGGGAAGGAAGGGACTGTGGCACGGTGTCTATCACACAGTGTGTGAGCCCTTACAAATCACAACTAACGGGGTCAAGCTGGAGCAGCTGGAGCTGCTGTACTCTCTACCAAGACTGCCACCGAGAGCCAGGGATGTGGAGAGTACCACAGCATCATCCAGCTCAGGAGATGGAGGCAGGAAGCAGAAGTGGAGAGAGGAAGCCTATAGGAACACACACAGAGGACACAGGAGTTCCCTACTCACCTGAGCACTTGGGCAGAGCTCTGTGGGCAGGGGCCAGCAGCAGCAAAATGGAGGGCACTCGGCTCACCGTTCACAGACCAGTTGCTTTTTCAACTCTTGGTCTGACTAAATCAACCTGAACTGCTTTTGATATCTCACATTATCTGCCATCAGCCTGTTCCCCTTTTTCCTTTTCCTGAGCTGCTCCAGGCATCTCTGGAGGAGGAGGAGGAGAACTGCATATTGTCAGGGCTACCACTGCCTCAAGAAAGATGTAGTTGATGCTTTTTCCCTTCGACTTCCAAAGCCTGGGAAGTTGGGTGCAGAACAGAGAGCAACCAGACTGTGATCTTCTCCTGCTATAATACAGCTCATCTAGGTAGGGACAAAAGCTGCACAAATCACACACAGGCTGCAGGACACAGAATGGGATGGTCACTGCTTCCTACTGTCTTTCCATAAAGAGTGAGGTTGACCTGAATATTTCACATCAGCTCCAGTTCAGAAAATCTACTTTTCGTTCATAATCCATTCAAAACATTCCCTTCAAATATCACCAGCAAGTGTCCAGAGGGCTGGTCCAGAGGGCACTTTCCATACAGATCTCACTGTGCCCTTCTTAGCACCATCAGATCCCAACACAGCCAATTACTGGCACCAGACTGAGCAGGAAGTCTGTTGCTGCAGCTGATCCCAGTCAACAGCTTTTTTAAGAGTAGGAGAAAATTTCCAGGGGAGGTCAACATGCAAAGTCATGTGGAATTGCAGACCAGAAGCTGTCCACCCAAATAAAACTGGTGAACAAATTCAACAGCTATTTTCAGGCTACCTAGAAACTAGGTTTGAATTCATGTGAGATTTGATTTGCATGGCCTAGATGATCTCCTGGCAGTCTAAGAGGTTTTGAGAACCCAACACTAAAGAATTTAATCATCTGTTTTCTTTGAGAATTTCTTTAGGATTTACTATAGGGAACTAACTTTACTTGCTGGAACAAGCCTTTAAAATCAAAGCATTTCAGAAACGGAAGAAATATCCAGATTTATTTTTGGAGGAGAACCAAGGGACAGAATGTAAAATCAGGAAAGCAGGGTAAAAAAAGAGAAACAAGTGGCCTTTTTCTGTTCTGAGCATTTCTTAGATTCCTAAGTCCTCTGCTAGCCATCCTCCAGCTCTGTGCCAAAGCCAGTTCTCACGGACTGCCTACCTCTAGAGGCAGGAAGGAGCTGATGATATATCCAGCCAGCAGAAGCTTGGCAGCCCAGAGAGCAAAGAGGATTGAGTTCACAAAGTCAGACTTCATTAGGAGGCAAGACCATCTCTGGCTGTACCTGAGTGTGGGGACTGAATCTCCCCAGCAGCTCTCATGTGAAGGATGTTAAGAATGTGGCCTAAGTACCACATTTGAAATATGAGCATGGAGTGGCATTCTGAAGGTGCAGGTTGGAAACAGGGTTTAGTTTCATTGTTCTTGGGAAGCACATTTGATTTCTAAGCCCTGATGTTCAAACATTGCAGGAGGGAATAAAACCTCTTAAAATCAACTTATTTTGGAGAGAGAAATTAATAATCTTTAGAGCCAGCAAGATAAAAATTATACTTGAAAAAGGATCTTGGGAGTTGGGATTCGTCACAATCATAGGTGATGGAAAAGGTTGTGTTGATTTCTTCATCCTTAGTTTTAGATGTTGTTCTTGGTATTTTTAGAGTATTCAGCAGTAAAACCTCCTTTCCATTTTATCCTTGGCCTCATTTTTCCTTATGTTAGAACATTTTACCTTTAACTAACCTTATAGAGATCTTGGGATCCTTCCTTTTAAACATTTCCTCCACTCTTTATAGATCAAATCCTGTTCTCACTGAAAATATGCAATAAATCTCAATAACTTCAGTAGGATTAATCGCAGATCCTATGAACTAAACTTCAGAGGTCTGGAGAAACTGCTGACAGGAAATATTGGAAATATAAAAAAAGAAATGCACAAAGACAGATGAGCTAGTAAATCACTGTTAAATCACTGTTAAATCCCCTGAATGGCAGAGAATCTTCTGATTCAGCCATGCTGTTGTCCCTGTTTCAGTCAGTAGCACCTCAAGCTGTACAAGGTGGGAATAGGTCCTTTCCAAATGGAGACTGTCCAAAGGCAAAAAATAACCTACTGCAAGGATGGTTAGCGAATGAGTTCTGGAATCTGGTACTTTTGAAGCATTCTGTGGTTGTAGGTAGGGACCACTTTGCAGTGGAGGAAGCAGGAGGAAGCTTTGAATCAGATCTCTGTCTCTCCCAAGAGGCCCCACATATTCACAGAGTGCATTGTCAGCCTTGTACCCCTGATAAATTTCCACCATGGGAATTACTTCTTACCTATCTGATATGCCCCTCCTCTAAAATTATGCTGTAACTGTGGATACTTTAACACAGTTGCCCTTTTTCACTGTGGAGGCACCTTCACATGGGTTTGTTTGTTTGCCAGCCAGAAAACACCAACTTTTCGGGTTAAGATAGGACCTTCATGGGGTGAGATGTGAATGTATGCTTATTGTGCTGTGCTGCCTTGGATCACACAGGCCTAGGAACTGGAGTGAAGGAAGGGGGCAAGGGGTGGTGGTGGTGGAGGAGAAAATAATTTTGGGTACATTTTTATTTGAATGAAAAGGATTTAATGATATTTTGGGGCCTCCCCACTGCATCTTGCTCCATGTTACACACCAGCCTGGGATGATGAGCCTCTGCAGTCCTGTGATTACAGAACCTGGCAACCGCTTACCTGGGGCACCGATGAGGAGCAGAAATGTGGAAAGGGTGGGGAAAGAAGAAAGTGCTTTGTAAATTTCCCAGCTGCTATATTGGATTGGCGGGCAAACCACCTGGAAATGTTGTGGCAGAGCCATCGGCATGAATACAAAACAGAATGTTTAATTTAATAGAAGAGAGGAAAAAAAAAACCAAAAAATAACCCCTAAAACAAACACCAACCAGAAATGAAATTATGCATCTGTATTGTTCTACCCATTAAACTACATTAAAACAAATTCCAAAGGTGCACTCCAGGCCTTTGCCGGCATCAAGACCTCTTGTTCATTAAACTTCTTAATGAAGCCAAAGAACTTTGGAACTAAATATGTTGTTGCTTCCCTGATTTCTTGACTTATTTTTCCCAGCTCCATACAGCTTGTTAGGTGAACACTACATGTAAACAATACTCAAAGACTTTGATGAGAATGGAAGGTGTCAATTTGCAGAAAAAAAAATTATCTTATACACCAAAATTATGTTCCTTATCTAGAAAAATGAAAAATCAAGAGGCTGGAAACACCCTGTTTTCTTTGACAGACAATATTCAATTTTTACTGTTGGGAGGAGATGAGAAAGAAGCATAACCCATACATCAAAATCCTGCTAT
>JACBWW010000009.1:19339296-19693915 GCA_020086605.1 Lanius collurio | reverse complement strand
CCATCTACCCACCTAACTACTATGCTCATCACCACTGCTGGCACATAGGCACTCACACTCACTTTCTCACCCACATACACATCAGCAGTCCAGGGGCTGTCGGTCTGTCACTACACTTTAGCCATGACACAATGATGTTACAACAGCCAGAAGTCAGAGGAATGTTTTTCCAGTCTCCCAGGAGCAGTCTAGCAAATTGGCTGTAGATATTTAGTGCTGGGGGGCGTGTGCAGCACTCAGGAGGTACCACATCATCTGTGCTCATCCTATGTGACAGAGCAAGGGTAAGGACAGCACCCATAGCCTTCCTCTCCTGCAGTAATATCCAACTTTTCTGGCTGTCAGTGACAACTGACCCAGGGCAAAACACACACGTGGAGGAGACACAAGGCACAGAGTTCCCTTAATCAATATAAGATTTACTATATATCATAAAAAGTTTCCATCAGACCCAGACTTGCTTCAACCAACATAGTGAGAGCAGCACTGACAAGGCTCTTCAAAAATGCAAAAATAGGTCAAGCTAAAAATGCCCTCAGCTCTGAACTTCATTGCAACCAGTGAGACTCTGGCTGAAGTGAGTTTGGCCTTTGAACTGCAGAATGCATTGCATTAATGTAAAGTCACCATTTTTTTTCTTTTTTTATTTACTAGTGGGAGACTTACAAGCAAAAGGACACCAATAGAGAAAAACACTGCATTGAGAAAATATTATGCTTAGGAGAACAATCAAGCATTACAGTTGTTGGTATTATGCCTTCTTTGTAGACTATAGATCAAGCAGAGCAAAGAGTTATCATCCTGAGGTATTTGTGTTTCATGTAATAATGCCTTAATGATTCAATTAGCATTGATTCTTTAGCTGCAACAATATTTTCTGACTGATCTAGTAATTTAGTTCTCACTGTTGATTGATACAATTCCTATGAGTAATAAAGCAGTTTGAATTTATTTAATAATTCACAGAAGATATTTAAAGAAGATTTTTATTGCTTCTGCCTCTAGTAATCCCTAATATTTCAGAAAGTGAGTTATTTCTTTTAACAGCCTGGCATTTTTAATAGCCAGTCTTTCTATCAGGAAGTCTTTTTTCCCACCTGACCTGGCTGGGACAGCTATTTAAGAATATTTACTAGCCTTTAATGGGGAAGACTAAGACAAGGATGGGTGATCTGAAGATGAGTGTACATTGTATGTCGTGTGCACAGATCACTTAGAAACAACACAGGCAGCTTGTACAAAGACAATAGAGAAAATGTGGGTTTGAAATCCAGCCAGAAATCCCACTAGCTATAAGGAAATAATATCAAGTGTCACTGGATATTATAGTAGACCTCCACAGAGACAGTTAAATGGTTACTGAGGGTTGTCAGAGAGAGATACTCAAGCTGCATGACAAGGCAATTTCTTCTAGAATGAGAATGGTAGTAAATAGATGAATTATAACATCCTCCTAAATGTTTTGGAGAAAAAACAGCTGTTTAAGAACTTCTGCAGCAGAAGCTTAACCAATAACAGCTTCATGGTGTTCATGATGATTCCTGCTGCAGTAGCAAAAAAAACATGTACGAGGAAAATTTCATTAGCCTTTCAAAATAGCATCCTCCCTGTGATTTCTGCTTGTCCATGCTCTACAGTGCCTCATAAATCTCCACGCTGATAAGTAGATCCTGTCCAAATGAAATGCTCTTTTAATGTGTTTGTATGTGTCTCTTTGTGCATGCATTTATATACACTTCTTATTTCATGATGGCTCCCTAGGCAAAATCCCTCATTCTGCTCTATTAGTTGGCTAGTGTTTCCTGGGGAAAGCAGTTCTGGAACACATGGATTATTCCTTAAGTCTTATTGTTTGACACTCATTTTTAACTCAGTGGGGTTCAATCTGACTGAAAAGACAATGTGAGGAAAAAAACCCCAACCATTTCGCAAACACAAAAAAATAAATCAGAGAATCCCACATGAAGTTTTGGGGAGGATTAATCCTCACTGGGACATATCAACTTTCCTATTAATTTGAGTCTTTCAAGGAGGATAAATAGCTCTGGGTTTAAAACACAGACTAAGGAGACTACAGACATCAGTTCTCTTCCTCACTCTGACTAAACTCACTACACAACCTTGAAGATAAAAGGTTTTAGTTTGAAGCTGCACTTAAGTTACCTGCATATGCCGTATCAGCCTTTTGCAAATATACTGGTTCAACAGGTGTGTGCTTCTCTAGGAGATAGTGCTTTCAAAATTTGGGGATGAAATTCAGAGCCAAATCTACCTAAACTTTAATATCCTATCCTGCTCCTGCATAGAACAGAGATAATGACCCTTACCGAGTTGTACTCCACAGGCGGGTTGCGAGGCTCCATTCATTCATGCAATATTCATAAAGCTTTCTGAGATCCCTAACAAAAGATTATACGGAGCTACAAATTATTGTTAATGGTGGACAATCCAAACATGGCGTGTGGAATGCAAATGAGAGGGAGATGTGGTGGCTTTGCTCTGGCAGACTGGGGTCGGCTCTTTGCACTGAGTGTCAGCCAGCCTGCAAACGTGAATGCAACAAAGCTGTGTCTAACCACTGTGCTACAAAAAGCCTGCTATCACAAGGTTCTCCAGAGCAGCAGAGGTTCTTTCAAACCAGATTGTACAAATGGTAATTTGTACAAAAAGGAAAACAAAACTGGATTTCCACTGTGGGTCTGTTTGTCCCTCTCATTCTGTCAGCTAAGGAACTCATGCATGCAGTTATGTTCCTCTTTCTTTACTTTTAATTGATATTATTAATATATCTAGGTCATTTAATAAAAAACATTTCTAGGGCAGGTAAACTGGAGGTGACACAAGGAAATGGCTGGTGCATAGCTGCTTTCATGCCATTTTAGAATTAATGGGAAGTACAGAATACAAAAAACATTTAATCTAGTCTACTCTTTCCTCAACTTGCTTCTCTCCCTGCTACACAAGCCATTATTTAGCAACAGACAGCCTTCTATTCAGTCTTGTTCTGTTTGGTACAATGTGCTCTGAGTTTGGGATACCCCAATTTTCCTGTCTTTCCCAGCTACAGCTACCAGCACTCACCCATCACAAATACACAAAGGATTGAAAGTACTGGAGAATGTGCCCACAGGCTCACTGTCTGCTCCCTCAGACTTGCTGAAGAGCAGGTCGAGCTGCCTGCCCTATCCCCTCCTCTTCTTCCATGCCCGCTAAGGTAGAATAACCCATAACCCCATAAAGAAGCACTTTTACAGCTGCAGTGGCTGCATGCACTTCAGTGCATCAAAAGCACCAGGTGGGTGTGACACGGGTGAGGCAGATCCTCCTTCAGCCCTCAGTGCTGAAATACCCCAGGAGAAAACAGAGCTAGCAGAGCCATTATCTCAGACATCAACGGGACCTCAGCTGTTTAAGAGACCACAGATTAAATGGTTACAGGTCCAAAGCCCTTCCAACACATGAGATGTTGCTTCTGCCTTAGAACTGAGGCATGGGATGCTCACTTTCAGGGAAGGGAGAAAAGCTGAATATTCACTACCTTCCATTCAGGACGGCCAACTCGTGTTTTAATGCTCAACTCAGTTTCAAAGAAGCAAAAATTCTTCAATAGCAGTATTTTTACTCACAAGGTCTCACCTAATATTCTCTTATGAAAAAAGTATGACCATAAGAAAGGTATGGAGCACTGTAAAGAAAAATTTAAATATGAAACTGAGTATAAGGTTTGCAAAAGTCTGCTTCCAGGGCATTGTCTACTGGTGGAACCACAACACTGAATTATGTCAGTGCTTGGTCTCTTCAAGAATAAGCTCAGTGTCATACTAGGTTTCTTTATTTTGCTTCTTGGGTTAATATCATGCTATCAAACCTCTGATGAGAATTTCAAGAAGGTTTCCTATCATGTAATCTAGTTAAATCCTTCAAGAAATAAAAGAGATACATAAAATAAGTTTTTGCAATATATAATTTAGAGATAATGAACATTATATACGAACAGAAGAACACATTTTCCTTCCAAGAACTGTGACTGTGAATCTCAAAATATACAATATCACAGAAAGGTAATTCTTTTTGATTTGCCCTAAAGTTCCCAGGTATCATCTGTTATTTACTAGCTTGCTCATAAACTCATCCACCTCCAAAACCATATATTTCCAGATAGACAGCAGAATTCTGGTGAACACTAAAATATTCAGAACACCTTGTAATGCTGTGAACTCCTCACTTTTTGGATTTCACACTGATGCCTGAAGTGGCCAACCTAAAAACAGAGACTAGACAAGAATAAGGGAATAAAGGTAGGTATTGATTTGAAGGGCCTTCAAAGGTACCCTGGGTAGGCCAAAGGCTACACCCAAGATGGACCCCAAGTCACGAGTTATTCACCCTTTTATGAGTTTGGTTCATTTGCATATCAGGGTTAATTCTCCAGATAAAACTTCAGTTAATGATGTAATTACCCCAAGTTTGCCCCTCCTCTAGTTTACACATTTTGGGCCTAGGACAATCTGGGTGTCCTTGGAGAGCAAGTATGGAGAGGCTTTGTTATGTCTAACCAGCATGAGAGAGCAGCAGCTGATAGGCCACACAAAACTTCTGTTTCTAGGCAGTGCAGGATTTGAGAAACATAAAAGTTAACACCTAAGGCACCGACTAAGGCTACTATCTGTAGCGTTACTCAACAAGGGCTGCACCCCAAAGGAAGTGGCCAGCTTGGTGGCCAGCAGAAGGAAAGGGAGAAGCAGGAAGAATGTGCTGAGAAGTGAAATGTCAGAGGGAGAATTAGTAGGAAGGATATCCTCAAGCTAAAATCATTTTAGTAAAAGCTGAGGCAAATATAGCAGAGAGAAATATTTTCTCACTAGACTTTTACTTTCACTCAGCAATGGTATAACCCTAAGACTGCTTGACCTCATTTTGGAGTGCCTCCCTTGCTGCATCGTGTGTATTATTAGCAAGCAAACTCTCTGGACAATGACTGACTGCTCCTGTACCTATAGAATGACCAGGACATTTTGTATACCAACAACTTATAAGTATTAAATTCCTATTAGTGAGAAATTAATCAAAAGTGTGGTAGCTTTAAAATAGCTAGACCTCCTCCAGGATGAAAACCAGCAGCAAATGTAAATTTTTTTTATATGTCACTGGAAAGACACTTTTTCCTAGACCTGTAAGTTCTTACACTTGACCTAGAACTTCTATGTCAAGGACCATTAATTATCTTTCAACATATTATATAAAAGCAAACACCATTTTCTGGAGATTTGCTTGCGTTTAAAAGGATGAACTAAATTAACACAATGCAGTCATATAAAAGACATATTCATTTGACTGTATCTCTTCCTTAGCTGGCAGCTCCACCACTCCTGTAGTGTGTCTTGCTGCAAATTAAAAATGACCTTTTTGATAGTGGTGATTGTTTTCAGCAGTTTAGTATTGGTGATTTATTGCTGTGGGATACAGACAATATATAGATATATAGATTCTGTGATATACAGAAAATACCAAGAGCAATGTCTAACAGATCCTGTACTGCTTCTATATAAACATTTCTCCCTTCCACAGTTTCAGTGGGTTTTCAGATTCATAGGATCAAATTTGAGCACCATTCCCTTCTCTGGGATGATTTACTAAAACTGGTTAGTGCCTTTTAAGGTTCGAAAAGATAAATTGCCACTGTCTATGCACTCACTAGGTGCAAGTCAGCAGAAAGCCCTGTGCCCTATAAGACAGTCAAGGACAGGGAGTTGAATATAAAAGTGCAATGTTTGAATGGGGGGGAGGGGGAGAGGGAAGATTGAAACTTCCTTTATTAAATAGGAGAAATATTGTTATATTTATATTAAATATAAACACATTGAAAGTGAAATAAAGTTCACAGTGAAGTATGAGAACCTAACAGTTCTTTTTAAAACAGTCATTACTGCATCCTTTCCCTCTCCTTGAGTACAATGTCAAATTGTTCCCTATTGTACATTTATTAACATTTTGTCCAGTCTATATTTAAATGTGTCAACAATAGGGTTCCCACCCTTTCTCTGTTCCACAATCTATTCTCCTTAGATCTAAAACTACCCTGTTACAATTTCCTGTCATTAGCTCTATTTAACCCTCTAGATCCATCCTAAAAAAGGTTCTCTTCAGTGTTATATTTACACCATTCTACCACGTCCCCACTTGCTCTCTACTATTGGACAAACAAGCTACCACAGGTGGTAAAACTCCTGTCAACACATCAAGTTCAAGGCTGTAAAATATTTCCTATTAAAACATATTTTTTCCATTTCTTATTACTGACATGTTAGAAATCTTGCTAGAAATTTTTCATCCTGCCTCAAGCTGAGCTTGGGGAGATTTTTTGAAATTATTTCAGTCAAAATAATTGTACTATTAGCCAACAGGAAAATATTCTTTCCTCTGTGTTCTGTCCAAGAACTCCAGTGACATTTCTTTTGAGCAGGCCTAGCGTGGCAGATTAAGAACAGAAACCTGAAATGTGAATAATCTTCTCTCCTGTTCCTTTTTTTCTTTTTTTAGTTATACACACTTAATTTGAGCAAAACTCGAAGACAATTTCTCAAGACAAACTCGACAGGAAAACCTGTATTTCACAGACAACCACCTATTGCTTTCATTAGCACTGTGATTGCCCTTGTGAGCTCCCATTTTCTGGAGCATTCACTGGCAGCCTGTCCTGCAGGGCACTGATTATCCCCAGCCTCTGCTGAAATCAGTGGAAGCTGAGCACGCTACCCATGGCACAGGATGCCCTCAGCCACTGAGAGGAGCAGGTATTTATGATTAGCAGCATATCAAAAACATCACAGGAGCAGGCACCTGCTAATATTAAAACTGCTCTTTGAACAAAAAAAACCAAAAAAAAAACCCCAAAAAAAGACAAAATCCAAAAGGGATTATTGCTGGAGCAAGCAGGGCCTGCTGCATTTAGAATGTATTATTAAGTGTCGGGAAATATGGTCAAACTGTCATAGCAGACAGAAACTGAGGGGGGAAATGGAAGAGAATGGTGATCCATAGCATGTGCTTTGCACATTGTACCAGCCCACCCATCATGGGACACAAAGTCTCCCCTGTTCATGCCCTGGCAACTACCATGGAAATCAGGGGTGGAAGAGGAGCACAACACAATGGGAAGTTTGACAAAAGCACATGTTTCAGCATATGTTATAAAGCAACAGCAACAATTTCAAGTACCTTGGGACAAAGATCTGTCTCTATGGCCCATCAAGTCCAATTTAAGGCTTATTTGAGCTAATTTGTTCCTTCCTACAGCTAAGTACATCCTTCAGAGCCAAGGGGTATCATGTAGCTGTCCAAATATTATCTGATCATTTACTTGAGTAACTTTTCTACAGCTCCAAAGCTCAGATGATCTATTCACTGGAACACACTGGATGGACTCACTAGTCCCTCAAAATGAGCAGAGATGGACACTGCAAATATGAGACTTGTAGCCAAGCCTCCCCCTTGATAGTTCATATGAGGAGTGCACGTGAGGCTGGATACAAAGTGATGACAGCCACAAACTGCATAATGAATATCAGAAATGAGAGCCGCTGTCATCCAAATGAATACTCAAGGCAAACCACTCTCTGTTTGCCAAATGCCACACAAATTCAAATGGACCAAACAATACCAAATCCTCATTTCAATAAAAAATACCTTGGGATAGTTCTGCTTTTACCTGGTTTTGCTCTAGGGGGTAAAATAGATGTTCCTCCACTTGCAGAACTTTCTGGTCAGTAATGTTTTGCCGAGTATAGCAGTGTGAACTTGCTAGTGGATTTTTTTGGAGGAAGCCAAAAAGACAAAAACCAGGAAAAATGGGGTTTTGATTTCTCCAGATGCTACAGAACAGCAACTGTTCTACATTAAAAACTGGGATATCCCGTTGGAGTGTCTCGATATTCTATAGGTTGCTTAAAAATTCTGGGGATCGCATAATTTGCAAGTGTCAGAAATTGTTAGATTTTTTAGTACTTTACCCTTTAAGAATATGCAAAGCTGAATGAGGAACAGGAATTACAAAAGTAAAATTCAATGCAAAAAGAAAAATGGGAAACACTTCTGCAGCAGCCCAAAACTCATATATTTACAGTATAATATGTATTAAAAAAGAGCCTTTATAATCTCATATAATTGTTTACACTCCCAATACCTAATTATGGAAAACAATTAAGAATTCTCAAAAGGCATAGAATGGAAAATTGGCTATTAGTCTTATAAGTGAAACGGAGATGCTCTATAATGCATGTCCATTTCACAGGTACAATAAAAGTCAATTAGATGTAAAAGGTGTATAAAAAATGAATGTTCTGGATTCACACTATCTATGTGCAAAAATGGTCTTCATTACCAAGTATTGCCTATATGATACCAGGAATACCACCAACACATTCATTTAGAAGAACTTTGAATTCTACAACTCAAACACTCCAACTGAGCTCATAGTAACTGCAAAATATTCTGACTTATGTGTCACAGAAGGAGAAATGAACAATTCAAAATCCTTTGGACTTGCTGTAGGGGACAATTGCATATGTGGAGATCCCACTCACAAGTGGTGCAAAATCTATGAACAGCCACGTTCCTACAGTTATGCCTGAACACAGCTTCCAGATGTTCTGCCATCAGTTGGGAATCCCAGGGCACCAAACAAACTGCAAAGCTTCCATGAGAAGCTCAGAAAACACTGGGGCAGTTACCTTGCTGTGGTTAAAGAGCCTCTGCTTACCAAGATATTCAGTTTAAAAGCTAGCTCTGATACTTTTGCACAAGCTGCTGTTATATATGCTGGTGTTCAGATCAATCTGTCAGCTATTTCGATTCAATAAGAAGCCACTTCTGAGTCTTATAATTCCCAAAAGATTTCATGTTGTGTGTATTTGGAAAAGACTTCCCACTCTACAACCTTCGGTATGTGTAAAAAGAGGGATTATTTTCTTTAAAAACAGGTATTATTTTCTTTAAAGCTTCTGATGATTTGAGCATACCAGGCCAACACATCAGTTTGGAACTAGACAATTTACCACTTCCCTTCCTGGCACCCTCTTTTGTGGCCCAACATTTCACAGAAGCTGAAAACAAGCGAGCTGAATCCTGCCATCAATTTCAACCCTCCCTGGAAAGAGGCATAAATACATGACTGATAATGTTTTTCCTGTCGCACAGTTTGCATTTGAGGTGGCCCTTACTTGTTGCAATCTCCCAGCAGCAACATGTGCCCAGGTCACCACGTGGCCAGAGGGGTTGTGATTCTGCAGCTCCCAGGCTGGCAGCTTGTTCAGGAAGGATTAGCCCATCTGCTCCTCTGTTCCACAAAGAGCTGTCAGATTTAGTCTGCCCTGAGTGCTTTTCGGGGGCTGCTCAGACTGGTATTTTGACTGGAAGATGATCTCAGTAAGGTTTAAAACCCCTGCTGGAAAGACCCTTTATAGCACAGAGACCCCTGTACTGACCTGGCAGCACCCTTGTTCCAGGGATTCTGCTGCTGCCTGTTGAAATGCTGGGTCTTTGTACTCCCTCGAGGCTGATTTCCTGATAGTGCAATTCACTGCTCTACAGTACCCATTTCATCTCATATTCCTAGCCATTTTTTATTAAACAAAAGCCTTCAGCATTTTTTAAATATCAAGGGGATTTTTTAAAATTATATTTATTTAATGATTACTTCTGGCCTTATGTTTATTAATGCAGTGTCTTTCCCAGCCTCCCTTCTGAGCCTGTAGATGTGTAAGAGAGAGAGGGATAGTGGGATGTTGCCTTTGTTTTTAATCTGTTTGCATTTTAAAACTATGTTATTTATTTAGAGTTACTGAATTTTAATGTTTAAATGAGTGATTCCTTGTTTAAACAAACAAAATAAAACAAGAAACAGAGAGTGCTTTATGCATAAGGGCACTGTTCTAATTCTGCTGCCATCAGAATGATTGTCTAGGCAGGACAGGGCTGCTGTTCTTAGGTGTTACCACATAGAAATAACCACAGCTAGCATCGGTAGTGGGCCAAGATTCTGAGGTGAGTTTTCCCACCAAGTGCTAAATAGCACCTTCAAAGAGTGGCTCATTTCAGAGTTACAAGGTGGGCCCTGAAAAAGAGTGTAGCTATTACCCGATCCAGGGACTCTAAAGACTCTTCAAGGAATGGAACAATAAGCAAATTCCCTGGGAAGCCTAAGGTAAAAGGAGGTAGATAAATCTAAATATTCAGGGACTTAAAGGGAGGCCATGGAGAAAAATATGCTTCATGGGAAACCAGCATCACCAGGATCAAGTGGGAAAGCAACCAGAACTGAAAAAGAGACAATTTTGTCTTCTGATAGACCTAAAATTTTGAATGAGAGCACACAGACCCATACAAATCTCTTGTGGTGCAACTTCTACCTTGGTGCTGATTATCAAGTGCTGCAGGGGATCAAGGGGGTTCCAAGGGTCAGATATTTTGCATGAAAACCATTTTGTGAGAAGGTTTCTTCATCTCCTATCATACAAAAAGCTGGAGCTACAAACATAGAATATTTTTGATCAAAGTCATCTCAGTCTCACAAATATCTTCACATTATAAGAAAAATTACAAGATATTGGGATGTTTTTCAAAAGTATATTTAAGCTTAAAAGCTCATCAGAACTTCAGTGTAAAGCAAAAATGAAGGCAGATGCATTACTGTACAAGCTAATTCATTTGCACCAATATGATCCATTTGATCTAACCATGATTTACCATGCACTGTCTCACCCATTGTTACCACAGCATTACTGCCTACATCCAGCTTCTGTCTAGAGACATCATTACAAATGTTCTGTCACACAGTAGAGCACACAGAGAAAGAGGGAGCAGCAGAGAGGACAGTTGTCCAGGATGCTGAGTGCTCGTGAAATGACTGTGCCACAGCAAAACTGAAAAAACCAAACTTGCTGCTGCACCTGCCCCTCCCCAGCGCTGTGCAGGATGAGCAGGTGCCCTCGGTGGACAGGCCAGAGCTGCACACAAGTGCAGAGGAGCAGCCCCCTGAGCTGTGCCAGGCACCCCAGAAGGGTTAATCCCTGCTGCTAGGCCCAGGGATAGCACACACACATCTGTTTAGCACACACTGACTAATTGCAGCGTTGGCGAGGCTGGAGCCACGTCGCTCATGCGCGATCCACCGAGCAAGGCATTGATCTGCTTTGCTTGTGTGGGCTTTAAATACCCAGATAAGCCTGCAAAGCTGCAAGAAGATCACATCGATATATTTACCCCACAGGCTTCCCTCTCCCCTCCTGTCATTCTGTTCTGTGTCTACCAAAGGTCTGTTGTGAAACAATCTCCTGAGCCCTGTTGCGTTGTAGCTTTCTCTAATGCAAACTGAATTTCCCTTGGTAACACAGACACAGCACCTCAGCAGTATTCCCACTCTCCCCTCCGAATAGCTTATCATTTGATAGTGGAGCTATTGAAAATGGCATCTAGTGTTTTCTTCGTAAGACTTCAGTCCTGAATTATTGATGAATTAGAGTGTAATTTTAAAGGAGCTGTAATTTAGCAGAACAGCTGGGTAAGTGATAAATAGAGGGCTGGCACATTTTCTTGGTGATGAGTTTTGCCTATAAAAGTACTACATCCAATTTCAAGGTCAAGACTCTCATTCTCAGGCAGCATTTAGCTTTAGGAAGAAAACTAGCAAGGCACAAACATAAATTTCCTTATCCCCACGACTCTTAAATGAGGCAGGTAGGGGTTATGATGTCCATTACACAGAAAACATCTTCTTCTGAGGCAAAGAGTCCTGTCCAAAGTCTGCCACCAGTCACCAGAGAGATGTTTCAACTATAGTATCTGTGAAAGCTGGTTAAAGATTTTTCAATTATACATCTGTTGGCTTTTTTCCTGAGAGATGTTGATAAATTGAAGTCAAAACTTCAAATGAACCTCTATGCCTGTGTCAATGAAGACAAATACAGGAAAAAGGAAAATTGCTTAACCAAGCTCAGTTTGGCAGTAAGAGAATCTAAATAAGTAAAAGAGAACTCATATTCTAGCCAGAGCAGGACGTTTGAAACTTTGCTTCAGTAAGCGTAGACTTCATAATGGAAAATGAGTACCTGTCCTACTGCTCTAGGAGAAGCATCTTTTCCTATTCTTTTCTTCCTTTCTTTTTAAAGGGTTGTCCATCTACAGATTGAGTCAATATTTTAAATGTCGCAGCATCTCACGGGGTAGGAGACAGTCTTTCTGCCCCTTCCTACTAATTGTTTCTGAAGTCCAGATCAAATAGTATCCAGAAAATTTTGCAGAAATATTAATGAAGTTGCCATTACGGGGGACACAGTTGTCTTGATCTTATACATATATCAAAGCTAAAATAAAATTGGCTTATTCCTTCCAGGAAGCATTCTGGTACCAGATGAGAACCAGAGCAAATTCCATCTCATCGTGAAGTGGGGTAGAACTTGTACAACAGCAAGGAAAACATTATGAGACAAGTTATTTCTGGCTAAGAGAATCTTGTAGAGAATACAGACCAAATAGAGGCAAGAAAAAGGCAATTCAATTTCATGCTAATTCGAGCATACAGTTCT
Source organism: Lanius collurio (assembly GCA_020086605.1). NCBI lineage: Eukaryota > Metazoa > Chordata > Aves > Passeriformes > Laniidae > Lanius > Lanius collurio. The sequence goes on along the minus strand of JACBWW010000009.1, from coordinate 19,681,334 downwards.
GGAAAGTGCAGGTTTAAATTTATCAGCATCTATTTTAAAATTGCCAAGTAACAAATATATTGTTAGAATTATTCTTCTTGATCAGTTCACCCCTAAAATCTAATTGTTTAGGGAATCCCTTTTAGTTAAATTTTGGTTTATTTCATCCTTCATTTTTATCAGCTTTGAGGGAGCCATTATATATATATATATATATATATATGTATTTATTTATTACACATCTCCAAATGAGGAGATGTTAGCACAGCTGCTTTTAAACTTATTGAGTTAATAAAGATCAGTCCAAAGCAATCCTGTAAGCTGCTGTTTGGTACTTGTGCCCTACAGACCCTGCTGACAGCCTTGTGATCTGCAAATATGATTCTTCCTGTCATCTTTTCATTGCAGACCTTTGACAGGAACCTGTTTGAACTCTTTTCCAATAATGTCACAACAACACATCACTGGGGGTGTACAGTGAGCGTTTCTCTCTCACCTTCCTCCATCTGGATCAATTTATCCAGCTGTTTCTTGGCCTAGTTAATTCTCACTTGAAAAAAAAAAACAACCCACAATTTTAATTAATTATTTTTACTTATTTGTTAATCGAATTCTGGAATATGACTGATAAAAGTGTGGAGAGACTGGCATAGACAAAAGGAAATCTTTAAAACAGAAAAATTTGTGCTGGCTTTTGATCTGAAGTTACCATAGCAGCCACTTCAACACTACCTGAAGACTGGAGACAAACAGATAAATAAAATCTGGGAAAGATCATGTTAAAACCCAAAGGTCTGTTTAGCAGCTTCTCTATTTGCATGCATGAAAACAAGCAGAGATGTGTGTTGTTTTGATTCCTGGCATCCCTAACTTGACAGAACCATGCAGAAGGTCTCCTTGGTCCTCATTTCCTGTAGCAGTATTCTGCAGGCATCCTTTGTGAATTAATTTCTGGTAGGTTTATATAATAATACAGTTCCACAGAAGCCATACTCTCTGATGATGAATGAGTGTTTCTTTTCAGTCTTCTGCAAATGAAAAAGAATGCCTAATCCCAGATACTATCAACTCCCTAAGAACAACCTAATCTGATGTGAGATCTCTGAATTGAATGCAGTCTTCTAATGCTTATCTAATGACAAAGTGATTTGTGTTTGCAAGTCTTGAAGGATCTCTCATACATGCTTTATATTCATGCATACACAGAATCAAAATCTATGTGATAAACTGTATATATCCAGTTGATATCCAGATGTGTCACTGATCTCTTATATACTGATCTACTTTAACATTTCAAACCACTGGGTCCTTGTTTACACGGCTCAGTTCAGCTGAATGGCAAAACTATTCTATCATCATGAATTATGTCACCCATCAGATTAGCTAAACCACATTAGTTAACCATGGTCACATCAAGATGTTGAATCCTGCAGCCTGCCTATAGCCAATACAGTTAATTTTCAAAGTTCATAAAACTAATAGCAAAAGCAGCACCAAAGAACCATTACTGGTGTGTAGGTCAAACACAGCTCAGTTTGGCTTCAGAACAAAGTTTGTTCCAGCTTCAAAAACCTCCACAGTGATGAAGAGGGATTCTTGCTTGAAGTTTATTGTTTTAAAGAAGGGATTTCCTCATTGTTACTTCACTGGGTACAAGTGAACAATAGGGAGCATAAGTAGACCTTCTCAAAGGTTAATATAAAAAATGCTAAAACTGCATAGCTGGGATTCTTCTCTGCTGTTAAGGTACATGACAACTCTCTTTCCATGAAAGAAGGAAATCAGGAAAGAAATTACCCAGTTCAGTTCTACAGCAGTGTTAATGAGATTTAGTCTCAGTGGGGCTCTCCCTGTGTTTGTCAATTATGCCATTTTACCTGTCCTTTTGGCTTTTATTTCTCCAACGACGCCTCTATGCAGTTTGCCAAATAACAACAAATAACAGTAAAGAAAATTTGCATTTTAATGAAGGTTTTGTTCAAAAAAACAAACATACAGCAACTATAATTCAGGCTCTGGATACAGAAGAGTGTTTAAGAAATTATTTACTTTGGACCTGTGCAGCAGCCTTACAAAGAGACTGACACAAACTCTAAAGTACTTTGCTGAGTAGGTTTTTCAGAAGTTTTAGTCTGTGTAATATTTTTCCATATCACCCAAGATGCAGGAATTATTCTTTTCCCCAAAGCTTTATCTTTTTACTACTGAGAGCGCTTATGGAAGTTCAATTCCCATCACTTCAGGGATCATATTTCTACATCAGCTGAGACAGTGCCTCTCTCAATGATATTATGATGTTACCTGGACAAGAAAGACAAATGTGAGAGAACTGAGGGCAATAAAAGAGTAACAGTAAGTAACCACCAAAAAACAAGAACTGGGAGAACACGAACCCAAGATGTACAATATATTTTTCAGAAGGAAAAGCAGAGCTGAAGGATGCTTATAGTGAGAAGGGAAGATTAATCTGTTCTCATGCATTCCCATCAACTTCAAATACACAGTATTGTGAAGATTAGACTTAAATTTAAGAATACTAATTTTTCCTGGCTTGGGAAGTTAGAGCACCTGCCTTTAATATTAAACCACAAACTTGAATATCAAAATATCCATTTAAATCCACTGCTGTACAATTGCTTAGAAGGAGAGTGGAAGTGTGCAGCAAGAATTTAACTTTACTGATAGATTTGGATTCATCTATTCTTGAGTATAATTTATGCAATTTTTCTTGTGTGGAAATTAGTGACTGAAATATTTAACTAAATTAAATTTGGTGTGAAGATATGAAACTCATAAAATATGTATCAAAAGACTCCTGAGTAAATCTATAAAAAAAAAAAGGAAAAAAACAGCTCACATAGAGAGGTCAAGCTAACAGCCAAGTGTGAATCTGATCAGTCATCCGAAAGCATTGATGATTGCCCTGTCATCAATGAAAAGATATAATTACCAACTAGACCTAAATCTCAGTTTGTGCAAGGATTGCAAATCTGCTTAATTAAGACCAGCCACCCATAAAGCCCAAATGGTTGTCAGTCCAGAAAAATCTCACTGCAATCTGCTGAAGTTTGTGTGCTAAAAAGAAGTGACATGAGGATTGGCAGGATGGTCTCATGGTTTAAAAAGTAAGTTTAGTTGTGAACTTGGACATGCCTGCTTCATTTGAGACCTTCAACCCACTTCAAATACTATTACATTCAATTTCTTATCTCCAAAGTGAGGATAAATAATATGAGACCTTTTTCATAAAGCATTTCATGATTCTTGGCTGAAAGGACCTATAGAAGTGTAAACTATTTATTATTATTATGCAAATTGTTGTTGAGAATGGCTCTGTGGCAGCTAACTGTACTTTCTTCCCTTCAAAAACACATCATCTCTTCTGATGGAATTCTGTCCTAATCCCAAAATATACTTTCATTGTATTAAATTACCATGAAAAAGCCTCAAGGGACAAGTTCCCACATTTTCATTCATTTTTTCTTCAGTCAATGTGAAGTTAGTAAAATGTCTCTTTAAATAATGACCAAGGGAAAACTGATTAAGGAATTCAGGATTGAGTCAGGAAAGTATCATTTTCCTATGCACATGGAGGAGGAAGCAATTGACCTTCCCGAGACATTATCTTTGTTATAATACAATGAAATAGATTTGGAAGGTCGTTATTATTCTTAATTAAGAGAAACACCCCTCAGCATCACACAATGTCCATTCCAGCTCTCATTTGTCATGCTAAATTTATTCAGAAAGTTTTAAAATAGCTAAAATTATTTACTCAAAAAATTAAGCTTATCAAAGAAGCAAAGCACATTGTTTTATTCCTAAAATCTTCAGGAGCATCTCTAGACAGATTAATTAAAAAAACAACAAAAAAAAAAATCCAAAAACAAACAAACAAATCCGGATTAAAAGATTCCTGAGTACAAAATGCATTTGGAAAAAGCACATCCATAACAATGTTTTTATTTTCAATTCAGCACTCTTGTCTGAAAAATCACATATCTGAACAATAGCCCCCTAAAGCTGATGAATGTCTTTATTTTGACTAAACTACATCTGGCAGACAGTTGCCAAAGCCTTTCATAGTCCACTTAAATTCAGAGTTTTATTTTCAATATACAATCATTCCTCCATTCCCCATCTTCACCACAGAGGTACTGCTAAGCAGATGACAAACACTAACAATTTCATGGTACATAAAATTCTGCCAATTGATAATGCCGCTCTCTTTCTGTCCAGGTTCAAGTACTTTAGAAGTCATCCAGAAATTGAATTAAATTCTTTGATCTTCATGCACTTGGATTCAAAAGAAAATAAGCAAACTACACATCACCATGAAGTCTCTTTTAAGACACTCAACACCACAGCAATCAAACAGGAAATGGTCTTTCCAAGAAGCAGCAGATCTCTGCAGATTTTCTTTTCTATGAACAGAGTGTATTTCAGTTCCTGGAGAAGAGGTAAAAATGAAACTTTCTTCGAAAACATTCCCTATCATTTTGTTTCACAAGGAAAAGTAGCAAAAACATTCTAGTCATGAAACTCACAGAAGGCTCAGCTGAACATCTCCAACCAAACTCTGCCTGTTTACCACCACGGCACCCAGAGAACAGCCCCATTACAAGATGTCTGGAAGAAAACAGACATTTTCCCCAATCCAGTGTACTCCAAAGTTTGTATGATGGGATCAGCAGAGCAGGCTGTTTCTACAAAATTCTCCCACTTTGCTTAAGTTTCTCATTTCCACAGAGGCTGAAAGGTCTAAATGCTCCCTCCATGAATTGATTGAGCCCGGGTCATCACTGTCTCTTGCCCTTTCCTTCCCTGCACTGACTGCTCAATCACTTCCACAACCTTTAACAGACTATCCCTTCACTCATGTGAAGCTAGGAGAGAAAAAAGACACTGTTTCGCAGGGGGCTGGAAGTGCATGGGGTCTTTGATTAGTCTTGCACAGATCTATTTCCACAGGTTGGCAACCACAATGAAAATTTCAGGGACCTATAGTTTATCACTCACTGAGGATTAGCAGAATCCGTGTTTTTCCTACCATGCCCTGTCCATGGCTTGTAATTTTCTCCCAGATCCTGGCTTTCATCACTCCATCTTCAGACACCTGATGGCTCAAAGTTTTTCAGACATCATTCCATCAGTGACCTTCAGCTCAACCCTCATTCTGTAACACCAATTGCAGTATTAAGTATATCTTTGCTTTGACATTTTATTAGACAGACCTCAAAATGTGTGTAATAAACACATTTCAGGATACTTCACAGCTATGAAAACATATTCCTCCAATCTCCCTGTGAACACTCTTATCCCTTTTTGTAACATTCCACTGCAGTATTAATTCCTCAGTGTCAGGACCTGCTGTTTTATTTGTCTGTAGAGTGCCACAAACATTTGTGGCTCTGTAAAAAATAGAAAAAAAGTCATGAAAATACCATGCTCTTATTTTTCCTTAACAGTTTATTGTCTCTCTCACCTATAAATGCAAAGTCAGCTTAAAAGTTTATCACAAGTAGACTGACCTTTGCTTTAGGCTTTGTCTTAAAATAGACATGCAGTGTTGTAGAACAAGACAAAAGCCTTGCCCATCTTCTGCTGGTTTGCTACATGGCAATGGCTCAGATGTCTCACTCTGCTATTTCAAGTGGTTAACTGCATTACCTAAAGTAAGCCTTGATCGTCAAAGCTTGAGCCCATATCCTTCCCTGTTTTCTCTGAAGGTAATGCAATTTCAGATAAACGATTATTTCATCTAATGAGAAAATAGAACGACAATGCTCTCTCTAATGCACTGAAAGGATCTGAGCACTAATGTCTTAATACTCTGTAATGAACATTAAGAAAATATCTTTTCATCTTGTGAAAAGGAAAATTTTTGATTGCAGAAATGCATCTGTGATAGCAACACTACACAGCACAGCATATTCAGCCCAGGCTGATGATGCTTACAGGGCACACAACACAAAGCACTTCTTTTATATGCTTTTGTTCCTGGGTCTTAAGAGAGATGTTCGAGGAAAGCATGAGGGCAATATTTTGAAGTTACATAACACACTGTCAACCCTTCATGGTTAAAAATAAAAGGATTCAGACTCTGCTCCATAATTGTAATTTACAATGAAGAGTTGCATAGACGTGTTCTCCTAAAGAATTTCGGTATTTGTTCCTCTTTTTAGCGCTGTGAATCATCCCACTTCTCTCTTCTGGCAAGTTGCACACACACACACAGAGCGACTTTATTGGATTAGGAGCAAAAAAGATCAGTTCTAAAGTGTCCTTGTTTTCTGCTTTTGTTGCTCACAGGTGATTGATAGAAAGTTAAAGCAAACTATTAGTACTTTTAGTACACTCCTCAAAGCTGCTGTGGGAATGCACCTCAGGTTTTGTTTGTCCCCAAAACCCTCCCATACGCTTCTCTTCTCCCAAGTGCTGCATATTTGCAAGGAATGTTTACACCACAGCTAGGGCAAGGTACTTCAGGGTAAGAGAGAGTGAGACAAAGAGGAATTTGGGAAGAACTGGTAGGAAGCTGCATGTGGCTGGCAGGGGAAACTCTGGACACAAAGGTGCTGCCAGACCTACAGAAAGGAGAGAGAAGCAATATTGTTATTTTTTTAATCACCCAGTTTGAGGAACTGAGGTGCCAAGAGACAACAAACTGTGGGTCAACTAACAGCTACAATCCTGAATATATTTCTAAAAGCCTATCAAGACAACAGAGTCCTGCTCCTTGGCAATAGTCCTGCTTGTAATAGCTGTGTTTTTCTATAAATTTTTAAGGCTTTTATTTCCAAAGGAACTATGAACTACAAGCAACCACCTGCAACCATGCAACAATTGCAAAAAGACTTGCAGCTTGGTTGTATTCTAAAATGTTTTTCATCCTGCCAACAGCTTGCTGGACAGATTATTATTGTTATTGAGAGAATAAAATGTTTACTGTGTCAGCAGGGTAACTATATCCGGGAAAAAGCCCCACATAAACGTTCAGAGTCTCTCCCTCCAAAATAGAGCTATGTGCTAAAATAAAGAATGATGTCTGTACAAGTATTCTCAACCATGAAAGAATTTTCTCTTTCAAAGCTCACAGCATCCCATCCTTTCCTCCCTATCTTCCGAAGGTGTCAGTCATCTTCTATCTTATCACTGTGAGCACAATGCAGCCCAGTGCTGCCAACTCCTTATCCTGGAAGAGAATTTGAGTGATTAGAGGTTTCTCTTTTGTTTATGTATTCTTTCCAATAGCTCCCTCACACTTAATAGTAAAAGAGATATATTTTTTCCCACTACAAAGTTTGTCTAAGGCTTCCAGCATCAACTTCTACAGATACCAAAAAGACTCAGAAAATTCCCAAGCCTTGTGTTAAGGGCTTAGGGTGAATTACAAAGCCCTGAAACAGAAGTAGAGTCAGCAAAGGTCATAACTTCAGCTTTAAAGTGTTAAAATTAGACTCTTGGAGGTCTTCCTCGAGTAAAATGAGTTTTTAACATAAGATACACTTAGCTTTGCCAAAGGCCTGAATGGATTGACAAACTGTAAAATTATTACTGAAGACTTCAAAGCTCCAAACCATACTGTAGATTTTGGATCAAAATGAAAAAGAATCTCTTTATAAATGTTAGATTGAACCCTTTGAAGTATTTTGTACTAATTAAATTCTTTTAAGATTCTTATTTATTAGGATTTCCACCAATCTTTACATGAGAACCTCAGCAATCTAACAGTGATATCTAGGCTCAGAATAAAGATCAATTACTGGTGGAATGAGACTGTACTGATTGTTATCTCACTTAGCTAAGGAATTTACAATAACTCCATGCTTTTAAAAAATTTAAAAGTAATCTCCCATAAGTAGGTCACTATCTTGACCAACAAAATCATTTAAGTTATGGTGTTCAACGAGTCCACCCAGTGATACTAAACAGAATACTCTCAATCAGCAAGTATCAATCAGAATTTTGTCTGTAGCTTTACAGCAATTCTTTTTTAAACTCAATCCAAATTACTAAGTGCAGCTGCTTGAAATCATCATAATTTCACATGCCACATGATACAGCATTTTAACCATGAATGAGGAATGGTCTAGAAGTCAAAGCAAATGGTAAAAATACTAGATGTCATAATTTCTTGTAATATATGTACACCTGCACATTCAAGTTCCCCTCCAATGTTTTCTAAATCAAGATGTGTATTCTACAAAGTCATTAACTCTGTAGTTTGCACTAACACAGAAATTTCAGTTAAGTTCAGAATTGAGGAACTGAGTATTAGCACTTGATATTTTACTACTCCTAACAGAGGTATGAGACAACAGCTGCTAAAATACCAGACCAGGAGAGAGTATTCCATTCCTCCGAAAGATAATGGAAATGAGGGTATCAAATCAGGGCTCTTACGGGCAACTACAGGCTCTCAAAGGGAAGCATACCTGGGGTTTAAGAGTGTATATTTGAGTATTGTGGGTAAAAATGGAAAACATTTCATTTCTACATTATCAAAATCCTCCAAGTGGTACCACTGAGCCCAATGTACAGTAACACACAGAAAATCTAAAATACTAAAATGCAAACAACTGAAAAAAAAAAAGTACCAAACCTATCAATTCATCTTCAAGATGAGAAATTCCAAGGCAAATGTTGGTGATCTGACTGCCAAGTACAGTGTATCAGATGTCATGCTTCTTTCCCAGGTAAGACAGGCAATAGTGGAATAATGCTGGTGGAAACTCAGCAGGACCCAAGGGACACTGGTGTCAGTCACTTTATGAGTACAAGGCAGAGACTCCCACTCAGTTCTGAAAGCAGACCCTGGGAGGAATTTGTCCTTGCAAATGTTTTTGAGTGAGCCTGATGCCCCAGATCCCCATTTGTGCTGGATCTGCCCTGTGCTGCTTCATCCCTCCTGTGTTTGACCATTTAGCATGTGTGCCAAGGATGCTTCTTTGCTGTAAGGAATTTTGTTTAGAGCTGACTTATGTATTTAAAAAGGCAGTGATGACATCAAAGACCTTCATGACACACTGTTTATTGATCACTTTGGTTACACTGACATGAACCCAAAAAGAATGGCAAACCAGCAGGTATCATGTTCAAACAAGAATGATTCAGAGCAACATTTTGGTCCCCACAGAAATCTCTGTGGGAAAAATCAAATTTTGCAACCAGCAAACCTTCCAGGAAAAACAAGCCTGCTTTTCTGAAGATAACACTGATTTAGTTTTAACATACAATTTTTAGTAGGTTCAGATTTTTTGAAAAATTCAGCTTCTGATTACCAGTCAGAGCATTCTTGAATCTACTTTTTCTTCCACTGTTATGATTTCATAATTTCATTTTCACACTGCAGAGGAAAAAGCTACAGCATGCTCCAGTCACCAAGAAACCCCTTATTGCCATACTTTTGTCCTGGTTTTGGCTGGGATAGGGCTCATTTTTCCTTAGTAGCTGGTACAGTGCTGTTTTTTCAGATTCAGTACAAGAGTAATGTTGATAACACACTGATGCTTTCTGTGAAAACTAATTAAAAAAAGTTATCAAAAGTGGTCTCACAATGTCCCTCAGCTCTCATGAGTGCATCCCCATGAGGTCCCATGGATTTGTGTATGTTCATTTTGTTTGAATGCTCCCTAACCTCTAAGGTCTCATCTAGCTCATCAGAGGGAGAGCTCCATGCACTCCTCCACCTCGCTCACATGAAAATTAACTCTCCCTATGCTGTCCTGGCCCATCCTTCCCGACAAGCTTGTGCACACCAGTTACTGTGCCGCTCTTGTGTAAGCTATCCCACCATGACTGCAGTTCAGATGATTCTGTAGCTCTGAAAGTGCACACAGACCCTAACTCCTCCTGGTTTTTCCCTACACCATGTACATGAGCAGACAGACCCTTCAGATGGGTACCTGGTCATGTTCATTTCCCAGGAAAGGCATGAAAGCTTTCCCTGTAACCAGTCCTGTAGGCATTTTCTTATTGTGTGCATAGGCTTGATGTGGGCCTCCTTCACTGCTGTGGATTAAGAGCTCTCTCCTGCCTACAAAACCCTACACCCTTTGCTTATAAACGCAGTGCACCCCCTTCTTCACTTCACTGTGGGTCATTATTCCTTTCCCTAACTGCTCCCTGTGTAACATTCTCACCCAGCCTATTGACAAAGTTACTTTTGGCCCACTCAGTAAGGCAGGTCCCATCCCTCCTTAGCAGTCCTCGATTGTTAAGGAGAATCCCACAGTCACAGAAGTAGAAACTTTGCTGTGAAAACCAGCTTTGCCACCAGTTGCTCACCTGCAGGATCCACCCACTCCTTCTCAAGCCACACTGAGAAGACTTTCAATAAAAACGTTTCCGAATTAAACGTGTTGATCACTTCTAATGTTCATCCATCTCACAAACAAGAGCAGTCAGGCCTGAGTTATTTTGAGTTAAAACCAAGACATGGAAGCTGCAACAACCCAAAGCTGTTAGCAAACCAAGCAATGTGTCCCAACACCCAGGGAGAGAACAGTCTTTTTGCAATAACTTTCTCTAGCAAACTTTCATGCTAAGATCCAGAAACTCTAAAACTCTAAATTTTGTAATTGAGTGACAGTGGAACAAGCATAAAAAAACAACAAAAAAAAACCCCTTACATCTGAACTAGCATTAATTTACAAATGGACCCACAGCTTTCCTGTTTTACCAGTTTCACCTCATTGCATTAAATGGTCAAAATTCTGCTCTGATTTAGAGCCTCCACACTAAAGTTCCAGGCAAAGCTCTAGCATCAGTGACAAAACTACCCCTGGTGTCTTACAAAAGGTCCAATACCAGGCCTGAACCATCTGAAGGTAATCAGGAAATGTTCCAGCACCACAGGCTGGGTGCCTCTGGCTAAGAGCAGAATTCACAGAATTAAAGGAAAAGCTTTGTCAGCAAGCAGAGCACAAACAGGAGCACAAACAGGTGCCAATGCAACTGCAGCAGTGATCTGAACAAAGACAACGAACGCATCAAGAGTCTGGATAACGACTCAAAACACGAGATGAATTCAACAGGAGTACATCTCTATTTCCCAACAAAAAATCTGAATGGCAGGCAACAAGTTCCTTCCTTCCCTCTCTTCCAGCACACAGGACGCCCTGGCACACGGCAGCACCTGGAGCAAGCCAGGGGCCCGTGGGGCTGTGGCCCTCGGTGGCCATCTCGGGCCTGCATCCCGCAGCCAGGCCGAGCCTGGAGCAGCAGCACCGTTGCCATGGCAATCAGCTGTTGCCAGGTAGCCGGCGACTAAGAGAAGGCTAAGAATTAGCAAGGCCTAAAAATAAAGGTGTCAGGGCTTTTTTTCTTTTCCTAGATGCTTGTATGTAACAGGCAAAATAATAATAAAACTCCCTCAAGATCTCGGCGGTTATGGGGTGTTTCTATTCCACAGGCTTTGATCGCCTTTTAAAATTAGCATGTTTTTCTAAGCAACAAAAAAAACTAAATCATGATAGTGGGAAGATATTCCAAATCAATGAAACATGAGACAGAAAAGCAGGAAGGGAGATAAACTGTTCTGAATATTCAAAGAAACTGACAGATAAAAGACTAAATCCTTTCTAAATCTCTGCATCAGCAGAGTCAGAAAGCATGGCAGCTCTGCTGGTTTACATCACCTGTCCTGTACTTAAGTGATAGGGGAAAAATGGACTTAATTTTCATCCCTAAACATTCTGTATGCATATAGACCCTACAAAATAGGAGAAAATGCAACTTAGAAGATTGTACAACAGAGTACATCAAGGGCCTTGGCATCCTTGGACTGAAGACATGATGGGAATACAGGAGGTGCCGTGTCTCATTCACTGTCACAGGGTTTGTGAAAGCAAATGTTGCAAAGGCTCATCCCCAGGCAAGGAAAGGCTGTTGCAGTTAAAAACTTTTCAAGAAAGAAGAGAAAACATGGCTTTTCCTGCTTCTTCCTAGTCACTACTCGGATGCAAAAACAAAAAGAAAAAACAATTAAAAAAAAAAAAAAAAAAAAAGCCAAATCAAACCACAGGTCACCCCAGACCATGTGGAAAGACAAATCTGCATTATCTTTCTTCCCAGGAACAGGTATTTTAAAGGAGAGAAACCTGTAAGAGGTCCCTGCAAAGTAAAATACCAAAAATCGAGTCTAATTGTAACCACTTGTGTTTTACAGTTACTGACTCCAAGATCTGCATGCGTTTGTGCTACTGGATTCCCCAGAACCATCCCTTAGAGGTTTCAAGGGATAAGCCCATGGCAGAAGTACTGCAGAATTGGGCCAAACTGCTTCTCAGGCTGATTCCTTTCACAGAAAAAAATTAGACAATGAATGAAATTTCACATCTGAATCCATTTCAATGTACAAAATAAATAATGCCTTTGTATTAACTAAAAGAAAAGGAATTTTATTTTTCCCCCCCCCCTTCATTTCAAGTAAGGAAAATCTGTTGAAACATTAGTTCTTTCTATTAGGAAACACAGTTTTATTCCTTTTTATGTAAGATGAAAACAAAATGCAGTGACGTAAACCAAAAAAGGAATTAGGAAATTGAAAGTCACTTCAGATTTAGGCAGTGTAAACTTTCAATGCCTAAGATGTTAAAATGAAACATTTGGTAGTTTTTGAACAGTGTTGCTTCAAATGAGTAACTTGGCAACAAAAAAAGCAATTTCTAAAACATCTTGCGTGTTGCAAAATCTGTATTTCAGTAGCAGTATAATCTGATGAAAATGTTCAGTCTTCTATCTCAAGCAACCAGCCCAGAAAAATATTTTCCCCTAAATTCCATGCTGTATGTGACCCTCTGTTTAGAGAGATAGAGCACTAAATTGCACTATAAGAACAATGATTCCCTCCCTTTTTCTTTTCCATGTTTCAGTGAATAATATATATTCTTCAGTGCATATTAGAATCAATGGGAAGTGTAAAATGTTAGAATAAACACTTAATAGCAGCATGGTGTTTCAGAAACTGGAGTAACATCCCTGTGCACAAAAACATTTGAAATAATCACATAAAGAAGCAGTGGGTTTATTGACAATATCCTAAAAACATATTTTTGTACACTACACAAAGGCACCCAAAAAAAAGGAAAAAAAAAAAAGAGCCTAAATTTGAGTGGAAAATTACTTCCAAAAATGAAGAAAAAACAATATAAAGGAAGCTAAAACAATGAGAGCTGGGTTTCTTAGTAGTGACTGTTTGTTTTAAGAAAGGACTGAAAATCAAAATGCCTCTTCAAGTTATAGGAATCATTCTTATCCTCTTCCTTTTGTTCTGGCATCCATGACTGAATTTTATACGTTTTAACCTGCTGAGAATTGGATAAGATCAATTTATACAAACATAGGCAGACGCACAGAGCACTTAATGTGACTGTGTGTTAACTCTGCTAGAGTTTGATTTTTGTCCAGATGGGCTTCAGCTCCCCCAGAAACACTAAGCAATTGCAAGTGCGGTGATAATCTTTAAAGAAGCCACAAACTTGGATACTTGATTATTCCTTCTTGTTCTATCCCTCAGGGAAAGAAAAATACCATCCTAGGGATAGTTTCCAGAGATACAATGCCTTCTGAAGTTCAAAGGAGTTATTTTGAACTCTCTGAGTTTCTGGGCTTTGTTGCTGAAGCACAATTAGAGATTGCTCAGCCCAGGCCAAGTCCTGGCATATATGGAGGTGCCCATTCGCAGCTCCCCTGAAGCAGGGCACCAAGTGGGATGACTTTATAAAGACAGTCTGTTCCCTGTGCCATGCTCGAGACTCCCTTTGTCTCCAGGCTGTCTAACCAAGCCAGGGAGACAGTGCTGCCCCGGGGAGCCTCTCATGGCAAACCCCACAGCAGCCCCAAACCAGGGCCTTGGAGCTGCCTAAAGGACAGAGCAAAGCCCAACGAGGGCTTCTGGTTATACTGGAGCAAAATTCCCTCACTTTCCGAGTCCCACAGGCAGCTGGGAGGGGTAGGGGGAAGCAGAAGGAAGAGGTGAGCTCTTATTTTATAGTTTTAACAGTACAGAACTAAGAGAAAATGAGGGAACAGCCATCATCAGGTAGTGTCCTGTCTTTCTTGCTTCATATTTGCTGTGCTTCTTTTACCTGTAGTAAGTTTTTCTTTTGCATCTTTTAATGCTTAAAAAAAAAAAACACACCAAATTTCCCCCTTCTCCCCCCCCCCCCCCCAAAAAAAAACCCCACACTGGTGGAGAATTTACATAAAGATAACTTTTACAAAATTGCAAATTTTTGCAGCATGTTGATATCAACTAAGTTTTTGACAGAACATTGTCAAAGCTTTCCATTCCAGGTGTTGAGCATAGCAATTAATCTACTCTCACTCTAAACTAATAATTGTAATTGTAATTATAAAAATAATATATATTATACTTAGGGAGACAATACAATAAAAATGTGGAAGTAGAATTAATGAAAATATTTTGATACCACTAAATTGATTGTTATATTTTGAATTTTAATTTAAAAAATATTAAATATATATTCCAACTTGAAATTAGTTTCTGCTTGAATTTTGAAATTTCCCACAGAAGAGGAAAACTGCTATATTAGACAAACAACTGTCATACATTCACATCAATCTTCTGGGGAAGAGAGTTGAAGTCCAAGAGCATCAGCTAAATCGAATGCATTCAAGAAAAAGTGATTATTAATTTATCTCCAGAATACTGGCATTAGCATAGAAATTAAATTTTAAAAATTTCATATATGTCTCTTCTCTAGCCTCCAGAACAATTTTATACTTATTCCTTTTCCTTTTTTTTTCCTTTCACATCTACTTTATATTTTATAGGTAGAACAGCAGTTATCCCATGAAATTAAATGAGAAAGCTCTCACAACATGAACTTCTCTCCTTGCAACATAGAAGTGTGTTCGAATAACAAATGAGAGGAGCAGGGAAATGCATTGGGTTGGAGTCCCAGAGCAGGAAGAGTGTAAGACACAACAAACCTCTCTATTAACCCAAAATACAGAGATTGCACAGTGAAGGAAAAATTGCTGATAAGACCTGTAGCCAAAAAGAACATAGATCTCATCTCCTCATTTCCACTGGACCATTGGTCAGTTTGAGAAAACTTCACCCTAATTGCAAGGTAAAAGCACATATATCACTGTAAAAGTGGTTTGTCATCTGGGAAACTTATTTTCTTCCAAATGGATAGCAGAAAACAATCATTTATACTTTTCCTTCCCTAGACTTATCTGGGGTTTTGCTCAGTTGTAGTTAATTCAGTAGTTACAGGACTCATGTCCCTTGACTGGGTAAGAATTGCAAAATTTCTGAGTCAAAAATACACACCTAAAATGAACATATATACATTTTTCTGTGAACAATTTCTTTTTGCCAGTTTAACTCTAGTGAAACTTAAAACTTAGGGTAAAATTTTCCCTAAAATCATTGAGTTGCAGCTAATTTACACTAAAAACTTATAATTGATTCAAATATACTTGAAAGATGCACAAATCTCTTTATGGCTTCTCTTCTAGAAAGCAATCCATAAAAATAATTCCATCAACATGAACAGTAGCTACACAACTTTTTTATATCTAATTGCCTTCGATGCCACTTTAAGTTCCTTTTCTTCTTCTTATCAATGAGGAAAAAAAACATGTTGATCAAAGTCAGACAGGCTCATTTTTGGCTTATGTATCAATTTATAAGTTTCCATTGAAGAGCCAGATTTGGAAGTTTATGGCACCTGTAAAACCATGGGCTTGCATAAGTTTCACTGAGAGTCAAGATAGGCTGCAGAATATTATCGGTAATGAGGCACAAAGTAGGAAGGAATCAGGCTTGTCTTTCTTTGCTAAGTCTGCAAGGCTGACAGCAAAAATATCTGTAATCTAAATATATTTGATCTGAAGTTATCGAGAAAGAAACATGACAACCTATCACACCTTTTTTCTTTTTGAAGAAAGTCACATTTTGAGGAGAACAGCAGTTTCAGGAGTCTTTCAAGTTTTCAGGTCTGAGTCAGTTATGAAAGCAGAAAGTGGGCATAATGAACATGCAAAGCTCCAGCAGAAACCTTTAGATTCACATCAATCATTTCACATACCCCTTGGAAGGGTGGCTTTCCCTCAGAGATGCCCAGGAGAACTGAAGTTTGTCCTTCAGGAGTGATCACCACATCCCATCTCCTGGGAAGCTCTGGAAAGCAGGCTAGAAATCCTCCAGAGCTCCACTGCAGCAGCTGTGCACCACTTTGCTGAGAATCGCTTCCTGAGAGAGGCCAGGAGATCCTTCAGCCTCCAGTCAGCCTCTTTCCTGTCTCTCCACCCTGGTGCTCCAACCTCATTTCTTCATGTCACTCACAGTAGTCCACTACTGTTGAGTTTTTTCCTCAAAACAACTCAGATAGGGATGAATGCATTTTGAAAACCAGATATACCATCTGAAAGGCTAAGATCAGAAAGTGATCTATATTTTTTCCAGTTTATTACTTTATAACTATTCTAGCCCATCTCATGGAAACAGATTCATCACCTTCAAACAATAAACTTATCCATATGGAATATTGGTAAGACTGGCAGGAAAACAACAAATTTACATAGTGAATCTCTTTGAAGTTTTGATCTCTTTTGTTTTTTGGTGGAATGAAGGACCTGATCACTTATCTCCCATGCCTCATGGATGCACTAATTTACACTAATCGGTACCTATTTTGCTGAAATTCTGACTGAGATTTTATGTAATTGCCATCAAAACTGAAGCATCTTACTTCTTGGGAAGAAAAGGAAAGATTTCATCTTCTGTAGTTATGACTTTGAGTGAGGAACAAACCAACATGAAATGATAAATTAAACACCAACTTCCAAACAGAGCCCCGAAGACTAGAAAAAAAAGAAAAGAAAGGTAGCATGACACATCCTTTTTGCTCCAACTAGTAAGAGACACAAAGGAAAAACAGGGATGTTGATCAGCATCCAAGGAACATGAAGTTCTTGAATATGGATATTTCTGACTCTTTTGAAAGGTCTCTGACATAGCACAAATCTCTAATTTACAATTTTCAAAGAAAACTTTAATGTGACAACGAAGACAGAGTCAAATTAAAGCTAACAATTATCTACTTTGTAATGGAGTCTTTAAATACACACAATATTTAAAGTAAAACTTTTAAAAATTCAAATTTGTCTTTGGGGTGAGGACCCTTATGCAGAGATGCAAGCACTAAACCTTCACCATTTTCAGCTCTGCCTAAAAGAAATAACAGTGCACAATCACACACATGCAATATTAAAGGGTGAAAATGGCTCCTTAGGCTTTTCCAGCAGATTTACCCTGTGTCTTCTGCCTCCTCTACTTTCATGAGAATCTCAGCTCACCCCATGTTTCCTGTTGTACTTCCATTAGATTTCCAGGCTTCCCTGGAAATAGCAGGAAAC
Source organism: Lanius collurio (assembly GCA_020086605.1). Classification (NCBI taxonomy): domain Eukaryota; kingdom Metazoa; phylum Chordata; class Aves; order Passeriformes; family Laniidae; genus Lanius; species Lanius collurio. The sequence continues at coordinate 19,663,955 of JACBWW010000009.1, read as the reverse complement.
TTCCTGCAATAGCAGCTACCTGCAAAAGACCTTCTGCTCCTCCCCACGCTTGCATTATTACTCCATATTGTTCGTTGTGTTCCTTTACCCCATCTCCTGTCAGCAGTATTCCTCCTTAGTCCCAAAACTCATTGGCTTGTCTTGTTTGGGCAAGGCAGAGCATGAGTGTGCCCAAAGCTGTGCGTGCTCTTTGCTGGTGCCTGGCTGTGGCACCCAGGGCTGTGGTTTGGTTGATGAGGAGGTTTTGGGTCACAGGTTGCACTCGATGATCTCAAAGGTCTTTTCCAGCCTAGTCCATTCTGTGGGTCTGTGCTGGTTGCCTGACTTGTTGCCTTGTGTTTCTCCCTGACTGGCTGCTGCCAAACTCTGTGGGTAATGGCTGAGTTTTCTCTGCCATTCTGTCTGTGGGGCTATTAACAGCTTTTCCCTGCTTTCATTAGCCACGCTTTCTGATAATTGTTTTAGGAACGCACCACCTCTGAGATGTCTGCCTACATGCTAATTTTGATTAAAATTTGCCAACAAACTCAAAACTTATTAGCAGGAGACTGACAGAAAGTGCTATCACGTACTTTTTTCTTCAAGAGCCCATGCAAAAACACAGTTCAAAGAGCTGTCATTTGTGGTGTTATTCTTTCTTTTGTCACAAAACTCATCTCAGATTGCTATAACTAACATGATCTCAGTATAACTTCTCTTGTTATATTACACTTTTTTCCTCGGCCAGCTCAGCTGGAGCTTCATACAGAGTTCGGAGAAATTGAGAGTTGTTTTGCTCAAGGTCATACAGTGTGTCACTGCCACTCCAGGTTATTAAGCCTCAAGAAAAGAGCCTGAGGGGTGACCTCCCTGCTCTCTAGAAAGACCTGAAAGGAGGTGGTAGTGAGGTGGGGGTAAGTCTCTTCTCCCAAGTAACAGAATGAGACCAAATGGTCTGAAGTTGTGCCACAAGAGGTTTAGATTAGATATTAGGAAAATTTTCTCCCCCCAAAGTGTTGCCAAGCCCCAGAACAGGCTGCCCAGGGTAGTGTTTGAGTCACCAACCCTGGAGGTATTTAAAAGGTGGGTAGAGGTTGCACTTGGGGACGTGGTTTAGTGGTGGCCTTGTCAGTGCTGCATTAGTGGTTGGACTTACTTATCTTAAAGTTCTTTTCCAGCCTAAATTATTTGATGATTCTGTGATTCTAGTTTCTGTTTCCCTATTCAGTCCCTCTCCCCCTTCCCTCCTATACCAAAAGTCTTCATTTTTTTGCAACACTGTGGCCTTGTATTGGTCCTAACAGGATGTGAATTTCACCTTCTTTATAGAAGAAAAATATCTAAGAACACACAGGAAAAATCAGGGCAAACTTGCTTGAAAAACATTCCATTCTAGTCATTAAGGCAGTTCACAAAGGGGTGGCAGATGGAAAGCTTTTAAAAAGACTGAAATGCTGCTGCAATATCTTTGATGGGATTTTTCCAGCCTTAACATGATTGAGCATTTGGTTTCTATGAGTTTTTGCCTTTAAACACTTTGATTAATAATTCACCATAAAATTAATAAATAATCAGTCAAGAATACTGTCAGTTTTCTACCAAATCTTTCTGCAAAGTGTTAAAAATAAATACAAAAGTGCCTTTTCCAAATAAATGAATCCTATTTTGACAGATCAAACATGCAGCACTGACCCATCTGATTGAATATAGTGCACTTCAGGTCTTGAATGAAACCACACAAGAAGGTCATAACATTTTATATCCTTTCTTGCAAAACAGCCCACAATCTCATTCTTAAATTTCTGTTGTATATACATCAAATGCAAAAGAGATTAACTGCAACAGATGAAAATACTCTTCTTTTTTATCATTTTAGGGTTTATTTTGTGTGGAAAATAGTTATTGGTTTAAATAGTTGCATGGTTTCTGAAAAATGTGTTGTTTTAATAGCCCCTGACACAGTACTACATGTGTTAATTTCTGTTATTTCAGGTACATAACTGTTTTCTGGCTAGTCCTACTCTCCACCCTTGTTATATTCTCTAACTGTAAGAGCTCTACAATGACCAGTACTGAAACCAGTAACTTGCAAACTCTGGCCTAATTTTTTAGGGACACTAATTGTCCCTACAGACTCCACGCAGAGCAGTTGCTGACACAAGAGGGAAATATTCCCTCCTCAAGAAGCAACACTTCATCTGCAAAGAATGACAGAAATTTTATAAAATCTCTTTCCTCCCACGTAAGGCTTTTAAGACTTGGAAAACTGTTTGCCTCAAAAATGCAAAATACTTCATATTTTTTTAATTTAAAAGGAATCCTAGTGCTGTACTGTAAAGATCCACCTAGGTACATGGCAGACAATGTCCCTGGCATGTAGAACATGGAATCTTAAAACTCCTTCCCACAGCCAGGACAACAAAGCTTTTAATCCTAGACAGCCTAAACTCAGCTGAAGACTCAGCCACAGCTGTTCTCTTCCACTTCCTCCTGATGTAATAATCCTGTTTTGGATGAATAAGTAGTAACAGGGACAGAAAAACGTAGCCCTCACTGTTTACCAGTCTCTTGTGGGATGAGGAAAACCAAGTTTCACCTGCTCACTGCAATGAACAAAACTATGCTTTTCCAGCAGCCAAACCATTCCAGCTGAACTCCAGTCCCAGATTCCCAGAAGGAATCAGAAGAGAACTCAATCCCCTGTTTCCTGTGTCCCAAATCAGTGCTTCATCAGCCAGAAAACTGGCCATGCTAGAAGTGCTGTTATCCAGGAATCCCATCTAAGATTTCAGAGCCCTTTCTGATTTAAGTTCTGTCAAAACCACTAGATTCCTACAAAAGCTTTCTTTTCAGTGAACTCATTTTCAAATGGAATCACTCAGATTTAAAAAAAAAAAAAAAGCAGTCCTTACCAGCCCTATTCACCATTGTTATGCAACTATTTTTATGGGATTTGTAGACCCTTATGAAAAAACACACTCCCAAAAGCAAGAATTTGTGAGTATTTCACTAAATTTAGATTTTCTTTGTTGTTCCTGGTCCACAAACAAATGTGTACAAGCAAGGAGCAGGAAAACCTCCCAAACTTTCAAAGTGACCTTGGGGTATTAGCACCTCAGGAATGCTTTCATTGCCCACAAGGAAGGGGATACTGAAGGCCACATCCAAGCTGGTTTTGTGGAAGCCTGTAAATCTCCAGCACCTATTAGATGATGCGCTTACTTAGCTGTGACCAGTATTCCATTTATTCCAACCCCTAAGAAACCAGCAAATCCTACTTCATAGCTGCAGAAGCAATGGATTTTGGACTCTGTTAGGGTATAAACCAAAGGTCTTGTCTCCAGTATTCGAGTGGGACACTCCAAGTGTATGATGTTACACTATCAGTCTCTCTGCTGCCCTAAAGAGAAGCATGGACATCAATTTAACATGGATAGGCCATGGAAATGTAAATTTTTCAGTGTTTGTACACAACGTTCCTCAGCACTGGTACACCTGAGCTCCTTTTACTTCACCAACATGCTCAACCTTCACTCAGCTCAACCTTTGCCACTCCCTTAGCACCAAGACTTGTAGCAAGCACCTTGCCCAACAGCATGACTTGAACTTGTATCTGGGGACACTGCTATTTGTACCTTCTCTCCTTCAAAATATGCAGGGGTTGTTTGGGCTGCAGGAAGGAATGAAAAAAAATTATATTTTTTTATATAAAATCAATGCTAATTTAAAATAAGGCTCAACAGTATGATAAACTATTTCCCCAACAATGCCATAAACTATTAAATTATCCTTTAAGACAGTATTTTTCTATGTAATACTTATTCTCTAAGAATCTGTAGGCAGTAACTGTACCTCCTCTTCAGCTTTTTTCATGACCAGGACTAGTGAAACTACTGCAACCAACCTGATAGTGGGTTTCATCCTCTTACTCCTGTTATGGCTTTCCCCACCCCTTAGGCTCATTCACCTCTAACATCAATGATCACCAACTGTGGAGTACCATGTACAACAGAGTTATTACCTCTTTCAATCTACTGGACTCCTCTTGACACACGGAACATATTAACCTCCTTCTCAGCTTATTTGCACTGGAAATTCACACTCACCCTCTAGACAGGCAATAACCACCTCAGCTTTTTCCAAAACATGCTCGTCCAGATGATACCATCATTTTTTCTACTTAGTTCCTTAAGGCATTTTGGGCTACAGGACTACGTTTGATTTTTACTACTTTGGTCTAATCATCGAGTTGTTCTCATATATTAGATCTTCTTTGGCAGTATAATGTCTCATAACTTGAGTGACCAGCAGCTTCCATCAGTACATTATTAACTTTTTTATTCAAAGTCAATAAAAATAAACAATATATTTAACAAAACATGTTAGTATTCAGGAAATTTCCATCATGGGAAACAAAAAACTCCCAAATCATCATCTAATTACACGAAATAGGACTGTTCCCTAACTAAATATCAGACCACAAAGAAAGATAAAATTTACATTTCCAAATCAGATTTTTGAAATCTTTTCACGTTTTCTTCATTGCCTACTCAAAAAAAAAAAAAATCACAAAAGAAAAACACTAAAAAATACTTTGTTGGGCTTCTTTCACACATCCAAATCTACAGGCCACAGACTCCTGCTAAATCTTTGATTGATGATGTACTGGCAACTACAAACATGTTAAAACATTCTATTTATACTCCCTATTTCATCAGATCTAGATATGATATACGTGCACCCTGAGTTTCCAGGACACATCTATACCAGCCTCTAATGAGATTTAAGAAGCTGACAGAAATGATGGAAGATCTAGGAATATTCAAGCTGTGAATGTATTTATGCTGAAGATTATGAGCCAGTTCCTAACTATGAAGTAGCTTTCCTCACATGACTGAAATGCTATCATTTCAGATATTCTATTTCACACTACTTTTTCCATCTTCATTCCTAAAGCAATGATACTTAGCATCGTAATGTTCTCCCTCTCAGGATTGCTTGAACAACAAGCATCAGTTCCATCAAAGGAAACAAAAACTGCTGCTACTCAGAAGGTTTACAGGAAGGAGACCAGCATGGTCTGAATGCGGGCACCATCCAAGAACAGTGGTGGGTCTGAACTAAAATATAACAAGAGGAGACTTTTTAGTTTCCCAACGGAAGGGCAAAGTGTGCAGGCACATCTTAGCAAAATTAACTCAGGTTAAGGCACAGTCCAGGTGAACCAAGGACAAATCAAGGTGGAAAAAAAGCTATTTGATTAGAAAAGTCTCATTGAAGAAAGCAAAACCACGGAAGAAATGTCTACATATATGTAATGATATTTACACCAGAAAAATGGCAGACACCTTGCTATGTTTGTAGAACATCATTTAAAAAGTTTCTAACATTTCTTTTACCTATATGTGATTGCAACTGAAAATGACACATTCCTCGCAAATCTTCAGCACAAACCAAATAAATAGGTATAATCTGAAATAAAAAATTGAAAATTTGATTTCTAGTTCTTCACTGCCTACATAAAAGAGTTAAACACACAGATATCTAATTCCTGGAGCATTGAAAAGATATTTAGATAGTGATTTTCTGTATATATAGGCTTTGTTGCTTCAGAAAACAGTATGATTTTCGCTGGTATACATTAGCATAGAAATATTGCATCTAAGTGCTTTGGATTTCGTTCACCCTTTTAGTACAATTTTGGAATAACATGACCTTATATGTCCATAAAAGGCTCATGCTAATTAAAAAGAGCCAAACTTGTCTTTAAGAAATAATACTTTCCATTTTAGCATCCCAAAGAAACACACAAATGTTGAAGACTGAAGCATGATAGGAAAAAATATCTAGTTCCTAAGAGTTCAGACTCCTCATTTGTTTTGTCTCCCAATGTTATATGCCTCAAAATTATTGAGAATGGAAGCATTTCCTCTACTTTTGCAAATTCAGTTTGCCACCAAAAAAAAAAATTGAATGAAATTATAAAAAAAAAATTAGTATTGAAGTGTTCTGAAAATGAATTGCAGTTTCCAACTACATATATACCTGCTTTCTGTGATGGCAGGATGTAACTCAGACTAGACTTAATATAAATATAGAAAACCTTACCACAGCACTTCTGATAGGATATTAGCAAAAACACTTCATCACAGATGTGATCAAACTGACAAGCTCTGGAATCTCCATCCTTAAAGACCATCAAAACTCACCCGAATGGGGCACTGGGCAATAAGCTCACTGTCACCTCAAAGCTAGCTCTAATTTGAGTGGTGGCTCAGATCAGATGACCCTGAGAAGTCCCCAGTAACCTAATTCATTCTGTGACTTTGTCTCCAAGGTCAGCCTTTCCAGGTTAAGGGCAGAAGCATCCTATAATTCTCAGGAGTACAGGCTGAAGTTATCACACTGCTGTGATGATCCTCCACAGAGTTCCACCTGCTGGTTTTTTGCCAGGTCAGTTTTCAAAGCACATCTTATATTGCATGACCACCTCCCCCTAGCCAGTCACCACTGCACTTATCTCCAGCCCCTCTAAGGTTTTCTGCGAGCATCCATCCTCTCACACACCTCAGAGTCCTGAAAGAAGAGGGACCCTGGTGCAGTTTTGAAGGGGAGCTTCTGTACTTTTGTCTCATTCAGACATTTGCATCTGTACCAGGAAAGGGAGAAGAACATTCATCCCCACATTGTGGTTCAGATGGGAGATATGTAAGTGCAGCAGTCAAAAGATCATGAGTTTTAAACTAGCTGAGGCATTCACAGGCAAGAATGCAAGATAAGAGACACCTGCACCAAAAGATAGGAATGATTTACATTCCCAGGATTTATGCCAAAGGTCTCTTCAGCTTTGCTAGAATTTTAACTTTGTAGAGTTGAAAGTCTTCTTGTATGCAATAAGATACTTCATTTTTGATTTTGGAAATGACCGATAAACGTGATGTGGACAGCTACCTCTCTGCAGAGACTATATTTTATCATCAATGTTCTAGAAATCAGTTTCCATAGATTAGCCTCAATGGGAAGCAGCTTTAACTTCTGAAGATAATTATGCCAATATGTTAGATGGGGATTGGAAGGAAGAACAGTGCTCCAACAACCCGAGCTTGGGTCACAACAACCCGAGTTGATTGTCTCTCTTTTTTAACCAGTCAGTGGGCACACAGCTGCTGACCCACCTGCAGCCTGAGAAGCACCACATGTGATTACTTCTGCTCCACTGATTCTTCTGTATAGCTGGTGTATAAACCATACCCAGTTCTGTGCACCTCCTGGGCTTCATTTTTCTACTTTGCAGGAGACTCCCATGCTTTTTAACTCATACCCAGGCTATGGGCTGCAGAACAACCCAGCAGACATGACTGAGTTAGACTGCTGTGGTTTACTTCAATTTGGACTTCTCATCCTTAGTGCTGAGTAAGAAAACAGCCTTCCAAAATCCAACTGTGAATTACTCGCTGCAGAGGAAGCACCTTTGGGCCATTTGTTTATTTCTGCTTGTTCTGATTTTTTACCTGACTACCCCAATTAGACTAAATATGTTTGTAGAGTAAATACTGAAATCACCTAATCAAAGTAACATTCCCAGCATCGTCTTTCACGCCACTCCAAAGCCTTACTAATTACCTTGAATAACATATGGAAATAAAGTAGTATGAGGCAAAACAAAAAGTACCGTGGATTTTATCCTTCCTAATGAATTAGTCTTCAGATATGTCCCATGATTCTCTTATTTCAATCTGTTATAAGCAAAAAAAGATACAAATGCAACCAGCACAGGTCACAGTTTCCTAGCCACAGCATGTGGCTCACAGCTGCTTATTAATTAGTGTCTCAAGAAAACAAAAAAACCCACATTCTCATTACAAGTGCCAATGTTATGTTTCTCTGTGGAACCCACTCCTTATGAAGTGATTGTGGTGGTGTAAAAGGATGCAGAGGCTGGCTTTCTGATTCGGGTGCCTGTGCATGCATGCACACAAAAAGTCTGCATTTTCCTCGTCACTACTGAAGTGTCAGCTTTGGCTTTATTTTATTATCACTGAGGAATATGCTTCCCTGACTTCATCTGACCTTTAAGAGAACTGTCTGCTAATGCTAACAGCACACTGCTGTGTCTGGAGCACACTATGAAAGAGCCTGCCTGTTAGATATGCATCATACTCTCAATCAAGAAAACCTTTTTAACTCTGAACAGTGACAGTCAGACCATTGGAGACTTGAGGTTCTGTTTAGCACACCAAATGGCTGATTTCCCAAACCTTTTCCAAACCTCTTCGGTCTCCTAACACAGAATAAATCTGGCAAGAGCAGATGTGGGAATTCGTGTTTCTTCCTTTGCTGTATTTGGTTGGTTCATTATTTTTCCATGGGGAAGTTTCTGGTCCCTCCCAAGTCTGGCCTAGATGGAAGTTACCCTTCCACAGTGCAGATCTTGAGCAAAGGGCCTTCACTAGAACAAGGAAGTATAGACTTCATAAAAGTGAACAAAAGTGGATTAACTTTAATAAAATGGAAGTATCAGAGTCCTGACTGAGTGATTCCAATTAAAAATATCTGAGAGACTTCAAAAGTTATCTGATCTAGGTTTAGTTCAAGGACTTGGTAAAGACAGTCAGTTCTAATTTTATCAGAGCTGATTCACCTATTCATAATGGCTGTCCCATGTGCTTTAACAGCACAATCCTGTGGATCATAAACCAATGCTGTGACATAGGTTTCAGATTTTTAAGACTCTGCAGAGGTTTTTATGCTGACAAACTGGCAGCTTGACCAAGCACACCTTACTAGCTCCCATTAAGGGGCACATGTTGTGGAGATTCCCTAGGACAAAGAATGGGACAGCAGGCAAGACAGTAGGGCCCATAAGGAAAACTTAAACCAGCAGCCAACCCAGAACAAATCAGAGAGAATAAAACACATTTACTGGATTAAAGGTAAAGAAAACACCAATGAGTGTTGGAAGAAAGTAAAGAATTGCAGAATACATTTTCTGTGAACGCCCAAAAACAGAACTACTACTGACACTATTGTCCATGCCACTGGGAAGGCAGCAGCACAAGAATAACTGAAATGCCCATCAGAAGTGCAGAAGGAAGTCAGGGCTGTACAGTTCAATACTTTTCAATGCCCCCTTTCTCCCTCCTCTTCATTTTCACGGAATTTTAATTTGGACAAAAAGGAAACTTTTACAGAATTGGAAATTAAGGGGGTTTACCCAAAGAACACCTGCACCACAATCACCAAGCATTGTCTCCCCTCTCCCTCCCCACCCTCCACATTCCTTGCCAGTGCTTTTTGGCATTGGCAAAGCAGAACTCCTTTGAAAGGCATTGAGGACCATCACTCAGGCAATTATGGTCAAATACCAGTGGTGAATTTTCTGATGTGGGCACTACTGATGATTTATAGAGAGACCATTACTATAGCAGAGAAACATTTACTAGAAACTGGACTGAGGCCACCAATTCATTTCACACAAGCTACTGAAGCAAGTAAAATGTTCTCTTGTGTCAATTCTAATTTCAGCCGAAGTTATTTGGTTCCTTTAAATCAGTGTTTCTCATTAGCCTGCTTTGGGTTCAAAAAGGCTGCTTGCAAATTTTGTGACAATTTATAAGGCTTTTAAGCACTTAGTTTAGTACAGTTCATTGAATAAGGGTTAAAGTAATTGAAACATCATGGTGAAACGTACACAGGCCTTTTCACAAATTTTTTCCTGTTGCACTTGAGACATTGCAAAACAACAAAGGCAGTTTAATAACACAAATGGTATTGCTTTATTACTGCCTTTTGTAATCCTTTCTGCCCATTTATATGGGGAACTGCGAAGAAGTCAGCTACAAGTAATTTGGTACATAAATGGACATCCTTTGTCCACAGAGGGTCACAATGAAACAGCAGCAAAAGAATCTACAGAGAAAATGGAGCGAAGCCACCTATCATATTCAGCACTGAGGCACTATGAAACACCCTAGCCAGACCCAGACAACTGAATCTAAGCATGAAACAGGTCCCTAGGTTCTTATTGCAAGAGTTGGAAAGTATTTACTCTTACAGTTGAGGATATTCTGGAGCCTAGAAGAAAAAACAGAGCCCTTACCCCACTGTATTAAGTAGGATCTCTGCAGCTGACTATGGCATCCATCTTAGGGTTTTGGGATATTCCAATACAGATCTTTACTCCACTTATTTAAGGAGGTGAATCTTAATTAAAAAAAAAAAAAATTAAAAAAAAAAATAGAGAATCATTGCCTCCCAAGGTTTCCTGTTGGAGAGATCTCATTGTGTATAAATGGTTGACTCACTACAGACCAGGCTTGAATCTCTTTTGTACATGTCTAGTGATTGTCCTTACTGCGGGCATGGATTCAGCTCCCCTCACTTGTTCCTCGCTGTAATTAAGCTCACCAAGAATACATCTGGCAGGAAAAAAGCCAGGAACTATTCTGTAGCCTGGTGGTTGGGGCATTTGCTGGGTAGAGAAGCCACTACTTTAAGCTCCTGAGCTGCTTGAAGACTTGAATCTGAGTCACTGCTTAGAGTGAGGGCCCTGGCCACTGAGCTGCCAGTGGCTGTTTCAGGTTCTGTGCTTTCTCATCTTAACTATAAACTCCTCTCTGAGACTAACCAGCTTTTCCTGCAGGAACTGCTGGTGTACACTGCTATAAAAAGTGACTACTGTGACACACGCAGACGTTCCAGTCTGATTTATGCAATTATATGACTGGATCTGAATTAGAGGATATAATTCCTGGGTTTTCTGTCTTAAAAATGAGCCTTCTTTAAAAAAAAAAAATCACCCACTGCCTTGCCTCCTCCACCTCTGTGTAAACAGGGCCACCACAAGAATCTGGATGACTCAAGTGAAGATCTGGCAAAAATGAGCAATATGATGGTAAATATGATAATGCCATCTTGGACAAATTTAACCACCTTCCTTGCATACATTTTAACAAGCACTCTCTGATGGTCATGTTCCTCATCTTCCTTCTCCTCATGCACTGAGGAGCACAAAGATGCCAGAACCAGAAAAAAAAGAAATAACCAATCCATCTCTTGTTAAATTCTTTCTCCCCTCTAGGCAAATCCAAAGTAGGACATTTCAAACTAAGGTTTACAACCAAATTAAGGAACATCACTACCTATGTTACATAACATGCAATACATAGCAGTGGTTTTTAATATCTGAAGGTGCTTCTGAAACAGAATTGGTACTTCAAGGAAATAAATCAACGTGACAAATATAATATTTTAAGATTTTACCTGGAATATGACTGTGAATGTGAGAAAATGAATTGCAAATACATCCTGGCAGTACTGTATCTGTGCATAAGACACAGAAAAACCCTTGGCTCAGCAAGAGAAAACAGACATGTATTTGTCACTGGATAAGCCAGACTTTAATGCAGAACATTTGATTTCACAGCTGTAAGCATTAAATTTGCTTAAAAGAAATCCTGAGCCCCAGCTTGAAGTGCAATGTTTCAGCAAAGTGAGGTAACCAGACAAGAAACCCCCAACCTCCATTAGCCAAAGGTCAGTCACCATCTGCAAGAATATTTGCAGATCATCTTTTCTCACTCAAGCAGCCAACTTCGTGTGACTCAAGTAACACACCCTTTGTTTATGTCTGTGCTACAACAGCCAGTGCCTGAGGACAGTCTCCCAAAATGTATTGTAACTGTACAAATAGATTTTGTTCCTTGGTGTGACAGCTAAAGAAGAAAGATGACTATGTAGGTGGAAAGACTGCAGGAAAGCAGTAAAATAAGGAAATGCCCAGGGAAGAGGAGCTTATAGCTGTTGGTTGTTCCCCACTCTCACCACAATTAAGCTTGTTTTTAACATGAAAACCCTGCTTTCAAATAGTTATAAGCCAGCTTCATTGAAATCTGTGTGGTTACATCAGTTTATACCGTCTGAGGATCTAGCTCTAAAACTGCTGCTTGTTTGTGATATTTTATTGTAAACTGCTTCATCTTCATACATAACTCATCACAAAAGGAGCCTCATATGGCCAGAAATGATCTCATCTCACTGGCCATCCATGAGCTGTAATTAAATAACTTATAGTAGGAGTCCTGAGGCTTCTGCCTGGTTTTAATTGTGTTTTCATTAGAGCAAGGATTGCTATTGTGCAAGTGAACTGTGAGTTCTGCAGCGTGGCCTGAGCTGCCTCTGCAGAACCTCCATGAACTACAAGCTCTGGCTGAGCTATTACACTGAAAAGAAACAAAATGCTGCAGCTCACAATGCACATGGGCCTCTTTAAACCTATTTGATTTAAAAGAAAGCAACATCCTTATTTCCTTCTTTTACTTTATTGCCAAGAGAAATAATCATACTAAGGCAGGACAAGGGAAGGCAGCCTTATGCAACAGATAAATAGCACTTGCAAATACATTTACAAGTCCTGTGATACTGTTCAAGTAATGCAGGCACAATATTCTTCCTTACAGAGTAAAATAAGAAAAAAAAAAGATGAGACAGGAACAATGGACCTTCCAACTGAAACCTGCAAAGAAAGCAAGAAGTCTGCACATAAGGCCCAGGCTGTGTAGTTTTGGTTTAACATCTGCTGCAAGAGTGGATTTCCCCCCAAAGCTACTGCAGTTATTAATACTGAGAAAATAGGATTATTTTCTGAACAGTACAAAGATGAAGAACTGTATCTGCAAGCTGACTGCTTATTTAGAAAGCACTCATCTCCCCTTGATAATGCATATAAAGAGCAACTTTGGGAAAGCTATTCTATGGACTAGTTTTTTATTTCTTTTCCTCCCTGTAAATGACCTGTGATTTTTTTTTTTTTTTTTTTTAAGTGACAGAGAGCACACAAATTCCTGCATCTTTCCACCACCTGCATGGGAAGGGTTTCCAAGTGATTAGAGTCAAGGAGTCCAAATCATAATATTAGAATAATAAAGAATGATTTGGAGGGCTGCCTACCACAGGAAGCTTGCCCTGAAGTATGTAAAATCAGCTATTGCCATTACACACAGAGGTAAGTGTCTCTCAGGCTGTTTTTATTTCATACCCTAGCCACAAGAAACTGGAAAACACTTCAAAGGGAAAATGGATGAAAATACTGGCCCTGATGATTGTTGCTAGGCACCAAGCAGTGCAGAGAAGACTACTAGTGGCCAAGTTTCAAGCAGATTTAGATATTGTTCTAATGAATATAGAGTGTCATTAAAAACCAAAGTCTGGTTTAAATAATTTTGACCAGAAGACTGAAGAAGGAAAATAACTTCAGCGTAGCCACATCTTCAAAAGCAGATACGATACCCAGGCAGGTGAACGCAGCTCATCGTACTTAATTCCCAAGGAAAGGAGGATTAAATTGCATTCAAGGCTCCTCCTGAGCATAAGTGCAGTGGTTCACTGGCAAAGCACTTGTGGCAGGATGAGAATCTAAAGTCTAACCTCATCTTTGCCAGTCAGCATGGCCCCCAAAAGTGGCATTTCTGTGTGCCAAATTGTACCATACCACGAGGCATGGCCAGGGGAGCTGCAACCCCTTTGAGCTCATCTGGCACAAGCCCAGGGTAAAATGTACCTCTCTGTGCCTACTGTTAAGCAGGCCAGAGACAGACAAAGAATTGTAAAATTATCTCAGTTGGAAAGGACCTCTGGAGGTAATCCAACTCAAGGCAGGCTATGGGCTCAATGCAGACAAAGACTTCAGGTCTTTAAACAATTCTGCCCTTAAATACATTCAGTTTCTGAATCTTCACAGTTTGGGGATTTTCTTTTCTCCCTTTTTTTGCAAGTTGAGATATTTGATCAAAGTTGGTTTTGGGGATACATGATGTTTCCTCATCCTTATCTGCCATTTCTCTTCATCGTTTATATCTAGAATCTGACTGTGAATAAAATATTATCCTTAATCACCTCAGATTTTGAAACATAGATATTAACTTCTCAGTTTTTGTCTATCTGTTGAAAATGCTTAGTTTGAACATAGTTTGATTCTGCTGCTCTTGTTTTCTCCTTATATTGTGATTACTACAGGTACTTAAATAAAAGGAATTTGAAAAAAATCTGCAAGCTGCCATCACTCCAATTCAAAAAACTCCAAACTCCTGTGCCAGTCAAGGAAAACATGAAACTACATCAAACTACAAATACACAAAGACACATAACTCTACTCCAAAAGTTTCATTTTCAGTTGAGGCCATGCATTTTGTTAATAGAGAAAGTTTAGTTTTAATGAACAATTTCCTCAATATTTCCTGCAAAAAAAACCATTCTGCAGGTCATCTGATATTAGAAGCAGAAGCCTCTGTTTAAATATTCAGTTATCTTAACATCACATCTCCAGAGCATTCTATTTTTTTATCCTTATCTTATAGTCTTTTAAAAAATATTATTTTGAGATTGTATCATAAATTGTGCTCCAATCTACTAATAGTGTTTGGACAGAATTTCCACTTTTTCAGAGTTTGTTAGGCTCTAATGAATTAGTTCTTTTGCATGATTTATTATGTCAAACTTAATACCTTTATTTTGTTATTCAATTTACTCTTGTAGCAAAATGCACGTAAATGGCCTTCTCCAGTATGATTTTACTGTTTAAGTTTTCTCTTTTTCCATCTAACTTTCAAGCATATTTGAGCTATTTTTCTTCAAGCCTCACAAATGAAACCACTTCAATTCGTCTCAAAACACATCTGCTAATAAATTAGAGTTCTCCCACTTAAAAACTGCTTTACTTCTAACCTTCTATGGAGACGATTGGGCTATGAATTTCAGCCTTTATAAACTGGGAAATAATATCATCATTGTATGAAGTAGTTATCTCCCTGCTATCTCCAGCCCTTCAGCCAGTTCTTTGATCCAGAGTGCAGCAGAATCAGTGCAGGAAACAGAAATTTAAATAGATTTTAACCTATTGTCATAGAGGAGTTTTCATTTTTTTTTAGCTTCTGGCATGTTGTGCCATACTGCTGCTATTATTACCTGAATTCACTGATATTTGTTAGAAAAAGCAAGAGTTTATAAAGCAACTGCTTGAGGCTGGCATTCTGTGCCTATTCCTCAGCTTCTGAAGCAGTGGTTTAATTCTCTAAAGTGCTGAGCATACTGCTTCTGCTTGAATTTTCAGAACAAAGAATCTAAGCCACTGAAATTCTTGGGGTTTTTTTCTTAAGTGTGGTTTTCAAAGTTTATTTGACATGCTTTCTTTTCTTTTTCATGATACAGCTAGAAAATTTAACAGGTGAAGCAGAAAAGCCTGACTAAATAAATAAGAGCTCTTGTATCAGTGCTGGAATTCATTGCCACATTCTCCATACATGGACACAAAAATAGTTATAGTTTTCCTTTATGGTCTTAATATGAATGCACTGCCTAGAGTTTATCAAGAATACAAATTTTGACATCCCAGATCAAAGACAGCAATATCCAGCCTACTGAATTTCAAGCACAATCACAAGATGAAACTTCTGCCACTCTGATACATAAAAAAAATCAGAGAGGAAAATAATGAAAGTATCCTATGAACTCCTATCCAACAGAGCTAGATCACTGATCTGGTCAGATAACTTATAATGGGTAGTGGCCAGTTTCTAACATTTCCTAGAAAAGCACAAAGTCTCCATCCTACCTTTGGCTGAGATTAGAAATCTGTGAGCACATGGAAAGTATAGAGATGTGAGGAACTTCACGGACTCCCCCAGGCAGTGGGACCTCTTATGTCAAAGCCTGTTGCATAAGTAAACTATGCTAATCATTAATTTCCTGCTTTGGAGTCCTGATACCACATTGTTTTATCAGAAGTCCTATAAATTAACATTTTTATAAACATTTAATGAATTTCAGTGCACAGTCATGGGAGAATGTGAATAAAACAAAGCCACTTGTGTTGCTAGCAAATACATTTACCCTTGATACAGCCACATACTATAAAGTTTATGAAAATAAGAATGAAGGTAAATCATGCTCAAGGTCTTCTTCCTTATCCTGGCACAAACTAGAATCTGCCCCCAGTCAATAAGTTAATTTTACCTAATGTAGCTGGAAGAGTGTCAGGCCTGTCAAGGAGATGGACGTGGGCACACCTCTCCTCTGCCAGCTGCACAGCTCTTCCAAATCACTTGTCATGCACAAAAAAAAAGGTGCAAGAGTCTGTCTTAATCCACTGCAGTGTCAGACCACAAAGTCTTCAGGACAGTGACTCACTGCAATGACTGAAGCTGAATGATTACATTGTTTGATTGGAATCACTCTAGATCCACAAGAAAACTCTCCTTCTCCTTCCTGGCCTACATCAACATTTTCTGCCATGTAAATCTGTAACAATCTCCCTCCAAGATTTAGTCTTCAAGAATGGGATGAAAAATTTAGTGTCTATATATCATCTGGCTTTAAGAGATTGAAGAAGGGAAGAGAAAGCAGAACCACAAAGGCCACAAAAGAAGGGTTCAGTTTATCATGATGACTCCATTCCAAATTGCTACTTAAAAAGCTTGTTTTCTTTTTTTTTTTAGCAAAGTTATCATAACCCATAGTTCTTTAAAAACTGTGCTTTCTTCAATCTAGAGTTGTTACGCACCTGTAGGGTACCTAAAGGCAACAAGAGAATAGATTCCTTAAGCCTATTGTTCCTTCTCTCAGACTAGTCCAGTTTCCTGATTTACTTTTTGTTCCTGCACCACAAAGTTGGAAACTAAATTAAAAAACATAACCCTTTGGCCATAGTCACAAACCAGCCTCTCAAAAATTAATTTCAAAATACTGAGGCTATATCCAGGATCCTTGGTGCTTAATCAGTTTAAGGTATGACAATTCTCAAACATTAAATCACAAAAATTGAGGCGGTCTGGACACAAGGAGAACCTAAACACAGAATGTGAGCAGAAATATTATAGAAAGTGGACTGGGTAATTATAGAGGGTATTTTCTTCCCTTCTAATCCTCAGTGAGCCAAGATGGGGCTAAATACCCAGGAGCTGAACACTTGCCAGCAATGTAACACAGTAGAGTCACATCATTTAGTCCAGGCAGAGGAAAAAGCTCTGTAAAGATGGCAAAATCCCACTTCATGGGATTATCTTTTTGGATGGTTTAGTTTCTTTTAAATTTACTTTGTCCTCTTCTGATTTTTTTTTTTTGTCTTATATTCTTTAGATACAGCTGAAAACGCAGCTATCACAATTCAGAGCTACTTTTATAAAGCACAGAAAACCCCCCAGTGTTATTTTTATATTCTCAAATATTTTGTTTAGAGGCAGTGGTGTTTCATTGTACTTCTACACATGCAAGAAGCAATGAGACGCCTCTTCTTCCAGAAGAGGCACCCTATCAGAAAATGTACCTAAAAAAAAAATTAACTTCAATTTTACAGACAGATATAGTGCTATTACAGAGTAATCCTAAACCCTCTTCTTTCTGTTTTGATAAATTTACACAGCGTAAGAAGCTGAAAGTGTTCTGCAGCCTCACGTATTCTTAAAAATAGGCTTGTAAAGCAGTAATTGCTGTGATATCTGCCACTTGCTTTGGTATGTGTCTCTGGTTTCAAGATAGCTCTTGATACACAGATAAACTCACTCAGATAACAGCTCGTATTGACAGATAAATTCTGTGCTCACATTTATGAGAAGGAATCTAGCACTTGCAAAAACCTGTTCAAGTCACACAGGATTGCTTCTTCCAAGCACTACACTGAAAGATTTGGGGCAGGGATCAGCTTTTATTCCCTGTAACACTCAGCACAACGGGGCTGGGCCTACCCCGAAGGCTTTGAGCAGCTTTGGTTCCCTAAATAATTTCTGTGCAGTCCAATGGCACACACAGCTCAACCTGTGCACCTCTCCACTCTGCTGATGCAAGTGCTCCGGGCTGCTCCTGTGGTGCTTCACTCTGTGGCTGCACTCAGGAGAGCAAAGCCAAGATGACAAGCCTCACTTAAGTCTGTGTTGATGATATTTTCAGCAGGATACACAAAATGCTTCTAGAATCAGCTCCAGCCACTGAAATTCAGCCTCATCCTTAGGTTCTGAAAGCCCTGCTGCTGCTGTATTGCTTTCACCTGAGCAGGTATGACCACAGGCTCTCCCTGCAAATGCACTCAGAGGCACACCCAAAAGAGCAAACACTGATCTATGGGCAGAACTTACACTTTGCCAACCACAAAATGTTCACGTCAGTAATGAAGGGACACAGAACCTCTCAGAGCATCAGCATAATGCAAAAACAATAAGCCAATTCACAATTGCTAATGATTCCAACATTCATATTTACACATTGTCTTGCTTGTGGTATTTGATATAGTTCAGTGCTGCTTAAAAAAAAACCCAGATAAGTATTAGTAAATGCCGCTTCCTTCTCTTTTACAAAAAGTTCTTCCAAGAAACAAGTTCATAATTTTACTGCTAATTACTATTTATCTGATAATGACATAATTTAATTTGGAGAGAAATATAAAATATTTACTTGCCTAGTTTTAAATCAGTCTTTTAAAAATTTTCTATCAGTGATAAGACACAGAGTCTTCTTGGAGCCCTTAGTGCTATTCACATAATTTAGGTCACACATATTTTTACTGGATTTATTTGTGCTGGTTGAATTAGGCCTATCAGCCTGAGTCACTTACCGGAAAGTTTCAACTCAAGGATTTTTATAACCATTTTATAACTCCTTTGTCCTATGTACCATCAGAGTCTTTTCAAAAGTGTATAATTAGTGTTCCTAATAGGACTGATCTGCTTTTCATAGAACCACTATATTAACTGTTACTAAAATGACAAAGGCATTGTCATGATGCACACACTTATAATTTACAGGTGCAGAATACTATAACCCCTCACAGATGATACTTCTGTGGGTTCTGCGACCTTCTCATGACACTGTTAAAATTATTCTCTTTAAGAAGTGTCAGACAGGAAGTGATGCCTGTCCTAACCCCAGGTACCTAACTCTGTAGTGAAAGCAAATGTAGAGAAACAAGTAAGATATCACCCATTTCCTTATCAGC
The DNA here is from genome assembly GCA_020086605.1 of Lanius collurio. Classification (NCBI taxonomy): domain Eukaryota; kingdom Metazoa; phylum Chordata; class Aves; order Passeriformes; family Laniidae; genus Lanius; species Lanius collurio. The sequence goes on along the minus strand of JACBWW010000009.1, from coordinate 19,644,997 downwards.
TGTGACTGGGTGATTGTTCTTATGTGACAGTTCTATTCTTAAAAAAGTTGTGAAAAGAGGAATGATAAAATGAGAAAGGTTCTGATCAGACTTCCAGGCCATTAAGAAAAAAAAAAGAAAAAGTAGCTCCGTGAGCATTTTCACACAGAGATTGGACTTGGATAAAGTGCAAGAAGTGAATGTGGTGACCTGAAGAGCCATTATAGGACCCTCTTAATCCTTTGGGAAAGTGAATCTGGTGACCTGAAAAGCCATTATAGGATCCTCTTTTAATCCTGTGGGATATGTTCCTGTATTGCTGTCCTGTTTTGAATGTGCGATCCCCAGAAGTTCACTGATCCAGAAGATGGCCTATGCTGATCACCCTCCACAGCTGCTGATACAGAGGGCACAGTGGCCAACTGGAAATCAGTAGAGCCAATCACAGGTTATGTAACACAGCAGATTTGCTCACCCATCTTAAGAAATTCACAACTGCAATTCCAAGTTGTGCTAGAGCACTTTAACATCCTCGGGAAATGAGTAGCAGCCAATAGCAGTCCATAAAGGAAACCTTATCAACAAAAGATAAATTTAACAGCAAAATTTTACAGAAGCATGTGTACAGAGAAAAATATCCCCATTTGCAAATGCATCAATGTCTGGATTATAATGGCATTCTGGTGATATATCAGCATGGTAATTTTTTTTTTTAACTTATTTTTACTGGCTTTCAGAACAATTTTGCTGAACTGTCTTCCTAGAAAAATCTGACAATGGCCAAAAACTAATACAAAATCAGCAGGATATTACCCAGCATAAAGAGTCAGCATCCAGACAACACTAGAGACTGACCTAGATGCCACAGAGCTCATCCTAGGCTGGTTCCTGGGCCCAGAGAAATTCCCTTATTAATACAGAGAGTGCAGCCACCTCGAAGTTCTGCCGTGTGTGCCCAGCTTTGAATGGGTTCCAGTATGATCTCTGTACAGCAAACTGGCAAAGCCACCTTGGAATGATGTCAGACTGGTGCTGGGCTTCCTCTCCCCAGGAGGGGCAGGACTGAAAGGGGAGCAGACACCTTGTTAGGATAGGGTGGGACACCCCTGTGTCACCAGAGCTGGCACTTGTTGATGCTGTGTGTGAGGACTGAGCACAACTTGTTCCCCTAAGCTGTCTTCTAAGAAAGTTCCCCAGTCAGGAACTTTATTGGAAAGACTGAGAGGATTCTGTTCCAGCAAGGTTTCTGAGGCCTTAGAGGGATCCATTTTTTCAGATATCTGGGACACTTATATCTGGATTCAAACTGGCTAGGGAATTGATGAAAATAGGGACAGTATCTAGACCATGCTGCTAGGTCTGTTTTCCTCAGAGAGAGGCTGAAATGTCTTGGGTCCTGCCATCTCCTTTATAGTCCTTGTATGTGACTCTCCACTAAAAGCTCCTTGAAATAAAGCTACTGAAGAGCATCATGAATATAACAAAGTGCCACAAGTCTGATGCTGAATTGTCAGCTTCTTTATGACCCTACTTTGCCAATGCAACACAGGATTCACAGTGCCACCTCACAGATTTCCAGTTTCTCTTGCTTAACTGCAGTGTGAAAACAAAATTAGATTTCAAAATAAATGTTTTTATATAGGGCTATATAACAAATGAACAAACCAAGTCTGTGAAGTTATCTGCCTCCCTTCCCCTTAATTTCTAGCTGAGATTGCCACCACATCTTAATATCACTCTTATAAGTCTGTGCACCTGAGAAGAAGAATTTTTGCTGAATATTCTTTCACAATTACTAAACTCCCAAAAGAAATACTTCCTTATTTAACAGGAAGACCACTTTTACCTTCAGTGCTTTGAACAACACATGACAGCATCCTGAAAGATTCAGGAAAGCACAAAATTTAGTTTTGCTGTGGGCAATGCCAAGTTAATATACACATGACCAGCATTATCACATGGATAATGTGATAATGTGATAAGCAGGAAGGTCTGATGAGTTTGGTTTACAAGATGTGGCTTTGATGACCAGCCTAATTAAAAACCTTAGAGGAAATTCAAGACATTTTATTGGGAAGAATTCTCCCATGTGAAGGGATGCAGAAGTAGGAAATTCCCTGTATATAGTTTTACCAGTCACAGCCAGATTTCATTTCCCAAATTCACTCAGATCTATGTCCACAATGCATATGAAGCTAAACAAAATCAGCAATTTGGGATACCAGTGCATTTTCAGATGTCTGAGTTTGGTGGTTCCTACATTACTATCTCAGGAAGAATGTCTCGGCTGACAACCCTGAACCTTCCTCTTTCCTCAGATTTAATTACAATAACAAGCCACAAATCTTCAGCTTCACTTACAATTACATTCTCTCAAACCAAATTCACTGAAAGGCCAGGCTGGATGGGCCTTTGAGCAACCTGGGCTAGTGGAAAGTGTCCCTGTCCATCAGAGGGGCATTGTAATTAGAGGATCTTTAAGGTCTCTTCCAACCCAAAAAATCCTATGCCTCTATGAAAAGTCAAGGACACCTGATCTTAAAAGACAGATATTCAGAATACATTGGTTCCTTTTCTTTCCTTTGCCCCCCATGCCAGCAGAAGGTTGGCCACAAAGCCATAAAGCAAAAAGCATTGAACTCCTTCTGTATTTTGAATCCCAAAGTTCTGGTTTTCAGGCTCCCTCACCCCTCCTAAAAAGACTTCATCTAACTCAGAACTGTGCCTCCAGGAGTGACCAAAGTCAAAAGGCAACAAGCAGACAGGCTTGTACCTCTCCTTCCCCCTTCTCCCAGCCTTCAATTACTTTCAGCTCAGGGGATTTCTTCAGCTGGATGCAGTTTATCTGATAATCCTCAATGGACCTGTCTTCCAAATTCTTGATCCACACTCCTCTAGCATTACTGTAAACTTGCTGCATTCTTATACAACAGTAATACTTCAGACCAAACCTCTTGCTTGTTCTTGAAGTAAAGTCAGAGGGGAACAGTGTGAAGAATGAGTCACTCCTGTCTCCTGACTCAACTTTTGTCCGGGAATGCTATTTTCCTGAGAGGCCATGGGGAATAGGTGGAAACTATTGCTCCTTGCACAAGTCAGTCATTCAGCTCCCAAGTGCAAAAACTCATTTTAATAAGCTATCAAAACAAGAGGTTTTACTGAAAGTCATAAAAGGCTGCTTAAAGATGGAAGCTGACCAGCACAAAGTGTATAGACGTCTCTGTTTCACTGAAAGCAGGCTGGAAATTGAACTTTTGCTCACTGAAACAAAACATCACCAAGTAGCAAGAAAAAAACTACCAAAAACTCAGCCTATATATAAGCAGTCCAGAGTAAGATTATTTAATAAATTACTTTCTGCTATCACAGGATTGTGAGCATTTCAGAAAAAAAAAATAATTAGGTTGTGAAAAACCCAACAACCATCATATCTGTACAACAGTGCAGACTATCATTTAAAAGGAAGCTATGAGTACTTTTTTTTTCCAGAAAATGATGAGGCAATGAACAGATTTTAATTTCTAAGTAAATAACATGCATGTGAGAATAATGCTTTTGCTTTCCTCCTGCCTCTCTTCTCCCTGTTCTGGAAATAAAGACAAGTATAAATCACTATATGCCATCAAGGCAAAACTGTCCCTGAGAGTCTGGCATCATGCCCAGGATTTTACTCGCTCCATGACAAGTGGTGTTCTCTTCAGCTCAGATTTATCCAGCCTCATCAATAAATACCTCAAGCATGGTCATGATGAGATTAGACTCCAAAATATTTAGGGCTGTATAAAGCATTTCACTATTGTAAAGAAAATGGCAAATATCCTGAAGTGGGAACAGTTTCATTTCCTTACATTAAATGCCTGAACAAATTGTTGTACAATCCTTGATGGCCAAGAATAACATGAGGGGTTTTTAAAAATTTACTCAGTGCTTTTTCTGTGCATTATTCTACAAGATGTTTTCTACTCAGTGTTTGCTTTATAATCATCACCCCTTTACTCATTTATGTATGACATTCTCATCTGTGTCTTAGGAAGAAAGATCTGGATTTGCTTACAAGCTTTCAGACCTTGCTTTTCTGAATCAGACCAGGGGATCTAAAATAACAGGTTATTACATGGCAAGCAAATAGAACAGACTTAAAGCTCACAATCAGTCTCTCTCACTCTGTAGTCCAATTAAAACATATTTACTGATAGCAGAGGAGAACAACTACATAATCACTTGTGTACAGCACAGGGCTCCAGCAGGTACGAAGGAGAGAAGATGTAGAGACATGACAGGAGTAGCCAAACAGCAGAGGAAACACATCATTTTGTCTGCAAGCTGTGCAAGCCACACTCACTCACCCACTGAGATCAGCTTGCATGTTTCCAATTTTCCTGAAGCAGGGCAGGCTTAAGTGTATTTATCAGAGAATTGGAAACTATTGAACCATCATTCTCAGCATAGCCAAAAGCAAAGGCATGTGCTTGGGATCAAAGGATGCAGGTCAAGCTTATCAAACTCTTATTACACATTGGAGAGCAACAGCTTCTTAGGGTGGCTTCCAGATCACATCCAAGGTCAACTGAACACAAGCATCAGGGTACAGCTTTTAGATAACATGGCTAACAAGATTCCAGGATGGCCAATGAGTTATTAATGTCTTTGCTGTGCTGGTGACAGCAAGATTGAAAGCTTTATCTACTTCCAATGGCCATCCTTCAAACATGATGCTGATGAGTATTTTCAGGAGAAAAAAAGAACAAAAAGAATTTTCATCTTCAGGAACATAGAAAAAGTTACAGCCCCTTTAATACAATCAAGCATAATCTGTCAGAATTTACACAGAGTTGAGAAATACATTTTCATTCTCAGTGTAAATTTGTCGAGCAGTAGAGGAATGTAAGGAGGAAAAACCCCTCCATATTTTTTTGGGTTATATCATTCTTCAACAGCTTTAAATTACAAGTGAGGTTGTTCTTACAAGTATGTTATAAACACCTTCCCTTTTCTTGATAAAACACTTACAGCATGAATTTATACAACCAGCAGAAAACAACACTAGATTCTTGAAATCATCACCTCCCACTTTAAAATATAGTCTGACCTCTGGAATTTGCCTAAATCTTGGAATCTGTGCTTACCACTGGGCCCTGCTATGGTCTAGTTCACTTGGTCTCTCCCTAGTCCCACAGGGTCAGGCACACTTTCGAGAGGTCATAGGCCACTTTATATTAAGCAGTTCAATGAAAAAGGAATAATTTTCAGCTCCCTATGGATTTTTGTGCTTTCAAAAGGTCAAAGGCTCTGCAGAGCCCAGTTTGCCCTCTGGGCTGGAACAGTAAAGGCACATCAGTTTCTGTGGCCAGAGGCACAGAGAGCAGCGTGGCTGTCACTGAACTGAGCCGTGCTCAGCCCTCTGTCCACATGTGCAGATGCATTGATTAGAGGCAAGGGAGCAGCTCCAGCCTGGTGCCTGTCCCCTCAACGTCTGTGTCAGCACCACGGGGTACTTTTGGAAAAGACTGGGAATGGTAGGGAAGAGCCCTAGCTCTGACAATTACACAGCCTCTCAGCGGTGTGAGTTGTTACGAGCATCACCCAGAAATGTCCATAACCCCCACCCACAGGAAGAGCTCAGGAGTGGATCCCAGCAAAGGTAGAGCCAAGCTCTTCATCAGCTCTGCTTCAATGTCTTAATTCAACAGAGGCTTTGAAAAAAATAAATAAATAATGCCCAGGACATACCCAGAACCAGTCATATGAAAATCCTACTTGGGAAATTACTATTCTTTTAAAAATTCTTTTCATCCAATGAAACTTTTCTTTGTGCATTATTAAAGAGCAGCATTGGACACACTGCACACACAAACTAGCAGACATGTCTGACTCAGGTCTGGGTGATGGAAGGAGGGAATGAACCACAAAAAACTCTGTTTTAAACACACTCCTTAATTCACATCAGAGACCAACTGTGTTACCTGTGTACCATGGGAAATGACTTGAGTAACCAAGATGAACTGAGGGAAACCCATGAGCAGCAGCTCAAACACAAGCTGTGATCCTTCTTCTGAGAGAGGGATCAACCTCTCTGCAGTCTCCTTTTCCAATACGTATCAAAATGCAAAAGCAAAGGTAAACATTTCCAAAGGGAACTGTCAGCCAGGGCTGAATTTATTTCAAGAGCTACCTATCAGAAGTATTTCCAGGGCTGTATCAGCAGTTACTTCTCTCAAATACCACACTACATTTTCCCTAGATTAGCTCCTGCTCTTTATACTGCTCTGTCCCTCATATTGCCTATCCTCTGTACAAGGACTGCTGAGTAGAAGTTCAAAACTTAGCAGAATTAGACCTTCTGAAAGTTACAAATGCATTTCCTCATTTAATTTTTCCTCCTCTTTTTCTTTTGCTCCAAAGATTTCAGTGCAGAAAAAAACATCAAAAATACTCAAACATTATCATATTCATGGCCTCTGAAAGGCTAAAACATGCAACTTTGCTTCAGCTGCTTCTTCCTTTTTCCCCTATGAGCTGTCAAATACTTGCATGCAACAGCCTGATGTGTCAAAAGGAAAACAAAGCAGCAGCAGCGCTGGTTTTATCCTAGGGACAATGAAATTGGAGATCAAGTGATCTGGATATTAATATTTATACCCATTATTTTAAAAAAAGGCTGAGACTGGAATGTATTTTTAAGCATGTTGTAAAATGTAGTAAACAATTTGAGTAAGTAAAGGGTAATGCTGGAATATGAACTGCTATAAACAAGAATTTGTGTCAGGAGGAAAGCATCACACCCCTGAGATGGATAAAAATTATGTAATTGTCAAATGAAAAGTAGGATACAATGAAAACATTAAATAAGAAGATCTATTAAAGAGCCAGTGACTTGATTCACAGCTAAAACTTGTTTTAGGTTGAAAAAGGGAAGAATATACCATGGTTAATGACTTATAACAATTAGGATGCAAGTTATTTGGTTTTCAAGAGATTTATCAGATTCCTGCTGATCTAAATCAATGCAACTTAAGTTGTAAACTATAGCTGCACATCCAGCCCAGGAATTTCCATGTAGATGCCAGCTTTTACTGCTCTCCCTGCTTGGACACACAGCACTAGATTTTGCAGAAAGCTCCAGATGAAACCCTGGTATCACTGCACAGCTGCACATGATTATTCAGTGTCTGCACGAGCAAATGCCCAGTTGGGTGCTTGGACTCGGGAGGCACCTGAGGCACTTAACAGGAGCAGGAAGCTGGAATTCCTCTATTTCCATCCCTTTGTTGCAAGGACAGCAGTGAATTTAAAGAGCAGAAGCTGCCAATTTCCTTGTTCTGCAGCAAGACAATCCTCAACAATTAAATGCCCCAATACTTTTCACCACAGTGACACCAATCCCGTGTGTGCTTGAGATCTGCCCTTGTCATTGCTATGTTTTAGCTACTGCCATAGAAGCTGTGCATTCAATGTTATTTCAATCCACATTTTTCATCTCAGCCAACTGCTCCTGATGTGCCTTTTGAACAGATTCAAGCATTAATTTCCGTGGTGACCATAATGAGGAGAAGCTTTCTGTTTGTTTGTTTTCAAATACAAGTTTAGATTGTGAAACAATTATGCAACTAGATCTTTAAAAAACCTTTGTGACCACATGTTTGCCAGCATAATCTCATCTAAACAGGGATTCTTGTTTAAAAGTAACTCAGACAATAAGGCCACACAAGGGTAACAGCACTGTAAGTGGTTTTCAATAGATAAAAATAATAATAATAAAATTACATGCAAGTTCCTCATTTGTGTGAGGTTTTATATTTGAGGGCATGTCATAAAACTGAAACATTTCAAAATGTCCACATAAAAAGCATTCACCATGTTTCAGATCAAAGAGTAATAGTAAAAGATTAAGCACATTTATTGCTAAGTAGAAAAACATTTCAACATACCAGATGAAGATAACCATATGCAAAAGACGTTTGCTTCAGTTCCTAATATAAGATACCTAAATATAAGTTTTACAAGCAACAGACAATGGCAAACCATCAGAAGATGATGAATTCCAAAACCCCAAGCTCTCCACCAAGGCAAGTTTATCAGGACAGCCTGAAAAGCAGCTGCACACTTGCCAACACAGCTAGCCAGGGAACCACACACATCCCATTTCCATTCCAGAGAGATTCTGCTGTGGGAGCTGGGCATCTCACACGTGCCACTGTCAAATTTAGCACACAGGGCTAAAGGTGTTGACATCACTGTCAGAGAGGAACTGTACCAGCAGCAGGCCCAGGAAGGAAACAGCTTCCACAAATGCTCCTCTGGCCAGTCAGCATTAAAGTTCTGTACAGGTAAGCTCACCATGAGCACCAAGACATCAATTTATGTCGTGGGTCTACCAAGCTTTACAGCTCTACACCATAAAAGTGCCTCCACTGAGCAAAACGTGCAATCTTCAGTGTCCCACAGAGGTATTGTATTTTAAAACAAGCTAAGGTTGCAGCAAAAGGTTAGGGAAACACTGCTGTCCAAGGATGGTCCAGCTCCCTTGCCTAGGCTCAGATGAAACAAAACTTGCTAAGGGTGACTTCAGGCAATAATCTGCTGAGCCAGCTTTCCAGCATCTGCCAGAGACACAACACACGGCAAAGACACTAATGAATGTTTCCTGCTGCTTGCTGGAAGTCCTGCCCCAACCAGTGCTCTTTCAACATCATATTCTTAATCAAGTATCTTTGCTAAGTACAGGCTCTTCATTGTATTCTACAAGCAGGAAAAGAAACTTCCTTCCACTAAGGAAACGTTACATGTTATATGAAGGAAATGTTATAGATAACCTTGATTATACATTGTCCAGCATTTCTTGAAGGTGAAATCCATTTTGCTTTGAGGCTGTCATTCAGCCAAGAGGACTGAAGAGCTGCTATGACATACAGACCCTCATGTTTTAGGAGTTAGAAAGGATAGGAGAAAATAGGAATTGTCCTTGAGAGGATTAGCCAGTCAAAACTCTGACAAACACACAAAACATCCTTCCCTTTTGGCAATTCTGTCCCTTGGCAAGCGGCATGTCCATTATTTTACTTCCAAGGGAACCATGAAAAGTTCTTGGGGCTTTTTCTAATTTGAACAATACATGGAGCATTGCCTTTAGAGTCAATGATTTTGTGCATGTCAGCAAAGCCTGATGTTCCAACAATTGTTTGTCAGGGGCATGCACTGAATTAGTGGATGATTTTCAGTGACAGTCAAACTCCAGTGAAGGCAATGGGAAGTTTGCCTGACTTAAAACCCAAGAATGTGGTGCAATACAAACTTCACATAAAGGAATCCAAAGGGCACATGCAATACAGTCCATTGAATTTTTAGGTTTTCTAGATGCTTATTTCCTTCCTGATGTCATTAAAAGATTCTGAAGAGTTCATGAACACAAGTCAAACATCCAAAAAGACTTATAGAAGGATAAGGATACTTGTACCAAAAGGACAGTAAAAAAAATGACCTGCCATTTTGAAAATTTCCACTGCTTTTAAAAGACTGTTATTTTTGCAGTGGAAGGAATTAGACTACAGTGAAAACATCAGTACTTAAACATTCTTATGTGGCCTGCTTCCATATCTTTTCTATCTTTCCTAAACAGGTAAAAAAGAGGTAAAAAATCCAAATGAAACATACACATAAGAAATTCTACACTGAACCTGAGGTTTGATAAACAAGAATAATTACCACCTGAAAAACACCAACTAACACACTTGTTAAGATTTAGAAAGCCTACACAAAGAAAGGGAAAACTGTAATCAGAGCTGAATACAAAAATGGGATAAACGGTTTAATGTTTGGACTAACTCAGTAAACTTGCCATCAATCAGACCCAAAACATCCAGCTAAAATGTCAAAATCACTTACACAGAGACATAGAACCTCCAAATTTCAAGTTACTATTTTCTTGGAGTTGGATTAGCTAGTGGAACAGTTTATTATTCTTTGTTTTTGACACAACTTACGGTCCTACTATAAGTGCATATGAGTATCTATGTCTACATTGGGAAGAGCACTGATTTCAAAAGCAAAAGGCTCAGATTAGGAGACCAAGGTGTTGAGAACAGAGCTAGAAAATAAGGAGCTAGAATGTGCACAGGGATTAATCACTCAGTTACAGAGTCCGGGTTTAGGAAAAAAAAGAGAATTCAAGGGCAAAATTAACAAGAGAAGTGGTCAGGAAGCTGAAGCTGAATAAGCAGAGCACGGAGACCAAATGAGAAAACAGGTGGGAAACATGAAACCTCTGTGGAAGGGAGACTTGCAGTTAGGAGGAAAAAGGAAAAGAAAAAGGGGCGGGTCTGTTAGAATGTGCCCTGGAACAAGGATAATTACTTAGCAAGGATTATGAACTTACAAAGCAACAAAAACTGAGGGGCACACAGCCACAAAAGATCTCAGATCTGATAAAGAGATGGCAAACAACGAGCACAGACTGGTTGAGGACCCTGGGGCCAGTGGTACAAAGAGAAGCTGGGACTTGGTTGGGTCTCTGAATCCAACAGTTTTGTTCCTGCTAGTAATACATATGTCAGTCTCTGCTTTACCAGTTTCATCTTCACAAAGCCTAGGAAATGGAACCACTATCCAAAAAAAACAAAAAAAAACAAAAAAAAACAAAAACAAAAAAAAAAACAACCAACGAAACAACTTACTTTTTACATTTCTTTTTTAGTTAGTGACTACTGTCTTGGAATAGTTTGCTAGGGATTTTCTTCTTTCTTTACAGTCTTTTCTACAGCATTTCTTGTAATGGTGTGATGGAAAAATTGAGATAGAAATTTATCCAAGGCCACACAGCTTGCCAGTACCGGGGCCAGCACACAAGTTGAATGCCTTCCTCTCCAACCCAATGCTTATTCTTCCACCCTGTGCTTCTCTACAGCCAGGCATGCAGAGTATCACCCTGTCAGAAGCAGGGTTTCTGAGAACTTTGGGAAACACTGAGCCTAAATTCCATTATATTCAACCTCCTCAGAATCACACAGTGATTCACAGTCTTTCTGGAAGAAACCCTCAAGGATTTTTTGGCACAATTTCCTTTCTTCTCATCCTGACTCCAATCGCTTTCCAGCCGCCTCAGCATTGCTCTTCCAGCTTCTGTCACTCAGTCCTCACTCCTCAAATACTACAACTGTGTAAGCTCCCCCAGCTGTAGCAGTGCTGGCACGAGGCCCAAGGTAATAAACCTACCAGAGCTTATTAGCTCAGCATACACTCTGTCCCTCAGCCCTGATGTTAGCATCTCTCATTCCCCTCTTCACTCACTAGCTGGGAACTGGCACACAGGAGGATGACAGCAGTGACACAACATTACCAAAAGCTTTTGTGCAGTGTTCTTCCTCACCCTTTTCCAGAAAAACCATCCTTTCCTCTTCCAACCCCATCATCCCCGCTTTGCTCTCTAACACTTTCTGGCTTCACATAAAAAAAATTGAGCCTGTTCCATCTGGTGACTCCAGAATTCTCTGATACAAAAATTGCTGCAGTTTGTTACGCCAGTTTAAAGAAATGTAATAGATAGCCACATCCACACCTATTGTGTCAGTCTCCAGAAAATGCCAGGAAATTAAAAAAAAAATAAATTAAGACCACTTCCTTGTTTTTTAATGCAAGGATCACCTGCTCTACAGGATACTCCTATGACAACCAGGTAATAAAGCAGTCATACTTCCAGAAAGGCAAGGTCCCTTTCTGTGGGCAGACACAAACACTGGCTGGCACAAGAACTGACAAGCAAGCAGAAATCCCATCTTCCTTTTCACAGGGTCCTATATGAGGTTTAGCAAATTAGTCTGAAGGTGACATCCCATTATAAGCTCATATATAAACACAAGAGATCTTTCTTTATATTTAAGTAGTGTACTACAGGATTTCCTTCCTGCAAGGAAGGGAAAGTAGTACAATCAAAACCTCAGAAGAAAGATTTCCCTGCTCCTTATCCAAAATATAAACGACCAACAGAGTTGCCTTCCCTGGAACATGCTGTAAACCTTGGTCTTAACCTCATTATGTTATCACCATGCTGTGACACTGACCAGGCTTGTGCCATTTGCAGTTGCTAGTGAAGTGACAGAAGCATTTTCCTCTCAGCTTCCTATCTTAGGGAGTCTATAGTTTTATTCCTAAATGTACGTTATCTCTGTCCTAATGCATAATTTCAGGGATAACAAGCAGAAAGCCTCTGTATCAGTTACAGCCTCTGATGCAGGCTGACTTTAATTCCCCTCAAAGCAGCTCCAATTTTTCTGATTGCATTAAGGCACAACTGTTCTTTGCACAGGCTTATACGCGAGCTTACTTTACTTGTAAATTTAAATTAAGTCTCAGGAAGTTCATTAATAGAAAAAAAAAAATTGCATCTAATACAACTCCCCCCCATTTATGGAAGTTCAATAGTTTGCAGTAACTTGCCAGTAACAATAGTTTTCCAGTTGCTTGTGCAGTAACACTGCAAAAGTAACACATAAAAACTGCTGAAGCCAATTTCAAACATTTTTATGACTACATTATTCTCTTCTGGCATATTTCTTAAACCTAATGACAAAGACACTGCAGTGAGCATAAAAATAGGAAATTTGGGGTTTAGGATAAATGTGCATTTCAAAACTGAAAGTGCTTCACAGTCCAAGTTGCCATCCCTAGACTTGATAAAAAAGGCCTGAAGATTTATAGGAATTATTATTACAGGAAGATAGATTGCATAGAAACAGGCAGAATATCTATGTGGTGTTCAGCCTAAACTTGTAATACATAACAGCTATTCGCAATTCCTGGCTGATGCAAAAGGGAAGGAATTATTTACTGGACTCTCCTGTACCTAGTTTCAATGCTCATCACTGAGGCATTCTATCAAATAGGTCTTGCAGCTAAAGACGAATGGAGACGTGCAGGATGTTCCTGGTTTTGTTCAGGTAGGTGGGGCGTGTGTCTCCAAGACTTCAGGGGAGGCACAGAGCACGGCACGTGCCCCATGGGGCCAATGGCTGGTCACACGTGGGAGATTCACACAGGCAATTAGTTATCAAAGCATTATTTAGATACCATTTTCCTACTTTTACAGAGAAGGAAAGAAGGTGTCCACATGATTCAGGATTCCTTTCTCTTCCCTCACCACCCTCTTCTCCATTAACTTGAAGGCAATTGACTGAATTTTTAACCTCGGTCACCAAGGAAAACATTATTTGAAAAACTATGATGAAACTTTGGAGAAGGAAAGCTCAGAGCCCGAGGCAAATCTGGCAGCTTACTGGAAAAGTGTTATGGCTCTTTCAGAGCTTGTAAAACAATCACTGCCCATCATGTTTTCTGTAGATAGGTTCTTGTATCTCAAGAAGTTCAAGATGGCTTAGGAAACCAGGGATGTGGGAGTTTCTCTGGTAGCTCTAACCCTGAAAAAGCTAAATTGCAAAATGAAAATGAATCAAGAGTTCTGATTCATTTTCAGCTAGAAAGATTCTGTATGCATTCAATCACTTTTCTGCACACCACACGTCTGTGCATGACCCACGCGCACACATTTCAGTCTGACACTCATGGCCTTTGCAGCCCTCTTCTTCATGGCTACAAAATAAATCTGATTCTGAAATAGATGCTCCCAAGTAGAAAAAAAAATAAAAGATGAAGTACATGAGCTTTTACAGGAGCTCCAGCTTCTTTCTAGTCTCTTCCACATACAGTTTGGCTCTTTGACAGTAAGGTCCCACACTTATACATTTCCTGCCTTATTTCCTTTAACCCTCATCTATTCTTTCATCCCATTCCAAAACACAACTAACACATTTTTTCACCCTTATCTCACCCATTTGCTTTCTGTTCCCCTCCCTGTTGCTCAGGACTTCACTCATGGAGTGCAGCATATTCTGTAGTCGCAACAAGTGTTTTCCCCAATAGCAGTGCTTACACACCAAGGGACAAGTATATCAGCTGAGAAAACAACAGCAAAACACACAAAACCCAACAACCACAAACACAGAACAACAGGAGATCACAGGCTAGTGAGCAGTCAGAGCTCCAGGGTTTGATCTGTGACGTAGAAGAGTCTTGACTTCACCAGTACACACTGAATATCCCAATTTCCAGGTTTAATTATTTTTTCCGTTAAGACCCAAAGAACAAAGTGGAGTCAAGCAGATTACTCATTTAACTTTATTCTTCCCCTACTTCTGTGAAGCAGCTATTTAGGTAAATTAACAATTCCTCCTCATCCTCAAAGCTGTAACATTTCCAAACTTTCCTGAGATGATAACTCCTGCTTGGCTAGGTTTTTTTTTTAAACCCTACCAACAAAAAATGCGAGGGTTCTTATAAACATTTTAAATGATGCAAAAGATGTCTTGGAAGACAAATGCAGAATAGAAACTTAACTCAAAAGATGCACATATTCCTCAATAGCAGAACAGTTTCAATATATCTCATTCAGTTACCAACATACTTCCACCTTGGTTTTAGCCGGCAGTCTTCTCACCGAATTAAGGCAAATGCCCACAACCCAAACAAAGTCAAAACAAACTGTGAGTCCTTTAACCTTCAAATCTGCTTCATTTTCCTCTTTCAGCCTTGCAAGTCAGAACATGCATGAACATACCTGTTTTCCTCACCAAGGGATCAGTTGAATCTGATTTTTATTAAATAAAATACAGTAATTTCAGACGTGCGCTACTGAAGTTCTTTAATTTTTCACTCCACAATTCATTGTTAAACACCAAGTCACACTAGCAAAGAGCAGCCAAAGAAACAAGGCCAACTCGTGTGCACTGCACACGTAGAGAGTGGTTAACAATCACTTCTCACCTCCTGCTCCTCTTTTTCTATTTCTTTAAGGAGTTACCTTGCAAAGGCACTGCACTACAAGTTTTTTACTAACCTCTTTTTCTTCTAAACACAAAAGTATTGTTTCAGCAATTCCTGAAGTTTGCAATGTGTTTTCTAAAACTTCAAGAGATATTTAATCAAATGACTGGCTTCCAAGAGCAGCATGAATCTTTTTAATTACAATCTCCGTCAGCCATCCCAGTTGTTGCTACTTTAGAAGTATAGATTTGGGTTTTCTCCACTGTTGCTCTAAAATTTCTCAAGTCTTAATAAATTTTATTCAGGAAATAGCATCCCTACCCCTTCCTAAACTCTGGGAGTAAGTTTTTGTCCTGATCCAACCTGACAAGTAGCAGATTTATTCACATATTTGAGAGGAAGAAAAATGTTTTCTGCTAATTCAGTGCACTGCGTTCCAGAGCTGGTTTGTGTTTTGCCCTTACTGAACAGAATTCTTTGCTATGGCTTCATGCTAAGCCGAAAGTAAACACTCCTCCTTTTTATATGGGCAGCTCAATCTCAAAGTACCAACATTGACATCAGTGGTGACAGAAGAAAAGATATATTCCCCCAACAAGAGGGAATAATCAAAAAACTCAAAAATGAAATTAAAAAACAAACAAAAGAAACCCAAACAAACACCAAAACAAACAAAAAAACTCAACCTCACAAATATTGTTCAGCCAAATCAATGCATGGGTCTGAAATGCAAGCATTATATAGTCATCAAGTTGTTCTCTCAGGTATAACTTGAGGACAGTACCACCCTCACAACGGCACACAGTAAGACAAAAACCACCAGACATTTTTCATCAGGGGTTACCTCCCACAAATGCCTGCAGATTGAAATTTACCAAGTGCTTTTGCAGCACTGACTGAAATTTGTTAATCTAAACATCACATCCAGCACCTGTGCAATTTTCTGGAATATTCTTCTCTAAAACCAGCTCAACTGATAGAGGTATTAACATGAATTAATAAGACATAGCAGTTAAAACCAATTTTTTTGACATTCTAACCTTTGGTGGATATATTTACATTCCCTGCCTTCAAAAGTCTCCACAATCAATTTTCAAAAGGACTTTCAAAATAGCAAGACAACACCATCGAGGACTTACCAGATTGGAATTGGTGGCATTGGAATCATCTTCTGGAAAGGGGATATAGATAGCTAAGGCCACACAATTGGCAAAAATAGTCAGTAAAATAATTATTTCAAATGGTCTGAGGAATGGAGTTAAGGAAATTATTTCAAAATGAGTACATGAAAATAAAAAGAAATTAAAAAAAATATTTATAAGAATTCTGTTTAAAGAAAGCATTCCAAGCCCCTTATATTCTGAAAAGAAACATATGCCTTTTTAAGTGCTTTTAGGAGCTCCCAGCCAAGAATCTTCCAAATATGTCAAAAGCAGTGTAGGCCAGTCGCGTGCCAGAGTAAACACAGATTTCTTACAAGTTTTTTCTTCTTTTACTTGTGTAGATTGCATTTTCCCAATTTTCCTTTGAGTGTGGCTGCACTAGTTTTAACGAGAGAAACCTGTTCTATAATGATTGCCCTTGTTCCTTTTAGGATAAATTTTTCTTGGTCGTTTTCATCTGCATTTATAAATTTGCAGACAATTCCAACAAACATTTTGGGTTTTTTCTTTTGCTGTTGTTGCTGTATTTTTTCCCACCTTTCTCAGTTTCCCTCTCATGTCTCAGAGTTCAATGTGAGGGCCCAAGCAATACCTGCATGCATGGCTAGAAGATGTTTAAAAAAGGATAAATTTTATTAAGGCAAAAAAAAGGTCTTTGTCCAAAATGTGCTTACTCTGCACATTGCCATGTATACTTGTTTTGCTTTAAAATTATTTGAGGGAGTATTTCTTTTTCCCTTATTTGCATTTCATTTGGCATCAGGGGGAACACAAATGTGCCTGCACATTATATCAGGAACACCAGGAAGCTGAGACTCCCTCCTGACAGAAAAACAATTCATTGGCATTTCAGCCTCACATCAACTTTGTTAGGGAAAAGAAAAACCAAACACTTGGAAATGTCCAACAAAGAAATCCTACACAGACTCAATGCCCCCCTGACTGTCCACTGGAATCAAAGGGCATTTTTCTACTGCCCAGTCTCCTGGCACTGCACTTTATCTACTTCAGGGGTCTCCTTAACCTCAGTTGCTGTAAAGTGTCTCCAAACTCAGACTAGAGACAAGATTTATGGTCTGTCTGCATTTACTGGCCTGCAAGAATATCCTGGAGGCTTGTTCTGGGATAACTCACCAGTACTCTGGAGGGGAATGAAGAGCAGGATAGAACAGGGAGGATGCCAAGCATAACCTGTGCCCCAGAGTGCATTCAAGCATGAATTTATCTACCATGGGACTGGCCAAATGTCAACACAGCATGTATGATTTTGGTCAGCAGAACACCATTCTCAGCAGCCTCTAGCAGGAAAGAACAAGAGTTCTTTGCATGTTAAGCTGAGCTGCGAGATACACACAAATTCCAGGCACCTGACCACTGTTTATTCTCAAACACATTCTACATTTCACATATGGAACAGAAAAAGGCTTTCCAAATCACCAGACTGCTGTGCTTAAGCCTCTGAGTAATAGGAAATAAGCAGTACCATGGAAGAAGGGGAGCAGATCAGGATAGGAAGGTTACACCAGAAATCAGGAAGAATTCTCAGGTATATACTACACCTCAGGCTGTTTGTATAATGTTTACTGTTTAAAGACCTGGATTTCCACAGGCTTTCATTTTCTTAATAATTTTTCCCCCAGATTTTTATTTGTTTCTTTTGGCAGGATTATTATTCATTAATTTATCACTGTTTACACATATTTTCTTTTACTTCTATTCTCTTTTTGAGCTTTAAACATTAAATTCTATAAAATCAACAAATATAAAAGGCAGAAAATGAAATACACAGCTAAGTCTTTACAAAATAAGGTAATCATTTCATTTTTCTTAAATGCAATTGCTCATTCAGGCTCTTAACATTGTAACATTTGGGTAAGAAACACTACTGAAGTACCATCTGATATTTGTTCAATATCTATTATGCTTAAACTTTAGTGGTACAACCAATTAAGGTAAGTCTTTCTCAGTAGTTTTCAGCAAGTAGGAAAAGCCCAAATACAGAATTAAACTAAACCTTGCCACAACCCTTTGATGCTGCTTCGTGTCATGGAAGTGTTTCATGTTTACAAACTCTAGATGTCCAGTGAGAGGTTCTGATGGGGAAAAAAACCCAAACTTCCATCAATTCACCTAAAACCAAACAAATCCCAAAACTGCAAGCTTCAGCATCTTTGTATTGCTTTAATGGCTTTGTTTGGTCATCTCTTGATCTCAGCAGTGCTGTATCCTGGTTTACAAGGCATCATTCCCATCATTCACTGCTGATCTTATTCATCTATCAAATGTCACTCTGCTTTCTCTGAAGGTGTGGTTACTGGGGTGCTGCTCAGTAAACCAAGATTCAGTTTTATCCTGTTAGTCATCACCCATCATCTTATGCTTAAAGTATCAGACTCATGTCAGAAGCAATAAAAAGTAGCAAACTTAATTAGAGGATTAAAAATCAGCACGTGAAGAAGAAAGAAACAGGCAGACAGGTAGTTTAAGGACATGGAAGGATTGACAAGAGGATTTTTAACGAGTTCTTAATCTGAAAAACATGTCCATGTCAGCAATACCTAATATTATAATTTTCTGTTTTCACCTAACATCCCACCAGACACCCAAAGGAATAGTATTATCACATGGTCTTAAATGCCTTAATTCATTTTTTATCATATTAACTACTGCCAAGTTCTCTACTACCTTTCCTTGACATGCTTATCTGTCCCTAAAAACATTCTTTTTTTCTTTTGTACTTCCTAAAGAACCCCATTAGCTTGTGATTACTGCTCAGGGTTAATCCTGGTTTCTCTTTGAAGATGCCAAGGAGGCATACCTCATTTCAGTTTGAGTTTCACACCCAAGACTCAAATTCCAGTTTGCACTGATCAGACCTGGGTGACTAAAAAGGCTTTGCTCCTTGCACATAATAAAGCAATGGTCCCACTCTCCCTGGCTTTGCAGGGAAGCAGCACCAACCCCTACACTCTGCAGTTCTGTGTCAGTGGTTATCATCTACCATCTGTCTGTCTCTGGTTCAGACTATCAGATCTGCCTCTGCACTGCATTTGTACGTGTTGCAGGATTACTTTAACTCTATTTCTTTTTCCTTTCTCCTACATAACCATTTATCCCTCTTCATACTGAGCCTTATTATTTTAACCAGAATTCCAACAGAATTCACAGCCCTTAGCCCTGTCTCAGGGCCTTACTGCAATACCTCTGGGGTTTTTTTACCTTGTCCTCTTGCCCCATTCTTTTCTCCATACTGTAGAAAGTGTGATGGCACATGTTTAACAATAAAAGTGCACGATTCAAAGTGCCAGAATTTTAAAATAAAAAAAGGGAAAGCCAGAAGCTGCTATCCCCCACCGAGTCAGTTCAGTTCTGACCTCAGACATCCTGAATACCTCCCATGCATTTCAGCCTGGGCCATATGATTTTCAAAGAGCAGAACTCAATCACTAACCTTTACCATTCAAGCTCCTAGTGGTTTCTCACACCCAGGTACAGTTCAGGTCTCAGTTCTAATCCCCTTCCCTGCCACCCCCCCTCCCAGCACAAACGATCTCAGTGAAGACAATAAAACTCCCCGTGTACTTCAAGCTCCCAGCAGTGCCTTTCAACTCAATGCACTGATTTCCCCCCGCCGAGGACCGGCAGCTGGCGTGCCCAAACGCTCTGCTGCTTGCCCAGCCCGTGCAGAAGGATATTTCCATTCGACGATGCTGATGCATGCCCTCCGGATGGGATTCTTCAGCGTGAGGCACAGCAGCGCCCGGGGAGGACGCGTGGCTGTAGTGGTACCCTGCTTCTTCTGCTTGCCATACTGCTGCCGTTTCCTCTGCGTGGAGCTGGCCGTGGATATCGTCGCGTTGCCAGCGCTGCCCATCAGCTTGGCTTGCCGGGCAGCATCGATGGCAGCTTGCCAGGACAGAGCTGCCCCCGGCGTGGGGATGTGCTCCGGGGCAAGCCCTGCGGCGGCATTGGCGTTCATGTTGGCATGAGCTGGACGGGGACTCCCATAGTTGGAACCTGTGGGGGGTGGGAAATGAAAATAAAATAAGCCAGAGAAGTTTGGGAAGATGTTTTTTTAAACTGCAGGAGAGGTAGCTAGAGTTTTTAAAAAACATTCAGTATCAGCAAACCTCGAGAGCTGAGGTTAAGGATAAGTGTAAGGTACTGTAGGTAACTCAAATTCTTCATTGTAAAGTAATGCTACTCTGCAATCCTTTGTCTTGTGACAGACTCCCAACAAGACTGATGGATATTGAGCTGTTCAGAGTGCCTCCAATCAATACAGTCTCTAGAGATTCACAGAAAAGAAAATATCCTTCCTTTTCTTTTTTACCCACATATTTTGCAATATCTTGTTTGAAAGCTCAAAAGGTGAGGCCAGTCCTCATCCCCTTATCACTCAGACATGCAGCATTATGCTATCCAGCACGTGGCAAAGGACTCAAAAGAGATTGTCAACTCCCATCATAAAAAACTTCATGCTTTTTCAAGGTTACCTCAAGGTAAAATGAAATTTTACCAATAAGGTAAATTCTCTCTGCAGACAGTACCTGTGCATAAGCCTAAGAACAGCCTGACCAGAAGGTGCAGTGGAGCAGAAACCAGCACACAAAGGCAGGGCTCATGGTCTTGCTGCTCTGTATGTTCCTGTGCAGATAGCTTAGGCCAACCAACATATATTTAGAAATTGGAACCAATTCCATATCCTGATAAAGTGATAGACAAAATACTGAATCAATGGAGAAATTTGTTTTAAAAGCATGAATTAATAAGAATGTGAAAATCTAGCAGTCCCAAGTTTTGCAGCTTCTTTAGCCAAATGTGAGGAAGTGTATGCATTTATCCAATCCCAATAATGGAATGTGCACATCAGTTGACATGTGGCTGATATTGAGAAGGTCTCAGCAGTATGAAAAATAAAGTCACTCTTTCAAGCTAGTGCAGTTGTTCTAATGTTTCAGTAAAGACAGTTAAGTCATCTGTGCCTCTCCAATGAGTCTTTTCCAGTGACTCAAATTAAAACCTCCATCCCTCCAAGAGGAGAGAATTTTGAAACCTCAAAACAGATTCCTTTACTCTTTGGACTATGCTTTGGCTAAGTTCTGCAATAACTTGTGAAGGATTAACTGAATTCTCCCCAGACACTTTACAGAAGAAAATGCGAGTCCTGTTTAAAAAGTGCAACATAGAATCTACACAAAGTCACAACAGCAAACTTTGATTAAGGAGAATGCTTTGTTCAGGTATGTCCTGTGTCATATTTAAGAGACTACTTTTATTTGTGGTGGTCTTGTAAGTTTGCTTGTGGCCTGTATGTTGAGGTAGAGGTAAAAGGAGGCCTGAGGGGTCAACAGATTTTAGTTCTCCACAGCCCAGCTTCAAAACTCTGCCATGAGACTGGTGCTTCCATTTACATCTGAGCAGCAGACAATGCTTCAGAAAAAGTGCACACACAAGGGGCAGAGAGTAGGAGCCCAGTCAAGGAGTTGGATCACCTATTTCAAAGCAAGCTCAAAGCCTCCTGCTGACCACACTCCACTTTGGATTCACATAGAAATATGGTGTCACTGGGCAGGACAAACGGGCTCCTGTAGCCATCAGACAAAGCAAAGGGAAGGCCCCTTGTAACTCTATTTCATTTACAATATCAGATGAAAGACATTTAAAACCAGGGAGTTGGCAAGCTCTTCTTGAATGGAAATAATTACTCAAGATGCATATTTCATAGCTGGATGTGCACTGCCAAGGTAGCACAGCACTGACTGCACTACAAATGAATTAAAGCAGGTAGAATAAGTACAATGACACTGACACACAGAGTGCAACAGGATATGCCCCTTCCTAGAAAGCATTCAAGGTTTGTAAATACATCTCACTGAATAACAAGGAAGGACGTGATAGAGTCAGATGTTATTTTATGACAGGCATTGCCATAAGATTTTCGGGTTGTCATAGTCTCATGACATAGCAGGGAAACCTAGAGCTTGTCTCTGCTCACTGAAAAACCTCCTAGCTGCAAACCAGCCAAAGGAAGCTGATGAGTAATGCAGCTCTGATATGTGAAAGGGAAAGCTGAAAGAAACAAGAAATGGGAAATGGTTAATTCACATCCCTCGGATTTTGAAAGTGAAGGAAAAGAGCTTTCAGAATCATACAGGCTAAGCAGATTTCCTCGATGAAGCAGGCAATCAAGTGGCAGACAAACTTAGTTTCCTAAGGCTAAGCAAATTGTGCACAGCACTACTCATGGGATACGTATTTATTTTCAGACTAGTTCCAGATGCAGTTTTTCTCTTTAGCATCTATTTGACCTCCCTAGCCTGAGGCATGCTGGAAAAGAAAAATAAATGGAAAATTACTCTAATTATTCTCCAAATCCAGCTCTTCTTTAATACTGACCCATTAGAGGGGATAAGAAAGATGTGTTTTTTCCAGTAAAAGCAAACTTGCTGATCCCTCTCCACAGTGTTCTTATCATGCTGACTAGACCATGTGGTCCTGTAAATAAAGAGCTGCTGCATCTTAATGAAGACTCTTCAGCAATTTGGGAATGAGCCAAGCATCTTCATTATTATTTCTGATTAGTTACGTTCCATATGAGGATCTAAGCCCATGCATTTTGACTTTGATGTGCCAGCAAAGTTACAGATCCAACTTGTGGTGTTTTCATTGGTTTTGCTTCTAATATGATCAGCAGTCCCATAACAAAGAGCTTTGTCTCAAATTAATTTCAAACGATGAGTCAGTAATGACAGATTTATATTAACAAATGTTACAAATATTGATTACTGATAAGGATCTGCCTGTTTTATGAAGCTAAGAGGCTGCAGACACGATCTGTAGTAAATGACTAATGGCAGTGACAAATTACTTGTTGTAGAGGTACTTTATAGAAATAGTTTGAATAAAAGAGTGAAGCTCCTACAGCTGCATTCAAGAACTGAGCAAAATATTTTCAAAGACAGCATAGCCAAAGTCTCAGGGAGAATGAAATTCCACCCTGTAATCTAAATGCTTGGGGTTAATTCCCGGGAAGCAAGGAGAACACAGTTCATATTGAACTCATGAGGCACCACACTGAAATTTCACCTACAGCACTCGTTTCTCCTCCACTACCAAATTTTTGCTGCAACCTGAGAGCTGCAGTCACTGGATTTGGGGCTTTTCTTTTTTTCTTTTTGCTTTTCTTTTTCGTAGCAGTGAAATACTTCACTCAATTTCCCCACTACAGATAAAGTTTCATGCTACCAAACACACAATTCTTAAGCTGGATGTTGAGCAGAACTAGGAAATGGAGATTGAGCCCCCACCCAAATGCAGTAACTAAGTAAGCACTATGATCCAGAGCATCATCACCCTGCTAATCCCCACCACCCATTTTTGTGTTGCTGACTGTGTCCAGCTGGTGCACAAAATTCTGCTCTCTCAAGTCCTTCTGTGCTATGGATGATGAACTCAAGCATCTGAATTTAATTAAACTGAAAAGTCCACGTACATGAACAAGTTTGATTACAAAGTCTTCAGAAAAGACTTTCACTATTGAAAAAAAAAGGCAGATGTGCAGAACTAAAACAGACACAGAAATAACAGAAAAACAGGTCTCAAAAACCAGAGTTAAGTCACAAAAGTAGCAGGTAAGGTTGCTCTACAACAGGAACTGAACCACATTGTACAANGGGATATGAGGGGGAGGATGGCATGATAACAGCCTTGAACCACGTCTCTATATAAATATATGTAACATATCTGGGGTTAATATACATTTCTAGACATATATGTACACATTTCAAGGAGCAGAAAGGTAATATCTATCACCAAACTCACAGGCAATAGGCAATGGGTTTTGCAGCAAGAAAAATTCCTTCCACACTCTCAAGTCTCTTAGACCAGGCCAGAAGAAAACATCTGTCTGCAATCACACACTCGAGGTGAGATTTCTAGGGAGCAGTAGTTCCTTTTGTTAGTTTAAAGCAAGTTTGACATGAAGAAAAAAGCCTTTGCACAGAAAGATTATGGATTTATTCCATCAGTTACTCTAACAAAAGAGACCCCTCTGAGTAAACCCTGCTTCACCTCAAACTTTAGATCACCACAGCTACCTCAGCACCTGCTAAGGCTCCTCTTTCCACGTGTGTGTTCATCATCCACCTGGAACTCTGTTTCTAAAACATCACTTTGCAAATATTAAAAGTCTGAAAGACTTTCAGTATCTCAGGACAATGACCAGCCACACACAAATTTTTAAAATCTTGACATGAAATAGACCCAATTATCTTTATGAAAAAATAGGGGGTTTTTTTTCCCCAAAATCTTTAGTAACTTTTCAGTTGCCATGCCTGGAAACTTCCTGTAGTGAGTGCAAGGCTGCACACACAACTAAAGCTCTTTCTTTGAAGCATAATTTAGATATTTTTCCTTATTAGCCTTTTTTTAAAAAAAGTTGACAAGACATTAATCCTAATATCTATCAGCTAAAGCAACACTAGGTTTTTTTTCCCCAAATAGAAGCTTTTTCTGAAGGCATTTTGTAAGTAGAAGTAGGAATTATAATGAAAGCTGGGTTGCAAATTGAACTAGGGTTTTTCTATGACAAGATTTATAATAGACACATACAGTTATAAACATCACATCAGGCTGAGACCCAGTGTGTAGCTGTTAGCCCACATAAGAGGGCTAAAGGAATTTCTCCTATAAATTGTTTGGGGGTTTCAGAATACACACAGAAAATACATGATTTAAGGCTGTTTGTTTAGTTGAGACTAAACTTTTTTTTTAAAAAAAAACCACAACAAAAATATCATTTTCAAGAACTGTGCTTCATTTGAAATGAGATCTTGGTTTTCCTTTATTTCCCTTGTCAAAAACAAGGAGGGTTTTTTTTTGCATGCTGTTAACAGAAGATGCAGTGAGCTTCTAGCAAGGTGAAAAAAAAGTCCATTTCAATGAAGAGCACAAGTGCACAGGCTGCTCTCACTTCCAGTGTCAAATGCCTCCAAGTTAAATATTTACGCTTGAAAATTAACTCCTGACACTGCATGGCAAATCATTGCAGCTTTGCCAACACCACTGAGACTTTGAATTTTCTGAGGAAGGTTCCAGACCAGTAGAACAGGCAGCACAATGGAATCCTGGCTCCTGAGTAAGGCACAAGACTACAAGCAATAACAACACCCTACTGAAATAAAGCACA
Organism: Lanius collurio; assembly: GCA_020086605.1. NCBI lineage: Eukaryota > Metazoa > Chordata > Aves > Passeriformes > Laniidae > Lanius > Lanius collurio. Next base: position 19,619,857 of record JACBWW010000009.1, on the reverse strand, counting down.
GGACAACTCTTCCCTTAAAATCTTCCTAATCTTAAAATTAAGTTCTCTCCATGCAAAAATTCTGTATTTCAGAGTATTTTGCAAACTCATTGCTTCTTAATCAGGTCATTATTCTGTAGGCACAAATCTTGGGTGTACAAGAGATCCAGACAGTGAGATATAAATTTCTAGGATTTCCCTTGAAAATGCTGTTGTTTTCAATGAACACAGTTCTGGTATTTAGGGTGGTTTGAGTTTTCTGAGGGTTTGGGGGTTTTTTTGAGGGTGCGGAGAAAGGAAAGGGCGCTGTTTCTGTTGCACTGTGGGCTTTTCTTAATAAAACCCACAATGTTTTACTTGTAGTAAAAACAAATTATATTCCTATTGACTGATAAATTTGGGGTTTAAAGCAGGTCTCTGTTCTGCCTCCTTCACCAAAGAGGCATCTCGCCAAACCTTGCCCAGGAGAACATAGAAAGCTCCAAGTTTGAAAATTCTCAGCAGACACAAAAATCTATCTAGCTTGGGATGTTTCTCTTCTGTAACTATGGATTCAAGAGAGTCAGACTGGGAGGTGGAGTTTTCTAGAGAGAAGGAAGAAGTGGGAGGAAAATATGAACCCTAATAAATCATAAGCCCCTAGGCAAGTGTCTAATGTGAAAGGTGTGATAATTGATGAGAGGTCAACTCAGCTGAATCACAAATTCTATCAGGAGATAAATTTATTAGAGTGAGGAGGTGTTAAGGGGGCAATTTCCTTCAAAACACTTGCATTCTTTCTCTTTTGTAATTTTCAAGCTACAAGAAAGCCCAAAGAAACTCTCCAAGAATCCCTTTTGGTTGCTTGGGATGAGTTCCAGGTGGCACCAGAAATAAAGCCAGGAAACACTTTCCTTCAACCACAGCTGGGTGAAACATCCATAAAACCCACAAACAGCAACAGAGGAGTAGTAACAAACACTTTTATGGTGAGAACAGTATTTGTACTCGTCTCAAACAAACCTGAGAGACCCCAGTCAGCCCTGTGTTTGAAGGAACAGCTAGCAAGGGCTCTTACAGAAGGCCACGTTTCTCCTGGGATAGCACAATCTCCAGCAGAACACAGAGCACAAGGGCAGTTCCAACACCTAAGGGCAAGTAAATAAAACCCCAGAGTTCCTCACCTTGAGGCAGCTAGAGATGCACGTCTCTCAGTGCATTGCTTTGATACATCTTTCTGAAGGAGGGCACCTATTTTTAGGGCACCTGTCAGCACAAAACCTTTGCAGTGCCATGCACGAACATCACAGTGAGCTTCTTGGAGCAACACCAGGCTTCCTGGGCAAACTCCAGGCACAGATCCTCAAGTGGAGACACCAAGAAAGAACTTTCTTGTTTAAATGCAGGGGTTTTTTCCACCATTTGTCTAAATTCTTGTTATCACCATGTTGCAGTTTAGAGTCTTTTAAGTCTGTGCCTGCTTTGTTTTCTCCTATTCTTATATCACAGAGATAAAATAAGTAAGTAAGAGATGATCTGAACAAAACTACTACACGCCATTACAGATCCTGGGCACAAGCACAACTTTGGGAGATTTCCTAGGCTTCAGTAAAATTTCTCTGGAGATTAACTGTAACTCAATAAATTGGATTCTTCTGACAAACCTGTCATCTTAACCGCTCATCATTTTCTTATTGGTGAATGATTGGTCTTCACTTAGTGAGTAATCTAAATATAACTTCTTTACAGAAATTAAGCTCTTACACTTCAAAAATAATCCTCACTGTATTAGATGTCTCCAGATTCCTTGTCTGAGAAAGCAGAGTGGGATAGAAACCAACACACAAACCTGTTAATTTGATTTGCCTCACCCTACCCAAATCATTTTAAAAAAGGGATCTTGTCTAAACCTCCTCCATAGTCAGTGCAGAGGATCATTTCTCCCACCCTTATGATGGACTTCTGAAACACAAGTGAAAGCAGCTGCTCAAAGTGCCCATTTCTCTTACTGTACAGAAGTAATCTAAAACACAAGTTTAATTGCACAGCAAATTTAAGTGGATTAAATGAGATTAAATGATGCCCATTTATTTGAGGGGAGCACATGCATGCACATGTGCTTGTGCAGAAGGTAGAGAGCAACTCTGCAGCTGCTTTTAGCCCAATTCTTTAGCTGTTTTGGCCCTAAACATGTGACACAGTTTGGAAAATATGTACAAGCATATGATATCTAAATAATTCAAAGCCTGCAATCTCAATAGTCTTCATCCTAGAAAAATCAATCACAGTTCTTCCACAACTCATAGTATTCTCAGTCCAGAAATAGCAGTCTGTTCCCATTTACAGCAGAGGATGGCTAAAAAGCACAAAAGGATCTCTATATAGGTCTGTATCTGAGTTACAGATAACAGTCATTTCTATAAAGACAGGCTCACACAAACAGAAATCAAATTTTGCAGCCAGATCTAAATGGAGATCAGCCCTGACAAACAATAGACAGTGGCAATTCTGACAGGCTGAGGGCTTCTGCTTCCTCTTGCTGTTCATGGAGTCAGTGTTCAGCTGCACAAAGCCAGACAGCAGCAGAGTTTGTGGGAAGGAGCTCAGCAAGTGCAGAGAAGGAGAGTTTACACCTAAACTTCCTAGACAAGCCATAAGAACTCGCTGCCAGCCCTCCCTCACAGTGCCATACCCACACCAGGAAGCCATAAATCCGCATTATGACACAATAACTCAGATTACAAGGGACCTCTGAAGGCCATCTGCTCCACATCCTCCTGCTTTTCTGCCCCCTCCTTCAAAGTGGTCAAATTTCATCAACCTCTCTGGCTCTCCAGCAGCACACTTTGCAGCATTACTGTTACCTCTGAGTCTGTGTAAGGTAGTGAGAGCTCACTCAAATCAAAGGTTCATTCAGGTACTGGGCATACAATCCAGGAGAATATATATATAAATATATCTCAGTATATAATCTCTCTAATTTCCAGAGGTACCTACTACATTATCCTCAGTGGAAACCAGACATTAGCACACACACAAAACAGCCACTTAAAAACTATTTGCTGCTTTCCAGAAGGGCAAAAATTTATTTTTAGATGCATTTACCTAATTTAAGATTATGCATGCATTATCCTAATAAATTAAAGATGCACTCCCTTCTTGAAATGCAGGCAATTTCAAAGGAAAAGGTATTATAAGATGCTTCAAGTGTCAAAACTGACTTTGATTTCAGCTATTAATCTTAGTGTTCTAAAAACCACATTTTTCTATTTTTAAAATGGGATTTTTTTTCTTCCCCTGCTGCTTGCCATTATACCAACAAAACATCCCCAAAACAATTGAAGAGGAAAGTTTCGAAACAAATTATACAAAAAGTTCTGTCAAATCCTAAGAATTAAGTAAGTAAAAATAGAAAAGTTTGGTGTTTCTCCTAATTTCAGTCATCTAATTAATGTTATCTCATTTTTAAATAACTTTAGACAAAATAAAAGTATTCAAACAGGAAGGCTCTTTGTAATTTGACATCATTAAGGGGCTGGAAAAAGATCACGCAGAAAAAGGCAAAATTTGGACTGAGGGAAGAATAAAAGCTTCTTCCATTCTCTCTATTTCCTCTCATCCACAAAATCTCAGGGGGATGCTTCATACACAACATGCTCTGCAAACCAAGGAAAAGGAAGCCCTTGTGAACCTCCCTTCAAACAAACCCACAGCTAATTACCAGCCACATGAATGTAAACCATGCTAGACACCCAAGGAAAACAGTGGCTCAGTTAATATTAAGAGTGATATTAAAAGATAAATAAAACACAAAAAAAACCCCACCTCAAAGCCATTCATTTACTCAAACTAGAACTTTGTGATCTAGAGGCATTATTGCATTAACAGATTTACAGTCATATTTTTTACAGCAAATCTTGCACAGAGGAAAATAATTTTACTGAGTTGCTTGGTACCTAAAGTAACAGGTTCTATCTCCAGCAAGCAGACTTTTCTCTAATACTCTTTATCAGCTGGAATCTTCTCGCTGAATGTTCCAAGTCTAAATATTAAGCATGCCTAATGTACAGATGCAAAACCAAGCACTCTTGGCTTGCTCTGCCAGTTATGAGCATTTCCAAACTAAATAAGGCACTAATCAGAAGATTGCAACAGAAGAGGGGAGCTAAGGGGGAGAGATAATAAGAGGTGGGGAAAATTAGCAGGCGACAATTTTTGCAAGCACCTGTATGAGGAAAATCAGCATCTGCTTTACGTCTGAGGCTGAACGCTGTCACACGTAACCCCAAAATAGTTCTTGTGTCACTGGTTGGCTATACAAAGATTGTTAAGCTGCTTCTCTGTGACCTTTTCTACAGTGGATGCAGACAAGTGTTTGAGGCAGTCTTGGGAGATTCTTTCTAAAAATAAAGGTTCCTGTTTATATGAAAGCAGATCCATTGATCATTACCGAATTTACGCAGAGCAGAGCAAAGGTGGCACAAGCAGATCCACACCAGGTTTGCAGAGCACTTGATTAGAGCTCAACAGGCTCTGTGTTAGCACTGCCACAAGGCTCTGGCAGCTGCTCCAGCTCTGCCCTCAGAGTTTGCAGATCACACCAAAGACTCTGAAAACCAAGGCTTTTGTCTTCCTTTCTTGGAATGCTCTGCACTTTGCAGGATCAGCATCACAAAAGCAGCAAGAAATTTCCTATAAAGCATTTACTATGATAGCATCTGAGCACTGGCCAACAGATTCTGTGTTTCTACTGCTCCTTAGAGACCAAAAAAAAAAAAAAAAACACCCACAAAAACCCAAACAAACTAACAAAAACATAGCAGAAAATCTCAAAACATCCAGCCTGTTCACAAAGATTAAGCATCTCTTATTTCCTCTGGAGTCTCCCATCATCGTTGTGCCCTCCCTGTCTGGAGGAAGAAGGTGCATGCAGGTTACCTCCTCTTCCATGACCGAGCTGCTTTGTCCTTGTTGGCTCTAACCAGTGGACAGAATGAACCAACACATAGAAACACAGCCCTGGACAAGTTTGGACCTACGTGTGAGCCTAAAAGTCCAGGGAGTGTGGCTGTACAAAGCATAACCATGCACCACAGCATGGCAGCCCCAGTTCCAGAACCCACAGCTCAAAAAGAATAGCAAAGTCTGAGAAAAAGAGGTTGTAAGTAATGTGGAGCAGGACAATATCTTCAGTGAAAGACCAGAAACAGCTGAACCATTTAGCCTTATGTAAGGGAGAGTTTTAAAAAATTGATCAGAATTAATGAGCATGAGCACGTGAAAGGTTTTTGACATGCCTCATGACCCTTCCAACTTAGTGGAATAACCCTTATTTTATTCAATATTTGGTAGCTGTAACTAAGTAAATTCAGATGTCTGATAAGGTGTGCACTGGTAAGAATGAGGAGGCTTAAACAGGGGAAAATTCATTGTGAAGTGTCAGGTCACTTCCACTTTATCACCCCAGGGCAGGTCTGCTTAATTTTCTAAAGACCCTTTTGGTGATCACATAATTCAGATCAGAAACTGCTGGGAGAGACTCTTCAGCTTGGCAGATGTCCCCAAAAATCTGTTACCCACAGACAGCCCAAGGCCAGTGGGAAGCTCAAAGCTATCAGGATGATATTTAAAGTACACCAATTGGAAATGTCTCTGTAAAAAACTGTGCCTTTTGCAACACATTGAGGCCTGTAGTGGGATAAATGCCACATTTTCCCATGTAGACTGGGGATCCCCATTGTCCTTATTTCGAGTTGTTTGCAATGCAATGTCCCAATCAGAAAAGTAGTGTTTCAAAAACAGTTACATTATTTTAAGTAAATTACTCCCACTTAAATCCATACATTTCCTCTTGTTTTGAGTCATTGTATCATTACCAGGCACAGACAGTAAATGAGCATTCAAAAGCAAATGGTGAAACGATGACAGAAAACATCAGAGACAACCCTATGCAAAATTACAGAATAGCTTTTCAAAGAGGCAAAACACATGTTTGTGATTTCTTTAGAAAAATTAAACTGGAAGCCACTGATGGTAAATACTACGTTTAAAGGCTGTTATTTCATTTTAAAAATCCCCTTACTTCCTATTTTCAAAATTCAGGTTTCAAAATTCAGTTGTTTCACCAGCACCTCGTGAGAAGAGCAAGCATTGCCTTGAGCTGGTCTGTCCCACTGCAGATGCCAGATTCTGAGAGGGGAATCTCTTGCTGGTGCTCTGCAGGAAGCTGCAATAGCTGTCCCACACAGCACAGGTGCCGTGCACAGCCATTCTCCCAGGGCACTACAGAGCCTGAGCAAAGGGCAGCATGACAGAGCCAGAGCTGCAAACTCTGGGGAAAGAGGCCCTGAAGAGATCATAGGATGATACATAAAGACTTTGTATCTCCCTGCTTGTGGCAGTGACAGGGAGACATTTGAAAGGACACACATTCTTTGGGGTGATGCAACAGCACAAAGGGATAAAGAAGCAGTGTGTGCCTCCCTTTATTTATGATGATAAAAACTTTCTCTGCCAAGACAAGTTCTCCTTTTCTTCTGATGTCACCAGAAGCATCACTCCTCTGGCTGCATCCTGGAGGGACAAGGGCTCTCCCTCTGGCTGATATCACAGATCCAGCACATCCCACCTGCCACTCTGGGTTCTGGCAGGCAGAATTCCATCTGCCAACAGGTCCACGGTTAAACAGAGTCACCAAGTTCATGAGACCAAATGAATTCCATGCCTCATTTATCTTCTCTTTGAGACCCTGCTAGAGGAGGAGTTGTCCATGACTCAAAAAAGGCCCTCTCAAAGCCAGGCCTGCTGCATTGGTTCACCCCAAAGCACAGCCCACACAAACCAAAGGGTTACTGCAGAGAACCCTCTCTGCTTGGCTGTTAGCTAGCTACTGACCTTTCCTGGTGAATTTGGTACCTCCCACCAGCTCAGCTAGCCACACTCACTAGCCAGGACGTAAAGCCTGGACTGATGGCAGTGTAATTCCTCTGATGCTGTGCCTCCTGCCACGCTTGCCATCCCTCTCTGACACTGCCTGGGAAGCCCATATCCCTCCTGGAGCTACCTGGTTTGCATTCACAAAGTTTCCCACTCCTAATCATAATCTTAGGAAAAATGATTTGTTCTCACCCTATTGGAGACAGGGACATTTCTCAGGAAACATCTTCCATGAATTTCCAACCAGGATTTTTCCCAAGTTATTATTTTTCTTATGTTTCTCTTTGCCAATTTCTTTTGTTTAACAGCATACATCCAGGCAGGAAGCATACATTGGAAGCATTTGCATTCACACCTGAAAGACAGGTGACTTTAACCTAATACAGGCATAGAATTCCTTCCTTCACACCGTGCTTCTGTTGTCGACAACAAGAATTAGAAATCAACACACATGCAGAAGGTAGAATTCACTTCTTTAGCACTCTGAAGTCTGACTTAGTCATCAAAGCTTTAGCTAGATAGTCAAGGCAGAGTTAAGTAACTCCCAAAAAAGGCAGTCTACTCCACCTGTTTTAGATATCTCTAATGTTCTTTGGCCATGGCCACCTTCCTCTCCACTCACTACACACCAACTCTAAAGGATTAGTTCTAACTAGGCAATTTAAACACCTACAGTGAGGTAAAGTGAAATCTATGCCAAACAATCAGTTTTACTACATGAAGAATGACAATCTGAAAACACAGATCATTTCATACTATTCTATTTCTTTCAAAATCCTTCATAACACAGCTAGATCCCTCCAATCACAGTCACTTATTCATTCTGGTCCACTGAGCAAATTATACTTCTGCCTATATATACACACACAACTGTGTAGGCACAGTGCAACTGCAGACATCTCAAAGACTCTCTAATGGCTCCCAAGAGTAGATCATTTTTCCCAGCTCTTTGGAAACAAAAATAAAAATGTCTCATGATACACACACTGGAAAGATGGCAGATAAAAATCAGAAATATCTGTGTATCCAGGTTGCTATTCAAGCCCCAGAGGTGCCTAATGATAAGTGTGTGTGGATTTGAGACGAAAAGAGAGGTCTGCCTCCTCCTACCCAAGTAGGCTGTGTGCACACCATGCAGCACCACGTGCAGCCCCCCAGAGAGAGACCAGACGGCAGCTCCCTTTCCCATCAGATTCCCATTTGACCACGGCAATGCCTACATTCAAGAGAAACACACTTTATCTCTGCCATTTGCATCCAAGAGGGAAACCACACGCATCCTGATCATAAAGCATCTGGTTCAAAATGTGCTGACTCCTCATAAACCTGTCTGATCATTTGTTTCCAGCTCCCAAGACATCAGCCTCCTTCCACGACTGTTACATCCTGACTACAGAACTGATCCTCACCAGGGAAAGACTCTGCTTGCAAAGAGAATCCTCCTTGCTTATTCACAGACAGCACTCATTACTGAGGTTAAGACTCCTCAGAATAGTTGGTATTAGGGCTGCGGGCCCAGCCTGGCCAACCCAACAGGACATGGAAAACTACTGGCTGTGACATGAGGAATCACCAGAAGTGATAATAAAGTGAGAAGCTGACAAGAGTTACAGGTGGCATTGTGAGAAGTGGCCAGATTCCACACAGTCCAGAGGGAGCTGAGTCAGAGGAACAAACTTCACACTTTGTTGAGGAAAGTACTGGAGTCCTACAGGGGAGTATCACAGGGATGCCAGTGCCCAGGTAACTGTCTTAAGAATGTGAAATAAGGTCAGGATTACTGATAACCAGTACTAGAAACACCAAATTTGGGTATAGAGGTAGAAAAACTGGTGCAGTGGGGAAAAAAATCAAACAAAACTAGGGTTAGATTGTTTATTCTGGAGTGAGAAGGGAGACAGAGGGGCAGAGAAAAAGCAAATCAGCAGAACTGGAAAGAGATAATCCAAATCATGGCACAAAAGTGGTATGGGGATCTCCATCAGGAGCCCTGCCCTTTATCACCATAGCTGGACCGGGACAAAACAACCAAGCCGTTGCTCCAATCATACCACAAAACTAAACCTGCTTGTGCACTCAGGAAGACCTGGGCAGGGGCTGCTCTCCCTGATTTGCACCCAGACACAAGGATCAAACACCCCAGTACTGCTGTGTCTGGTCCAGGCTTGATGACATCGGTAACTAAACACCATTTCATAACAAGGAGCTCATGAAAATTAAATGCCTTATTAATTTCTTTGCATGCACCTCCTAGGGTAATCTCTTCACATAAGCACACACAACATAGCTGATGAGGAAAGAGAAAATTAATTTTCCAAGCCTATTGACCCGGCACATTGGGAAGATGAAGAGAGCTTTTTGATCCTGGGAGATGTTCATATTACAGGGATCGTGACCATGTAAATATGTAAGAGGAGAAATAAATAACTTCAGAGAACATATTTGTATTTCACCCTTCCAAAGGGAAAGAAATACAGCTTTTGTGGAGGTAGGAGGCTTTCTGAAAATCTCCATCCTAACACAGAAATAAATTAGAGTACAGTCTGATCCTCTAAACATCCATACTCCAGTCTTTACATTAATCTCCCAGAGAGAACCTGAAATTCTGTCAGGTCTTTGTTCATTAGGTTGTAGCTGCAGAATCAGGTTTAGATTCTTTCTACTGCTGTTATCAGAACAGCTGCTGATACAGCTACATGAACTAGAGGTTTAAAGCCTAAGATGACAAGTGGAGCTTTCCATCTTCTGCAGTAATTCTGTCTTTAAACAATATTCTAAAATAGTATTCCAGCAATGACACAGGAAGACGAGTAATAAAACTCATCAATGTATTAAGCCATCTGGATAAGCTTACATTACATTCCGTCTGAAGTATCAAACACCAACTATATGTGCTAAAAGAATACATTTCCTTCCCTCTGATATTTGTAGAATTAATCCACACAGGACTTTCCCATGTGTATTTCTCACAAATAATGAGTCCTCTGGCCCTACAGCACGCATACCAAAATCCTTAGGAGTACCCAGCCAGACCAAGCTCTGTGTTCTGTGCACTGATGTTCTGCATCAGAAACCACCTTAAAGCACAACACACAAAATCTCAAGAATGCATGCCCTAAAATAAAAGTTAAAAAAGAGTTCTGGTGAAATAAGAGCAAATTCAAGGCAAAACATGATAACAGCAAAGCTCTCAATAAGAATGCTAAGTACTGGAGAAACAGATAAAGAACTGCTGACCCATATGTACTCATTTAGATACAAGCTTTGCCCTGAAACAGCAGGATGTATGTTCCAGTCAAATGCATATCTCCCTACAGAAATACTCCAAGCTGCATAAACCACATTGCAAATTAAAAGCACTTAAGGAGATGTCTAAGCACAACATTTCATAGAAAGTAGCAGAAGTTGCACTACCAGCATTAAAAACTTCCTGCAATGTTTTGTTGAATTATTCATGCCTTAAGATGCGATCCTTTTTTAAGCACTTCACGTTTGACCATGTGCCATGATACTTTCCCAGGGATTCTGCCAGGCACCTGTAAAGCTCCACGCTCAATTTCTCTGAAGTTTAATACCTGAATTTTTTGAAATTTTATTTCAAAACACTTTGGTTGTCTTTAAGAACTGCCAGTAGCAAGTCCCTCTTGTTATTTTTGGACTGATTTCCTGACATACATAACAGCTTTTATCACTGCATGCAAGTTGGGACACAATCTTTCATCTCTTACCATCTTTCTTTGCCTTAAAGCAGAGAAAAGAATCCAAGCCATGTTCATCTTGGTCTTTCACTCTTTGCTTTTATTTCTGGCTTTTTCCATAATGGCTGAAAAGACAAGAACTACTCAGAGGTGTTCTATGCCAGTCATCACTGTCCCATTGCATTTGCTTTCAAATCCAAAACTAAAATGAAACTCTTAACGTAAATCCAAAAAACTAAATCAAGGATTTAGTTTTTCAGCATATTCCCTCAGGAATTAGCTCATTTCTGATTTAAGCAAAAAGCTTTGTTACATTAAACAAATAGCAAACAATTCTCAAGGAACGGTGGAGAACTTTTTTTGAGAACTCAGCAGCGTGCAGGACCAGCACAACCTAAACACTTGCTAATAAAGGTTTCACACTCATAATTTGTGCAATTGAGCCAAAGCCAGTGAGAACCTGCCAGGCAAGATACTGCAGCTCTGTTGCTCAAGACATTCACTAATCTATGAATTCAGCTTTGACTCTGCCAACACTAAACATAACTAATGTCTCCAAATCTCAGGCTTTTCACTTAAAATTTTCACTTAGGTGAAAGTGATGTAAAAATTTCACATAATCCACTCCTAGTTATTGCTCCTGAATATAGTCATACTAAAGTTCTATTAAACCCACAATTAAACCTGATCACTTTCAATTTTCACCCAATAAATGCCTTTTACTTCTCTCTAAAGACACCAATTTGAATTTAAATTACACCTGAAAACACTCTGTGCATCTATACAATTTATAATAGGCAATAATAACAGGCAGTATACAATTTATAAAAGCAATAATAGGCAATTTAATTATCATACATGAATTTCAACACACAGGTGAAGCTTTCCTCCCTGCATGAGTCAATTTGTTCACAACTCCAGAGAGTCGTGCATACTATGGAATTCCTCTGTTTTCTTAATAACCCTTGGATTTATCTGACTTCTTCTGCTGACTTTGCTGTCAATGTGTAAAATTCATCTCCAGGACATCCAACTCCTTGGTACTTAATTCAAATGTCTGATATTTACAGATGGGGTCTGCATGGAAAACGCTCTTCTGTGAACTATATGGAAGTTACAAGATAGAAAACCCAGCAAAATCTGGCATTACAGATCAGTCTTAACTTTCAGCTACCTGAGATTTGTCAGCCTCCATCAGAAGTAAGGTTCAACACGAATCCTCTGTACAGTGTAGTAAGGTGCAATAATTCACTTTCCCCTCTGTCTTCAGCACACATCAATTTTAATTCCTGCATTCACACACATTATTTGTTTCTCACTCAGTTCACTGTTGCATTCCTGTAGCCATAACTCAGGAACTCTACTACTAACAACCAGACCACATAGAATTTCAATTTCAGAATGATTATTATTCTTTCAGTTTCAATTTCAGAATTATTATTTTTGCCAATAGTGCATGAAGCAGGATATAGCTGCTACCTAAAAGAGTTGAGCTGACTTGTAAGCAAAGAGACACAAGTATTTGGTCTATGTAAAGGATTATTTCATCTGACAAAAAATGTTAGAAGAATATCTGATGTATCAATAATATATATTTAATTTCAGAAATTACATATAAAAATTTAAAAGTTGGGGTATCTTAAGAAGTCTTGCATCCAGACAGCCATGCTGGAGAATTGAAGCCTTTTTTTTCCTCCTTTGGAATAAAGAATCTGAAATCTGATCAGTAACATGAATTCGTTCCTACAATGCCTTTAGGAAGAAATGTTGAGTTAATTACTCAATTAGAGCATATTTACTTTGTAATTATAATGTCATGTTCAGTCATATTTAATTGTTTTTTCCAAAATACCCAAGGGCAACCATACACATAGTAGGTTGAAAACTGGAATATTTTAGATAAATAACAATACCATTTAGAGAGGCATGTTTTAAATATATCATAGATTATTCTCTAAGGTTAGGTGACTCTCAGACAATATTTTCCTTACAACAATGAACTCCTAAGGTTTATGTACAAAACTCAAAGAGATTTCCTGTTTTGTTTTATTACTGTGTCTGATTTGAAAACCACTAAGTTTCCAATCACTTTGAATAAATATTTTAATCTTCTCTCTTTCATCAAAGAAGCAAATTTTCCCTCCCTCCTAAATTTGTTGAGTTTCTTGGTGCCCAGGTAAAATTTGTGGATTTCCTTTATTTCTTGACAGATACTGGGTTAAATAACACGTTTTTTCCACCCCACACAAACAAGGCTTCAACTGGCACTCTGCTGATTTCTCCCAGCTGTTGAAGGACATTCAACTTGCTGGTGGTTTTTTTCTTGGATTCTGAATGTTTTGCCTGCTGAGACAGCCACTGAAATTTAGAATCTTACATGTGGGACTGAAAAAAAACACAGACACATACAGAAAAAAAAAAGGGGGGGGGGGGGGGAGAGGAATTGCAGAGACCCTCTTTAAACACACAGTTTTAGCATTCCTGTATATAAGCTTCTAACAACCCAGAGATTCCCAGGAAAGAAAACTACTCCAAAACTGGTGTGATGCACTGAGGAAGCCCCTGAAACCCCTTCTATGTCTGATGAAACGGCTGTGGCAGCAGCTCAGCTGTTGGGTGCCATTCAGAAATGAGCTCTCCATCTTCACAAGTACAGACTGAAATACCCAGAGCAGGTACCAGGAACCACGTGTTGAGCTTGTTTGTTGTGAGGGTAGTTAAACCCTGCTGCCCAACGAGTTTGTGGAAGCTCCAGCCTCAAAGACATTCAGGATTTGCCTGGACAGTCCCATCTAGTCAGACCTGTTTGGAGTAGGGTGTTGAACCACCCAGCCTCAGCAGGTCCCTTCCATCACACAGCACCACTTTATTTAATCCTCACTTCCCAGAAATGCAAATTTTGCAGTGAAACCTGAGCCAGTGAGAGGCAGCACCTCCCAGAACTCTCTTTTGGGGAAGGGTGCCTGGGAAGGTGACACACAGAGCAGACCACCTTCAAAGCCAGCAGCAGGCGGTTCTCCTCAACCTCATCTCCTCTTGAGGATGAGCTGTGCTAATAACCTCTCAGCTCTAGATTGCAATAACTCAACCTTGGTGTCTGGACAACTGCCAATTTGACCACATAAAGACAAATTGTGATTCCATCAAATCTTCTGTCACCTTCTATGACACATATATTTCTCTCTCTTTTTTTTTTTTTTTTTTTTTTGCCATCCCACATCTCTCATGGACCAGCAAAGGCACCTATCCAAACCACACAATCTCTAGTGATGTATTTGGAGTTCTGCGAGAAATTTGGCCAGGTCTTTTGTTCTGGAAATCTCCATACATGGTACAGAGACTCTTCCAGATGAAACAGACCTATCCTGAAATCAGTTTGAGTTCTTTAAGAAGTTTTTACTCCTCTCACAATTATGGTTGAGCTATAGGAACTGACAGAAACACTTCTGGGGACTCTTTCAGAAAAAGGTTTCTGTTAACTATCAACTCCACCCTGACATGTTCCACAACAACCTTGCAAGAGCAACACTTGCCTTTGTGACCATATAACCTCACCCCTGGGTATCAGAGATCCCAGCACTCCACCACCTGAAACCACACCTGCTCTCTGGCAGAAGCACTGTGAGCCCATCACTGCCCTCTCTGCACCTCTCATCAGGAAAAAAAAAAAAGGAACGCTGAGGAAAAAAAAATAAAGCTTGAAGTAGCTTAAATGCACAGTGATGCTTTTACTCCAATGAAATAGAAAATTTCTAAAAATGGTAATCATTTTTTTTTAACTGTCATTGGTAATACTATAAAGAAGAAAAGCCAATTTTATGTTAGGTGATAGAGGAACTACCAGAAAAAGGAAAAGTATTCAGTGGCCACCCACATGTGTGAACCCTTAATAGTGTTTTCTCTTTGTAAAATTAATGATGCTGAAATCCAGCAATAAACATTTTAATGAAAACACTTGCTCTCAAATTCATATTATCCCCACTACCTGAATAAAACCAGTGTTTCAGATAAATGATTGACAAAAAATATACTGGGTTTGTATACAGTTTAAAAAAATAAATAAATAGGCAATTGAAGCATTTAATGATATTATGTTTTGTAAAGCATATGTCTGCACCGGTAAAAGCTTTCTTTGTGTTGATCTGATTTGTTGTGTTCAATAATTTAAGAGAGACTTTTACTGCATGCAGTCACATCTGTTATGCTGGTTGATAGTCAATAAATTTAAAGAACACTTGCTCAGAAGAGGTCTTTTATTTGCTGTTCCTGAACTTGAATGACTCTGTTCCTTTCATTATTTCCCAGAAAGGGTTAAACAAGACCCCTCCTAGCACGTCAAATGGCCACAATGACAATGCACACACACAAGAAGTAAATTTAAGAGTGATTGCCATTCAGACAAATCCTATTTTAAGCATGGATGTTGAACCATTTTCCACAAAACTGAAAGCAAGTAAGCCAAAACTAAACATACATGGCAACACTGCAGTTACAGAACGTGTTCTCTGAAGTGTTTCAAGGAAACAAAACAAAAAGATGAGGACAAATAATTCAAAGTAAATATCTTGGTAGGAAAAATTAATTCCAGGTGGCCAGGCTGTGTCACATCTGCTGTGCTGAATTACTCAGATGTAACCCCAAAACCATATTTGGGTGCAGAGTAGAGGTGCAAGCTAGAGGGGGTGCATAAGGGTGCCTTGGTTGCAGAGAGCACGCCAGGTAAGAGCTCATGACAGCACTGCAAACTTCAGGAAGAACCAGTCAGCAGCAACTGGTGATGACCTAACCAAAACTGGTCCCTGTGTCTGAAGATAATTTCAAAGAAAACCTTCAAAATGATATACTTTAAATTCCATGTCTTTAGCAGGATACTTAAATACTCCTTTTAAGGATAGGAAATGCTTGAAAGCACTTAAATACCTTTCCAAAGACTCTGCTGGCAACTTTCACAAATAAATGCAGTGCACTGTGTTAGGCAGAATGTTTAAGCACTGTTACTTAACACACACTAAATATTTTTATATTACACTGCTATTTCACATTACATTGAATTAAATGTTTTACACCATCTGAAAGTTCCAAGTACTTTGAGGCGGAAGATAATACTTCATAAATACAAATGTTTATTGTTAAATCAGGGGAGGTTGGAATTCTAGTACTGCATCTTTAAACAGTGATTCAGACTCTTTTTCTCCAAAAATCCAGAACATAAGCTGTTTCAGACCACATGGAAATTCTTTATGCCCCATGACTACTCTGACCAACCTTTACAGCAAAAGAAGAGCACAAGAACAAATACTCAAATATGACAACTAAGTTTGCTAATCTGGTCACTTTTTCACCATGGAAAGAGCATGATTTCTCCTACACATGAGAATAGTGCCCCAAAGGAAACAGGAAATAAAACGGGTATTCTGAAAACAGAGCAGAAAATTAAAGGAAACATCCAATAAATTCTAGTGCCTATAGCCAATGGTTTTGTTTGGCAGCACAGCATGAGGCAGATTTCAACCCTCCAACTGAAATCAGCTGTGAAGCGTACACACTCATCTCTATTTATACCTGCAAAGTGAAGGGGAATATTTGTGGGTTTGACCCTCATTTCAGGTCAGAAAATGCATTAGGGACTGTGCTTGTGACTTGACCCTCTCGCTATCAATAGGCTTCCGAGAAATAAAGGGTATACTAATTAGTTCTTAATTTAACAGATACAGGAGATACAAGGACTATGAAAAGAGTGTCTTACAGGGAAACATTTCAAGAACAGGGTATGTGCAGGTTAGGAAAGGAGGTTGCAAGAAGACCTACTTATGGTAGACAAATACCTGAGGGGGTTCTTTTCTACAAGCAGCAGGTAGAAATCTGTTCAAAATAAGGACAAAGCCCAAAGGCATTATATGAAATTGAAGGAAGGGTAGCTCAGGCGTGGTATCAGAAATGGCTTTCCACTCAGAGGATCACTCCTGCACGGAATAAATGACCTACCAGGGGCTCCTGGATCCTAAGGCGCTTCATTCCGGGGTGGGCGCTGCTCCCGCCCGTGCCCGCGGAGCGGCTGCGGCAGCGCCGAGCTCCCGGCTCCTGCCGAGCGCTGCCGGCGGCCCTGCACTGCCACCTTCCGGGAGAGGCAGCCCGGGACCCCCGCTCCCCCTCCCCTCCTTCGGCAAACACAGCAAACCCGCCCGCCCTCGCCTCCCGCCCGCTCCGCACCCCACCGGCCGGGTGAAGCGGGGCTCTGAGCGGTGCTGCACAGCCCCAGCGGCCAGCCCGGTGCCAGGCGGGCTCTCTGCCGGCCTGGAGGGGGCTGCCCCACGTGGGTTTGCAAACTGGTTTTCTCTTTTATACTAAGAGAGCAAGTTTCCAAAAGTATTACAAGGAATCGCGTGAAAGGTGCCCATCTAGAATTCCACCCAGCCTACATGTGCATTAGATGTGATGTAGTTACTCTTGGAAGCTTTTGCTGGTGGTTCTTGGGTGGGGCTTTGTCATTTTCTAGACAAACTCTATTAATGAATAATTGCTATAAAAAAATATACTCCATTGAGTAGCAAAAAATGAACGTTGTGTCTCAGCATCAACAAATAACAGATTATTTACTTGACTTTGTGCAATAAGAGACTGCAATGAAAGCACAGCAGGCTTAACATCAAAAAAAAAAGGAAATTCTTACTGTAGGGCCAAAGATTTTCAGGATACGTAGTCACATTCAGATGTGTAAAACAAGTCTATTACAAACCCACCCAAACTGACAGCTAAGAAGTCAACAAAGCACTTTCAAACACAATTCCTCTTCCCCACAGCCCTCCCCATGTAACTAAAGGCCTCTCTGTGCTTTATTTAATTATTTACTTTAAGTAAGCCCTATGACAGCAGCTGCCCTGCTGCCCAGGTACCTGAGTGTGAGAGCTACTCAGGTAGGTTGATAAGGGGATGACTGATACCAGACCTGTGCAGACAGCAGCTGCTGGCAGAGGCCTGCTCCTGTCAGTCACATTTTGAGAACAGACACCAAAATTTGCCTTACACCACTAGTACCTGGAACATTCACCTTGCTGCCAGCAGCTGAGCAGGATGCCAGAGTAAGGACTGATCCAAATCTTCCACGTCAGAAGAGAGGAGCAGACCAAGATCCCAGACCTGGCTTCATCTTCTACTCCCCTCCTATCACTACCTTGCAACTGGCAATCTATGGTTGCTTTAATGGCTCCATTCCACATTGTGATTGGTTTGCTCCCATCTCCTCACCACCAGGTTTTCTTGGCTACTGATCAATTTAACCTTTCAGGTGCTGTTTGCATAAAATAAAAATAGATTGTAAATAAAGGGCAACCTGAGCACTATTAGGGAACAGAACTCTCTTTCACCTGGCTGATTTTCTGTTTGCTTTAGAAGTTGCTCTTTCACCTGGGAGTAATGACAATCTGCATCAAGAGACAGATGCAAAACTGTTCCTCCAATTATATAATCACTGCAGCTGATAAGGAGGGAGCTGGATTTAGGTTGCCATAGCGTTGGCATATTGCTATGGAGGCTGAGCTCTTCATCCACTTTATCAGCTCTGGACCAGGAAGAGCAGCCCAATTATGCCTGCTGAATGCATGTGCTGCAGACTCGCTCCCACTTGGAAGAAGCACTCTGGATCAGGGGCTGCTTCCTTTCCCCTCCCACCTCATTTCGATGGAGTGGTTAGGGGTGGGGGTGCCGGGTGGTTTTATTCTTTTTAATCCGTATTTAATCGGAAGGAGGGTGGTGTTCTCTTTTAAAACTACCCTTCCACCCCTGAGGGCTGCCACAGCTCTGCTGCCCCTCCCCAGCTGCACCTTCAGCCGCCCCTCCAAGGGACCCGGGGGTACCTGGGGGCTCCCCCCGGGGCAGGTGCTGGATCCCGGCGGGCGGGGGCACGTTTGCCAGCGGGGAAGTTGTCACCGGCCCAGGGAGGGGCTGCCCTGAGGAGCCGGGCGGGTTGGCGGGGCGGCGGAAGGGGCGGCGGGGGAGAAGTTGGCCGGAGTGGGGGGCTCTGCTGTGGGGAGAGAGACAGCCCGGCAGCCGCTCCCGGCTCCTCTGCCTCGCCGAAGGGAGGAAATGGCTCTGCAACACCGACGTGTGTGTGCAGCCAGGGCTGGAAGGAAGGGAAGGGAGGGGGTGACACCATGCAGGTAACAGGATAAAAATAACTCCAGGAACGGCACATCGGGGTTGGGCGTGGGGGGGGGAGGGGGGACGGGGGAAGGCTTCTGGAGTTTGGACAAACAAAGTTTTACTACAGGGAATAGCGGGGGACATTTGCTAATGCCGAGGAGCAACAGCACGGGTTGGTGTCCATGATGCAGGCGATCCTGAGAGGAGCTCGGCTAGAAATCACTGCCCCGAGTAAAAGCCAACTTTAATTTTAATACAGGCACCCTCGGTGTCCCTGGTTCTCTCAGGATGGGCGCATGTATGGTGCATATGTGTGTAAACAGATAATTCTCCCTTCCCCTCCCCTCTTGTGTGAGAGATCAGAAATAGCGTAAGAGAAGGGAAGGGCTCCTCTCCCGGTGCCTTAGGAACCCAGATGGAGGTTAGGAGGACCGGGACGACGTTAATTGGGAAAGATCCCCTTAATCCCAGCCGCCCTGCGAGTTAATCCTCGTCTGACACGGAGGAGCGGCAGCTCCGCGGCTCCCCTGAGCCCCCGGCCCCAGCGCGCAGCCCCCTCGCCGGCCGCCCCTCCTCGCCCCTTCGCCTGAGAAGGCGACGACGGCGACTTAAAGCAACTTTTCTTTGCCCAGGCTTTCCTAAGAAGCAGCCGTTCCGCGAGGGGCTGCGGGGGTCTCTCTGGAGCGCTGCCGGCTGAGGGGAGCCGTGTGCTCCGAATGGAGCCCGGTGTCAAAGGCTGTCCTCTGCCCCGGCCCCGCGCCCGCCGCCGGCTGTGGCAGCGGCTGAGCTGAACCGAGACATAAGGGACAAAGGGCAGAGTAGGGAATGGTTGCTAGGTCCTCGGAGGTAAATCTCAGGCTTACCTTGATGGTTTTCCTCTGGAATGTACATCCTCTTGTTTTCATTGACCATTTAAAACGAGTCCAGAATAATCCCTCCGAAAATCGGCTTGGTAGAATTCAAGGAAGAATGGAGCTGCAGAATTTCCCCTTTTATTATTACCTGATTCCCATTATTGCATCAAACACCAAAAACTGATCCTTTCCACTACTGCCTCCTTTAGTGAAATTGCAATGCATCCTCAGTACATCCGGGCCCCTTCCAAGAATTTAGCACAGCACCTCTGGCTGTTAAACCATAAAAAAGAACAGGAAGGGGGGAAACGAGAGAGGGAAAAAAAAAAAAAAGGAAAAAAGCAAAAGCATCCAGGACAAGCCTCTGAGGGTTAAATGTCTTTTTAAAATCCACCAACTACAAGAGTAAGAACGGGAGGAAGAGGGGAAAAAAAGGGAGATGTTCAAACGCTGCTGCTCCTCCTCTTCAAAGCCATTCTGAGCGCGTTGTGTTGGCAGGGAGCTGTTTCTGCAGAGGAAGAGAGCACAGTCCCAGCCCCTCACTCCCTCCCCTCCCTCAGCGCGCTCGCTCCCCGCTCTCTCCCTCTCGCCGACAGACAGACACACTGAACGCTTCCAGATGTTCCAGCTGCGGCGGCTGCACGCAGCTCCCCGCGCACGGCGTTGGGAGCCGCCGGACTTGATCTGAAAGTTTAACACGCTGCCTGCCTCCACTGCGCCTGCTGAAGCCTGGCTACAGACATGACGTCAAGGAGGCGAGCTGGAGCCGGCTGCCGGAGGAGTGGGGGGACAGCGAGGGGCGGCGGCGGGGCCGACCCGGGGGTGGCGGGGCCGGGCAGGGGCGGCCGGACAGCGGCACGGCCCCGGCACCGCGCCCCGCTCCCATCCGCTTTCTCAGCAGCGTGGGCTCTGCCCTGCGCTTCCAGCACGGAATGCGAGTGTGAGCTGCATTTCAAGGAGCGCGGAGCCGCTCGCATGGTGTGCGAGCGCTGAGCGAGGCGGCGGAGCGGGCTGCGGCTCTGCCCGAGCCCCCGCGAGCAGGCAGCGGAAGGGAGAGGGACCCGGGGATAAGTTGCACAGACGAGAGGATGCACAGATGTTTAAACAGATTAATCAAGCTAGGATTTGCAAAATCCTTGGTGGAAACGCCAAAGTGCTCCGCTGTATCCCACCACTTGCCTTAATTATGCCTGTCATTTGGCCTCCTGTAATTGAAGCCTCCGCAGAGAGCAAAAATGACTCCTCTAAAATGAAATGCGAACTGAATGCAGTACATGTTGAACCTATCTGGACTCTCCAAGCTGCCATGTTAAACAAGAGATGCAGAGTTCTGAAACACCTCTCAGAGCCACTGCAGAAACTGCCACAAGCTGAAGAATCAAAGCACTCTGACATCCACGGAGGTGAACGCCTGGAATGGTGTGTCCTACCTGCAAACCCGTGGCTGTAGGTTCTCACCCTAACCGAGCATCCACCTAACAGCACATGCATGCAATACTATTTGTGGAGCTTAAACCACCGTGGTTAGTTCCTTTCCAATGGTTTTCCATTTTAACTAGAAGAAAATAGTATTTACAGTTAGTAATAGCCCTATAAAGGAATTACTTTTGAACAAACTCAGTGCGTTGCCTACAAACGCATTTCAGTGGGATGTATCAAATACCCTTCTCTTCCTGAGGCTTTCTCCCCACCACTTTAATTGAGCTGTCTCTCAGCTTGAACTCAAAATATTACAGAAAGCACCACCACCTAACAGATTTATGGAAAGAAACAAAAAAAATTTCCACACCCATTTGGAGCTACGAGAAAAACTAGAAGAGATGTAAAGCACTTACCGAAAACTGTATGCAGCCAAATCACTTGGTCTAAATAAAGATCATTTTGGTTTCTAATAACCTCTGATCATCAAAACTTCTGCATTAGATGCTATTCAAAGGGTAATTAACCAACACCATATTGCCATTGACAGCATGTAGAGGCACAGCTTTACTTCTGACTCAGGAGGAAGAGTTCCTCTGAGCAATTAAAATACTCTGTCCTCTCTTGCCTAGTTTTTCTCTAATAATGTCACATGCACTTACCCATTTCACTCACCAGATCAGGCAAGATCACAGCTAGAGGTAGAATGGCAATATATTGGCTTTCATTTTCAGTTCAAGTTTCCTTTTCTTAAAAAAGTCAAGTTCTCCCTTCACCATTATAAAAAGGACTGAACAGAAAATCCTTTGCTGCCTACATTTGTTGTGTAAATGTACATTTTGTTTTTCTCCTTGTGACCACAAATCTTTGCCATTTTGGGTTGTGCTAGCTCCATTTTTTTCCACCCATGAGTCAACTGAGTCTTGCATGATTCACCCTTGCATGGACAAAGTATCTTGGGATGTAAGTGCATGTTGATTACCCAGAAATCAAACACTGGTGGAGCACCTGTAAATATTTCTTTCGCCATTCTTGGGTCACATTCTCAGCTAGCTAAAGATTTATGTACAGTATTATTTAAACAGTTAAAATCCACATAGCCCTGCTTTATGCCAGCTCACATATGTATGCAGGCACATACACAAGCTGTCTCTGACACCTACAAATCTTTTTCTCCGTTCTTTATCCCTCTCTCTCTGCCAAGCTCCCACAGTAGGACACAAGTTGGGCCAATTACCAAAAATCAAATACCAAAGAAAAATAGAAAAGAAACAAGGCTATTAGCTGGCATTAATTTCTCTAGCATAAATAAAATTCTACTATAACTAGAGGTTTCCTTACTCAGCAATTCTAATAAAATCATTTCCTATACAGAGAAGCGGAAAGAAACTGATTGTAGGATTAAGATGGAAAGATCCTGCTAATGGGTCAGGTGGCATTAGAGTGAACATCACACTTTCCCCTAAAGGTATCTGCATTATCCAAGTACAATTTATATCGTCCAAGCACACAAAGAAGATGCAGTCCATGAAAACAGGCTTGGTAAAGATGTGGCATTTGAAGTAAAGTTGCTTGTAAGATTTTTTCTCAATGTGATTACTGAAATGCACATGTAATATTGATTCCATCAGGGAGGAACTTGAGGTGTCAGCTTTCACAGAAACTAGGAAAATTAGCTTTCTGCAGAGTTCAATCCCCACAGACACACCCAAAGAGAAGTATACTAGTGAGAGATCATCTTCAAAGAAAATCATGAAAGAATTATTATTTCAATACAAAACAAATGCAGAAGTTCTTAGTCCCTGCCTGATGGGGCAGCCAGCAGATTTGGTGGGAAGATGGACAATGGAAAGATCAGACACAAGGGTGTCTCACACTGGCCTTCTTCTGTGCTTGTGGGCTTCCTCTAAGCTTGTGACAATAGATTGGACAAATGATCCAATGTACATTCAAGCCTTAGCTCCCCTGAAGGTGGAGACACAATTTTCTATCCCATGCAAGAAGAAAAATTGTTCTCCAGTTGCTCTGAGAATGATTGTGATGAGGGCCATACAAAGCACCAAGCCAGAGATTCCTGAAAATCTGCTGTTTAAAGTTACAAAGCATCAACAAATGACTTGTAGGGCACCTACTGCGAGCATGCAAGTCCACTCTGCATGTCAGGAGTGTTTTGTTCTTTGTACAACACAGCAGCCCTTCCCTCTTACCCAGCCTTACAAAGAGTATACTGGGCACAACAGCTTCATCAAAATCCGGTACCAGGAGCTGCCTCCACCTTCAGAACAGAAATCACCTGAAGGCTGAGCAGGAGGACACGTCCCTGACTTCAAAAGGAGGAGTTACTCTGTGGAGCGATGGGGCTAGGAAGCCACGGGATGGAAACAGAGCAGAGCATGCAAAAAGGCTGCACCAAACTATTTTCATGACTTATAACATTATTTGTAAGGCTCTTTTAAGCAGTCTCAGTGCTTCTAAAATGATCTAGGGTTTTCATTGGGCCTACTGCACAGGCTGTCTAATTGCAGTAGATTATGCTCACACTCTTTTTGGCAGTAATGCCTTCTATTCTAAAAGAAAAGGGTAAATTATTCAAAAGTGGAAAAGAAATTTATTTTATCGCAGAAATAGTACTAATGCTCACAATACAAATGCAATTCCTTCCAGGGCCAGCTCAGAGAAACAGTACCAGAGCTCTGTATTACTCTGCTGAAAGGTCTTTTTTCCCTGCAGATTTTAGGTTTTGCACCTCTGCCAACAAACAGAGAAGGCTTCCCATGAGAATCTGCACTTTCTTGCACTGAAGACCATGGGATATCTTTTTTCCCACCGATTTAAATAAATGTGATCTAAACACAATGCAATCTTTGCATGAAGTCCAACCCTCCTTTCTTTCAAAGGCTGACATGTCACTAATTCTGGTTTCTCTCTAGTGGCCATTCAAGCCTCAAGCAACAGCCTGGGCAGTCCTGGGGACCCTAAAGAATCACTGTGCATGAACAACGTGGTACTCCTGACAACCTCTGTCCTTTCTGACAAGACTGCACCGTTGGTCCATCCACTTGATAATACCAGTATTGGGTATTTGTTGGTGTTGCATGACTATAATGTAAATTTTGTTTTACATGCAATGTTGATGATAACAATTTTTTCTCATATTTCAGGACTGCTGTAATTGTTCTCCAATTTATTTGTGATTCTTTTGAACTACATAGTTCATCCAAAACTATATCATCCTCTACACTTTAACTTCTTCTTTGTTAATGGAAAAAAATACCTATTTGAACCTATGAATGTAGACTTATAAAAATGTTCTTTATTTTACTTTTCTTGGTTGCTCAATTTTAATTGAAATGAAACCATTACATAGTCCTATCTAAAGCTGTTCCAAGTATGGTCAGGAAACTGCAGACATTTCAATATTATCAGCTAGCTAGAGCACAGGAGACTTTCTCAAGATAAAAACAATCTGAGATGGATGGGAAACAGAAGATTGATGATCAGGATTTCTAGGTGATTTCATTTCTTAAAACCTGGAACACTGACATACACACAGGAACTTTTGAAATTTTATAGAGTGAGAAAGATTGATTTTCAAAGTCAGCTTGGGAAACTTAGCTGTATTTTTCACATTCAAATTAAAAGGAGTAATTACTTGGCTTTGAAATATCAGTTACTAGCTTTTATATTTACATTTAAATGTTATCAAGCAACTACAAAAAGCTAGAAGGGAAATTATGAGATTAGCAAGGTAGTTGTATGGTCCACTAAAGCACTTTAAGGCCCAGTATTGGTAAATGACAGAAAATATTAGATCTAAGGGGAAAAAAGGAAAGAATTAAATACTTGACAGCTGTGTAGGAAGAAACTAGTAAGGAGAATAAATGGTCCTTAGACACAGAAGAGAAGGAAGTAGATGAAATTGATAGCCTTCAAGTAGGTTTTGGTTTTCTAGACTGCAGAGGCCTCTAGAAAGTAACCTGGATGTCTGCAAGTGTGATTTTATTCACATCTCCCTGGCTATCCTAGCTTTCAGCTGTGATTTGTGATTCAATGGGTGGTGGCAGAGGTGCTTTTTTTAATCCCAGCTGTAGAAAAGGAAGAAGTCACCATATAAAGAGGGGATTGATGTTTATTTCCATGCAGTATTGCACGAGTCCATGCACAATTTCAAGGTGTAACAGCCAACAACCCCTTGAACACTCTGAAACAACAAAACAGACATTTGACCCAAGTTAAAACATAAATGCAGCTATGCTTATCAGACTTGAAAAGGACTTTTGGCAGTTTTCATTATGCCATCACCATCATGGATACGTGGCCAGGGATGAAGGTTTAACACCTTTGCAGAGTTTAAATACAAAAGCATTCTCTGTTCCTCAAGAAGGAAAAATTTGGGGGCTCTGCCATGACAGCTTAAGGGAAAGTCCCAAACTTAACAAAAGGTGTTGCACTGTTTCTATTTTCAACAAGAAATAATTGAGTCTATCTAGATTGATTATGTATTGATATAAAGAGATTTAAATTCAGCATTGGTTCATTAGCTTCTGCCAATTAAAAAAAAACAAAAAGAGAGAAGAGCAAAATTATTGCTGTTAATAATAATCTAAAATCACCAGTTAAACAAAAGACATGAACTTATAATGTCTACAAGAAGATGTACAATGAAAAATGAAATTTTCATCCAATCAGCCTACCTTGGTGAAAATAATCATGCACACTCCTGAGAGTATCTTTGCTACATGCCACTGCTACTGCTAACACAGCAAAAATTAAGAACTTACTACCATTCTAATCTTCTAACATAGCTCTAGAAAATACACAAGAACATGCAGCTTGTAACTTGTTCTTAACTAAGAACCACAGAGAAGTTGAGATTTAGGGCAAGCACAAGGAGACTATTTTGGAAGGGAGGGATTCTTCAAAGAATAAATTTTTGCAAGTTGTTGAGGAAGACTTGACAGTGACAAGAAGAATTACATCATGCTGACATTTAGAAACCTCAGTGGACCTAATTAGCAAACAATGAAAACTACACAAAATCAAAATAAGAAAGCAATGCAGAAAAACATATTTAGCTAGGATAACCAATTCCACGTATAAAATTCATAAACTGAGTTCAAAAAAAGAGAAACAAATTAATGTTGGGGTGGGCTGTAAGACCAAGTTCCTTCCTTGTCTTTTGGAATTCAAAAACTCAGAACTTTTAAATATGCTTTGTCAACACAGAAGATTATTGACAAACCCAAGGAAGCCAGCAATTTGGAGTTCTGACAGATTTTGGAGGATTTGCAATAATCACTAATGAGATAAAATGGTCTAAAAATACACCATCTTACGTATCAGCTGCAAGGAAGATGATTAGATTAATTTGTTAGAATAGTCAGTTACTCTGATGTTGGCCTGATACACAATGTCAACATTTCATCTTCAACAATGGCTCTTTCTATACTGAAGGGCTGAACTGCTTAGTAAGTGTATCTGATTATAATGTAATCTTTGTGGTGTTCCTCTGGCTTTTTTTCCCCCAATTATTTCTCTCCAAAATGAAGAAAAACACAACTCCTCCAGCAATCAGCTTCTGTTTCAACTGCAGCAAATTTTTTTTTGTGTGATCTTAAAATCTGTCCTACAACTTGCAGTTCTCCTATTGCCTTCTCTTAAAATGGCTGGTAATTGTGTTTAGTTGAACAATGATTTTGTGGTCAATTCAAAAAGGGCAGTAAGTTAGAAACAACTTCCACATGTAGCAATGTTTGATTTCAACCCCATTTTCCAGAACTGCATGGTTGCAGACTACAGACAAACCAGGGTTGTCTCGGCACCACCTAAACATTGTGTTCGATTTTTTGCAAACTGCTCTTTAAAACAAAAATTAGTTCCAAGAGATTGCTCAAAAGAGCTCTCTTTATTTCCAAAAAAACCCCCCAAAATACTGTCAAAACAACACAAGCAAATGCTACTCAAACCTAATTGAATTCGTTACATCATCACTATTAAAACTGTATATTTCATTGAGGTGTCATCATGACTAATCCCTCCTCTAGGACATCCAAAAACTCATTTAGTGGGACTTTAATAAAATGTTACAGAAGTTCTGGAAGTGTGAGACAAAGTGTTTGGAAGTGTGTTTTGCAGGAGAGATATTAAAGATTCCTGAACATTGTATAAATTAAATCTGCTTCAGTTGCACAGATTTGGGCTTGCACACTGCAATAAATCTATTATTCAAATAGCTTTAATTAAAAAATGGTTGTGTGGCTCTCACTGTGAACTCCAAAACTGCTGGAAATAATTCCAAATACTTGTAGCAATGTGCAATGGGTAGTTCCCTGAATTTGTGCTCTCCAAACTTCCTCAGCTGCAGTGGAACCTTGATGGAACAGAAGCAGAAAAACAGGTGAAGTGACAGGCAGCAAAGTCGAGAGCATCACTTGATTTGGAGGATAACACAGTGAGGTAGTAGGTTTTGAATCAACATAATGTAAGCAATGTTCATTATGTTTGGAGTTTCTCAAAAAAATCTGAAGCTTTAGAAGCCAAGAGAAATGTTTCACTGTTATTTAAACTACCCCTCCAACATGCAATCAGAACAGTTTATTTATGTCTCGCCTTTGAATTCACCCATCTTTGCTTAAATATGCAGACAATCAAAATAAAAGAAAGAACTTTAAAATGTTTACTCACTGGTTCCACATGTTCTGAAGAAATTATTTATATTTCCTCAACAGAAATGGTTAAGTGTTCAGTCATTTTATAATGTCATCAATGTGTACACTAGTTTTTAAGAGTTGCCTCTCCAGAACTCCATGAGACCATGAATGACCAAGCTAAGCTCCCAACATATATAAGAAAAGAAAAAGAAAAAAAGAAAAAGAAAAAGAAAAAGAAAAAGAAAAAGAAAAAGAAAAAGAAAAAGAAAAAGAAAAAGGGAAGGAAAAAGAAGAAAGAGGAGGTAATAGTTTTATCTGAAAGAAATTCATCACAAGAAATAAGTTTTATAGATCAGGTTTAATATCCTCTTTGATTAAGGGGAGAGTAAGAGAGAAATAGAGAAAGACCATCTCCTGCTTGAACTCCAAAGAGCAATAGTTTTACACCGAGTGGAAAACAGGTAGGGTTCAGAATAGCTTAAATCACTGGCTAAGACTGCTTCAACTGTTATTCATAACTCACCCTTTTTTAAAGCACTGGGGAACTTTTAAGTCTTTAATTGATTTTTCCTTTTATGCTACGGGAAGAGAAACTACTAATTTTTAAAAATAATTTTAAAAAATTAAATAAATGAAGTAAGAAAGATAATGGAAAGCTCATGCCAATTACACATATAACAAGTTCATGTAATTGTATAATTTCATTCCTTGACATTATCCTCCTTTCCTATCCCCTCCCCCAGCTTTTTGCACTGTTTTCTTAAATCAGAAAAAAAACCCAGGAGTTGTAAAGAACTGAGGTCTTGATCCTGATAAAATATAATGATACTTTTCATAGGTAATCTTTCAAACTGGTAAAAACAGAATAAATGCCTGACCCAGTGCTGCACAAGAACTGAACTGCAAAGAGAAGAGAAGAAGCCCCACTTCCCACTTTGTTCCCTGACTGCCATTTCAGTGTCCTCTATGTCTCATTTACCTGTGCTCCCATGAGACACTGGGAGTCTTGGGACCTCAGAAGAAGATTGGGTGAGTGAAAGCAAGATGAACATTGCAGACCTGGCTCCTTAACAACTAAATCCCTGAAGAAGTCTCTATCCAGTTCCTTAGTTTCTTCTTCTGGACTTCCAGAGCAAAGGAAAGCCAGGCTCCTCACAAACAGGCACAAGCAACAGTGCTCATAAACTAAAACACAGGAGGATCCAACTTGTCATGAAAACTCCTTATCATACTGTGAGCTGTCAGGCACTGGACTGCCTTTCTATAGTCTGAAGGGTTGTTCTCTTGCATCAAAGGAACACAAAAGGCTAAAAATCTTACTCAGCTCCATTGGTATCATTGCAATGCAAAAGGCTTGATGATTCTGTTGTTTAACTGAGTAACTGCTGGACACCTTTCCCTCTTCAGCCTCATAGGAGAGTCTGACTTTTACAATTATTGTGTCATCTGCTGCCATCTCCTGAAGAAACTCAGCTTGAACTTTGGAGAAAGGCAGGGAAATGGAGGTATCACCATTCTGAGCTCTCTGCTGGTCAGTGCTGCCTGTCAGTCCCACAGGAAAAGCGCAGCCTGAAAGTTCCAGGTCGGTAGATTCTGAGAATGTAGGAAATGAATACTAAATAAAATAGTATAAATAAATAATATGGGACCTTTACATCCTTCGGACTCCATTTCTCTCCCTGTAGCATCTGTGGCAATTGCTGCCATGCACAACAGGGGCTGCTGGGTTCCACTGCAGCCGGAGGAAGGAACTCTTATCAGCACAAGCACAACAGTGGAGCTTATGCACTACAGAGCAGAGAAAATCCACAGTACACGGGCTGCACAAAGAGCCCCTGATCTCAGAAGGCATGTGGCTGTTGTTCTAACATGAGTAGGCACAGGCAGGTGCCCAAGGGATGGACTGACGGATTTCACATTTTGAATATCTGTATTTAGCTGTACACTACTCTATTGCTGTTTTTGCAGCCCAGTGGATGCAAAAGACATCAATTAGTCGAAGAAGGAAGAAACTAGGGAGGAAATTCTGCTCTCAAAATAAAATAGCTTGACAGAAGAAGAATGCTACAAACACCGGGGAGGGGGGGGGGGGGGAAGGTGAAAAAAAAAGGCAAAACAAAAGAAAAAAAAATGCACAACAAACCCTAAACAAAGCCTGCTTGGCCCAGTGACCCAAAGACATGCCTGTAAGATGATCCTGACCACAGCCTGAAATGACTCCATATCTATACTCACATAAATCTTCCCCTTTGTGCTGGTGTATCAGCTTTAGTTCACCAGAAATAGAACTACAAAAATAGATCTATAACCATATATAAACATTTTTTTCTTCTATGCTCCTCCAGTTTTTAAAAATCATTTTAAGATCATACAGCTATTTTTAAACTAGATTTTTGCAGCTTAACTGGCCTAGCATATCAAAACAATGTAGTCATCAAGAGAGTTACAAAGATAGAGGAAGAAGCACACTATGAGAGAATGGCAGATGGTATTACTGTCAAAATGGAAGCGAGACGGTGGTCATGTCTAATAATTCATTGAGAGCTACATCGTGCCTCGACTTTCACACGTGAAGAACACAAGGTTTAAACATCTTAATTTATTTTACAAATATTCTACTGACGAATAACCAGCAGAAGAATCCACAGATGCCCCCCAGTGCAGGGGAAATCTACATGCATTCCTGGGGAACTAAACATACGTATTTGCTAAGACCCAAACTGTTTCCAGAGGAGCTGTTGAATCTGACAACGTCTCACACAAGAATTCTACTGATGTAGGTCAATCACTTTTACCAAATTACTCCCAACTTACATTATTACAAATGAGATCACGATGCCATTTAGTCTTCAATGGAAGGAAAATCTAACCCATGAAGATGCATCTGCACTTTGGTGTTCAACAAAATGGAAGTGATGAATCACACTCTTGGCCTAAGAGTGGCACAAAGCAGCAATCAGCCTGAGCTGATGTTCTGGCACTAGTTAAGAACACACTCGTGACTCCCCATGTTCTGAGTTCCTCAGTCCTTGAGATGAAGCTCCCATAGTCTGCAGCAGCATAAAATACAGTTACTGATGATATTCAGAGTGCACCCGAGAAAACTTCGGAGCACACAAAAACTGTTTAAAAATAAGTTTACCAGTCACAATTTGACATTTGAGTTAAAGCTTCATTTTGAATTAACACCGCACCACACTTTGGAATTGCAATTGAAAGACACTGTGTGAAATGATTTACTATTGCAAGAAGTTGCTTAGAATATGAACTTGAACAGCTTCAGTGAGATGTAGAATGACCATAAATTGTTGAGCTACCAGTTGTATGCTACAATTACAGAGAGGTTGCACACTGGGAAGCACAGGGAAATCCCAACCACAGTTTTGTCAGCTCAGTGCTTATTCCAGGAGAACAGAATCTGCTGACCAGCCTCCTTATGTCTGCTGCCACCCTAATTTCTTCTTGAAGTCTCATTGGATTAGTAACTACAACTGATTTTGCAAGAGCTCAATTCCTGCTACTGTGGCAAGCAGAACAGCTAAATCTGGGATACACTGGAGGGAAGAACCAAATTGTCATGTTTACATAGAATTGTAACTCTTTAAAGCATTGCAAAATATTGACTAATTAATTCTTAGAGTATCCATGAAGACAGCACATAAGATCTTGTTCTTTATGCTTTGATTGAAACTGACTAAATTACAGGGAGCTTGGACACCTTGTAGCAAAGTTATACACGTGGAGGCAAGATGCAGTGTATTTTCAGATAAAGCAGGATGTCAGGTCAATCCTGGGCTAGGAAATAAAAAGGTGAATAGGAGCTGCCTTGCAGTACTCCTGGATGTTAACGTTCCCCTCTCTGTCCATAAATACCTCTGAGAATAAATGTTTAATGGGCCCTCATAGAAAAGCATATTCCTTCAACTCTGCAGCTTAAAAAGAGTTTTGTGGCTTTTTAAAAGAAAACTTAAACTCTACACCAGCTTCTACCTACTTTTTGTCTTTCCTTATATACTTTAGTCCTCTGGTACACAACAAATATTCTCCTTAACAGATCAAACAAGACTCTGAGAAGTGTGAGGCCTTTCAAAGACAAAATGAAGGTGGACCATGGGGGGTCAAGAGTAAGGGGTAAAAGGAAAATCCCAACTGTACCCCCAATTAATTTGCTGTTTCCTGTCAGCCATGAGTAAGGAAATCTACATGACTTAGGCCATCATTTCCAAGCTGGTGGAGCCAGATGGTGTGATGTGATAGAGTTACTAATAATGTTTGTGTGCTGCCTTCTCTGGACTAATCAAGAGTGCTGCTTCATGCCGGCTGGGGGAAGAAGCCTGCAAATCCAAGGAGATCTGTCATTCTAAGGAAACAGGAAGCAGGGATTTCTCTTTCCTCAGGCAGGATTTTGTTTCTATAGTTGGTAGCCAACGGTTTAAGCAGATTTTTTTTCAGCAAATTTTTATTTAAGGGAGTTGTCGCAGTATTGGGAACACCCCTATTCAAAATGCATTCAAATTTACATTTTTTTTATTTGGAGTTGTGGGTCATTGCTCTGTGGGACTTCTCTCCCCTCCAAATTGTGCTCTAAGATGACATTTGATAAGTCAAATAGCAACTCACAATAGTCACAATATTTGATAAGTCAAGCAGTAACTCACAATAGTCACTTCTTTTACTGCCTGCCACAATTTAGTACTTTAAAAAGAATTTGCAAGATTTCCTTTCACTGAACTGAAAAAAACCACCACAGTATTCCATCCCTTTCCTGAGCTTCAAGAGAGGAATTCAGGATATTTCTTTACTTTTTCAATCCCATCAGTGTAAGATTTCTCAAACAAGGAAGCATTTCCAAACAACCCAAATTTGGATACAATTTTGATACCGGAGCATTAACAATTGCCACCACCTTAAAAACACTTGGGCCACATGCTGCAGCACTTACATTCATTCAGGTAAAATGCTAATCAACCTAAATAGTGACTTCAAATCAACAAGGACTTCATGATTTCACATACTGTCGCTTTTCATTTCTAATAAGGATAGATTTCTGAAGTCCACATCAGCTTCCCTCACAGGCAATTAGGGTAACTTTTGATCCTAAATAATCCAGTTTTTAATTGTAATCTATTTCTGGAACACACTTTCATCTTATACATTGGACTTTGTTGCTGATGGAAACCCCTCTTATCTTCCCATGGTAAGCAAAATGATTTTCCTAATGTCATTTGCCTTTGTTTTCATTTGAAAAATCTTATCTCTATTGCTTGTGTTCTGATACTTGGTATATTCTCTTCTTCAATAAACAGTAATTCAACTGCTGCTCTTTGTATTCTATAACCATAAAAAACAGAGATTTTTTTTTTTAAATTGTTTTCTTTGTAATATTTAGTAACACAAAAGCCACTCCAAAACCTATGTTGGAAGAAAATATTTTCAACTAAATTACATTATCAAATTTCATGCAATTTCTATTAACAATATGAACTAAAATCTGGTTTGGCTTTTCATACTGAAGTGGTACATCTGATCTTCTCAGGCACAAATGCTATTTTTAAATAAAAAACTGCTTCTATAAATATTTCAGCTTTAAACACCCATAATTCAGTTTCTCTCTCTTTTTTTTTTTTTTTTTTTTTTTTTTTTTACATCTAGAATTGCAGCAGGGCCTTGGAGAGGTTAAACAACTACAGAAAACCCTAACATCCACTTAATGACTGCTAGTAGCATTTCCCCAGTTCAAAGCAGACTGTCCATAATTTAGAGGACAAGACAAGGTCACTAATAAACATCGGTGAACTGTGTCTGCTTTTGCAAGTTCCACACAAAAATAGTGCTTCCCTGGGAACACAAAACAGACATAATAGATTGGCTCACATCAGAACACACACAAACACAAGAAGCTAATCATCTTTTGATTGCAAGAGGCTCTGGCTCAATTATTTTGCAACAGTAGCAGCAGTCTCCTCTTGTATAGGGTTAAAAGAAAGAGAAGAAGTTGCTTTGTGGCTTTAAGCAATCAGAACTAATGCCAAGACCAAATTAAGCTCTTTGTAGACAAAAGTAAAAGGATGCATTTAGCCTGCTACCATCTACACACTTGGCAGAACCAGACCCAAAAAACTACAGTGCACATCTCGAAGGCATCACCAACTGGATTGTCCCCTCCCACCAGAAAACACAAATGCAGCAGGGTGGGAAGGAAGCTGTTTCCCACCACCTTATTCCTTCTGAACGTGAAAAGCCATCCCAGGAGGGACTGAGGGTACCACTTACCTGCAGCTGTGTGTACCACAGAGTATCCAAAAAAGCAAAAACCCCTCTTCCCACAACCTCCCCTCAGCTCTGATCAGGGCATACACTCACCAAGCAACCTGAGCCATGTGCTCCTCCAGAAAGTGGGGAGGGAAAACCACGTGGCAACTGTGAACTCAGTGAGTAAAATGTCAGCCTGTGAAAGGCCAACATGTGGAAGTTACTACAAGTGGTACATAAAGAAGGTGCTCCTGAATAATTTACTCTCACAAGAACAAAACATTGAGGGAAAGAGTGTTGTCACCCTGAATCCCCAAGTGGCAATGACTACTGAATACTCAGAGAAAGTTAATGACTTCTGAAATACTCAAAGCCTTTGTTATTAGACACTTGCTCTTAGTCAGTTCCAAAGGATAAGCCAGAGGACACCTTAAAATACACTGTATTTAAATAAGAGCTGTCCCATCTTTGCCCCCTCCCCTACCCAAAAAAAAAGGAAAAAACATACAGCACATTTTACTCTTGTTTCTCTAATACTTGATGCTGTTTAAGGTATCAATTCATTGCATCTTCTGCATACTTTCCTCGTGGTTTTTCATTCTTATCCTTACTTAGCTTTCTGGGTTCAGATCACATTTAAGAAACACACACTTGACATCTCCTTGCTAAACTCTCCATGAGGGGAATGACATCATTTACACACAACACTGTCAATATTTCTACTGGAAAACTTGTTAAATACTGGAAATATTTTTGAAAAAATAATCCTGCTTTTTCACCAGCAGAAAATCATCTAGACAGATGATATATTAGGTATCTTCAGAGGTATTTCATTAATATGGGCAAATCAGTGAGTGTAAAGAGGTTAATAACTTTGCCAAGTTACACGAGATAAACTATTGGCCAGTGCTTTAGAAATAGAAGGTAAAGATTATTGCAAATGCAGAATGACAATGGTCATTGTAATAAGAATCCAAAGCAAAATATAAACAAACACGATCAGTACTGATTTTTAAAAAATATTCCTAAAAATCACAGGCCTACAGCTAAAATACATTAAAAATTTTCCTCTTGAAATTTTTTCTTGAGAGTTTCCATTTAACTTCCAGTCAATAGACTCCCTTTAAAGAAAGGGCACCAAGAGAGTCCTCTATTAGAAGAAAAAGGAAGTTATTTCCAAGTTATTCTTTGCCTTGAGAAGCGTTTCTCTAGACCAGGTATCACAGGTGATCGTGGTTTTGCCCTAGCCAGACCAGAATGATGGAAGTAAATATCTAAAGG
The DNA here is from genome assembly GCA_020086605.1 of Lanius collurio. Classification (NCBI taxonomy): domain Eukaryota; kingdom Metazoa; phylum Chordata; class Aves; order Passeriformes; family Laniidae; genus Lanius; species Lanius collurio. Next base: position 19,584,670 of record JACBWW010000009.1, on the reverse strand, counting down.
AGTGAATATCTAAAATAGTTAAAGTCTGGTGTTCACTAACCAGGCACCTGGGCAGGGCATGCCCAGGCATTACCTACAATGGAAGGTGGTGGGTAAAAGAACCCACACATTTTTGCAGCTAGGCAAGGTTGTTGTGACTGTGCAAAAAATAAGAGACCTTAATCAAAAGTTACTGAAGTCACAGGGCCACATTGACCTCAGTGAATTTTGCAGCTGTCCTAAACAAAAATGGAACTAGTAGGTATTCCTAAAATCTGCAGTTTCAAAGGTTATCAGGAAGGACTTGGTAAATTATTTCATCTCTAACCTCAAACACTTGTTGCCTTTTCACTCACATTGAGCAAATGCAGCCTTTACCACCCTATTTTTATTTAAAAATAACATGAATATAGTATTTCTGCATCTCACTGAGGTATTCGTGAAGTTGAGACCTTGTAATGAAAGAACTGAAAATCCACATGAACTACAGTGTTACTAAATGGTACTCTGTAGTTTGATTTTCATTTAAAAATAGCCCCGCTTTAACACAACATAAGTACAAGGCAACACTACTACAAGGCTTTTTTTTTCAGTTTTTGATAGTAAACTTCTAACTCTTTGGATTGAAATTTAGCAGGGTGGGGGTTGACTTTATTCTGCAAGTTTCTGGAGAAAAAAAAATCAGTCATTTTTAAAAGAAGGGTAAGAAGTGCTTTATCCCACAATATTCAAAAATTCACACGCTAGAAATTCCCAATGAAAATGGGCAATAAATGCTTCAGAGCCAGGATTTTCAGTCTGATGAGCAACACTGCCCAGATTTCAAGGCCTTCTGTCATGTACATGACTTGAATCTTGTCAAGTTAAAGTTCCATAAAGGAATTGTGACCTCCATATGCTCAGTATGGAAAGAGATCAAGCTATAGGGCCAGAACCATCCCAGAACAGACGAGGCACTGAACTTAAAAACCAACTGGAACTTCACACCTGAATCTCTACACTCTTCTGCAGGCATAGCCCTGTTTCTCCTCAGGGCTGAAATAAGAGTATGATCATCTACACTTGTCACCAGTTACTCCTGGTTTCCAAATGGTAAAATAAAGGCTACGAATAGAAATGTTTCAGCTGTTTTAATAAACTGTGCAGTATTTGAATTTGGGGGTGGGTGAAAGTGTGTGTTTCAGGAGATGCACACCAAGGAAATGATATCCAAAAGACTGTGAATGATACAAGAATGAAGCCTCTGTGTGTAAAATCCTCGCTCTGTTTCCATGGAATTATAATATTTACGTTATGTTCAAGTACTGCTTCCTGACAGAACCCCTGGAATACCTTACTTCTGTGATGCTGATTTATCTTCTCTACCTTTGGAACTAAAAGACTGAGAAAAGAGGTTGCATTTACAGTGAAATCTCTTTCCCTAGGAAAAAGGCACATCTCTACAGTGAACCACTCTGGGATCACTGTAACTCCCAGCAGGAGTCACGGTCTTTGCTGATGGACAACAGGGAAGAGCAGTCTGAGCACAGCTTTTCAAACTATCACAGCCATTTGGAGACAGCCACCCTGTCATCTGGTACTCCAAATCAAGCTGTAATTCTCCTTCCCATGCAAGAACTCGATGATGGTTCAATGAAGGCAACTAAGGAAAATTAATTTTCCATCAATTAGAGAGGGACAAAGGTTGTTCTTGCATTTACTTCTCTAACAGAATGCCTTGATGGCCAAATTCAATAAAAGTTGAAAAAAAAGCTAGGAATTTGGGCCTTGGAAGACAGAACTCAACTTCTACAATCATCCTCAAAAGCTGATTTTTCAGCTGCAGATTATCAGCTGTTCTTCAGGGACACTAAATACCTCCATGAGCCCAGACCTTCAATGACCTAATTACTCTGTCTTATTTTTCAGTAATCTCTTGTTTTCCTTGTCCTTTGGTAGGATAAGGAAATGTCCTACTTTTTGACAGTGTCCTCATGAATGCCCTATCCTCAAAAAGGGGAGAAAAAAAAAAACCCAACCATGTGGAATACCTCCCGTCATGAACCTGTGCCTATTGATGGTGCAGAGTAAAAGCACAGAGAAAGCTCTTCCCATTTTATAACCCATTGCACTTCCAGTTTTGTAATGTCACAAGAAGATTTTTTTTTTATTAAAAGGTTTTTTTCTGAAGCTTTCTACCAGCTGAAACATGCAATAGCTTATATTATACCACATCCCCATTTAATCTCTGAGGATGTAACCTATAGGTGTGTAGCTGACTCATTTCCCCACATGACAACTTTCTGGTGTCCTGGACAGTCACAAACTTCAGTTTTCAATCCATGAAAAATATCTCCTCCCCTCCTCCCCAATTTGCTTCCTATTGTTTTATTTAGAATGAGTAACTGAAACAAAATGGTCATTTTCATAAGGCATTCCTTTTTCCTCATACAAGACACAAACCAATATATTTAAAATCAAATATATGCAGAAGAATTGGACACGACCTGAAAACCCTTTTATAACATAATTTCACAAAGGTCACTAACTGTTCTGTACATGTACACAAGGACATTCAAAAATCCTAACAGTGTGCTGGGCCAGGCATGCCAAATAGCCATCTTGACCTTCTAATCCCTTTCCCTGGAATAATGCTCTCTGATACACGGCTCAAAAGTCCACATATCAGAGACTGGGCAACAATTGACTATGAACAGCACAGTCAGTTCACTTCCCCAGAACAAACAGCAATACCTGCTCTTGTTAGCCTTTTTCCTCTCCTGAGAATCTTTATGTAATGTTGCATTAGTAGCCTTTACTAAATTAGAAAACCAAAAGGGAAGATAAATCAATATGAATGTACGTTTGCTGATATTGATTTTTCCTCTCATAGTCAGCATGGGAATATTGTGGCTCCTATTAATACAAGGAGTGGAAAAGCTTTGAATGGTTCTGTTTGGATAATTACCCAGCAGTTTGGGAAACTTACTCAAACTTTTTTAATCTGTAATTTTGAACTAGACACTTCATGAAATCAATTCCTTCACATGAATAATCACGTTAATATGTTGATGACAATTTCTTGATGGGCTTATGAAGAAGATGACTAAGAGAGGCATTCAGCCTGGTATTCATAAAAAAAGGATGAGGAGCTGGGCAGTGTGAAGGTCAAGGGCAGCCTAGGCTGCAGCAAACACAGCATTCTGCAGTTCAACATCCTGGAACAAGCTGGGCAAGAGAAATACTGGAATCACAACTTTGGAATTCAGACTGTACTTTGGTTTGTTTAGGAATGGGCTGTGGTGGATCCCTTCAAAGCCTGCAGGGCTAAGTGACTCAGGACACGTGGTTGGTCCTCATGGAGCCCTTTTGAGTGCACAGAAACAGGACAGTCTGACAGGCAGGAAGCCAGCACAGATGAACAGGGAACTCCCATCTAAGCTCAAGAACATGGAGATAGAAAGCCAATGCCAAAGCTCAGACATAGCTGGAAAAAGAGAGGGATTACAGGGTAGAAGGGCTGCTATAAGTACCTTGGCAGCAAAGGGAAGGCTGGGAAGAATATGGCCCCACAGCTCAGTCTGGCAGGGAAAGCAGTGAGAGAGGACATGGATGAGGCTCAGGTACTCAATGACTGTTCTGCATTACATATTTTTCTGTTTATTTTTGGATTTAGGGGGGTTATTTGGTTGTTTTGTTTTTTTTTTTTTTGTGGGGAAAGGGTTTAGTTCCTGGTAAGGTTTGTCTTCAGGCCTTCAGAGTCTCCAAGTCAAATGTCAGTCAGTGGGAGTGGAGCACTTAAGCCAGTTGGATATGCCCAGATCCTTGGAACAACGTGAGCTCTGTCTGAAGGCGTGGAGAAAGGAGGCCAGTGTCACTGTAAAGCTCTCCTCTCACTTTTGAAGGGTCATGACCATCAGGTGAGGTTTTTGATGAACAGCAAGACAAATACCATATCCATCTCCAAGAAGGAGGAGCCAGGGAGCTGTAGGGCAGTCAACCTAACTTCAGTTCCTGGAAAGATCATGGAGTAAGTCATCTTAGAAGCCATATCCAAGCACACAAAGGATAAAAAGGAACAGCCAGGTTGGAATTACCACAGGCACACAGTGCCACACCAACCTGACTACTTTCTATGGTAAGATCACTGGCTCTGTGGACAAGGGGTGGGTAATGGGCGCCATTTACCTTGATTTTAGCAAGGCTTTTGACAGTCTCCCATACAACTTTGTGGTTCAATTGCAGAGCTGTAGACTAGGTATGGAAGAAAGATGAAAATTTTCCCAGACTGGCACAAATCACAAATGCCAAACCCGGCCCCTGGGACAGAATAATCCCATGCACCAGTAGAGGCTGGGCAGCAGCTTTGCAGAAAAGAGCCAGCTGTCCTGGTAGACAAAAAACTGAACATGAGCAAGGTGCATGCCCTGGCTGTGAGGGAGGCCAGCCACATCTTGGACCTACTCAACAGGGATGTTGCCAGCAGGTGACAGAGAAGCCATTCTGTGAGACCACGACTGAAGTGCCCCCTCTAGTTTTGGGCTGCTCAGTACAAGACACTACAACAAGAACAAGTCCAGAGCCTCTAAGAGAATTAGGGAGCTGAGTGTACGAGCACAGGCTGAGAGAATTGGGCTAAGATTGAAGAGGAGATTACTTAGATTACTTGTTCAGGGGTGTCTTGAACCCCCTATCTTCAGGAGTTCAAGAGGAGGGTATAGAGCAGTTGGTGCCTGCCTCTTATCAGAGGTGCATAGCAAAAGGATGAGAGGCAGCAGACAAGTCATAAAGGAAGAAACTCCCATTAGATGCAAGGAAAAGAATTTTTATTATGAGGGTAATAAGACACTGGAATAGGTTGCCCAGAAATGCTGGGGAATCTCCACTCCTGTTGCTTCTACTTTAGTTTAAGCCAAAGATCTGTTCAGACACATTTTTAGAGAAAAGGAAAGATAGGGATCTTTTTCTCCTGTTACTGTAGCAGTTGAAGTACAGTATTCTCATTCACAGAACAAAGATCACATTCCTCAGCACTGCAGGACAGCTCAGAATCAATGCAACTGCAGAACTAATGTGGTTATCATTCTCTCCCAGGACAGCAAGATGGATTTGCCATGAGAAAGGAAAAACTCGTAAGTCAGGCGATCTTCTTCACTTACACCGGATGAAAATGGAGTCATCACTGATGGAGATAACAGAGATAAGAGGCAATCAAACTTCAGAAAAGCTTTACATCATTTTGTTGCTTGAAATTTTTAGTGATAAGTAAAATGAGCCCCTCTCTCCCTTTGGGCCTGTGGTTTTTTGCATACAGTGACACACACGTGTACTACCTAAAGCTCAGACAAAACAGCTTGTTTTATATAATTTTTACAAACAGCAATATCAAAGATAGAATGTTAAAAATAGTACCCTATGCCTTTCCCTCCCTCTGTATCCTAAACCACAATTCAAACTGCAGTCTCTATTGACATACTTTTAGGATAAGTGACAGACTTTCAGCATAAAATGTAACTGCTATTTGTAAGCTGGAGTTAATGATACCTAGACATCTGAAAATGTTAGACCACATCATCTCTCTTGGAATTGTACAGAGGGCTTCTACATCTTGTGGCAACTGTTGCCAAGTAGTAGGGAAAAGAGAGATGCTTTCTAGCAGGCTTTATCATTTCAAAAATGTTTCCTGAATCATTACAACCTTTTTCCTGGTGGTCAGTTAACTTCTCCTACAATTGTTAAGTCTACATCTCTTTCTTCCTTGAGAGAAAATGTCTGTTGTTCTGTATCCCTAAGAAACCCCTCGGAGACAAAGAGACAGAAAATGTGTGTGATGCCGTATCTGCTTTCCAATTGCTCAGTGCTGCGTGAGGGGAGACTCTCCATAGGTTCTGTTCTGTAGCAGCAGCCACTTCCAACTAGGTCACGTCACAACCAGAAATTAAAGTGACCCAAAAAATGGCCGTGGCAGAAGGACAGTTCTTGGTAATGACAGCATATTATTTACCCATCCTTGTGTTCAGCATTTTCCTTCCATCAAAATACTCCTCTTACTCCATTTCCAGTTGTAAAATCTACCTGAATTTTCCTGCCCTGAGACTTACATGAAATGTCCTTTCCATTTCATTTTCTTCCTAGCAGGTGTCCCATTCTGGCTGCAAACCTCCTTCAGTTCTGCCTGCATGTTAATCCTGCCTTCCACTCCACCATGGCGGGATTTGTTCCACCTCAGCCCTGCCTCCTGTAGTCCATCCCAAGCTTCCTGGTCCTTCTGTCCCCTCCTGATGCTGGCTGGGATTCATGCATCCCACCTTCCCAGCCTGGATGTTCCTGTACTGCACTAGCAGTGACACAACACTCTCAGCAGCTTTTCTTGCAATCCTCGCCTCCCCTCCGCAATCGTGTTGGACAACACGACCTCCAGATGCCCCTTTCAACCTGAACTCTTCTTCAATTCTGAGGGCTCCATGAAATGCTCTATTAGCTGACCTTTAATAACAGAACTCCCTCGGAAGCCATGTAAAACAGTTACAGAAGGATCTTGCCTTAAAGCTGAGTAGCAAGTCAAAAGTAAACAATAACCTCCCCCCCTCCCACCCCAAAAAATGTCCTGAACCTGATTTAGTTGTACACAGTCTTGGTAGGTTTACTAGTGCCTCAATGACACAGCAATTTCATTGTAGATAAGAAAGCAAGCTCAGCTGAATATCGTAAGATTAATTTAGGATGATAATAAAATTAACAAATTTGGGCAGTTCAGCACGAAAAATAAAAGGAGAAAAAAAAAAAAAAAGAAACCCTGTCATGTTACTCCTCATGGAAGCTTTCCTTTGAAAAATCCATGCAGTACATGTTTCTGTCAGGCGAGGTAATATGCCTGTAAATTTAATCTGACAGAAGAAGCAGCACAGCCAGAAAATGACAAAATCAGATTGTAAGAGAGGGACAGCCAAATGCCTTCACAGATCTCAGAATCCACCGAGGGAAACAAATCCACACAACTGTAATAAACCCAGACTCAGACACTTACTGGAGGTTTATGGTGATAATACCTTTAGTTTCCACTTCAAAATCTCATTCAAAAGTGCTTAAATCTTCTATTGGCTGCCTGATGGAAGGTGCCTTTGCCCAAATCCAACCCTTCTAAAAACCAGGGATAGACTGCATTTATTGTTTCCAAGGGCAACACTTCAGATGCTACCAAGTTTTATTTTCTGATACAGTTACACAAATCTGAATTCCTTTTTCTACCCAGGCCTTTCTCCTCATACCCACAAACCCTAAAGCAACACAAATAATGACCAAAATGAAGGTTTAAAATAAACATTAAACATTTCTACTCTTCAAGAAGCTGCAAGTAGTTGCATTTGAAGCATAGAGGTAATTGTGGATCCTTATTGCAACATGCTGCATAACAAAAGAAAAAAAAAGTCAATTTTCAGCTTGAGAGGAAGCTTACTTTAAAACAAATCTCTCCTTCATATTTTCTAGCCAGATAAAGCCAGTATCACCTGAGGTGTTGTGCCAAAATATAAAGAACATGCTATTATAGTTTAGGTGATCTCACCTTAAAAGACACATAAAATAGCTTTTAAGGCTAACTTTAACCACAGAAGGTACATTTGTAAGAGCCTTCAGCAGCTCTGTCCACCTGGAGGAGCAGAGCTGAAATAGCCATTAGCAGCACAAGATTTTCCCCCAGCAATATCCACGGACAGGCATCAAAAATACAAAAGCATTGGGGGAATGTTTAAGACAGAAACTTCCCTTTATTTGCTTGGTTGCTTTAACTTTAGGGATCTTTTCTTATATCATCATTTTTCTGCTTTCTGAAATTCAGTATTGTTACAACACTCTTCATTTGCTTATGTCTAAAGCAGCCTTTAACACCAACATTCTTCATTTCAAAAACAAACAAACATGACAGCAAAACCCAAGAAGATACTGCTGTCACTTGAGAAAGGAATAATGCAAATTCTCTCAACAAAGTAACACTGTAACAGCTAAAAGCATGAAGTTATTCAGACTTTCTCCTTCTACTTCCTCAATTAGCTTCAACAAAAGCTGGTGTGAATGTTTAGAACTCATAAAAAGCTGTTTTGGCACCACATGCACAGAACTACCAGACTCTGCAGCAGCAACAGTGGCTCTGTGATGACTCCATTCCCTTCACAGGGTAAGAGCTGCTATGCCAGGTGAGGCGTAAAAATGAGGTCCTGACTTAATGCAATTATCTAATGGAACTTTCCATACTAGGAATTAATTAAATGGGGCCATCATCTTCTCTGTAACTGGTTGGAAATTCACCTCTTTTAGAGCAACAGGTGTTTGATTCTGCCAAATTAAATGGTGATTAGCAGGAAGATGGGGTTGGAAAGGTATTGTCTTAGGGAAGATATAATTGCTACTGAATCTTAATAACCTGTGGGAAATAGCAGGACTGCCTGATCTTCTTCAATATTTTGGTGGCTTGTCCAGCCAAACAACTGAGCAAAGAATGAAACTGATGGCTCCAAACAGTTTATGTCAGTTTATCAGGACAGCAATGAAGTAATGGCTATCAATAATATTTAATGAACTTCGGCCCATACAGTTGTGGTAACAAAATCACAGAAAAAAAAAATCACATACTGGCTCCAAATGGTTGCCTTCTCATGATAAAATCTAGTATCAAATTTTAACTGTGATTAAAGTGGTATGGGGGTGGAAATAAAGGAATTTGCAAAGTTAAACCTGATGAGAAATGCTGCTGAAGTCAGTGTATTCTGTTGCATTAAATAAAGAAAGAAAGAGGAAAAAGCCTTCTGTAAATTCTTACAGTATTTTTTCTTTGCTGTGGCAGGAAAATCAAAAAATATATGTTTGGAACATTATCAGCATTCGAGAGAGACTGGAGGATGAAATCTAGAATTTTATTAAGAGATCTGACAGAATCATACTCACAAATGCATAGCTATAGAAGTCAGGCAAATTTGGGGGATAAAGGCAACACAACTAGGAAAAATATTCCACACACAAACTATTCCACAAATCTTCTTTAGGTTTATCATATTTTCATTTCTGCTTATCTAAAGATAAAATACTGAAATCACATAGTTACTTCAAACATTGAAAGTCTAACATTGATAAAAATTTTTACTGATTAAATGTACACAAGGAAGACATTTTCTTTTCCTGAATAACACTAGAATTCAATGCAGTTCTATTGGTATAGACTCTCCCTTCCTCCTCCTGAAATAAGTCTTTTCCTGATGTTCAATTTGTTTTTCCAGCTCGGATTGTGCCCTCTGAAAAGTGACTGAAGGTAAATCAGAAAGAATTTTTCACTCCACAAGTATAATATGTACATAGAAAGTTAGAAGGAAGAAAATATAGCTTTACTAATGATAATAGGTAACTTTCCTCTAGCTCTCCTCAAGCTAGGCCGTGGGCAAGAACTGGGCCTATAAAAAAGGTAAAAGCTCAGTACCTTGCAAACAAATGCATAGCAAAAGAGGAAGTAAAGAGTTATATTTTGCTAAATGATTCTGATAGTAAGTCAGTCAAAAAAAAAAAGTCCTTTGGTAAAAATCCAGGCTCTTACATGCAGGAAGAATGCAACCCTCAAGTGAAAATCATAGTAAATTATAGTTAATTATTTCATACACAGTATGTGTAATATCAAAATTCCAAATCCAGTAATGCCAAAGAATACTATCCCTTTTCTGGGTGGACTAACATTTGCAGAAATTCTCAAAACAGTCTCATAAACTTCACCAGGGAGCCACATTGCAGAGAAACACGTGCCTGCTAAGAACCTAATGTGCTGGGGTTTATCTGGGGGCAGGGGGGGAGCTGTTTAGAACTGGAATGAAAGCAGACAGATTTAGTTTTAGTGCAGTGGGAGAGTATTTTAACAACAGCAGCAGAAGAAACTATAATAGTCTGACCCTACACTCATGAAGGAACCTTCAGCAAGCAATAAATTCCTAACAAAAAGACTAAAATTGTTTTAACCATTATGGCTGGAGTTAAGAAGTGTTCTCAGAGAATGACAGAGAATTCGAACTTTTGAGCATGAGGAAAATATTTCAGTGCAATCTACTGAGAGCCTTGATAAACATGGCCTGAAAAGACCACAAATTTGTTGTGCCTGGGGAGGGACACAGGCAGAATCCAGCACGAAGCACAGGGCTCTGGCTCCCAAAGGGAGAGAGGTGCCATGCTGCAGCACTGAAGCCACATGCCCAGGAATATGTGGAGCACGGATAATCAAGCCTTGTTGGATCATCCTGGCTCCACCAGAGCAACCTGCTGCTCCCAGGAAACCAGCGTGCTGGAAAGCATCACACAAACGTGTTTAAGTGGCCCTGGATGAGTAAGAGGAGCTTACTTGTGCCTCAGCACGCTCTCCTCTAGCAAGGGCAGCAGCCGTGCTACCAGCCAGAGTGAGAAGAAAATTACAGCAGCCTTTGGGAAGGAATGAAAATGAAGAGGCAACTACCATGCAATAACAACTCCAAAGGGGCTGGAGAAGAGGAAGTGAGGCAAATGAGGTGCTCAACACAACACTGGCTCAAGCGATTCCTGCTGCTCATCAGAAACAGGTGCAGCTCAGAGAAAGGAGCGAAGGTGGGCAGGTAGGCAGGCAGCGGGGGAGGCTGTGAGCTCAGCGGTGCTGCGAGCACTTGTTCCTCACACAGTTCACTTCCTCCATCTGCCTGGTTCACACTGAGGCCACTGACACACCTGTGCCAGGCCAGAGCCAAGGTGCCAGCACGGCAGCACTGAATGCCTGGGAGCTGGGGCAGGGCTTGCACATGCTCAGCAGCGTCACCAAATACATCCACAGAGAATAACACGCTCGGTGCCAACAATTTGCTGAAGGAAGCCTGCCTGAATCTCTAAAAGTGTCACAGATTCTTGGATGGGAAGGTTTAACAACTGCTTGAACAACCCTCATGAAAAGGTTTGACCTAACCATCTCCACATTTGTTATTAAAGGAGACCTTCCAAACATCATGCTGCATGGATTTCACCTTAAATTGGTGTGAATATTACCTACACAAAATCCTCTGCATACCATATCAAAAGTAAGATGTGGTTGGGGCTTTTTTAACAGAATGCTATCCAGGTAGGTAGAAGACAAAAAAGTGACATTCTAATTATACACTTCATGAAATTATGACATTTTGAAAGCTAGAAAATTACTTTGTTTCATACACAAAATTACAGCAAAATCACTCCGACTCGATTTTACCGTTATTATGAACTACTGGATTACTGACTGTGAGAAAAAGAACCATAGTTTAAAGAACAAATGTTTTTAAGATGTGACATTTTTGCTAAAACATCCTTAAGTTTTTAGACGCAATGAGAATTCACAGTGTTTCTCTTCTTAACAGCATCTTGTTTCATTGGAAAATTTTTAGTCTACTATCAAGTGATCCCATAAAGCAGGGCAGAACTAATGGCTTTATTAAGTATATTTACTTCAGGCTAAATGGAAGGAGCAATTACATCCCACTTATACAGGAAAACAGCTGGAACCAGCTGAAGGTACCTCAGGGTGCAACAGAAAATAAAAAAGGCCTGATCAAAAGCTTGACATGTTTGCTGACTCGAAACACCATGTCTGTCCAGCTGTGTGAGAAAGGGGCACAGGGACCTGGGAGGGAGGTGGTAAAAAGTAGCTACAAACAGGGCACCAGAAACACGCAGGCAAAATATCTGACAGGTCTGCTTCAAGATATTTAACCTCACAGCTGAATTTTCTTCCAGGGACCTCAAGGAAACAGGACACTTGACAGCCTTCCTATGGCAAGAGAAGGGCACAGGAGATAACCTGGAGCCAGTTAGTCTCTTTAACACAACAGATGTGCAAAGCTTCAAGTATTGCTTACTGCTTGGCCTGACAAAAGAGGCAACAGCAGAAACAAGGTAAGTTATGACAACTGAAAGGCACCTTATTTCTGCCTCAAACTTTTTTTTTAGGGCTGCAATATACCTTCTACAATCTGTATACTGCTTTCTCCTACATGGAAAGAGTAACTTTTTAAATTCAAATAAATAGCCTTTCAAACACAATTTCTACAGCACACTCTTCCTTATGGGATTTTTTTCAATGTGCACCCCACCCAACCATTATCAAAAAAAAAAAAAAAAAAATAAAGCAGGGCACTTTTTAAAAGTATTATTGCTGGAGGCAGGGTAAGCATCTCTAAAGAAAAAGTCCAGGACTGAGACTCTCAGAGTTTCACACTTCTAAGCCTTGGTGACAAGTTTGGACTTCATGTAAGCAGGAGAATTGCCAAAGAATTGAAGATAATGGTAAACAGAAGCCCCAGCACGGGAGGAGGAATGTGCTTAAGGGTGCCTGCAAACTGTGAATTGAGAACTATTTAATCAGCAAAAAGAAACTAATGTGCATCTGTTAACTACTTAAGCAACAGCTGACTTATCTTTCCTACTTACTACTTTTCCTCTTTTTATTTGCCTTTCTACTCTGATCATGCCCAGACCAAGGACAGCAGTTTTCCTTGTGCAGCATGAGCCCATGTATCTTCCTTGCTGTTATGGGATCTGTAGGTCAGCCAGAACTCAGCAGTGGAACTGCTTAGAGCCATTTTCCTACCACAAGTATCACAAAAAACACTTATAAAATTCTAAACTCTAAAGCTGTGTTTCATCACAGCCCACATGAAACAAGGTGGCTTTAGACAAGGAAGAAGTGAGAGTGAGACATTATGACTAGAGTATGCTCAGATGTTTTCTCTCCTAATATATGCTCGCAAAGCAAGCTGTAGGTCCTCATTCTTAATGATGCAATTTTTAGTGGCCTTCTGAGATACAATAAAACCTTCACAGTCTCACCTAAATCCCAAAAACCAGCCTCTCTTTTTGACAACATGGCCATGTCCCTACATTTAATGCTATGAATTCCCAGCTTGCTGTCCCTCAGTTCTCTCCTGTCCCCACCTCACACTACGGGAGTCTTTTCCCTAGGCTTGCCCATTTGCTCTTGGAAGAGATGCTACTGCTCACTCTATCCCACAGGCTCCGTCTGGCCAGGAGTGAGAAGAAGGGAAGAAAACACGATAGCATACTGTTGCAGATGCCTCATCCTCTCTGTCCAGCTACTGCCTTTTAAAAATATTGGGTCAGGAATACCACAAACAATTAAGACACCATCCACTACCACCACCTTGGTTCTTCCAGGGTATCCTGCTCACTGGAATTAAATATATCACCCTACTGCTTCCATATAGGGAAAGTAGTAACTGCCTCCAGAGCTGCTACATCAGTCTGAGGTGATGAAGTAAAAAAAAATTTGCTCTTGCAGGGGGTTCAGGCAGGAGGGTTAAGCAAATCTTTTCAATGTAAGTATGTACCGAGCTTATCTGCATGCCACATAAAGCTCACGTATTTGCTGTAAACTGTTGGTGCCGATAGATTAATAATAAATATGTGTGTCTGACGGGAAAATGTGGCAACTGAATCCTTGGTCTTGTCCATCTGTTGCTTGCTGTTTGTATAACTCCATATTATAGTACGCCTGTTTAGGCTTCAGCTGCTTGTCGCATGTATGAGTATATATATATGTGTGTGTGTATCCACACGAGGGGTGTGTGCCAGTTTAGTTTGCAGTGCTGTTCCCCCTGGTTCGGTGCAGGGGTGTGTGAGTGTGTGCCAGCAGGGCTGCGTGTGCTCAGCGATGCCAGCCCGCCCCTGTGCCGGGGCCGAGCCCCGGGGAGCGCACACGAGCTCACGGCTGGATACCTGCGCTGACAGACACACGGGCGGTGACGGACACGGGCTCGGTGCCGCTCTCTGCAGAGCGCCCACAGGGAGTCACAGAGCTGTTCGGGCTGGGAGGGACCTCTGGGGACCATCCCGTGCCACCCCTGCCCAGCCAGGGTCACCCGGAGCTGGTGGCCCAGGAACGCGTCCAGCTGGGTTTGGGATGTCTCCAGAGAGACTCCGTGACCACCCTGGGCAGCCCTTCCAGTGCTCTGCCACCCTCAGTGTAAAGTCCTTCTACATGTTGGGATGGAACTCCTCGTGTTTTAGTCTGTGTCCGCTGCTCCTCGTCCTGTCGCTGGGCAGCACCCAAGTCTGGCACTTTCCTCTTGGCGCTTGCCTCGGAGATGTTTACATGTATTGATGAGATGCCCCTTAGCCTTCTCTCTCCCGGACTAGGCGGGTCCAGCTCCGCACCTCCCCTCCTAAGGAACGAGTCCAGCGGAGCGGGAGCACCACAGCACTCCCAGGACGACAGGGAGCTGCAGCCACCAGCCTCAGCCCGGCACACGGTGCCGTGTGTGGGATAGTGTGTGCCTGCGCCGCTGTGTCCCGCTGTGGGCTCCTCACCCCAAGCGACCCCGCGTCCCTCCATCCCCCCAGCCCCGGCCCCGGCCCCGGCCCGCCCCTCGCCGCCGCCCGCCATCCTGAGCGGCCGCCGCTCGGCGCTCGATTGTGGCGGCTGCCCTCGGGCGGGAGCCATGCGGCGCGGGCTCGGCGGTGGATTGGTCGGGGCTGCGCGGCGGGCGCAAGATGGCGGCGGCGCTGGGCCGGGGGCTGGACATCAGCCTGGCGGCGCTGCGGCAGCACGACCCCTACATCAGCGGCATCGTGGACGTGGCCAGCCAGGTGGCGCTCTACACCTTCGGGCACCGCGCCAGCCAGTGGGTACGTGCGCGCGCCGCCCCGCCCCGCCCACCGCGCGCGCAGGGGGCGGGGCCTCGCCGGGCACGCCCCGCCCCGCCCGCGCCGCACGCCCCGCCCCCCGGCGAGGGGTGGGGGGGGGGGTGCGGGAAGGCCCCGCCCTGGGTTTCGCCTCGGTGCTGCCGGGGTTCTCCGGGCGTGTGCCCGGTACCGCCGCGCTGGGCCCGCTGAAGGGCCTCGGGGCGCTCGGGAACGGCGGTCTGGGAGGCTGCAGGGTAGAGGAGCTCTGCCACGTGCAGCAGGGGGTGTGGAGGCTGGGGTTTAACCCGGAGTTGTGGGAGAAAAGGGTTTAATCTCGGGTCACGAGAGACGGGGGTTTAAGCTGGGGTAGTGTAGGATGGGGGTTTAATCTAGGACTATGGAGGCTGGAGTTTAGTCCAAGCCTGTGGAGGGTCGTGGAGGCTGGAGTTTATCCCAGGTCTCATTTTTAACCTAAAGCCTTGGAAGACTGGGGTTTTATCTCGAGGCTGTGGAGGCTGCGGTTTAACCTGGAGCTGTGGGAGAAAAGGGTTTAACCTGGGGTAGTGTAGGCTGGGGTTTAGTCCAAGGCCATGGAAGACCAGGGTTTAATACCAGGTTGTGGAGGCTGGAGTTTAATGCAGGTCTCATTTTTAACCCAAGGCCATGGAAGACAAGGGTTGAACCCAGGGCTGTGGGCCTCAGGTGCTCCTCTGCCCTTCCAGCACCTAAAACGGAACCCAAACGGGTACAAAGGGGTTACCAGTGCTGAAAGCATTGTTGTGCAATGCACAAATGTAATTACCATGGGGAAAATTTTGGTAATTAGAGCATTCAGGCTCTTGCAGGTGGTTCTTGGCTTGTTGTAATGGTGAGACTCAGGTCCTGTATTTGAAGCACCTGCCCAATCTGCTTTTTGTGGTGTTTTCCCCCATTTCTGTCCCAAACATTCTGTTCCAAAGCAGGTGCCCTTTGGAAAATCCTCTCTCTCCCTCTTGCCTGTGTGTTGTGCTCATGTGTAGCCTAGAATTAACCCAGTGCAATGGTGTTGTGCCTTTAGCACTTTCATACCTTACCTCAGAACCTGGGTCAGCTGGGTGACCTGGGCTAGCTCCAGCCTCTCCCCACCAGCCCAGAAACTGGGTTTAGTTATTTGTTCCTGGCTTGGGTGAGACAGGTGTAACTGATGGTACTGGTAAAACAGAGACAGGGAGGCTCACTGGTGGTGAGCAAAATGCTGCCCTGTCTTCAACTTTCTTAATGTTCCATTTCTGCAGGAGAAGACAGATGTGGAGGGAACGCTGTTTGTTTACACAAGGTGAGGAGGCTACATTGTAACACATATGAGTGAAACCTGTGGATGTGGAAAAGCTGCCTGGAATGAAGTAAAATGCTCCCCCTTGTTCAAGGGTGAAAAGAAACTGAAACCAGCACAAGCAAATGTGGGAAAGAGAACACTCTGAAGGAGACATTACCTTGTATACTGATAAGACTTCCAAATGCGATTTAAATCTTGATATGGATAAACTGTAGGAATCTTTTGTGGCAATTTAAACAGGATTTGCAGTTTAAAACTGTCTGAACAAAAATGAGTGAAATAAATAATTATATTGCTTAAAAGCAAGGGAATGGCAGAGCTTTTGAAATATTGTGGGAACTTATTAGGGAACTTTCATACTAACTGTATCTATTCATTTTTCATGCATAATGTAGCCAACATTTTGGATTATTTTACTGCTTTCTTTTCGCAGCAACACTGGTTGCGGCTTTCAGAGCATCATTTTTTACAGCATTTGTAAAGATGCACATAATGTTTGTTCTGTTGTGAAGCCTGTCCTGTGCTGGGGTTTCCATGCTGCTGCCCCGGCATTTCTCTGTGACTGTGGTTAAAATCAGAAGGTTACACAGTCAGCAGGTCTTGCAGCAGCTGCTGGGCTGTAAGGCCAAAGCAGAAAGCTACTTTTTCAACTTTTATGTCAAAGAGGATGCAGTAGGAGAGCTGAGAAAGCAAGAAATGGTTTTGAGAAGATGAGAGGGGTGTGTGGGGGGTGACAGAGAGGCCCAAGACTCAGCCAGCTTTGTAGGAAGTGGGCTGGTTCCAGCCTTTCCGGCTCTCTTGCACCAGCAGTGGCAATGGTCATCAGTTAATTTCCTAAGCTGCTCTCAGATGAGTGGAGATCAGATGCTGTTAAATTTACCCCCACAAGAGGAAAGAAGCAGCCCTTTGTTGTACTGGCAGTAGGTGGATGTGGTGATTTGTGTGCTGCAAAACAGGAGCGCTGTTTCCTGGTGTGTTGGTTTCAAAGCTCAAGAACTGACAGCATGAAACCTGGTACTTCTGGTATTTGTTACCTTTCACCGTTCTTTTTGTTGCCTGAGGAAGCTTCCATTTAGGGCAGAGGTTGCTGCCTGGCTGCCCTTTAGGCAGCAGTTTGGAACAGGTTGTGAACTGTGAGTAACATCATGCATTGCCCTCATCAGTTTTAACTTTAATTTTCTGTGACTTCAAACAAATTTATAAAGTTCTGCAAAAAGGGCATTGCCAACAGACACTTCTGGAGACCACTGGTGTTGCCTTTGTTGCTTCTCATTACCGTAGTCACAATGTAAAATGACATTACTATTTTACTTGGGCTAATTTGTTTACTGCCCAGCTCATCTTTGTGTGTTCTGAGGAACAGTTAAAAAGCCAGACTTCCAGCTGGGTTAATAGCAGTGGAAGTGGACTGTTTGTTTGTTTGAAGTGAAATATTGACCCTTGCAAACAAGGATTCTTGTCAAAGAGTTCCTTTTTGGTTTGGTTTTTTTTTGGTAATGCAGGTTCCTGTGTTTTGGTTTCATAGAGAAATCCACATACCAGCCATTAAGCAGAGATGGCATTTTTCCCAAATGTTTAGCCATCTTATTCTCCCTTGTTGCCAAACTTGATTTGAAAGAATTATTTCCTGTCAGGATCATGATAGGTTTAACAGTTCACTTTTATCTAAGAGACTTGACAGGTAATCCCCATGAATGAGCATAATGATTTGGAGTCATAGAGGTTTAGGTACATCGTTTATCAGGGATCATTCGTGGATGGAGGGGGATTCACAGCTGCTCTGGGGCAGCCTGTTTCAGTTTCTCACATGGTCACTTTTGTTCTTATGCTTTAGGTGGTACAGAAAATTCTGTCTTTGATGACTGTTAGTATCTGCAGTTGTTAACCTGGGTACTGAAAAGTTTGCTTGCTCTGACTTGTTTTAATTGCTGCTTTCTAGTCCAGTGAGGAGCTATAGGGTAGATGATGGCATTGGATCATGTGATGCTGAAGGTCTGTTTATTTATCATATATAATGTAGGGCTTTGTCATAATTAAAAGGATTAATGAAACTGCAAGAGTCAATTGTTATTTCCTTGGGAACAAAATTAGATTTTTGTAGCATCTCCCAGAAATAAATAAATAATGATTTTGGAGCACTACACAACAAAGAAATTCTCATTATTTCCTTTTGCCTTGACCTGATGGGATTCCTGTTTGTTCCTTTTCAGATCAGCTTCTCCAAGGCATGGTTTCACAATTATGAACAGACTGAGCATGGAAAATCGAACAGAACCTATTACTAAAGACCTCGATTTCCAGCTGCAGGACCCTTTCCTACTCTACAGAAACGCCAGGTGTAAGTATGTGACACATTGGATTAAATACTGGAGTCAGGTTCTCCTGGTTAAGATAGTCCAAGTGCTTAGACTGCAGCTTCTAAGGGTTGAAATTGAAGGAATACATTTTGCTTGTTTGATGTGCTAAAAGAGAAGAATTGCTTGGTGCTCCCTAAAATGCCACTCTGCTGAAGAAAGTGTTAGAATGAGTTTAGGAGTAATCTCCTCATTTAGCTGACAAATTTGGATGTTTATGGTTGTGTATATGTGATGGGCTGTGAGAGACAGAGAAAGTCTCTGTGTGTGTGTGTGCATTTTCTGAATATACCCCAGTCGGTACTGAGAAGTCTCAGTGTGATATTTGTAGTCTTGATTTTCTGCATAGACAAATGCAGCCAATCCAAACCCTGTGTTCTGCTCCAGCTCCAAAATACTGTTCGTGGAGCACACTGGAAGGCAGGTTGCTTCTCAACTATTAGGCGTAACTCTTGACAACGTAATGCTGAGTCTAATTTTAACCCTGCTGAAAGACGAAGTTATTACTTCGGGCTTTCTGTTTATATTGCATGATTATCTTTGCACAAGAATTAGCAAGCATCAGGCAAGCTCAGAAATGAGTGGAAGATGTGAGGAAGCTCACTTGAGCATGCAGATCCACACACAGACTGTTACAATGTGCAGGGAGCAGTTGTAAATCCACAGTTTGTAGCTGTGCTTGAAACAGAGCTGTAGTACATGATCTGGGCTTTGTCCTTTATGCATAAAAGCAGATTGCAGAAGTGGTTTATGTGAACTGTGATGCTCAAGTGTTCCCTCTGGATGAAGGAAAGGCAAAAGCAATCTGTGGCTTGCAAAGCAGCCCAATTTGATAATCTGCTAGACCTTTTTATTTCATAAACTAATTTGGAATTGGAAAATATTTCAAGAAGGAATCCTGTTGTTCACACACACTATGTGGTAGAAACAAGAGAAAAAGAACACTCTAAATAGCCTAAATGAAACTGCAATTTTTGAGAGTATTTGCTAGGTTGACAAAGAATTGGAATTCAGAAAGAAAGTGAAAAGAATTGCAGACATCTCCAGGCTAACCTAGACTGGACCAGACATTTGGATTTGAAGTACTATGACACCTCTTTATTCCTTCTGATTTGGAAGGGTTTTTCTTAGATAGGTGTAATCTTGTTTAATCTCATTTTGAAACTCCATAGGAGCTTATGTATGTGTATATACTAACATTTACCTTTTGAAACCTGAGCTCTTAATTTTTCATTTTTGTTGAGACAAGTGGTATAATGAGTAATCAGAAGTTGTCATAATTCTGTGGGGACGGAAAATAAGTTTTTATGTGCAGTAATCAGACTAAACTATAATTTGTTTATTTTTTTACTAGCAGAAAAATCAGGAGTTGGTGGGTGTAAGCTGTCTTTTCACTAGGAGATGTCAAAATTTTACATTTGCGGGGTCTCAAATATAAGAAGCAGCCTGTATTTCTGAGCAGGATGCCTGGGTCTGTGGATCTGATTTTTACCAGGGTTAGCTGTTTGCTCTAACCACAGGTAAATCTATACCTCTTAATTAAATCAAGAATTTGGTTGTCTGAGAGAAGATTCATGTTTGTTTTACTAAAAAAACCCTATAAATTCTGTCAGTATCAGGTGAGTTCTTACCCCTAGCTGTTTCTCTTCCTAAAATAATCTTACAAAGGTTTAATTATTATTTCTTCAAGAAAACTGAAGGTTTGATACTTCAAAGGAAAAACTGTTGTTTTCTCAGATTTTCATGAAGACATCTGTTTCCAGAGCAAATTGGAAGACAAGTTATTCCCCAACTCATTTGACTTTTCTAGGTGTTCTTTAGGTGCCTACAAATAGTTCATGTGGTAATTTCTTCACTGAGTTGCAGATACCTCTTGCCCTTTCTTCCTTACTTTGTATTTCAAAACCTTTGCAACATAAAATAATCTCCTCAGCCTTAAGTATGTGTTTTCACAAGACTGTCATCCAAACACAGTTCTGAATATCCTCTTGAATTTTCTATATTAATATTTTCCTGCTGTGCTTTATTGTACAACTGGTCTTTATAGCTTTTTGTAAAACTAAGGCTTGAGGCTTATTCCTTGTTAAATGAAGTTTTCATACTAAACTGGGGAGTTCAGGCCCTTATGTTGTAATATTATTTTTATCTCCTGCATTCATATACTAAAAAGGAGTACTCAGTAATAGCTGTTTACTTGGCAGAACAGTGGACAGTTTGGCAGTAGTACTTAACAGTAACTGGAAACAAATTATCTTTTTTCTAACATGTTGTTTGACTTGGTGACTTCTTATGCTGTTTTTCATACGTGTCTTTTTACTAGATCTAACAAAACTAACAATTTCCTCTGTGTTTCTAGTTGCTGGCCCTGCCCATTGTTTTGTTTGTTCCAGTATTCAAAATTCATTTTGTACAGCTGAATATCTGTGGCTGGTTGTATCACAGAGTCCAAAATAAATCCTCTTGGCAGCAAAAGGTGGTACTTGTGTACTGGACAAGTCCAACAACGTTTTGTCATGTAATAGCTATCCTTTTGTAAAGCTTGCTTTGTGTCCAATATATGATTCCAATAGACAAATTTTTCCAAAATTATACACAATAAAGATACATTTTAGAAATGCTTAAAATAAAAAAAGGTATATTTCATCTGTTTACTTGATTTTTTTTCATATTTCTTCTATTGGTTCATATGATCCTGGTCATCTTAAGTTGAAATATTGTCCAAACACCATGTTGGAGACACTTAGAGTCTAATCCTAGGACTTTTCAGGCTGGATTTGGGATCCATGCCAGCTAATGTTTGCACTGATCCACTGTTTCACAAAAAGGTTTTTTTGGGGGAATCTGTTAGGGTAGAGCTGGGATTATTCGTTTCAAAGCCAGGAGGGAAGCTCAAATCATAGTTTTTAATGCCAGCAGAAATCTTTGTCCACCGAGGAACAGAAGGTTTATGGATCAAACAGGCAATTTGCAATGTGACCTTTAAACTTACATAGTTAACTGCAATTTTAGATGCTTTTTTTTCTGAGAGCAAGACAGTAGCTATGGTTTTGTGTAGATGATCTAACAGTTTTAAAGGTTTTTAAAAATTTCATGAGTTGTCTATTTGACTAATCTTAACTACATAATTGCTACTTTTTTCATTAGGTTTTTGGTGATAGTTATTGGGAAAGCCAATATTTTGAGCCTGCTGCTTAAGCCTTGTTATTGATTGATATGAGATAGTTCAGAAGAAATACATAGCAGTAAATTATTGATTAAATTATCTTAGTTTTCTCCCTTTAGCAGCTATATAATAATTGCAGCTATTCCCCAGTCTGTGCCATGTGTTTGTCTGTGTGCTGGGTCAGTGAATTATTTCTTGATTTCACTCATTTACCTTTTCATTGCTGAACACTGGTTCTGATGCTTATAGGAAACAGAGAATTTGGGGAATATTAAGTTGCTCATCTCAGAGCTGGCTTCACCTTGAGCATTTCAGCTGCCAAGAACACAAGATCCTACCTTAAAATAGTATGCTAATTGTGACAATGATCTGATACAGGTTAATTGGGTGCTTTTCTGCTATATTGAGTAGAGAAAAAATTGTGTGACACGTCAACCAATATTCTCTCTCTGACAGTTTCTGTACCTATTTGGACACAGAAGTTACTTTTCACTTCTGTGCCACATTGTAGCAAGGGCTTTGCTCATGTCATCTCCTAAGCTTGACACGGAATAAAGCCTTTTACTGAGACGTGTCTGCTGGATTTGGGCTTTTGCAGAGGCTCAGCAAGTGGTACAAAAGCAGAGCAGGCATGCCTGGTTTGGGCAAAGCTGTGCAGACACACGTGGTATGTACATAACCTCACACTTGTTTCAGTTTTTTAGTTTAACCTGCTACCATATGTCTATCACAACTCTGAAAATTTGGTATTATTTTCCCAGATTACTACACTGCAAAGACATCTGGTAAATGGGGCAGGAGGGAGAGGGAAGTTTGCCAGCTGTCTAAAGAAATTTTGTGGGTTTTATCTGTGTTTCGTGGGGTTTTTTTTCTTCCCCCATAGTTCATAATTATGTATGAAAATTTTTCCAAATATATGCTATGGGGCAAGTGATTGTAAAATGTTCAGGAAAAGTTAACAGTGTATATTTTCCTCAAGCTATTATTTTCCCTTCTTAGATTGTGTTACAGCATCCATGAGCCCTCTCAAATAGAGCAACTCATCTTTTGAGGCTGATCGTGGCTCATTTTAGTTCACCCTTCTAAGGTGATACATCCTAGTAGAAATACAAATGGGTAATAAGTTTCCCACCTCTGCAGTGACCCTGCAAGTAGCATTTCTCTTGTAAAGAACACAGCTTGAAGACTTAAAAAGTTTACTTCTGAAGGGAAAGTAGGCAACAAGAGGAGAATCTGAGTGACATGTAAAAAAGAATATATGATGAAAAACAATCTTCTTTTGGCTACCAGTGTCTTTTTCCCCTTGAAATGTGTTCATAGTCTATGCTACATTATTGTGTAATGCAATATTTAAAACCTATTCTTCCTTCTGATTTTTTTTTTTAATTTGAGAATGAAACCAGCATTTGGTGATTAAATCTACTTGTGTATATATTTAGACTTGGCCTTCTGTATATTAAACAATAAACTACTACTTGCTCAATTGAGAGGGGCAAAATAGATATTCCAGCCTTTGTCTTTATGATGTAATAGAGTTTCTGTTCAATGTTTTTGGTTTGGGTGAAAATACCAGTTTAGAAAGGAGAACCTTATTTATCAGCCTCCTCCCTGCCAGCACACATTATCAGGTCCAGTATCAAAACCCCAACAGGATGAATGCAGAAAACTGAAACGTGCATTCAGTTGATTATTCCCCAAATGCTCGTTTGTCTTTCAGAATTTGGAAACAAATACCTGTAAATGTTTTTAATGTTTTCCAATTTGTATGATTTTTTCTCTGAACTCAGTGGTGTACTGGTTTAGAAATGGCTTTCTGTTGCTGCATCATTAAGCAAAATGTGGTGGTTTTGTCACAGTTGAATAACTTGAAACCAATTTTTTTTTAATGTTAAGTTTGTTTGCAGAATTATTATTCCATCCTGCTACAGCCTGCATGTTGGGTTGAAGAAAATATTTCTGTAGTTTAAAACTCTTTGAAAAGTGTTTGTCAATTTGAAACAAAAGTGTAAACCCAAACTGTAGAAATGCAAAGTAGTTTTGGCAGAAGGGCCTTGCCCTTTTTCGGGATGTAGTCTTCTTTGCCTGTTTTTTTTTGCTAAACAGTTTTGGGTAAAGCTCTCTTTAAAAAATCTGCCTGGACTGACTACTGCCATTTGTTCAGAATACAAATGATTGTGGTTTACCTGAGTCTCTGTCCTTGGAGACGTTTTTGTCTCAGAGATACAAACAAATCTCTCCTCCTTTCCATTCCAGTTTCTCTCCTTTGGTCAGCATTTTAAAATTTCATCGTGTATCCAGCAAGACAGAACAACAGCAGAGGTCATGATTATCTTCCCTGGCTATTCCTGACCTTAAAGTGAAACCTCAGTTTTGCTGAGAGTGTTGGAATGCTAACACTCCTAAGCATAGGCATTATTTCCCTTCTTTAAATTTCCAAAGAAAACACGCACGCTGAAAATAATTAATGTTTTCCTAGGAGTTAATTCTAAATCCGGAAGATAAAGGATGCAACATTAGCTTTGTCATGTTGCATGCATTTTTTTGGAAACCTTTCTAAGTTTCTGTCCAACTTAACTGTTTTACAGTTTGTCATCTGCAGATTTTCTTGAGAGAAGCAAGACAGTTTCTTCCTGCCTCTGTTTATTGGATTCATAATGCTGATAATTTTTTCTTTCGTGCGAGGTGGCCTCTAGCACTCAGTTTATTGACTTCCTTGTACCTACACTCAGAAATTATCTGTTCATAAACCAGTTTATAAAAGCATAGATAAAAGCATTACTAATTTTCTACTACATTTCCCATATAGTTCCTGCCTTTGTGGTCTATACTTCAAATAACCAATGATTTTAATGTGCTTAGAAAATGGTAAAAAATTACTTCAGAGTGTCAAGAAAAATAATAAACTGTCCCTTGGAAATCGTATAGATACCAATTTACATTTTTATCACTCAAACCATAAAATATGTGCATTTATGTATTAGATTTTTGTGCTTTCTGTCTCATTTTAATTTTCAAGGATACCTGAAAATCTTTAATGCCTGCCTGCTGAGATATAAAAATCTTATTATAACTTGATGGTATAATACTGCTCTCGGGGATAGATGGACATGCAGCAGTGCTGGCTCAGGGGAAGTGGGTTTTAACATCAGGAATTAGAGTTTTGCAGTCTGGTGGCTATTTGGTTTGCCTGTTCTAGAGTGCACAAACTACAGGTTTTGAAACCTGTAACTAAACTCTGCTTAAATCTGTGGAAGGAGGAGTGGATTTCTAACATAGGGAAGTGAACAAGAATATTAATTAAAAATAAATTAACTGAAAAAGTGCCATAGAATATAACTTTTTATGGAATATCATTTTTTATTTCTACTTTCCCTAAGTGTCTCTCACACTGCAGCTGCCACTATTCTGAGCAGAAGGTTGGGCTAGGTGAACTCCAGAGGCACCAGCCAAACTAAATTATTATTGTGATTCTAGGATTAGCAGGTATTACTTAATTCAGCTCTAAGGTGTTTGGGGTTCTTTTTCTGTGTATTGTGGAGAGTAAATGCTCTATGATTTAGGTTTTTATGGTTCATATAAAAAAAAAAAAAAAGGAGGAGGAACTGCGAAATTACTTTTTGGTTGGTGTTTTTAAAGCATAATAGTTTGTACTAATAAGTATTTCTAAATTTAGTTTTTCCAGGACTGCCTTATTATTGATATTTTCCTTTAAACTAAATACAATTCATTTTTGTCAGTGGAAGCTGTAGATACCACTTCTGAAGGCCTTAAGTTTTAATTTTTGATGCGTAACACCGTGTCCCTTGTCACACCGCCTATCTCAGCATGGATATTTCTATTCAGACTTTCTAAAAAGGATGTTTTAGTTGTTTCTTCCTCACCATTCCTACCCTGAGGATTTGGTGCCAATTGTGGAAGCCTTTGACTGAACAAAGCAAGCAGTTAGGAATGGTTTTCATTTGTTAAGTGGCTTTTTACAGCTGTAACTGCGATGACTGCAGCCATCTTTTTGCTCTAATGATGTGTTCTGTTGCGTGTTGAAGGTCCTTTAAAGAAGTATAAAGAAAAGAAGTGCAGAAATCCTAGTGTAGGTTTTCAGTTTCAGCCCAATCTGGAAGTCAGAGCAGCTTTATCCCATGTGAGAAAAAACAGGCTACAGAGCTAAAATTAAAAAGCTGTGTAGTTTTTTTGATGGCTGGTAATTATTTTGTGCATGGTGGAGCTGTAGCTCTTGCCTGGGCAAACAAATCAGTAGGAACAGGATATGGAATAGAATTAGGACCATGTATCAAGCATCCCACCTTTCTGATGAGTTTCTGTATGGAATGGCAGGAGAGTAATACTGCATATATCTGCTAGACACAGTTTTGTTTCCCATTTATGGATGTCAGCACATAAGCAACAAATTTGCTTGTCTGGAGGTTTACTGTGGAGAGTGTAGTGCCAGTGCTGGGCATTCCTGACGTCTTTTCAAGATAAGATAGGCATATGATGCAGTAATGCTCAAGAGTTTCACTTGCAACAGATAATGATTTTTTTTCAGAGGAGCTATTTTCATGTGGCTACCTGTACAGCCTCTACTTCACACATCCCTCCTGGTATAGCAGAAAATGGTAGATGCTTCAGGATCAGGGGCAGTATGGACAAGAGTGCCTACATATTTCTCCTGCAAACAAGGATATTCCAGAGCTGGTTGCTTTTCACAAATCCCTTGTGTAACCGCCTTTGCAGCTTAATCCCTTCACATACGCACACATGTATTTAGTATTTCCAGCTTTCGTATGTTTTAAACTTCTAAGCCTCTTTGTCTACAAAAAAAACCCTTTTGTTTCTTTTTCTTATACTTGCATTCCTTGTTTTTAATCATGTCACAGTGGAAGTGGGGAAGCAATGTTCATTAGGTGGTCAAAATACAATATATAACCAAGATATAACCATCCATCTACCATCTATAACTATCCATCTACTTAACTCCCCAGATTGGAGAACTACCAGAATTATCTAGATCCTGTGGTGGTGTGATCACACATTCAGGGCTTCACAGTACATTATCACCAAATACTGCTGTGAGGTATTAGTGCAGTCTCCTACATTACAGAGATTGCTCTATTTAAACAGGAAGGCAACACTCATGGGAGCTAGCAGTACAGTTTCTGAGCACACAAGTGGGTGATGTTGTCTTACCTCCAGGTTTGATGTAGAAGCAGTTCAGCTGAGTTTCATGCACCACCTTCCCCTTGTACTTCGTGTCGGGCTCCCCTGGCTGGTGGCTGGGCAGGGGGTGATACGCTTGCCGAACCAAGGCTTGAAACATTTTAAAATTCCAAGGAGCGTTGAAGCAGTGGAACCTGAGTGTATTTTCTAGAGATAGTGAAGGCACATTCCTTTTGGTTAATTTTCTTGCTTCAGAGTTATTTTATGTAATAGCCTTGTACAGAAGTTAAAACCTGAATATTGTTTTAAATTGCTGACAACTGGATCTTCTAATCTAGGAACTATTTTCTAGCTCTTTGAAATCTTTTCAATCTCTTTTGTATTCTCCTTCCTTTTCTTGCTGTTCACTCCTAATCCTTTGCTTGTCCTCTGTGCCTTACGCTTGGTTGGAGCCTTCTCCTCCCCCTGTCCGTTTTTCAGGAAAACTTGGATTGAGGAGTGAAGATAATGGGCGCCATGCACCCGTCAGCTCATCACCTCAGCGAGCCATGACGATCTCTGGTTTCTGTATATCCACACGGGCTCCTCTGATAATATCCTCTTGTGCTTGAAAAAAATAGGTTTGCTTAGCAGAGGGTGGACTACACTCCTGACATAGCCAGAAAACTTCTCTTGGAATGTGAGCTTGCTTACTCACACTCTTTTATATGTGTGTGTATATATATAAAAATATTTGTAACCTTCTCTCAAAACATGGAAGATAAATATGTGAGCAAGTGTATCCCACAGCACATATACAAGCTGCTCACTTCTGTCTAACTTTGATTTAATACAAGCTCTTGAGTGCCTCATCAGTGCTCTCTTTGTCAAAACAAGCCTTAAATCGGCAGTGAAGAATACTTTTCAATTACAGGAGGGAAAAGGAAAGAAACCCTTCCCAAGTGTAAGATAGCATACCCTTTAAAGGACAAGGAATGTGTTACATACAGGAACACGGTGCAAGTGCTCCAGTGGAATTCCACTGGGGCTGCAAATGCAGCGTTGCTTTTTTGTCTTAACTGGCATACAAACCAGTAACAGCACTGGGCTGAATGCCTGCTGCCTGCTCTGTTTTAATCATTGTGGCTGCAGCCCAGTCGTTGGGTTTGCAGAGGAGCTTCCTTTAATAAAATACAAAGTCTTCATATCATAATCCATTGCTTAAAATCAGTCTGAAAAAAATACCCCAGTGGGTTTTTCCTGCTGGCTTCATTATTTTGGCCATACGTATGCCTAGGACTTTTGGAGCCTGTTTTAGTAATCCCTTTGCATAACAGAGGTATTATTTACGTGCATAAAACCAACCAGAGAGATTCTGTAACCAGGGTAAAAAAAAAAAAAAAAAAAAAAAAAAGTAAGTGATGTAAGACACATGCTTCAGGTCAGAAGTCAACAATAAAGGGACTGAGAAGATTCTTTCTGTGAATCATCTGCTGCTGGCCATTGTCTTAGACAGGATATGGACTTTCTGTTTGATGAGTTGTACCAATTCTTTTGTCTCTGCCAAACAAACTGCCTTTCTGTACAATTTCAGTCTTTTCCTAAACAACATACTGTGTTAAATCCTCTATACAGGAACATGTAGCATCTCTCAATTAACAAGTTCATGAAATTTCATAATAATTAGAAAAAGGAGAGAAATTACATTGGAATTTTTTTGGTGAGGTATATCTTCCTGCAGGGCTTTGCTACTTTTTGTTTATTGTTACCTGTTGTTTTTATTCTGGTTTCTCTCATGTGAATATTTCTCTCTCTAATGCTCTTTAACAGAAAGAAAAGTAGATGTTCAAATTTGCACTGAGAGTTCAAAACTGAAGGGGGGGAGGGACTGAGGAAGCAGATGATGATAACTGTTAAGTTTTCCTCCTAAAGGATTATGCATAAGCCAGTAAAACACTTGACTTTTGAAGCAAAATGAAATGTGCATTTGTACTTTGTGTGGAAATAATACAGTTGCTGCAGTGAAAACAGTCCACGGCAAAAATCCCAAATTTTTATTTAAATATGACTATCTCTTTAATCAGGGATTCAGAGTTGCAGGCTACCTCCCAGTGCTGCTACTGTGAAATGTCTAGCTGCTAATATTAAATGAATTTGATAAATGTGAGGGGTTTCTTTTCTGTTGAATTACAGGTTAAACAAGAAACTGTTTACTACTTAAATTGCATTTTCTTGGTGACAAATTTGATCTCAGGGGTGTGTTGTTTCTCTCTTTGTACATACACACAGAACATTCTGTATTCTTGCTCACAGAATGTCTTGTGTGCAAGAGTACAGAAGAGTCAGTAAACTTCTGAGTAATCTGAACACTAACTTCAGTAGTTAATATAAAATTTTAAAATATATACAAATGCAAAATAGAATTACAGTAATCAAAAGAATGAAGCAACAAGGTACTTCAAAGGGAAGGTATTTGTATCTTCATGAAAGAAATTATTAAATTGCAATTTCACAACAAAAAGGCAGGTGTAACATTTCTGTTAGTACTTTAATGATCCTACACCTTTCAAGCACGTAAAAATGGAGTTACCATATGTGAATGATAAAGGGTCCAGGGTGAAATTTAGCTTGTGAACACGGTGTCAACCTACCCACAACTGGAGTAAACCTATTACTGTTTGCCTGTCACTCTGTGAGAACAGTGGAAGTCCTTTCTGTGCCTGGGAAATTGTGTTATATTGCTGAAAATTGTACTGGAAAGTTTCTGTCTGCAGCTCTACAGCCAAGCAGATGTTAATGAAGGCAGTGTAACAGCTGACTGCAAGAGAAGGAGTGGCTACAGAGCAGCAGAGAACTCTTTAATGTGTTGAGTATAACATGTTAACAGGCTGTGGCAAAGCCTTAAAAGAGAATGGATAAGATATGCTGTAAATATGAACTGTTTGAGATCTCAGGAGGGGTAGTTGACTTTTGCCTATTTCTGTGTGAATTTTTAAATTCTTCTTCTAACCATTTTAGAACTAGAGAAAAATGAAACAATTGCCTACCTCCAAAATGATGGTGTGTACACAGTATCTAAATGGAATAATACAAAAATGGGGGGATTTAAATTCTCTTGATCTTAGGCTATTTCTTAAGTGTTTCTTGTTACAAGTATATACAAGTAACTTAAGACTTTTATTGTTGTACTCTAAGAACTTAGTCCAAATCTGCAAATGTATTTCCATTACTTAGGATCTGAAGGTATGCAGTGAAGAAATAAGAGATGAGATCACAATAGTCAGAATTAGAAACATCATCTATAGTCAAGGTTGCTTATTTTCCTCATGAAGCCCTTTTTGAAGTTGTTCATTATTTTGTGGGAGTTAAACCATTTGGAGTGACAGCTCATCATACTGATTATAGTAAAAATTCAGGTTTCAGGAAAAAATGACATGCTATTGAACACCTATTTGAGGTTAAAATAGTCTTCTCTTTTTTTCCCCTCTCTTCTAATGTACAGGAAAATGGCATTGTCAGAGTTTGGAAAACAATTTGACCTTGAATTTACCTATAGCTGTGGAATTAGAGATGTACCTTTGGCAGGTACCTCGGAGATGCACTTTAAAAATAATTGGGGGCATATTCTTAGATTGGACTAAATTATAAATGAAAATCTTGATGTGAGAATCCTGGTGAGTCCTCTACCAGCTGTGTGTCACACACAGCAGAGCAGCTTTTCCCCATGGGACTGGAAGCCCAGATACTCCACAAGGAACATACAGAAGCTGCTGCTTTTCTTAACATAGTGGAAAGCAGGTGGAAAGAAAAGGGATGGAAATTGAGTCACTGAAGGTAGCTCTCCTTTCTGTTCTTTCCAATAAAAGCAATTTTTCTGTTGTCCCCAGGTTGGAAAAGCTGTGTTTTCCCCTTCTTGATTGAAGAGAGTTCTCTTTTTGCTTTCTGTTACTGGGTAGGAGTGAAGTGCACAGAATCAAGAAAAGGTTTCTAGTTTAACCTCTTCCACTTGTGACAGTCTTTTGTTAGTGTAAGCCTTTCTGCTGATGGAAGGTATGGATTTATATTTAGCTTAGATTTGTGTAAGGCATTTTTGTGTTGTGTTCAGATGAGTTCTGTAGATCAGGGCCTGGCTTCATTTTGGTGTGTCGAACATTGTTTGTTTTAGAAAGTTAGCAGAGAATATAGAGCACAGGTAAGCTGAAAAAGAGAATAGTTTCAGATGTTGAGGAGTTGCATTTCTTTTCCAATAAGCCTTTCTCAGATGGATTTTCATTTCACACGAACCATGCTTGTGTTGGCTGAGGATATTTGGATGTAGTTCTTTGCTTTGCTGCAGACTTTTTCACTTACCTTTCTAAAGTCAGTGTCTATCATTTTTCTCTATCAAAACTAGAACAGGACTTTGACCCACCATTCGTTTCTCTTAGTACCTCTTCACTTACCTTTTACACTCCTTGAGTGAGACCCTTCAGTCATTTCCATTACAAAAGGCAATGGAGCTCTAGTCTGATGGGGACATTTTGGAAGTCTACTGTGAAATAGCAACGAGAACCATTTGTTATTTAAGGGAGCCTATTTATAAGAAAAAAAATATTTATTAAGAAGAACTTGTTATTTAAGAAATTGCTAGTTTGGCATCTACAGCTTTCCTGCCTTAATTTCAGTGTCATGCACCATCATGATTTAGAAATTATTTGGAACTGATGATGCAATGGCATGAGGTGACTGGAAAACCAGTGGTGTGGGGGAAAAAAAAATAAATTCTCTAAGCCAGATGGATCATAACATAGATGCTATTCCTGTGTCATGACTAAAAATTTCTTGTAGCATCAACAGAAGGCATATTTAAGGGAAATCTTGCAAATACAGTTTGGATTTGGGCTCTTTTCCAAAAAAAGTAAAGAACCTGCTGATGGACCTTTACATCTGCTGAGCTTTATGGAAATAGATGGATCAACGGGCTTTACATTTTCCTGCAGTACTAACAGAACTTCAGCTTTGAGGCCATTTAGGGGGCTTTCCAGTGACCCTGTCTTGTCTGACTGCTACACAGTTGATTTTTCATCACAAAAAAATTCTGATAAATTTGGATTTAAATCTGCCTGAAGTCAGTCTCTCGCACTAGAGCCACAGACATGATTTATTAAACAATCCACTGTTTCTGTGCTGTCCCTTTTGTTTTGCCTCATGAAACCAGAAATATTTGCTGGCTCTATCTGGAAGCCTTAAAATTGCTCCCTCAACTTTCATGGACTGATAGATGATGGCAGGAATATTTCAGGGTCCATTCTATTAAGAAAAAATATGTCTTGCTTTCTGAGACATAGTTCCAAGCACAAACAGATGGTAGTGAGGAACTTATTCTTGATTTGAGTAGTGTTGCCAATCATTGCCCACTCTCAAACCATTTGGTTTTGGGGGAAGGGGTCTGGAGGGGCTTTTTCATTTTGTTGGGGATTTTGTTGTTGCATATTTTGTGTTTGTTTGGTTTTTTTTTTTTATAAAATTGCTTAAACACTTCCTTCTTCACTTGAGTTTCACTGGTTAAGCTGAAAAATGGCCATGTGTAATCAATGCTTGGCATTAATATGTCTCTGAGTAGGATTATTTTTCCTTTAATAACTAGTTTGGTTGGGCTTTGGGGTTTTTTCTTGCTTGCTTGTTCATATATAATATTTTAAGCATTTGAGATAATGGAAATAGCAAGTCTTCCCTGTCTTTGTTAACAGTTCTCCAAGTAAGTGGATTAGGAGCCTTATCAACCTTTAAATGAAAGAGCAAGTGTCTGATAATTTAACAGATAGGGCCTTTTCAGAGCTTTTCAGAAATTTAGGTTAAGCTCATATCAAAATACGCATTTTCATTGTTTGAAAAACTCTTACCTTGCTTCAATTTATCAAATTTTTCGTGCCTGAGAAACCATAAAAAATTTGACTTCTCTTTATAAGCTTCCAGAAATAACAGGATATAGCCAGAGAGGCATTTCCCTTATTTAGAAACAAATACATTTACCTAATTCATATTTTGTATTGTGCAGCTTTGCACAATGTCAAGAAGCAAGAGGCCTGAAAATTCCAGTCCATTTGATGAGCCACATTTCTATCAATATGGTATAATAAGATACAACTGTTTTGGGTTTTTTTCTTGTGTTTTGGATTTAAGTGTCTAAATAGCAATATTTTGCATTTGAAAGAACTTAAAGCCTGTTTAGAGCTAAAAGAACTTCAGAACTCTTAAACTAGGAAATAACAGAATTAAGGTTGGTTGTGTAATCTCTCTGTTTATGGAATTTTATATTGTGGTTTTGTCTTTTACAATAAGGACTTAGTTTCAGTTATCAAATAGTTCACATCCAGAGGCTACTCAGTATTCTGTTTTTTTCTCATTACTGATGCATGGGTCACTTGCTTTGTTATGTGCCACTGAAGTTCTGCACTAGAGACAAAATTATTGGGTTTTCTTGTTGTTTTCTCCAGTGATCATCACTATAATAGCTGATAACTCATGAACAAACCAAACTGTTTTACCTTGCTCAGATAAGAAATGTTATTTTTCCCATTTCAAAAATAGGGATCCTAAGGCAGAGTAGTTACAATTAGAGACCAATTAAATATGGAATGTCAGACTTTAATTACTCAAACCAAATTTTTCCAGTGTCTTTATTATTCATAGATTCAAAAACACTTCTTACAGACTTGGATTGGGATGACTGGTGTTTTTGCAGGTCATGCACTCAAGTCTTGCACCCAGGTCTAGGATCTCAACTCATCCCCTGGGAAATGAAGCACACCCAGCCAGTGCAGCCACTTCAGATGACATTTCACAGCTTTTGTATCATTGCATAACATCTCTGGGATGGAATTCAGCTTTCCAGGATAGTGTGCAGCTGTCTTAGCTGCAGGTTTTTTATATTTTCTTTCCCTTGTTGCAATTCTCTCATGCATTATGCTGCAGAGCAGGATGCAGAGCTTCAACAGGCAGGTCTCCTGTACCACTTATGCCTAAGCAAAGGAGAAGGAACCTCATATCCTTGTATTGTGATTGTAAAACATCATGGATGAGAGGAACACACTCATATTGGAGCAGAAGAGCACAAAATTAGCATGGCATGCTTTAGTTCCTTTTTTAAATGACAAACTCATAGGTTGAAAATCATTGTTGTGGATATAACCCACTTTAGTTCTTTTTTCAATAGGTCCTGCAATTGGAGGCTGCAGTAGTTTAAAAAATACTGGAGAAAGAAATGCAAGCAGTGATAGTTTGCTGAAGAGTCAGATATTACATGGATGGTAGACAGCAGAGAGAAAAGATGAGCAATATAAAGGTGTCTGCCTGCCTTGCAAGACATGGATACAGGAACTTCTTTTTAACATAGCCAAGTGTGGATTTACATATTCAGGAGCAAGAGCCTAGACTATACATGAAGTAAAATACCTTAAGAAGCATGAAATCAAGAATAAAACATAAGAATTTAAGATTTTTTTTTTACTTCTTTTTAATACCAGCAAGTATAAAACAGTTCCTAGGTACAGGGGAATCTCTAGTCAGTATTAACAGTACAGTTATTTCTGTATTCATTTTTATCAAGCTTAAAGACTTTGTGCAGTCTGTGGAGGAGTAGCTTAAAAATCCCATGTTGCAGGTACACTG
Organism: Lanius collurio; assembly: GCA_020086605.1. Taxonomy (NCBI): domain Eukaryota; kingdom Metazoa; phylum Chordata; class Aves; order Passeriformes; family Laniidae; genus Lanius; species Lanius collurio. The sequence goes on along the minus strand of JACBWW010000009.1, from coordinate 19,550,436 downwards.
AAACAAAAGCTTTGATAATGGAAATGTCTATCCAGAAGACAAAAATCTAATCACTGGCATAATGAAGAGGAAGAAAATAATCCTAGAGAATGCCTTTCTTTTTAACAGAATACTTAACATGAATGATTGAAGTTGGTAAGAAATTCCATATTATCTGAATAACTAAACTAATGTTTCAAATATCGAGAGGTTAGAAATTGTTATCTATAATTCTGGGAGATAGCAGCTGTCAGTTTCTGCTTATAAATAGTATCAAGTGTTCTAGTGTCTGTGAGGACAGGAGAAATCCGTAGCCAAAAAATGAAAATTGTAAGGCGGAAGCTTTCGAATTGGCTCTGAAGTCGTGATTTAAAACTTAAATAGTGTCCTTCCTGAAATTCAATCACTGAGCTATTCAAGGAGCTTCACAGATTTTGTTAAAATTTTTCAGTTTCAATTTATGAGTAGCCTGCCTTTTTCAAATTCTAAAAATTCTAAAGACTGATATCCCTTACTAATTAATAATTTCGGTCAGTTTATTTAAGTAATTTATTTAGCTTCCCATTCAATACTAATTGGATCTTCTTGATTTCATAGCTGCATTATGTCATAGTTTTGTGTAATCTTGTTAACAACATTGTAATTTTGGCACTTTTTTTTCCTTTAATGTCATTAGTTCATTACTTGAGTTTGATTTTACTTTTTTCTGTTTTTTACAATAATCTCTTCTTACATAACTTTATGGTTGAAGCTGGGCCTAAAAGTGACTTAATATTTCCTCTTCTTTGTGGCACTAGAAAAATTTGTTTTGTGCTTCTGATGTTTTGTGATTCATTTTTAACATGAACACTCTACAAATGATACTTAGATCTGGAATTCTGTTTTGTCAAACAGTCTGATGGAGTGGGAAGGCAGATAAAAGTAATCTGTTTATGTTTAATCCTGATAAGACCCGCAGTGTTTTCATGCTGGTAGAAAGCTCGCAGTGAAATTGTATTGTGTGTATGGGTGTGCCTGGTTCCATGACAATTATAGTTTGTTATCATCTTAGGTTTCTAGTATTGGGTTTTTATGTGTTGTCACACACATAAGAATTGTTGTTTGCCATTTTGTCTTCATCATTATTCAAGATGGAGGCCATTAATACTTATTCTTACTACTGCTATTTACACTTTTTTCTCTTAAATAGAGATTACAGCAGAACATACTACTGCAGTGTGAATTTATGCCACGCTTACTCCAGGTATCTCAGATTCCCACAAGTTACTGCCTTCTCACTGGTTTTTCATTCTTGCATGCATGAAAGAGTTTGGGGTATGTTGTGCTGCACAGGCTGAGTGATTGTTTCTCCATGTGTTTCTGAAGTGTTCATCTGTTCTGGACAGATGGGAGCACTGGGGAAGGAAGAGCAGTAGGACTGTCCACTTCTGAAAGATTTCGCCACTGGCTGGTTGACCTCTAAGCTCAGAGGATGTTGGGCTTTGGTCTTAGCTTGCTTTCAGCTGTGCTTCCTAATTGGGCTTGAAAATACATTTAACCAAGGTGAGAAAGTAAATGTGAGTATGTTTGAAGCTCAGCTGACATCTAGGCTAAAGGTCTCTGGATCTGCAGTACCCTGACTTAAACCTGGAGTTAAGGTGGGATATGTTGTTGGGTGGTGGTGTGGATTGGTTTGGTGATACAGACACAGTGTCCTTGTTCTGTGACCCAAAATTGGTTTGTATTTGTTGGAATTGTATTTCAAAATATTAGTTGTAGTTCTGGACAATCCAGATTGGTCTTTTATTCTGGTTATCACTTTACTCGTGTTCGTCTCTGAGTTGAGGTAAACTGGCTTGCTTCTGCTGTTGTTTTGGGTCTTTCAGATTCTAATGGCCAGAAGCAGTGCAGTATTTCCAAGGGACTGTCAGCTTTCAGATTTATTAGATATTCATAAATAGTCTATGACATGTCTGTTCTGTTGGCCAAAGGTGAAGCTGCCCAACCTGTGTTGCATATTGATGATGCTACTAGCTGTGGTAGACATAAAAAATTAGCGAAGATGGAGCAGATGGCCAAAATTTCATCAGTACTCTTCTCCATTGGAGATTGTTTTATGAAAAAAGAAGAATCTTGATTAAAACAAATTTGATTTGTCTGGGGTTCTCAGTTTTCTTGCTATGCTGTTGCATTGAAGAATATAGAGTTACTTGTGATTTGGACAAGTTTTCAAATGTGTTTCATTAGAAGAATGTGAAGTTTTGCATAACAGCTCCGTGTTCTGGAACCTCATGAATTGTTCACACACTTTTCTACAGGTTCACAGCTTATTATTGGATGCCTATTGGAATATGCTGGCATATTATGTGTATTTGAAATGCATATATTAATATTTATGTTAAAAAACCTGAGGTTACTTGTGCAGTTCAGCTCTTGCGTTGCACATTTGTAGAACCACCGGTACATATTATGTTACTTGCCTTTTTTAGGTGAATAATAGAAGTAATCACCCTTATCAATAATCATAAAAAGGACAGTACATATTTTAAAAGTTAATTTTTGTATGTCTACAGGATGTCTGATTTGTGAGATATTTTAGATTTTTTGCCAATGTGCTGTATTAAAGAGTTGGAAACATTTTTAGTTCGATAGAAGACAACACTGAAAATTTGGGGGGTAGTGGAGAAAATATTATACTTGTGTCTTGCAAGCAGCTGTACGTTCGTTTTCTTTCCAAACATTAACAAAGCCAAGGTACACTTCATGTGCCACAGGTTTGGCTCTGTGGAATTGAAGGAGTTACTGCTTTTGGACTCTCCTAATATTAGGAAATATTACATCATCAGGGTCAGTGTTACAACCCATTTCAAATGAAATCTATTTTCAAGTGAAATGTAGCCACTATTGCTTTTGAAGACATGTTAGGAACTGCCAGTTGTTAGTTAGGTTAAGACACAGCTCTTGCCTGCAGTAGAGTAGGGAGGGAAGGAGGAGGAAAGCCAGGTTCTCCCTGTTTGTCACTGGGAACAGGGACATTGCCCCAGGCTGTGGTGATGGAGGGGAAAAGATTCAGATTAAGCCTTTAAGTGCTTCTGTCTCCCCTTCTCACCGCAGATGCCTGAGGTTGAAACCAGGACAGTTGCCCTGCCCAATGTGGGCAGATTGTTTGGAGACAGTGTTGTGGATTGATTTCCAGGCTGTCCTCCCAGAGCCATATAGCATGAGTGGAAAACAGCTCCCTGTCCAGAACGACTGTGAAAACTGCCCTAACTCCAGTCCCCTTATGGCTTTTACCATCATCATGTTTTTGTTTGTGGTGTGTGTGTCTGAAAAACTGGAGCTACCAGGAAATTCAAATCTCTCATTGCTGCAGGCACCTGAGTGGAGATCTGAACTTAAATACAGATTTCTAATACTGGGGTTGGCTATAGATAATTGTTGCCTAGTTCTCTGAGCTTTCTGATGTTTCTGCTTTTGGAGTTAGACATGTTTTTCATGTAAACAATAAGCTATGTTTTTCTAACTGTAAGAATGTTTACATACCTGCACTATGACAAAAATACCCTCATGGGCATCTCTTGTAGCCAATGTGTTTGTAGAGGAAGTGATGTTTTTCACCCAATTCTTGTCCTGATTAAGAAATCTATGAATTGGGAAGTTAATAAACATAGATGGATTTTAGCCCTTCCAAAACCTCTGGTGTACACATGTTCTCTCTCATGTCCTAGAGTGACAGATAATTACTTATTTGCTGTTGAAAATAATGGGCAGAATTATAGCAAATCTACAGGAAGGCAGAGATATGTTCATACTATTCCACCAACTTCGATGGTAGATAGACCTGAACATTGTTTGAAAACTAAACAGATTTTCCTATTTCCATAGGTGTGCAATGCTCCCTGCAGTGTGCTGGTAGTGGAGTCCAATGGGCATGGTATGACAACTGAAATAAAGGACAGAGAAAAAGATGTTAAAGAAAAAAAACTCACTGGCTGTGTGGGTTCTGAAGAAAAGGATCAAATACCTTTGCCTTAACTGAATATTTAGGAGCTTGTAATTTACATGCTTGGAAATGTGCCTTTGACCTTTTTTGATTTTACAGGATCTGAGGTGTCATTTTGTGTTTCTAGATGGGGAAAATAAAAGATGGAAATAAATTTTAAAATTCGTTTACAGGTCACATTTAAATATCTACCAGGTAGAACTGCTGTTTGAGAAGATGCTCATGGTTTGTGTTTGATGTGCATTTTACAGTGTCCATATATGGGATTTGGTTTTATGATAAGGAAGAATGCCAAAGAATTGCAGAGCTCATGAAAAAGTAAGTGATGGGTAAACAAGAATTCTGTGCTATTTATGTCTGTATTTCTGTACATACATGCACATTTTATGTTTTTAGGATAATCATACATTTCTACTTTAAGCTTCTATTTATTTACTTTGTTGCAAGTGTCAAGCCTGCATTTCATAAAATCAGAAATAAGTCACTGTATTGCAGCAGTTTTCCTAATTTGTAGTGCAGCTCTCCAGCTACATCAGAGTGTAACAGTTGATATGATTTATTTCCTGATGACTCAGAGATCTGTTTTAAAGAATTGTATTCTTTGGGGGTTTAAGTATTTTTCAGTTTGGGGAGATTTTATTTTTTAATATTGTTAGCTTTTTTTTCTTATATCAAGGTAAGTGCAGGATATCATGAGGGCATACTGTACTAATACAATTTCTGTGGGTTTTGTCCTGTTTGTACATCATGGCTGAATTCCTGCTTCCTCATTTCTTAGCAATATATACAAAACCCACTTTGTTTTTGGCAGTTAAAGCAAGACTTCAATTAGCTTTAAAGTCGTTGCTTTCATACACATAAAAATGTGGTTTTATACATATTACACAAACTTTAATTTTTCCAGCCAGCCAGAGGTGAAGATTTCACACAGAACTGTGTTCTGAGCTGTATTTTAACCTTAGAATGTCATATGAGTAGTTTTTTTCAGTATCACTCTTTTCTTCATGTGTCCAGGATGGACAGGGCTCATTCTTCTGCACTATTGGCAGGGAGCCTTTTCTTAGGACTGTGTTCTGCAGGTTTCCATGTTTGCTTGGAGGAGGAAGGAGCTGAAGTCGTACAGATTGTATCAGCATATGCAATCTACATTTTTTAGGGCTATAAGTTGGAGGATGTAGTAAAGGGGCTGGGTAGGAACAGGCAGTGATTGGAAATTCCAGTTGTCTGTGGCATAGAGGGGTGGACACAGCAGTGTGTCACAAATCCTGTCACAGACAGGAGGGATGATATCAAGCTGGGGATTTGGCATCCCAAGGAAACCCACAGGATGCAGTTGAGCCCACAGCATTAGGTACCAACAGAGCACAGTGCCAAGGCCCTGTCAGACCTGTGAATCCCCTTTGCTGCTCATCTGTCTCAGTCTTTAACAGCTTCTGTAGCCAGAAGTTGCTGAGGAGTATTTTCTGGAACAATCAATGGAGGTTTCAGAGGAGCGACATCAAGTTTGATTGCCAAAGTTGCCAAGTGCCCCAAAGCCCATTTCTGTGCCCTGCAGTAAAAATCCCCACAAGGCTCATCCTCACACATCCCAATTCACAGCAAACTGTTTTAACTCTCCTACCACTATGTTCCAGATAGGATTTGTGATAAAATCCTGGATGGGAAGGTAGTTGTCTTTCCTCTGTAGGTCCTTTCTTTTTAAAGCAATACCTGCTGCTTTTTATTTTGCAGAGACAAAACAGTGTGAAATGCAGACTGTGACAGCAGCAGGGTTTTGTTCTGTGGGGTTTGTTGGTTTTGCTGTATATCCTACAGCTCTAAAATGAGTCAATTGTGACCCGAGAAATAATTGATGGGGATGAATTTACAGAAATAAACAATGAACCCTAGGAAACCCAGGTTTTTGACAGCTCATTTTAGTTAACTAGCTCAAGTTTCAGTTGGTGGTGATTAGGTGCTCTCAAACTGGTAATTTACTACAATAAAACCTAGTTTTCAGAGGATTCATGCAAATGTAAACCACGTGTAGTGGTTTATAATAGCAGTATTTCATATAGATAGAAAATACACTGTTGCTCAGCCAATTGGCTGTGTGTTTTAATTCTCAGCATTCTACAATAATAATAAAACAGCTGGGGCAGGAAATTGGTCATTTGCTAGTAGTTAATGCCCGATTTGTGTTTGCCATCCTCCACCACCAGCAGAACTGAATAACACTATAAATTCCCTGCTCCTTCTGGGTATAGAAATTGTGACTCAGTTATGGGTATTTTATTCTATGGTCTAGTGTATTCAAGATTGGAGAAAATTATTCTCATGTCAAATTGTGATTTTATAGAGATCTTTCAATAGGGATTTTTTTAATGTATGTTTTCATGTAGATGGGGAGAGACAAATATTTGAGTTTCCATTAAGTATTGTATCATCATTGTGGTTAAGTGTTTCTGTTTTATCTGTACCTTTTGTCTCGTATATCCCCCACCTTTCAGCCTAACTCAGCAGGAACAGTTCAAAGCACAGCAGGGCACAGGAGCAGGGGTATCCCCCATGATCATGAATTCTGCTAATAACAAAGAAGTGGATATCTTACGGATGCTTACCAAGGCCAAAGATGAGTATACCAAGGTGAGACATGCTCCCACGTTATATTGTGAAACATAAAAGGGTTGATTTTGGTTTTTTGGGGTTTTGAATAGTTCTACTCAAAGTGAAAGTGATTTTAGGCAGTGTACTCTCTCATTTTGCGTGGAAGTGGCTGGTAAAAAAATTTTAACAGAATTTGCTAAAAATTCAAATTAATGCTGTCAATAAAAGGTTCTGGAAGGAGAATGTTTATATGATTGTTTGTTGAATGGTAGAGGCTAAGAGCAAGTATAAATTTCCTTTCATTCTGACCCTTAGAGCTCCTGTGCCTATTGAGTAGCACCTGGAAGCTGTGCCTTCTTTCTGGGTGAAATATTTACCTGTTAATAGTGTCTGTGGTTTGTACAAAGGACTTGGTTCAGGAGGCTGTTGACAGTGAAGTTACTGCTTTGAATTGTGGTTGTTAGCTACTTTCAGACACTAATGGAAGGAAATGAAAAGGTTGAAATGTAGTATGATTTCAGCCCGTGTGCTGCTTGGGTCTTCTGAGGCTTCTAAATAAAGAAGTAACTAATGGACTAATAATGTTCTCTATTATTGAGCAATCAAAAACGTTTTACTTTGGGGAATAAAAATCTAATAATTTTAACTATCCATATATAAGCTGCAAATTGTTACAGAGCCTGCAGGTTCCTGCTGCTGTTTCCTGTATTGCTTAAGTGCTGTCATGCGATAATAGAGCTCGTAAGTGTTCCACAAGAGTCTGGAAATATACATAGATCTTAACTTTTTCTCTCCTTATATTTCCTGTGTTTATTTTTTCTGAAATGTAGCTACTAATAAAATCCTCGGGAAGATGATAGCACACTATTTGAGCTAGGGTGAAATGTAGCCCTTTTTATTGTGTATAGTTTCTGTTGAATCTTGGGGCCTTTGTATTTTCTGTAGTGGAGATTTAATGTATTACAAAGTGGACAAACACTTCCAAAACCTGGTATCTTTCCTGTATTTTAATACTGAATCGGTATCTAATCTTGGCATCAGAGAATATGATTTGAGATGTTCTGAAATGTTTAAGAGGTTTTCATTAGGTAACCTTAAAAATACTGCAAATGGAAAACTGGAAGAAATATTAGGCTATCTTCAGATTCTGTGAAAAGAGGGTGATAAATCTAAAAGATGTTACCTTCCATTTCTACATTAGCACATAGAAACCAAGACAAAGGAGAGGAAATTCTATTGTTTAAAGAATAGCTTTTAGGACTCTTTTTTCTTTAGAATCTTTTGCACACTTGCTTCTTACTTCATCTTCAATCTTTCTGCATTTAAGGGATTGCCAAGGAAATAAAAAATAAAATGAAAGCTTCTTCCTCATCTGGGACATGAGTGCTAGGAATGCCTGACCTCTTCAGAACAGGATATGTGTGATTTCTTGTATTGCTAGTAATATAAATTTCCAAAGAGTGTGATAAATAAAGGCAATGACAACCATTTTTCTATTTAATGTCAATATGTTTCAGAGCAGTCGTGCTTTCTGACTTGTTTATGACATCTACTTTCTTGTCAGTGTATGTTTTATTACTTACAATCTGATGTGCTGAAATTAGTTATGAAATATGTTGTTCTCTTTGAATTCTGTGTTTATTCAGTAAAGAGGGTTTTAAAGCGTTGGAACCTGTAGAATAAGGACGTCAATTTTCCAAAGTTTTAAGGAATTTTGCTCAATTTTTAAAAGTGTAACTAATTTTGAAGGGTATATCTTGTTCCCAGGTTATCTTACACATTTAGAGGTCACATGCAAAGTAAAATACACAGTTTTTCCCTTCCCTTTTTAATTAATGGAGCTTTAAGATGCTAAACTACTGAGGGTTTTTTTTAAAAATGTACTTCTTATACAGTTGCCTTCTCTTGATCTCTGGTAAGAAAAAGCTGGCCTCAATGATAGCCAGGGAGAAAAGCAGCTGAAGAGCTGCAAGGGTACAGAACAAAGCATGACAAAATGGGTTTATTCTTAACCATTGTGCCTTGTCTTGTACTGCAGGACAAGCTCTGGGTCCAGCTCTGTGCTGCACACTTCTTCTCCTAGCATTCAGCATTTTCAGCTTCATATTGTACAGGTAGACTGTGAATCTCACAACACAGAGAGTTGTTTGCCTCAAATATCTCTAACTGTACCAAACTTGCCAAAACCCCCTCAGTGATTTTCTTGCTCCACATTCACCATGTGTGTCTAGTTTTGTTGCAGTGTTGCTGAGCCTTTCTTTGACTTGATCTTTTGATTACTTAGGCATCTTTTGTAGCAGCAGAACTTTGAATAGGACTCCTGAGTTAAGGCCAGGCCTGTGAAGCAAGACGTAGTAATTGCCAAATGTTGTAGCTGGTGAGAACTCTGGTTCTATCACTAAAGAGCATGGTGACATTTCTTTTATGCTGTTTGTTGATAATAGCATCTGATATCTTCTTTACTGTCTACCTGACAGCTGCTTAAAATGTCATGTTAGTGCTCCCAACTTACTCATCAGCAAGGCCATGCTCCCCATCTGCCAGAATGGCTTTGCATTCTGTGCTCCAGTAGTTACAGAGGCTTCTGAAATCCTCACAGGCTTCTTTTCTCTTCCATGTGCCTCTGTGTTTGATAGCAGCCTACTAGCCTTGTTATCAAATCACAGCAATGATACCAAGTCAGTTCTGTGTCATTCTCTGTAGGCCTTTGTGTGTACTCATGCTCATTTTGCTGAGGAATTTGGTTTAAAAAATGCTCATATAGTGATAACTCTGTTAAACACTACTGCTTCTCACCTCATTTTTATGTTCTTAGTTCTGTGATCATGCAGGGTATGACAGTGGAATATAAGGTACTTAATGTTTCTGAAGAATTCAGCCTGTTAAAATATCCTGAGGAAATAAGGGTATTATTTAAATTCTGCAGAATTCACTGTGAAATATTCAAGAGGATGTTATCCATCATGTTAAAGAAAAAGCTTATATGCTTTGTGCCCAAAAAGTTATGCTGAAAAATAGCTATGAGATAAATATATGTTGAAGAAAAGGCAGCATCATTAGAAAGAGAACTGTTTGGGAGGGAAAAAAAGCCATTTAATCTTACCGAAGTGCAGTTTTGGTCCATGTAGAATCTGTCCAATCTGAAAAACAACTGAAAGTACCCAGTACGTACTAGAGCCCCTTAAGTCTCCACAAGAACTCAAGTTCTGCTTTACTGGACAGCCCTGGAACCAGCATGTCTCTGATTATTGCTGCAGCAGGAGTCAGAAATGGGTGAAGTGATCCCTTTTGTATATTTGAGAGTGGGGGTTATTTTCTCACCTGGCACATTTGTATTCTAAGGAGTTTGTCTCAGAAAGTTCTGGAAAGGACAGTGATATTTTCGCAGTCACAAAGCAGTGGTTCTGCCGTGTGTCCATAGAGCAGTCTGCCCAGTCTGGAATTCTGGCCCTAGAAAAGCACAAGACTGGACTTCTGGAGTGAAGGAGAAATCAAAATTGGTCATCCTTCCCCAGCCACTTGTCCTGTGGCATAAAATTATGAGCCCATCAAATTCAGATAATGAACTGTGAATATTATTGTTGGATAGAATTAACTTCTTGTTAGACAGTTCTTTTAAAAATCTTTCTTGGTTTCTTGGTTTCAATTGTATCAAGTGACAGTGACTTCGAATATACTGTCTTCTTTTCTACTGGCAGTAGCATTCCATGTATACCCAATGTTTTTTTAGTTTCATTGACTATATTCTTATATATAGCATCTTATTCACATTTTCCTTTTCCATTTACTATTTCTCTTTCATGGAGCATTTTATGTGTTTTTTTTTCTGAATTAAATCATGCCCGTCTCTCTCCCGAAGACATTTTTTGTCCCTGATCACTTTTAGTTTTCTGTCTCTGACTATCTTTTTCTATAAATATTATTAATAATCATTTATTTATTTATTATTTAATAAGAAAGCCTACTGATTCTACAAATTGATTAAATCTTTAATTACTTTTCTGTGCATGTATATGCATCCTGCAAGTTCCCACCATATGAAGATTTATGCAAAAGAGTTTGAGTTATAATTCTACTTTTTGACAAAAGCATTTTAAATTATTTTTATGGGCACATTAATCCTTCATGGATCTAAACTACTTCTAGCTGCCTGTTGATGCAGGAAAAGCCTGTCTGTTGCTTGGTTTCTAAGGTGCTTTAAAAAAGTATTTTATGTTTTTTAAGTGCAGGAAAAGCAGAAGGCCAAAAAGAGTACTGAGATTTAAATTAGAGGGAAGCTTCATACTAGGGAAATCTTGGAATCATGTGTTCAGTTTTACATATGTCTTGTGGTTTTAGAAAATTAGGTTGCAGTTGCTACAGTTCTTCTAATAGCATAACACTTCACCATCAGTGCTGCAATTAGTGGTTCTGGTTATTGAATACCCAGTTATGTCTGCATTTTTCTGTGGTTGGGAATTGGGGGAATAAATATTGTCACACATACTAAGAAATCCTTTTTTGCTGTTGCAGTGTAAGACCTGCTCAGAGCCAAAACAAATAACCAGTTCCTCTGCAATCTATAGCAACCCCAACTTGATCAAACCGATTCCAGTGAAGCCGAGTGAAAATCAGCATCAGCGAATCTCCCAGCAGAGCAAGGTAAAACGTGTGGTGTTTTCTGACTGCTGCTGGCACTGAGTAGCAGCAGCATTGATTTGAGTTGGAAGGTCACTGCAGGAATTTGAGATGGAGCCACTGTAAGGAATGATTTTAAAGCACAACTAATCTGTTTTGTAAAAGCTCCCCAGCCCCCACTGTATGATGTGGAAACATGTAAACTGCAGACATACTGTCCTGATGCAACAATGAAATTTCAGATGCTGTTTTGATCACAAGCTGATCTGTTCAATTGCTGGACCACACTTTTTGTGGGTTTTTGTTTGGGTTTTTTTTTTCAGGGAAAATGATTTAATTTAAATAAAGAGAAGTGTCTTGGTATATCTTCAAGCCAAATCACACTGCAAAATCCTAAAAGCTGAATTCAGCTGTGACCAGCAGATGCACAAGAGGTGGCTCTACTTCATACACAGGCACATTTCTGTCTCTTACTAATACTGTACTGATGGCTGTATGAGAAGACACTCTCTCATGTTATTTAAAGCAAAGCCACTGCTATATCTCAGATTCGCTGATTTTCTCCCACATTAGCAGCTTGACAGCAGTCTCCTTGCCCTTCCTATGTGACAAAACTATTAAAAATCCTCTTGGGGAAAAAAGAGCATAGCAGTTTTCTCAGCTTTTCATTGAATACTGCTGGCTAAATATTGTCGCCACTTAATGTAACTTATGCATGAGGGAACCATGTTTACTCCTTTCCTTTGTCCCCTCACAGAATGCAGATCCTGAACCCCAGCACTTGTCTTTGACAGCACTGTTTGGCAAGCAGGACAAGCCAGATGTCTCCGAACCTCTTAACAAGCAGCATCAGGAGAACCTCCCTGTGAGGCAGGGTGTGGTTCGCTCTCTGTCCTATGAGGAGCCCAGCAGGCACTCACCCTGTGCAGAGAAGCAGCTCTGCCCTGCCATCCAGAAGCTCATGGTGCGTGGCACTGACCTTCACCCCCTCTCTGAGTTCCCTGAGAGCCGCCTCTGTGAAAATGGCAATATCCCCCCTGTGGGGGAGACTTTCACAGGACTCTTCCAACCTGTGACTTCCCACGGGATTGCAGCGTCTCACGTGGTTCAGGACACTGCTGGCACTCAGAGTTTACTGCAGAAATTGCAAAGTCAGTCAGGGTCGGTGACCAAAATGGACCCCAGTGCCACAGGACCTGTGAACTCGACAGCTCCCGTGTTCAGCAGGACTCCTGCTCCTGTTGGAGCACCAGCAGCGCCAGTAAATAACATGAGCCAGCCCCCTTTGGTGTATTTCAATGGATCCCTACCAGGCCAGACTTTAGAGACTCAGACACTTGGGAAAGAACAATCCAAACTTCCTAGACAGCCACTTCCTCTCTCTGGCAATCAAGCAGCCAACTCCGGGGTGATTTCACCTCAAGAATTATTGAAAAAGCTCCAGATAGTGCAACAAGAGCAGCAGCTCCATGTATCCAGCAGACCAACCCTGGCAGCTAAGTTCCCTGTTGTTACCCAGAACACCAATGCCCTGAAACCACTGGATTCCTGGATAGAAAAGGCTCCGGGCACGGAAAAACAGAGCGCTCTCTTGCAGGTAAATGGGGAACTTCTTCAGCATAAATAGATACAAATCTAGCAAGCTTTTAAACTTGAGGTTTTGTTAGGTTAGTCTTGGCGTCACTGTCCTGCCGCAGGTTGCACATCATTCCTTTCGCAGGTGATACTTTCCCAACATCGAGTAACTACTGATTTACCAAGGTGTGATACTGTAAATCCTGAAGGCCACATTTCTTGCTGATCAGTGATGACCAGAAGTACTGCAGTGTTGGATTATTCCAGAGGCTTTTTTGAAAAGTCACCTGGTTTTCACTTACCATACTTGGGCTCTTATGTGTAATTGCTGGCCACTGAGTGCAGTATTTTGGGTTTAATAATTATTTTCTGCAAAATTAGTCATAGCTTTCTCTGTGTAGATATGCATTCTTTTGTATGCCAGTTGCTAAAGATACTTTAAAGGTCCCTTCTAGCAGCAGCTTTTTGAAGTATTTGTATATTGGTATCTTGTACACACCTGCTACTTCTAGATATTCATTAGCTATTTTTCTTTAATGTACTGTGCATTATTCTGAAAAAAGGTCTTGTGCCTAAATGACATCAAAAAATTCCATTTATTTTGATGCTAGAAGTCAGATTGGTGTCTTAAAAAATTCAGGAGATGCTAAGAGCCTGTTTCTCTCTCCTGAGTACATTCTTATGTTCTTCGGAAAAGCAACATGTGCAAGTACAAAATATCCCATCCAAAACAACTACTGTCTAACAACTTCATTTTCTGTAAGATTTTCTACACTACAGGAGATGTCTTTACATCTCCTGTTTGGGGACGCACCTAAGCTACTTTCAACTTCCTTTCTTGTGGATAGGCTGTGTTGTACTGGAGTCAGGCTTGTACTGGAGTCTAGAAGTTACTGATCCCAAGCATTCCCCTTTCCACTGTAAAGTTCAGAAGCTGCTTTTCTACTGCAACTATTCCATTTTTCTATTTCTGTTTTAGTCTGTTTCTCTATTTCTATCAAAACCTGAATGAAAGACTACAGAATATTTCAACGTGCTAGAAAGTTATCCTATACATGGAAGAGGCTGAATCAGTCATTTAATAATACAAGAGCCATATCAACCACACAGTCTGTGACAGGTCAAGTTTTCTAATTCCATGAGAGAGGTAGGAGGAATATGAATCTGATACAGCAAATAGCCATCATTATTTTTGTTCTTTTAATTAATGCCGTAGGATTTCAATTTGTGTGAAAGAGGTTTTTGGGGATTAGTCATTGAAATTATTCAGAATCAATTGCTTATAGGTGGTAACTTTGACTTTCCAGTGGAGAGCTAAAGAATAAAAGGAGGACCCAGAGTCAAAAAAATGTATTTGTTTTCACTGGAAATGGAACTTGCCTGTGTTAAATGTAAGAAATTGTGTGATTCACTGGTACTTGTACTGATAGCATGAGGACACTATGAAGGCATTCCTACTTTGAAGGTAAAAGTGAAATGAGGCAAGTCCAGACTATACACTGTAAGTCAGTGTGTATGAATAAAAAATAAGGAAATATGCTGATACATTTTTCAGATTAAAAAAATCCCTACAGATGCTGCTATGGCCAATGACTTTAATGTTGTATATATGAAAAAGACAGTGGTGCCAACATTAGTTGCAGTATGGAAGGGCAATTCCTGAGGTCTGGCCTAATGCAATTGCAAGTTTGACTGCTTGAGTACAGATAGAACACCAGCTTGTGAGGAAGGAAAAGTCTTCTCTGGAACAAGACTCATTCACTGTGATTATTGCTGCAAGTTTGCCTTAAATAAAAAAGAAGCAACTGAGATTCTCAGTCTCGGTGTGCACGGCTGTGAGCTGACCAAGGAGCTTAGGAGTGGCTTCACAGGCTGCCTAGCTGCCTCCTAGCTTAGGAGTGGCTTCACAGGCTGCCTAGCTGCCTCCTAGCTTAGGAGTGGCTTCACAGGCTGCCACAGCTGCTCTAGACATGGTATTGATGCAGTTCTTTCCACACATTTAGTATTGCTTTGGAGGTTTAATCCACAGACCAAAAATGATAATCAAAGCATCACTAATTATTGTTTAGGACACCTAAAGCTCTGCAGTCTGGGAGGAATGGCCTCTTTCACGTGCAGCAGATTGCCACAAAAGCAGGGAGGCTAAAAATGAACGAAGGACTCTGTTCCTCTGGAAGCCATGAATTGGCCGCAAAAACATCCCTACTTTTCAAAAAAATTGTGGAATATAAAAAACAACTTTTAAAACCAGCATTCATCTTTTTATAATATTATCCTTGCAGTAGACCAGAGGCTTCAAGTGCTGCCATGCCTGCAGAATAGATATTTGAGTGAAATTGAATTGGCACAAATAAATCTGCACATGCTCATGCAGAATTGATCAAAGCAGATTCTGACAACAAGTGCAGCAAAAGGTTTGTTCTCTGTAATTATTTGTCTTTTGGTATTGCCTCTTCTACTATGCTTCAGCATACAGAAAAAGCAAAAGTCTGACAGGAATAGAGAAATATCTGAACAGTGTCTGTTGTTGGAAAAATCATATTAAAGGAACACCCTAAATCCATCAGCAGCACTAAGAAAATGTAAGCAATAGTCCTTTCCACAACTGACACATTACAAGTCCAAGTTTAAATTGGCTTCTGCTGCATCTCCATATGGTATAAGAACTGTGTTCTCCCACATGGAAAGGAAGAGACCAGTTACCAAAAAAATGGGTAAAAAAAAAGAGAGAAGGAAAAAAGCAAAAGCTAAAGAATAATACTTGGAAGCATTCGATCTGGTCTGGTGCCAGCCCTATTTTGTGAAATATTCCTTATACAGACAGTGAGTAACATGTGCTTAAGATACAATAAAAAAGCATTAATCCACAGTGGGCTTTTAGGGATATGCTTAGTGTTAGGCATGTGTTATCCTGATTATAGTTACATGCATGCTTAAGTGTTTATGTTAATCAGAATTATGGGTTTAAGAGTGCTTACAATAACACAGACACAAATTCATCTTTTCTTCAGAAGGCCACATCTCTTGCAGCTCATTTTTCACATTTCTTGGAGCATTTTTTCCATCAAGAATGTATTCTGTGCATAATGTTACATCTTCTGAGTATATGCATGAAACCCAGTGTCTGTGGTGTGAGCATCACAGCACTGCTTCTCTCTTGTCCTGAATGCAGTTTCAGCATGCAATTGTAAAATGCAAATAGGTGCATTAAAGTTGTTTCAAAAAGTAATTTCAGCTTCTGGAGCTAAACATCAATTAAAATATTCTAAATTAAACTTGAAAGACCAAGCAGTGTTAGCATTATAGTTGGCTTTGTTTTAGTTAACCGCCTTTAAAGTTCTGAGCCATTCTTAGATTAAATGTCCTCAGTTTTAAGCAATGCCACTGAAAACTGTTCAAGGCCCAGAGCACCTGCTGGGTGCTGATGTTCCAGAGGAGCACTTGATCCACCTGTGATTCTACTCACACAGGAGGCAGCAGAAGGTGCCAGTTTGCATTGCAGTGCATTCCTTGGTTCATGGTGTTATGTGAAGTTGCCACCTGTGGTGTCATTCAGCTGCCAACAGCCACACAGAGCACCAAGCTGATATCTTAGTGAGCATTTGGGCTTCAGGGAAAGAATGCTTTACACTGCACTAGTTGTTTTGCACATTTTTCATTGTTCTTACTTCGTTGCCACACAGCTGACAGCACACTCCTACTCTGTTATTAGTGACTCAGAGGTTGAAGTGTTGACCTGACAGAGCTGGAGGTAATGGATGAACAACTACTCAGGTTCTGTGGGTAAGGAGCTGATCAACAGAATTTTGGAAGGGCTGTTATGACTTGTGAGAAGTTACTCAAAGCTAGCAGATTGGTCCAAAGGCTGTTAGTGTCCCTGCAAAGCATTTACAGTGCCTTCTGCAAAGGTATGGTCTTACAGGAGCTGCACTGGTAATGCCAAGATCAGCATCCTGTTTTCTGGTGGGCGTCAGTTGTCCCAGTGACTCAAGGTGATCTGAGCTGAATCTCAAATGAAAATTCTCCTTTCTGTTTAAAACAAACCCCAAACAATCCATGTTTTTTATGTAAAGGTTTGTTAAATGGCAGAAGCTTTGAGCTTGAGCTGTTAGCAAAAAATACATTTTAATGTTGAGTACAGACACAAACACTATGCCCTGGAAAAAGATACATATACTCTCTATTCTTCTTCGGAGACAGAATCTGAAGTTCTGAAGTCCCCTGCGGCTGTTGGCTGTGTCACCAGTAGATGGCAACATTGCTCATTCCAAATAGTTTCCATATGCTTGGCGTGTCCTACCAAACAGACCTTTCTATCCAGAGAAGACAAATCTTTCTTCATATGTCTTTTACACCACAACATGTGTTTGTCAGGAGCAGCTCTGTGTTATTAAGAGGACAGGTTGTCTCGGGTTTAGTTTATTTGCCTTGGGCAAATGAGAAAAATGTCTTCTGATTTTGAGGGCTGTGTTATCTGGGTCTGACAGAGTCTGCTGTAGGTTCAGCTGTGCTCATGGGACGCTTTATCTCCTCCAGCTGCTCCCAACCTTTCCTTTGCGGGAGGTTTCTGCCCCAGCAGAGCAGTTTGTATATGCATTCTTGAAATCACATTAAGAAGAATCATCTTGTTTAAGCAAACCCTGCCAATTTCACTGGAGGTAAATTAGTTGCTCCAGCAGCATGGATGAGTAGAGCAGAAGTGTTGGGATAAGCATCTGGGGGTAGTTGGTGTTCCACAGGCAGGAGAAGATCTGTGCAGAATCTGAAGGTCTCACTTCACAGAGGGATGTCACTTTGGACTCACTGGTTTTCTTCTAAAATGAATGTTGTTTTCTAAGCAAAGGTATGTAAACCTGCAGTGAGTTAGGAATACCTCTGCTTAGTCAGAGGCTTGGAACACTGACCTGGTGATTGCTGGTTTGGTTACATGCTATGGGGTTGGAAGAAAGCTGTAGTGAAGAGTTCTGTAGTACTCTGTGTTTGAGAAACACAATGTTTACCTAATGGGATAAATACTGGGAAAAAAAAAAAAAAAGGAGATTTTTGCATTAGGTGTATATTGCATGCTTGCTTTCCTGAGCCCTAGTCTTTCTGCTTCCTTAAATTTTCCATAAAACAGCATAACATCTCAGTCCTCTTTGTTTCTTTCTGTTTCTCCTTGTATAGTTGTCTCACAAACATTGGTCAGAAATGTCTTGGGTAAGAGAAAGACAAGCTACAAAAATGTGACTCTTCTTTAATGCTAATCTGTGTGGGTTTGCGTACCTAGGAGATCAACCTCAGTTTTATTTTCTTAACCTTAATTTTTCTTCAAAATTGAAATGTAATCCAGGACAGAGTGAAGTGATTCAGTAGCCTTTCACCTTAAATGGTAGCAATAAATCATGCTCCAGTCTAAAAGGGAGGAACTTTGGTGAGCTTGTATCAATTCCTTTGTATGTTCTTTAAAAAGATTGGATACTTTAATAGCAAGAAGATGGCTGATTAAGATTTATTACTGGAATTACCTGGAGAGATCTGATGTCTGCAAGATGAGTGAATTAAGTTTCTGTTATGTTGTATATTGCATCTGATAGTATTTGCTAATATTACATCTGATAGTATTTGCTAATACTGTATGTTTTACAGTTCCAAGATGCACTGCAAAATTTGAAAGTGAAAATTATTTGGCAGATATGCAGGTTGGTGTGGCTAGGATGCTGAGGGAATTTGCAGAACTGCTTCAGCATCAAGGTTCTCTTTGAGGGCCATTTTAATTTTGTAAACTGTGTTGGTTGTGAGTCTGTTCTGTTTCTGACAGTGCTGTGAGCTCACTATGGACCTTTAGCTTAATCACTGAACCTCTGTTTTTGTCTTCTCTCTCCTTAAGTAAAATGAGAAGGTAAAATACACACAATATAGAGATGTTTATAAAGTAATTTGCAAGATACAATTGGAAAGTACTTTCTAGTTTTAGGTACAGGGGTTAGTCTAACAGTGATATTTACATGTCTCATGTTCTCAAAGATTAAACTTTCTGACTTACTGTCCCTGTGTAGAAGACTTCACAGCTGCATTCTCCAAGTCCTGATATTTAATAGTAGTCTGATTTCTATAATAAAATTCTCCTGTTCTAAGACCATTTGCCTATGGCAATCTCAAATGGGATGGAAGACCTTTTAGTCTGGAAATAGATCATAGAGGTGGTGTTGAGTTTTACATCCCAGTATTGATGTCCAGCAGTCTCTGTGCCTGCTGCCCATCTCTCCTCGCCTTCATTCCCGCAGGATGAGGCAGACAGCTTTCACTGATGCCCGTACTTTTATACGGACAGGTAATCTCACCTCAGCGCATTCCTGCCACTGTGACCCCCACCCTGCTGATGTCCCCAATGGTGTTCACCCAGTCCACACCTGCTCCACCAAAAGCCGAGAGCGGGCGTTTGGCAGCAGCAAACCCTGAGCCCGCTGCCAGCTCGGCCAGTCTGCTCCTGCCCCTGCCCACCCCAGAGCCAGCCGTGGGCAGCAGCACCTCCATGACCAAGATGCAGCTGCAAGAAACACTGCTACACCTCATCCAGGTAAAGTGCCAAGAATTCTGCCACTTTGCTTCCCACCCTGCTGCCTGTTTAGATATAAGCACTCTGTAATTGGTTGTATCTGTCTAAAGGCGAAATGAATAATTAAATGCATGTTGGAAGTTGTGCTGCTTGTAGGTGCACGTTAACAGGGCACCATGGCATAGGCTGGGGATGCACTAGGCTCTCCTTGCACACTGCTGGCTTAACTACATTTTGATTAATGCATCTGATTTGGGGTTCAGGAAAGATAATAAATTTGGTGGAAAAGAACAAAGATGACTGAAAGCTTTGTAAGGTCAGCCTATGAGCCAGAGAGAGACCTATTATATTTTTAGCTAAGGATAAATAATGGGCGATTATCCTAGCTGCCAAAAATTTCAGAAATGTGTGTAAGCAGTAAGAGGAATTCAGATGGGAAATCAAAATTGTAGGATGAGTGTGAGCAACTTTAAAAATATGGGTTAGATAACATGAATAAATATATTTGAACTAGAGAATGACATTGAATAAAATTCCTTTTGCTACAGTTTTTCAGGTTTCAGTGTGACAAAGCATTAACAATGTTATGTACGAGATGCTTGTTTACCACTCTGGCACGATGCATAATTATGAATAGTTTTTTCCTTAACTTGCCATGTGAGTAATACCTGAACAGTAGAAGTTGAGGAGAGATTCCATAACTAAAGACCTGGCTACAGAGCACAAAGAGCAGAGAAACACATCCAGTTTGTAAGTCCAAACTATGTGCCTGTATGGCTTTGGAAAAAAATTAAAGGTTATTATTGTAAGTTACTTAAAACATTATTTAAGTTATAAATTCAGAAAAACAGTATCTCTGACAAGCTAGAGATTTTTCTCATTTTTCCCTGTATTTTTATTTTGGGATTAAAAAATGCATCCCGTTGTCTTGTCTTTACATACTTTGAGTGTGTGCATACTATTAAAACCATACATGAAGAGGAAACTAGTCAAGGAAGAATGGAGTTTACCCTCGGTAACTTTGTACTTGTAAAATATATATTTAACCCTGCTATTCTTGGTGGTAGTTAGGATTGACTGAGTTACCTGGAAATTATTCACTGCCAATTTGTTAGCTGTCATTTTCCATTATATAAAACTACAATCTCGGATGTGCCTAATTTTCCTTAAATATTATCTTGATTGTAATTATCCTCAAATGTTTATGTGAGCCACTTATAACATTCTTTCTTAATGTGGGCTGACTCATTCTTGCAAAATGTTCTTCAGAAGGAAAAAGTTAAGCATCAGAGCAAAAGGAGAAGCATCCCTTAGGAGCATTAGGCCTAAAAGAGCTAAACAAGATGCAAGGATTTGCCCAGGATTTTAGTGTAGGATCAAAATGCAAAGTGTTTCATTATTCCTGCAGACATGCTTGGAATTATCACTGACCTGATGGAGGACACAACCTAAGGAAGGCCCTAGATAAAGAGGGCAAAGAAGAGAAATTACTGGGTTGTAACTTCAGTGCTGTCACTGAGTTATTATGCAACAATACTGGACTCAATTTAAATGCACTGAGTTTAGAAAATCATCTTTCTGTGTACTCATTGCTCCTTGCTGAGGTACAGTCATGGGCAGTAAAACAGATCTTTGGTGAAGAAAAGGGCTTTGCTATTGCTCCCTTTTAAAAAAAAAAAGTAAGGCTGAAAAGTATCTGATCCATAACATGGAATGACCTTCTAATCTCTTTACTCCAACTGCCTATCCTGCTAACAATTCCCTGTTTTGTTTTTCAGAATGACGACAACTTCTTAAACATTATTTATGAAGCATATCTCTTCAGTGTGAGGAAGGCAGCGATGAAAAAGTCCATGTGAAACATGATCTTTTAATCCCATTTCCATGGCTTCCTGAACTCCAGGAAGAAGACTTTGAAGTTTTCAAGTATGATTATGTTTGAAGAAATGAATGATCTTAGGCATTTTGCATACACTTAGATTTTACTCGTTGGCAAGTACATGCTGTACTGAGAAAAAAGTGAGAGAAATGGATTGTGCCTTTAGCAAGGGGAGCATCACAATGCTGAAGAATTAGTCACAAAATATCTTAAATTATTTTTCTTACCCTGGTCCATGCTTAGACTCGGTTTCCCGGCATAAGGACTCAGTTCTCAGGACCCAGTTTCCTTTTTCACTTGCAGTGTTGGTTGCTCATTGCCGAGGTATTTGTCCCCTGGCTTTCCCTGAGCCGTCCTGCGCAGCTGTCCCGGAACGCGCCCGTCCCTGACCACATGGTGGCAATGTTGGACTATTTTTAGGAACACGGAAATCCGCGTGAAACCTTGGAACGGGAAGTTTCAGGAATACTGATCGTCGTACTTAGTTGTCTGCAAAGCAATTTAGAAGTGTCATGACTTCCTCCAAAATTTTTGTAGAAAAATCTTTTTCTATTTTGACAAGAATATTTTTAGCTAGCCGTAGAAATGGGATTCTGCAGGTGTTTGAGGAATTGGGGATGGGGTGGGTTTGTGAATGTACTTGCTATCACATAGCTCTGGGGTGACACCGGATCATGTTTCTCTTATTCTAGCTCCAATCTGCATAATCATAAGAAATGTGAAAATTTGTTACGGGGAAGGCTACCTGGTGTATTATTTTTTTTTTTAAGCGTGTTTTTGGAGCACAGTGATTTCATTGATCCATTTGTAAAGAAAATAAAATGGGTAATCCCTACTATGTGCTGGTTTCATTTTCTTGTGCCATGGGCTATATATTTTGTTTGTATGACTCTAAAGTGTTTTTACACTTGGCAGAAGATACATGAGGTTTTAAATCAGTTAGAATAAATGATTGAAAGAATTTTTCTGTATATTTTTATCAGCATCTGCTGCTGAAGTGCCAGTTTACTGCAGTTTAGGAATACACAGTTGTTGCTGAGGAGGCATTTCTTCTGTGGGCGCAGAGAACCCAAACTGTAATCCATAAATGGTTATTCCATCATCTTTACTGTGGGCATTGATGTAGGCACAACTGATGAGCCTCATCTGTGGAAGCTCTTCAGTGTAAATTTGGCTGCGGGTTTCAATTGTTAGAGTTGTAATGAGTCAAGCAGTTGCTCCTACTGCATGCAAGGGCACGGGGAATTTGTTCACATTTCTTGGGAAGGGCTCCAAATCAATAGGAAAAAGCCCAAACTCAAGAGCTGCTTTCTTTATTCACATAAGCGAATAACCCCAAGACACTGCTGGAGTTTCCCTACACTAGACAGCAAGTCATACCCTAGTTCCATTTGGTTACTGTATGATTCTTGCAGATTCAGTGAAATGAATGTGTTGAGCAGACACCGGGAAAAGCAGACTTTAAAGATAGCAAATTCTAATCCTGTAGCCTTCATAATTTATGTAGCCTTTAGAATTTATGGGATTCTACTGAGTTAATTGGTATTATTTTTGAATGAACTGGTGTGGGAGAAATTGCAGTCTACACAAAAGAGTTTGAAGCTAAATGCATGCATAATTGGTGTCTGTGGTGTTGGATTATCTGAGAGTGCAATTTAAAGATGATGGGGACACAGAGTTAAGACCTCATTTGACATGCAGAACTTCTGTATTTGGTGGGTAAAAATAATCCTTAAGCATCTCAAGCTGCCTTGGTAATAGATTTTCTAGTTACAGGGGGAAAATTTCATTTACAAAAAGGCAAGTGGAAGTTTTAAAAACATTCTTATTTTATTGCTTGCCAGAGCAATTTACAAAAATTAAAGGCATGTTTTTTACAGCATCTGTTAACTCCTGATGCTTATGAAAACTGTAGTATTGGCATTATGCTTGACAAGCTGAGGCTTCCCTGAAAGCAGACAAGGATTGAGCTAATTCAGGGTTTCTTTTCACTGCCCTCTCCTCTGGTTACATCTAGGCCAGGTAATGCTGGCAGAATTGGATTTCTCGCACTGTATTGCACTGTAAGGGTTTTCCTGGATTATACAGAAGGTACAAACTTGCCTTTTGTGGAGTGAAGAAAAGTTGTTACTAAAGAAGGGTGGTGCTGTTTTAGCCTCTATCCTGCTTACTAAGAACAGCAGTGGTAACAAGATAGAACAAACTCAGAAAGAAACCCTGAGTTTTATGACAACGAGCAGGAAGGTAGTGAGAGAAATCTGCTGGGAAACAAAGCCAAACTTCTTGTCCAGGATTCCATCTTAGAGGGCAGGATCTGCTTTAGCAGGTGCATTTGGGAACTGGAGACTGAGCTTGGAGTCATACTGGGGTGTAAAACTGAGCCGTGTCCCTTTCTACTGCAAGCTGTAGCACCTGTCTCAGAAAAAGGCTCCATCCAGAAATTGGAGGCTTCCAGTATGGTGGAAACCTGCAGGATTCCCACGTAATACTGAAAACCTAATCTCTGCCTTTGGGTTTTTAGCAGCTCTGTATCAGCTGGGAGTGCCTCTATGCAGCCAGGTCTGTGCATGACACCAAAGAGGCTGTTTTGGGGTTGGTAGATCACCTCTGAATATGGTGGTTGGGAACTTCTGGGTTCTGTTATTTTGTCTGATTTCTTTTAAGACACTGTTAGAGCAATGGGCTCTTAGGCTAACAAGGCCTTTTGAGAAGAAAAGACTGCAGCAGTTAGAATTGCCTTTCTTTGGGCCTGTTTTGGGTTTTTTTAATCTGAAGATGGAAAAAAGAGAGCAAGTAGAAAATCAGAAAGTATGTAAGGATCACATGAACTCTGCTTTAGATGATTTCACAGTATGCATGTGTAATTTTCTTTTTTTTAATTGTCTGTGTATTTCTTAAGATACCACTCACTTTGAGTTGTGTGGTGGGTTTTTTTTTTATTCCAGTAGAATTAAAATCTTGTACCTTTGGGACTAGCAAGAATTCCAGAAGAAGTTGCAGCAGTGCTTTATGCATTAATCCCATTCTCAACTTTGAGTTGATATTAGTTTTCAGTGTAGTTCCACTTAAGTCCACTTCCTTAGAAAATTCCACACCTATTAAACTAGAGTGAGGAGACAAGGAGTAGAAAGTCAGTGAAATCCTGAGGCATCATTTCTGTCAGTGTTTATCATGGAAATCTGTGATACTTAGTGAATATTCAGAATATCTAAATATTTCCTCACAGAAAATTCCACTCCTTAATTTGATTTTTATTCATTAGCTCTCTGTTGCTCCTCCATTACTGCTTGTTGTAGCTGCAATGGGGATAATTAAAATGGCACAGCAAAATAAAATTTTCCAGGAGCAGGATGCAGCTGAGCAGACAGGATGCTTTGCCTCCTCTGACAGCTCTTTAGAACGTGTTGAGCTTTGAACTTCAGCCATAAAAGCAGTGGGTACTGGAGATTCTAGTGTCCCTTTAGGACATTAAAATCATAGTCCCATATTTTAGCAAACTTGGAAGTCTTTGCTTCCAAGGAAAAGGCAAAATTAAAAGACATTTTTCCATAAGCATTTGAGGCTCTAACGTGAAAAATGTTATGAGAAGGCAGCTTTACCCAGAGCGGTCCCTGAAACCACAGAAAGGCAAAATTCCTCTCCTGGAGATGAATAATGCACTAAGGAACTAATCCTCAGCCAACCTACAGTAAACTTCACTGCTAATTCTAAGGACTTTTAATAAGAGACTCTTACAAGTCCTTGCCTTTTCCAAACTCCTGTGAACGTCTCTAACAAGCTTGTTCTGGCCTGTAGACGTGAATCTGTGCACAGCTCAGCTGGGAGCACTGGAGCAGGGAGCTGCCAGTGGCACAGGGGGTTCTGCAAGGCACTGAAGGAACAAAGGTTGTGGCTTTATAAATACTTTGAGCTGGCTGTGCTGCTGAGAGGAAGCCCATCCCAGCCACCCACTTCTAGCTGCTCATCCTGGCTCCCACACCAGTCTTTTCTTCCTTTTCCCTTCATTTTTCTCCTTTTTTTTTTTTTTTTGTTTGTTTGTTTATTTTAAGGTGGCTACACGGTAAAATGTCTTGCAGCAGAATTAGTGCAGCATGCCAAGGCTGGGTTTGATGCTGTGGGGCTCAGAGGTGGCAGCCCAGGGGCTGTTTCAGGGCATGGATGGGGTGTGCAGCCGTGGGCTGGAGTGGGTGGGATGTGGGCAGAGCAGAGAGAGGCAGGAGACCGGAGCTGCAGCTCTGCATTAAATTGATCTGAGCCGTGGGGGAGACTGGGATCCAAAGGCCTCCACCTCTCTGCTGACATTAAGACTTGGAAAACACCACAAATACCAAAAATGACTTTGTTCTTTCCCCTACCTTGGCTGACTCTGGGAATCCATGAGTGTTTGCAGGTATCCTCTCAAAGGGTAACTGCTGATCCTGAGCCTAATCTCAGGAAAGATGGGATCTCTGTGAGGGCAAGCCTTGGTACAAACCTAATTTAGTGTGGGGTATTAGAGTGTCTGGGCTAAAGTTAGCCTGTGCAGACACCTTCCCCACCAGTACCACCCTGTGCTGAGCCAGCACTGGCACCAGTGCCAGCCCCTACCTCTCCTCAGAATACAGCAGAGGGTGGGGTAAATCTTCCCTTCATATTTTAGTGGGTTTTTAATTTAATGGAGATTGTACCCTCAAATCAGAACAGGGTGTTCAGATATAAATCCGCCCAGCATGGAAGTGAATGTGAAATGCAGGAACCACATTGCTTTATGTATAGATGAAAAAACTACTGAAACAAGCAGGAAATAAGCACTGGAAAGGTAAAGGGGAGAGAAAAAAAGAGATTTTTAGGTCATTTTAAAAAATAGATTTTGGAGGAAATGTGTTTAATGTAGGAATGCCTTTCCTTCATAGCTGTTGTGGAAAGAAATTGAGTTGCAAGTAATCTCCGTGCTTCTTCCTTTCAATAGGTGAGCAACAACATAAAAAACCCAATAAATTAATTTAGAATAAACATCTGGTATACACAATAGGAAGTCACTGCACATTTTTGAGAGCAGCAGCTTCAGTCATACATGTAATCAAAAAACCCACAACATTTTTTGAACCATTTGGAGCACATATAAATTAAAATCTGTTTTTTCTCTGTTTGGACACAAATTCCACACAAAGCAAGGTAAGCCCAAAGCTCAGCACAAGGTGTCTGCACAAACACCACCAGTCACTAAAGGCAGAAGGAAAAACCCTCCAGCATGTGGTGACTAAACAAGAGTCAGGAAATAGGAAGGATGACATCTTACTATCAGCAAGAGGGAGAGCCATGAGGGAACTTTGGAAAAATGATGTCATTCCTACAGCTGCTACTGTGTGCATACAGGGATGCTAATCCCACAGTTAGATCTCACATCAATATTAACATTTTTCTTGCCCAAGTGCTGCTGCCACACATCTCTTGTTACACCCTGTATCTGCAGGTACAGCCACTCATCCTGGATTTCTTCACCAAGACCTGAAATCTGCTGCTCAAACATCCTAGAAGGCAGAGATTATTAATATGTCACTTCAGAACCCTACCCACCTGTGGGTTTTCATCAGCAGCTGCCTGTAAATACGAGGCTGAGAGAGAGAAAGGAGAGGAGCATGCAGGCTCTTGGCAGCCCTCCCAGAGCAGGGCTACTCAGGCTGGGAACAAAAGCTCTGTTTTCCTTCATTTTTACTGCTGCTTTGCAGTCTGACTCACTACAGCCTCCTGCTTTCTGCTTGGAGCAGTAGCCCCAGACCTACCACTTAGGGCAAGTGCCTGCACCTCCCATCTGGCTGGGCAGCGTTTCTGTGTGCCTGGGCTCCTCTCCTGGGCTCTTACCCGGGAAGTCCTGCCTCTCCTGGCTTCTGCCATGGATGCAGTGAGCTGCAGCCAAGAGTTTGAGTTAGGGGGGCTGTCAGGTTGCAGTGTGGTAACACAGTTCAGGAATCACCTACTTCATGCTTGGAGTTTGGCAACAGAGGCCCAGTGTCTCTGTCGGAGGTGTTTGCAAGCAGGATCAGCTGCTCGTTTCTACTGTCTCACCCTCCTTCCCTTCTGTTTTTCCCCCTGAAGGCCAAAACCCAGTGCTTCCAAGCAATCTGTGCCCTCCTCCTCACTCCTGCCCCAATTCCTATCATCACCACCTCCAGTTCCTCCAAAGCAGCTGCAGGGAGATGTTGTAACCCTTGTCTGCCCCATGAGCAAGCACAGGCCATCACCACGGGCTCCTACCAGGTCCATCACATCCCACCAAAAGTGTGCCACAACTCAGGAGTGTCTCAGCAGTGTCAGCAGGACCACAGATGAAGATGATGAAACCAATGAAAGCATTGTTGTCTTTTCTCAAAGTCCCTCCAGGGATCATAAAACAGGAGCTTCCAAGGGAAGGGTTGAGGGAATGAGTAGAAACATAAAGTTGAAGAGTCTCCAGTTAACTCCTTTTTCTGAGAGATATGAAGAAATGATGACTGCATATTCAAGAAAATTCAGTAAGGAGTTTGAAATCAGTGAAAAATTCCAAATAGAATTGAAAACTGGAAATTTTCAGCTCACTTTTAGGGGCAGAAGCGAAGGTCTGGAAATGAGAAGAGAGAGCAGGGAGATGGAAGAGCACAAATGAAACATGATTTTGTTCAGGAAAATTTTCACTTCCTTGGATAAAAGCAGAAATTTATCATTAAATTTCAGGACACAAAGATAATCCCTCACTGCAGGGGGCTGCTAAACCCAGCAAAGGCTCATCAGTGCCCAGTGCAGGGAGCAGTCGCACACCCAGAAATGAAGACAATGAGCCCTCGTACCTCTGCCAGGTCTGTGGTGCACACCTTGAAGAAACCAGTTTATGAAGTGGGAAGATCTCAGAGATAAAATATCAGCTGAGGAGGTGACAGAAGGATAGCAATCACACCATAACAACCTGCTTAATGACACTGTGCTGAGAGGGCAGGCCTGGACAGACAGAAGGTGGGGAGGGGAACACCACCTCTGTTCAGGTACAGAACAGAGGGACACAAACACTCTTTGGGTATTTAACCTAAAGTGCTCTCCTCCTTTTCTGGGAGTGATGATTTCATAATCCCCTGAAACATCTTTGGATGAGAACTCTTACAGGATTTTAAAGGATTTCTATTTCTTACATATATTTTTTAAGTCTTCAACATTGCTCTCCAAGTGCATTTACATAAATAGCTAGATAGAAGTCTCCACAAGTGCTTTTTATACACATTACCCTTCTGAAGGAGAGAGAAGGGAATATTATCCCACTAAAAATGGACATGAAGAACGGTTCCATAATGGATGTATGGAGGTCACAGAAGAAGCCAAGAGGCAGAGACTGATGCTCAGCCACACCTCACTGGGGCTTCTCTCCCCACATTTCAGTTTTGTTTGCAGCCACCTGAGAAATCCCTCAGTCCAGCCCAAACTGCTCTGTTTCCCAGATTCAGCACTTCATAAGAGATCAGCAGTGAAAGCTGTGTAGGCAGAGAAAACTGGGAAAAGCAAGGAGCTCATAGAGGCAAGAGCAGCAGCCTAGCAACCAAAAATTAGTCCCGACAAATGCGGGATTTCTGATATTATATTCCTTCCCTTTGCAGGTACTTTATCACCCAGCAGGAATCCCTTCCCCTCTCCCATCCCAGTGGCTGGCACGTGGCAGCCTGGCATGCCCCGAGCCTGTTGTAGGCCAGGCAAATGAACAAAGCCAGCAGGAGTGACCAGAACAGCGAGAGTATTTTCATATGCAGTTCCTGTATTGATCAAAAAACAAATTACAGTTACTCCAAGAAATGCTGTCTCCAGCTGTGTGGAAAAGAGAACACTAAGGAGGCCAGCTGGTGCAAGTTTCCCATTATCCTTCCTGTCCCATCAGCATCTGCCCTTCCCTTGCTCTTTGCTCAGTCTCCGATGTGATTTGCGACGTGCTGCTGTCAAAGCTGTTGTTGTGCTTCTTCCTTGGAAATGTTTTTCCCTTGCCTCATGACTGCAGCAGCTTAATGGGAGTCTTCAAGGGGCTCTGATTGTTTGTCCAGAGCTGAACAATTGCCACTGTCGTTTCAGAAAGGACCAGAATTAGAAAAAGTCCATTTTCACTGGGAGAGGAAAAGGCAAAACCTCCCATGTTCGCTACTTCCCCACATGACTTTGCCAGAGTGAGGTGGGCTGTTGAGCTACTGAGATCTGTTTCTGCCCTTGTCCTTTGCCACCCCAGTCTTCATGCACCAGGGAAGCTCATGGCCCAGCACAGCACTGCTCAGCAATGCTGAAAACAACCCACTGTGGGCAAGAAAACATTCCTGACTCCTGGACACAGGATCTTCTCCACAAAACCCCTGTCCAGAGACTGAGCTCACTCTGTACTCTCTGCATTTCCTTCTACACCTTCATGGCCTTGAGCTGCCACAGGCACAAGTGGCAATTTTCTGGAGCTAATAACAATTTTCTCCTTGGCTAACATGTTCAGCAGTGTACTGAATCCAGCTAATCCATGTCTTCCCTGCCAAAAAGCAGGAAAAGGGCCCCATGGCTATTTTAACCTGTTGGATTTCCCAGCCCTCCCTAAACAACCAATTCTAAGGAGTTCTAGTCACATCAACCCTCTCTGCTTCCACCTTGTTCCATATTGGATGTGTAAGGTTATTCCTTTATAATCTTTCAGCCTGAGTATGACCAGCATGGTGCAGAATTTGGAAGTTTGCTGGACTCCCTGCAGCATTTTGGGAGGGCTGGGAAAGCAATGAGTTCCTTTCTTCCCTGATCACCCTTCAACAGATGTTTGTGTCAGTGAGATGAGGAAGAACACCAGCCTGCCCTTTGCTGCTGCAGACCATCCTTGGAGGGAAGGCTTTGGAAGTGAATGACCTTTCTGGTAGCTATTTCTGCCTGGGTAGATGAGAAAAAACTGGCTGGTTATGGGTGTGAAAATAGATACTAGCAAAAAAAAAAAAAAAAAAATTCCAGCAGAGCTCTGGAAAAGCCTCTAGAAGGCAAGTAGAAAGTTATGGCACTTCAAGGATGGACAAAGCTGACCAGGAACTGAGGACTGCAACAGCACAGCACAGCTTGAAGGTGGTCCAGGAAAGGACTTGTGGAATCCTGGGCACAGTTAGTTCACATCTCCAGGTGGGATGAGGAGGATGAAGAGGATGAGGAGGATGAGGAGAGCTGCGTCTCTGGCCCTGTGTACTTCCCCAAGAACCATGGAGAGCCACTGCCAGACTCAGGAATCCACCTCCCAAATGACCAGAGCTGGCCAGGGCGAGGTGCAGGGTGAGTAAGGGGGATTTGCTGGAGCAGGGGAGAGGTGGAGTGTCCTGGGAGGGGTGGCTGTCCCTGTGCCTGGTGACAGAGAGTGGAGAACCTCAAGGCTGCACAACAACATCTGCTGTAAAACCCAGCTGCTGTGCTTGGCCATGGCTCCCCTGCAGCCCTGGGCTCCCCACGGGAGGGTGGCACTCAGGGGCTGCTGTGAAGGAGCTTGGTCGCTGTCAGAGTGTGACACCACCATAAATCAGAGCCCAGGAACAGCCAGGGAATGCTGTTCCTGTCTAGGGGAGTTACAGGCCTGGTGAGCAGAGTAGATCTAGGCTTAAACTGCCCTTGTAAAAGGGAATCACTCCAAATTGAGAATGCCAATTAACTCCAGCATCACTTGAACGAATTAAGCCAAGGTCAGAGCTGCAGCAAGCAACCAGCACTAATGAGATTTCAGTGCTGCTCTGCCTGCTTTATGCACATCAGATTTCCTGTGAAGGAATCCCTCAGGGCACTTCTGCTTGGCTTCTGTCTGAAACTTCAGGAGCCTCTGGCTCAGAAAGATGTAAACTTCAGCCTCAACGCTGCACTAACGACAGGGCAAGAGTCAGAGTGCAGCTTTGGCAAATGAAAGATGATTCTAGACAGACATCACAAGTTGGAATAGAAATTTTCTTTCTTGCAACATAAAATTTAGAAATATTTACTCTATTAAAATTTTACATTTAAATTTTCTGCATATTAAATATTATTTATCTATACCTCTTGTAGTCCTACATTCCACTTTTTGTCACAGACAGTGAGCACAGTTCTTGGTTTTATTTCCAGCATGCTGCAGACTGCTCTGTCCCTGACCCAATGGTTTGCTGAGCTGTCCCTGTCTCCCTCCTGCCTGTCCCATGTGCTGCCCAGATGCTGCCAACAGCAGGGGGAAGCAGAAGGAGCCAGGCTGCTAGAAACTGATTTTTTCAGACACATCCTTTGCACACTGCTACACGTTCCAGCACCAAGAAAGAGATTCCCTCATAACATGTGTGCCCGGAGCAAGCTAAATCCTTGGGAAGCAGGCCTTCCCGGGGGGCTGGCAGCGTCCTTAGCCAGCACCCATGTCGGGAGGAGATGGCTGTGAGCTGGAGAGACCTCACACACCACGGAGGGTGACTGACTCCATCATCCCACACCGAGGGGGGTTGAAAAACATCGACAAAAAGATGCTGGCAAGGAACGCGTTGCTTCGCTTCCTCAGCTCGTTGGTGCTCCTCGAAGGAAATCCAAGAAGGCATTTAATGATCCTTCTGGGCACAACGTGATTTGTGTCTCCATCCTTTCAGGGCAGGCTCGCAGCACAGAAGCCCCTGGGGCGGAGGGGAAATCTGTCCGAAAGCCACTCGCCGAGCGGGATGCTGTCAGATGTCGAGGGCAGCGAGAGGGAGTGTGTGTTATGGAAGCTGGCAGGTGACTGAGCTAATTACGAACTCGGAGGCAATTTAGGGTGACGGGAAGTGACTTGAATTGTAACCAGAGGTTAAAAGAGTTTAAAAGGAGCTGTGCCGGCGCTGCCATGCTTGGATGGGCGAACACCGTTCCCTGCCAGCCCGCTGAGCAGCTGGAGGTCAGGGAAGCGCCTTTCACTCTCAGTACAGGGTAATTCCACAGCAAAACACGAAATGGTGTTAATTGGGTGTGGAAAGCCTTTTGCACAGCCTTCCCCCACATCTTTCTCTTCTTCAAAACTGTCAGGGTATTTTTAATAACAATTGATGGTGGCCTAAAATCACAAAACATGTTTTCATTAATATTCATGAAAGAATGGACTGTTTTTATCTACACCTACATCAATGTGTGGTAAAATGTATCCAAAGCCCAGCTTTTATCATTAATCACACTGAAACTGATCGCCTCTGATTTTTGTGGGGGAAAAAATGTAGTTTTGTTTTCAAAGGAGAAAAGCATGAAATGTTATAATTTGTGACATAGAATTTTGGCAAAGCTGCTGCCTTCTGTGAAATCGAAAGGAAGGGGAAAAAATAGTAATACTAATACAAATTTTAAGATTTTTAATTGAGTTCTGAATATTCCAGAAATTCTGATAAACATTTCTACAATAGGTCTTGCCTGAACACCCAGTATCAGCAGACGAACAATAAACAGAATTAGCAGGAAAGAATCAAAGATTTTCAACCTTTGAAAGATATTTTAAAAAGAAAGGTCTCTCTGCTCAGACATTGCCCTTTATTTCTGCTGTGGTAGCGTGCAGCAGCTTCCCCAAGGACGAGGCAGGAGCTCTGTACGTGCAGTGCGAGCCCACAGATGGAGAGCCTGTGGCCCCAGACCCTGCACTGGGCAGAGTCAGCTCAGCAGCACTGATGCCATTTCTCCTGACAGGCAGATGTTCCACGCCTGCATCACTGGAGAGAAGCCTGCAGAGTGCTGCAGCCCAGCTCCAGTGCCTCCTGATCCACCCCTGCTGCCTGGGAACAGAGGAAACCTCCCTGTGAGCTCAGTCCGAGCCTGGTAAAGTGACGGTGTGATCCAAACACACCCGGGCAGGGAAGCAGAGGGCTTTGCTGCTTTTCCCTGTGGATCATCTGCCAAGCCAAAAGAGGGTCCTTGGCACTGGAGGCTCTGCTATCTTCCCCTGCAACAGCTCAGAGAATTACTGTATTTCCAAAATACCCTATGGCCATAACCTAATAAATCCTTATCAGGATTTCAGCAAATAGGTGAACCAGTAACATCGGATCAGAAAGGCAAGTAACTCATCTCTGTGCTCTCCACACCTGCTGTCCCTGACAGTGGAACAGATGCAGGAGGGACCCTCCTTTTCTGTAGCCCTGCCAGGTTGGAACAACTTTAATTTGGCCCAAATACCTCTGTCCCGATAACCTTGCAAAATCCTGAATCCTGACTACATGGAGCAGAGAGAAAGAGGGATATGTAGCGTGTTCCCCGAACAGGGTCACTGCATCATGCATTTAATACAAAGGATTTGGCAGCAGAGATGATGTTGCTAGATGTGCACTGAGTCAGGTGTCTCTGCAGCACAGATTAGCAGAATGACTGGCATCATTTATTTAGTCACTTGATGCACCACAATTGCTGGGGCTCCCCACAAAGCAAAGCCTCCCCCAATGAGAAAGCTGTTCTAGTGCAGCCAGTTTATCACAAAAGGCTTTAATCTCATGTAAAATGGGATTTCTCTCTCTCTTAATCAAGTTCCTTCAGGTGGACGTGAAATGTAAAAGATTAAGTTTAATCCTTTGATAGTGGAGAGGGAAGAATAAAGTTGACTTTCACTCTGGGTGCTTTTGTGGCAGCACACAGGAAAGCTGCATTCTGCTCACAGTTCTCCCCAAACAGAGCCTCTGCTTTCACTTACTTTTCCTTTTCTTTTTCTCATTTTTTTTTTTTCAATTCATTCTTCTTTTTCTTGCCATGCCTTCAGAGGTGGTGGGAAGATGCTCCAGTGCTCTTTGTTTCCTGCACATTCTGCTCCCCCTTGGTGTCTCCCTCCATGCCCTGAATTTTCTGCTGCTCAGAACACTGGGTCCAATGAGGGTTTAAAACGCTGCTAGCAAAAACAAATTTTAAAAATGCTCATTTCATCTTGGAGTATTTAAACAAGTCTAAATTTAGAGCAGAGCTGTGGAAAAAAACTAAAAAGGAAAAAAAGGCAAAGTAACCAGCTGAAGGCATTAATTAATGTGACACCTATGTGGCTGCTTCTATAAACTGCAGGGAGAGCATGTGGCTGGCAGATGATGGGGTCTGCAGGCAGAAATGTACCGAGCGTGTGATGTGGGCTCTGGGAGGACACGTGTGCTCCGACTCATCCTGCTGACGTCTGATGGTGCTCTGCAGGACAGACATCCACCATTCTTCACTGCCTCTGAGGCCACCTGAAGGGAAGGCAGGGGTGTAATGCCTGCCTCCATGCCAATCAGGGTACCCCATAACCCCTGTGTCACACCAGGGGTGACTCCGTACTGCTCTGCAGACTCCAGTGAGCTGTCAGTGCCTTCCCAGGGTGAACAGACTTTGTGTGCCTCCTCTGGGGATCATATCAGCGTCTCCCTGTGACCACTGGCATTCACCAGCCTGGTCTCCAGGGGCAGGAGAACCTTTCCATGCACAGCTGCAGGCTGTATGAAGCATTTCCCCTGCACCCAGATGATGTTCAAAGTCACTCGTTTAACCCAAAACACACCTGGAAATGAGGGAGCTGTTTTTGCAGCAGAGCTGTGGTGAGGAGGGGGCACTCACAGAGGCTCTGCTCACCCAGCACCACCCAGTGCTGAAGATCTTTCAGGTCTCACCATCCCAAACTTGCCACATCCCAGGTGCTGCCAGTCATGCAGCCAGCAGAGTCCTAGACCAGACAGCATCTCCCTGTTTCACTGCAGCTTCCCAGAGCTCAGCTGGGATTGCAAGGTCCTGATGGGTTGGGAGGGCAGTGCTCAGCTGAGGGACACCTCCCCTGGTCCAGTGTCCAGTACCACCACACATGCAGGAGCAGCTCCTTCCCACTGCCATCAAATCCCCACCTCTGCAAACTCCTCTTGCAGAGAGTGCTAACTCTCCACAGCACTGCAGCTTCATCAGAAGACACCTGCATGACCAGTCAGTAAAACCAGGACTAAAAGTACTTTTCCACCACTGCCTCTGGCGAGGATCCCCTCCACTGGCAGCTGCTGGGATAGGGAGATCAGATTCTGTAGTACTGGCAAAACACTGCCTGGCAGCCTTCCAAACCCCCCCAAGGAATGGTCACAGCTACTCACACCAGGCAGAGACACCATCCTCATGTCTCCTCAGCAGGACACAAGCTCTAAGACTGCTGAGAGAGCAGTGTCAAAAGCAGAGTATTTGACCAGGTAGAAAGGAGCTTTTGTGCCAGATACTCATCTGAGGAGCCCTGTCAAGAGGTAACGAGAGGCACAAGGTTATGATCTCAGATAAAGTCATCTGCTGGGAGCAAGACTGCATAGTTTATTCCCATCATGACTTATTTTACAGTATTTGAAATCAAAACAAATTATTTGTATTTTAAGTGGTTGTGTTCCAGATGTTTTAAGCTCAGGATCATGATGGAGCAAAGACTTGCCTTGAGGTGTGGGGTGGTGGTAGGCTCACAGCAAGACCCCAGAGTCTCCAAGAATGAAAAGCAAGTCAGTGCTGATGTCTTGCAACCTCTTCTCTGGTCCTGATATCTATGGTGCAAAAAGGACCCTGATGTGAGCTCTGAGGCGATGATCCAGAATAGCCAGGGAACAGGAGGGAGCAGCCCTGCCTCACTGCATGGGCCAGCTGGGAGAGCAGTGCCATGGGGCAAAGTGGCTCTGGTCACCAGCTTCACTCAGCAAACCTCCTGGCAACACAAAGAGCATCACAACGAGTTTGATGCCTGAGGGAGCTGAGACACCGCCCCACTTACTCTGCACCTCCACGAAGCTGTACCCCCTTCTCTTGGCTGTGTTGTTGCCATATGCCCTGCTCCAGCAGTTTTTCTAACAGAGAGACACTTGGCTGCTACTGATGCCTTAGGGTTTAACTTTCATATTTTTCATATCCTGCACTGACCAGTGTGTAACTCTGAAGTTTCGTGCAGCCTAATAACTTCTGCTCTCTCATGCCCGGCAGACATAACAAAGCCTCTCCAGGCCTGCTCTTCAAGGACACCCAGACTGTCCTAGGCCCAAAAAGGATAAACCAAAAGCCTCTAAAGGGGAGCAATATGAGGGGAAATTACATCATTAACTGAAGCTTTAATTGGAGAATTAACCCTGATATGCAGATGAACCAAACTTATAAAAGTGTGAAGTACTCATGACCTGTGATCCATCTTGGGGGTCCATCTTGACAGCAGCCTCTCTGAAGGCCTTTTGAATAAATACCTACCTTTATTCCCTTACTCCTGTCTAGTCTCTGTTTTCAGGTGGCCTCTCAAGGCATCCCTGCAAAACCTTGCTGAGCAGCACTGCATGGAGGGAGGTGGCCTCAAGAGGTTGTGCCTTGCCTGGCACCTTCTCATCAGCTCTCTCAGAGGTTTTTAAAAGATGCGTACATGTGGAGCTTAGGAACATGCTTTAGTGCTTGACCTGGCAGTGTAGGTTAATGGTTGGACTATGTGACCCTAAAGGTCTTTCCCCCCCTCAGTGATTCTGTTCTGTGATTCCATGATGCTCGGGGTGCAGTTCCCACCGCTTCACCTTGCCCCACTCTCCTCATATGTGCCCACTGTGACACTACACTTCGGAACCAGTGTTCCAATGGTATTTATCCTTTTGCTGGTCGTAGTGTTTGCCAATATCTTCTCATAACTGATAATCCCAAATGAACTCTGGTTTTAGTCACACCAGAAATCAACAGAGCAGCTAAATCTGCCCCCTGCCTGTGTCTACAGCACAAAATCACACTGGTGTTTTTTAATCGCCTCATGGTTTTGCAAATGCAGCTCTAAATTGCTGCACTTGCTCACCTCATATCTCTTACAGCCTTAAATTCTCACTCCTTGTTATGTATTTGCTTTCATTCTTTCTCAGGTTTCGTTTTCCTTTTCCCCAGTCAGACCCTGCTGTTATCTCCTTCCCTTGCTCCAGCTGTGCTCGCACACTGTGGAGGCTGAGCTCTGCAGAAGCAACTGGATGCACACTAATCCCATTAAGGGCCCTCCAGGTACCTGGGGTTTTCAGTTTTCAGTGCTATTTTCATTTAATCTTCCAATCTTGCTTCCTTGCAATTTTAGATCATTAAGGGGTTAAGTGAGATATATCCAGCAAATGAGATAAATCCAAATAAAGGGATTTGGATCTCCCAGTTCAGCATGTTGCTGTCTCACCGCCTCCTCTATCAGAGTTTCAGGGGTTACCAAACACACCCAGACAAGGGCTCTTGCCAGAACCCATCTGGATTAAACTGGGTCCCAGCTGCAAACAGCACACAGGGTTAGTGAAGAGATCCTTCAAAAATCACTCACAATAACAATTTATACGGCTCCTTGAAAGTGGAGGGGAAATGCCATCTAAAATGTTGATGCTCCTGCCTTCAGATCTCATTTCAGATTTTTTTTTCAGAATGTGCATTTTTATCCTCTGTTTCTGAAGCATGCAGATGGGGAAGCCTGTCACCCTGGATGCCACCCCTCCTGGTAAGGACAGGCAAATGAAGCCTTCACTGTCAGTCTTCCTAGCTCCTCTAAGAGCGATTTTCTCCTCTTTTCCAGCTACAGGGGCAGGAGGGGGCAGCACATTTTGGCCATTTGAGAGAGGTGAATTACACAGGCCCAGATCTGTTCTGCCTGTTGCCTCTCAAAGCTGGCTCAGGCAGCTGCTGTGCAGCCATGTGATGTGCTGAAGGCACTGTCTCTTGAGACTTTGCTGTGTAGAAACTGATTTCTGTGTAGATTTTAAGGTCAGAAAGAACCATTTTGACTTTCCCTTGTAACCCTTTACACAGACTTAAAAACATAAAGAGAAATTTATGCCCTCCAGGCCCACAGCTTCTGCTTGAAAAAGACTGTAACTTTCAATAAAACATTCAGTCTGGAGTAAATATTGTAATAAATGACAAAACCATCCTATCCTGAGGTGAGTTATTCCTGGAATTACTTAATTCCTTACCACAGGCTTTCAGCCTCTTCATCATAAAATTTAACCTCTATTCAATGTTTCCTGGTTTTATTCCCTTTTCAGTATTTCCTCTGTCACTTCTACTCTCCCATTAAAAGTGCATCCGTGCTGCTTTTGGCTGGGATACAGTTAATTTTCTTTACAGTAGCTTGTATGAGGCTGTGTTTTGGATTTGTGCTGGAAATTTGTGCTGATGGTACTACAGGGATGTTTTGGTTACTGCTGAGCAGTGTTTACACAGAGCCAAGGCGTTTTCTGCCTCTCAGCCCAGCTGACCAGCAAGGAGCTGTGAGGGTACGCAGCAGGGATCACTGACTCCAGCTGACCCAAGGGATATTCCATACCCTGTGGCACCTTGCCCAGCGCATCGAGCTGGGGGGAGGAAGGAGAAACGGGAAGACATTCAGAGTGATGGTGTTTGTCTTCCTGAGGAGATGAGCCCTGCTCTCCTGGTTATGGCTGAACACCTGCCTGCCCAGGGGAAGTGGTGGATGAATTCCCATCTTTCATGCTTGTCTTGCGTGTGTGGCTCTTGCTTTCCTTATTAAACTGTCTTTAGCTCAACCCATGAGTTTTCTCTCCCACTCTTCTGATTCTCTCCCCCATCCCTCCAGGGGGTAGTTACCAAGTGACTGTGGGGCCCAGTTGCCAGCTGGAGTCAAACCATGACAGGCACCAGTGCTGCACTCAGTAGCACATCTATAGTAGGTGCCTTAATTTTATTTCAGTGCTCTGACAGCCAGTGTCCCCCCTCCACCTCCTTAAGAGAAACCTGACAATCTTATCTGGCCTTGCATTTTATACTAAACAAGCCATTTGTAAACATGCAAAAGATGGTTGGAAGATACTCTAATAAATGGGTTAATTCATAGCCAAAGAGTCAAGCTGTTCAACAGGTCGCTGTAGTAATTCATGCTCTTTCTGTTGCCATATCTGCAGTTATTTATAATTCATACTTCTCATTATGATAATGAGCTTCCATAGCGTGTCCCTCATCGGAGCGGGCAGTTTGCTGCTCCCTGCTATTCATCAAGCTCAGCAACTGGGCTCCTTTGATTCATTGGTCTCCAGACACAGACGAGAGGATGGCAATCTCAATTGAATGTTGGCCAAACTGAAAGGTCTGGCTATTAATAAATAATCGTTCACATTAGGAGGCGATCAGTTAAAACTGGCAGAGTTCTTTCCTTCGTGCCGCATTTGCTTTCCACTGCTCCTTTTCCCTCCTCTCCCCTCGCCAGAGTGAGACCCACAGACGTGGCTTGGAAGGAGATTGCCTTGGCAATTGCCTCGGAGCTGCCCTGGCTGCTGCCGAGGTTCTGCCCAGCCTCATCATTCCTGTGCAAACCTCAGCACTGAGCAGTGGGGAACAACCACGAACCCACTGCTGGTACCTTCAGGGCTCCACCACTGCCCCCATGCTCCTGGTGCTAGTCCCAGGGCCCCTTTGGGCAGGGGATAATGCTGGGACAACCTGCCGGAGGGACACGCCAGCATCCTGCGGGTCGGGGAGGCGCTGCTAGGCACAGATCAAAGGTCGGGGAGGGGTTTGGGCGATGTGGATGCGACCCCTTTAAAGCAGGCACGGCCTGACCTCCGCCTGGAGAAGCCAAGACCCGTCTTCAGAAATCAGAGTAATCCCGGGTGATTTTATCCCACTCCACTTCCCTAAATCTGTGGCTGCTGCTGCGAGGCGAGGGGATTAAGGGCTGGCAGGGGATTACGCAGCCACTGCAGCTCCCAGCGCGGAGCTCCCTCCTGGCGCGGCCGCTCCGGGGCACGGAGCCGCTCCGCACCCGTGGGTGCGCACCCGGCCGGAGCTGCCGCGGCTCCGGCTGCCCTGGGCCGCACAGCCCCGACGGCGCCCGGCAGCGGCAGCGGCGCTCCCGGGGCCGAGGCAGCTGCGGTGCCCCCGGGGCCCGGCCCCGCACGAACAGGGCTCCCAGCCCGGCACCATGGCGGGGGCCGCGGGGGAGCCCCCCCAGGGCAGCAGGAACGGCGGGCAGCCCCCGCATGCCGCCCGGCGGACCCGCTGCTGATGGCTGGTGCCCGGAGGATGGGGCCCTGGGCCGTCCCATGGATGATGCTCTGTCTGCTCTGCCTCCCGCCCTCTGCCAGGGCGCAGACGAAGATCCCGCTGGAGACGTAAGTGTTTCTCTGTGTGGCTGGCGTGGAGCGAGCGGTGCCGGGGGCATGGACAGGCGGGTGGCAATGCCCCCTGGCAGTGGCAGGCACGGCGGGGACAGGCTCCTCCAGAGGGGTACATCGCTGCACGGAGGTGGCATTTCTGTACCTTGGCTCCTGGCAGCGGACACAGACATGGGAGCTGCAGATTCGGCGCCCAGATCTAGACTAGAATGCAATCAATACCTCTTCTTCCCCATTCGTCAAGAGTAGCAGTGATACTCATCTGCTTTAGTTAACTACTTTGACATCTATTAATGCTCTGCTTAATGCACTGGGCAACAGAAGGCAAAACCAGTTTAAAGACACACTCGTAAAACCCCGCTGCTGCTGCTGCTGCAGCTTGCAGAGATCCCACCATGGAGACGGACATGAGTGTCCCCAGTCTGGCAGCTCCCAGTTGAACAGAGTGGCTTCAGTAGACACTGCTGGGTTTCAGTGTGCCAGGAACACCCAAGGGATGCACAGCACTGGCCAGGTTCTGCCCGTGGGGGGATGCACACGGGGTGTTTGAGCCAAGACGCATCTCTTTGCCACGCAAGGGACCCAGATTGTGCAGGGCGAGGTGTGCAGCTCCGAAGCTCTGGTCCCTTGCATTGGTCTGGATCACTACTGGCTGAAAAGAGCCTGGGTAATACACACAGATGTGGTTATTCACGTGTGTGGCTGTCAGAGGATGTTAATGGGAGGAGGATAAATAGAGGAGAGGCCACAGCACTTCTTGCTTGTTCTTGCTCCACCTCTCTACAAAAGCGTAATGGCCCTTCCCAGAGCTCTGGAGCAAAGGAATGAGATGCTGAGCTGCAATACAGAGCACAACCAGCCATGGTTTGTGCATGCTCTGCACATGCAGGGAGTCTCGATGCAGTTTTTGGGATGTGGGTTTGCAGTGCACCCACGCCCACGTGTGCTGGTGTGACAAGCGGCTCCTCCAGCACAGTCACTGCCGGAAAGCTCCCCGCCAGCAACCCAGCCCTGGCAGCCCCCCAGGAGCCCAACAGCTCTCAGCAACCCCGGTTTATAAAAACTTCACCTTGTTAAGATGATTTAGACAAGTTAAATCCTTTAAGGATTAAAGATGTCAGCACCACGATTGGTAAAAGTTGTTGTGGGGCAGCTTCTGGGGTGCTGCATCCCAGGGTTGTGGGTGCAGGACAGTGGCTTGGTCTGGAGAGGAGACAACACTGCCAGCCAGTTTCAGAAGGAAATACATCTGAAAAATCAACTCAAGTCAGCTTAAGCCCTTTCCTGCATTTGGGGAAATGTTTTTTATTCAAAAGTTTCCAATCACACCCTTACAGATGTGCCACCAGTACAGCCCCTCTGACCAGGAGTTGCACTGGCGTTATCCAGGAGGGTCTCAGGAAGCTGCTACGGATTTTATTCTTGCACTGTCATGCTCTTTCCCAGCAAAGTGCTTCTGATTTAGATTTCACAGAAAGGACACAGAGGTTACAGAAGATAAAATCCAACTTCTGCTAACTTCAACCCATGCAAATCAACTTTCCATGTCCAGGATAAATACTGCATATTTAATGAATACCTTTCAACATTGAAGCCTGTGGCATTTAGAAGCCAGCCTGTCCTTTCTGCTGTTTTTGCCACTGAATACGAGAGCAGGGATTAGAGGCAGGCAATCTCTGACCAAATCCTTTTCTGATGTGCTTCGTTACAATGTGATAGCCCTTTACTACTAGAAAAAAAAAATATTTACGTCACTTTGTACAATTTGGAACTTATTCCTGTGCAAGAATGAAGAATAAACAATAGAAAAAGAGCTTTTCTCCTCTGGTACTAAAACCAGACCAATGGCTGAATTAATCCCTGGTGTCTCAAATCCACTCATGAATTTTACCAAAACACAAAAGTCTCCTTTTTGAAATGAAATTTCAGTAGAGAAACGCATTGGCCAGAGGCCCAAAGGGAGTAAATCAGCAGAAAATGGATCTGCTTTATGGGTTACATGGGGACATTTTGGGGACACAACACCAGAGTCCTTCAAGCAGCAGCTGGGTTTGATCAGGGTGAAGTGACACAAGGCTCACTCAGCCTGAGCCGTGTCTGGCTTTGCTGCATCGCACTTGGATCGCCGCCAGCTTATCCCAAAGCTCACTCAGCTTTAGCTCCAGCAGTGCAAAAATCTGCTCAGTCAGTTCCTAGTGATGTTTCTGGGGTGCAAGTTCAGCACACAAACCACCTCTTCTTTCCAAACCACCTCTTCTTTCCCACTGGACACAGCTCTGGCCATTCCATGGGCAGGAGTGCTGGCAGCTGTGAGGATGGTGAGGAGTTGGGGCTGGCTGCATCTTGGGGTAATGGAAACACTGGAAAATGCTGGTGGGAGAGGCAAAGATCAAGCTGGTATGCCCTCTGGCTGTTCCTATTGCCTTTATACATCTGCTCCTGAGTTGGACAGAGCCAGAGACTTTAGAAGAAATTTCTCTGCAACCTGATGAATTTTAGAGTGACCTTTTCTCTCAGTTGTTTATTAAAAACTTAAGGAAACCTATTTAAGTTCAGCAGGTTGCTCCTAATCTCCCAGTACTCTAAGGTTGTTCATTTCCCTGGCAAATAATTGTCTTTTAAAGATGTAAATGCCAGTGTATTTCTGCCTCTTCACTTTCCTACTTTTCAACTTTTGTGAAATGCCACTAGATATTTTTAATGACACAATCTTTAGCCCTGTAACACAGGGATTTGGCACCTTTGTGTCCTCTCGGTCCTCTGTGCCCCCTAATTTTCCAACCAGTCCTCCAAAGCTGCCACTCTCTGGCCCTCTCTTTGGTCCCCCTGTCTTTGTGGCTTGTTCCTCCTCTGCTTTGAGACCAGAAGAAATACCAGTCACTGAGCCAGAGCAGACATCCCAAAATGACACTTTAAACCACTTTTTAATTCAAGTTCTGCTGTTACTGGAAGTTTCAAGAACTTTCAAGAAGATGCTCAGCTTCACCCTCAAATCAGAAATTGACACCACAGACTCTTCCAGCCTGCTGGGCTGAAAAAGGATGAGGGCTGGAAGGAGTAGGGGCACGCATATGGCCACACACATGACACAAAACAGGGGTTGGGGGAGGGAAACTGGGTAAAAATGAATACCGCTGCTAAAATTACTGTCCCTTCATGTTTAGGTTCTCTCTTCTTACAGTAAAAGGTGAGGAGACTGGAGAATATTAGTTAATATCAGCACAAAACAGCTCATACATAAAAAGCCAGCAGCAGCAGATGGGCATCAAGTTAAACGCTGATGCAGAGATCCTCATATCTAAGGGAATGCATTAGTCACTACTACAACAAACAGGAAAGCATCCCATAGGATCCCTGTTTCTTGTTCCTTCTTTTATTCTAGGCTTGCTAGAGTAACTCTGACATAGCCCAATAAATCCTGGTCTCCTAGAAAATACCTGTATGCTTTTTTCTCTAAGGAGGAAATGATGAGATAAAAGTCCTGACTCTCAAAATAAGATGCAGAGCACAATACAAAAAAAAATTTTTTTTTTAAAAATTGACTTCAGCTGCTAGTTCACACTCAGTGGTTAAATATGAATGCCTCATTACCAATTAAGGATTGGTTTAAAAAGGCACCCACTCACTCATGCTTTTTTTGTAGTGGTGGGGAGAGGTGTGGTGCAGAGCTGAAGCTTTGTGTGTGCTCCTGTAGCTGCCTGTGTGCAAGAGGGAAGTCTGAGCAGACTTTCCTGGGTTGAAAGGAGCTGTTGTGGTTATTCCACCATTGCTGTGCTGGCTTTGCTCCCGAGCTCATCTCTGTGTTGATG
This sequence comes from Lanius collurio, assembly GCA_020086605.1. NCBI lineage: Eukaryota > Metazoa > Chordata > Aves > Passeriformes > Laniidae > Lanius > Lanius collurio. The sequence continues at coordinate 19,506,440 of JACBWW010000009.1, read as the reverse complement.
TATTATTTGTGGTGCAGTGCACTGGGAAATCAGGCCCTGGGGTTAAAGCCTGCCTGGGACTTGAAGAGATCTGCTGGGAGCTGTAGGTGAGCCTCTACCCACTTTGGCACTAGGTGTCTAGCCCTTCACCCCAGGGCCTGTCAGGGAAGACAAAGCAGTGTCTGCAGAAAGCAATTTATTTCACTTTGCCAGCAACAGAAGGAACTTGGATGCTCTCTCAGACCAAATTTGTACATCTGAAGTTAGGTAGGACATACTCAACTCGAAGAGCAGTGACTGAGACCGGCAGAGCTCAATGTTTCTCCCTCCTGACCAATGTCCTGGGCAGAATGTCCCAGAGCAGCACTGTTTCCTGCCTTGCTCCTTGTCTGGCTTGAGTCTGGGGACAAAACAGTGCCACTGCTGGAAGAGTGGCTTAGAGAAATATAGGGGGATTTGTGCTCAGAAAGATGGAGCTTTGCCTGTCTGAAGAAGTAACCAGTTCTGCAGACTCTGCACTTCTAACATTGTTTTTTCTTTTTTTGGCCTTTCCTTAGGGTGAAGTCCTGGGCAGATGCCTTTGGTGGGGAGCTGTACTCCATTGTGACTAAGTATTCAGGCTCCCTCCTGTTGCAGAAGGTAGGAAAAATCTGTGAGGGTTCCCTTTGCTTCATGTCACACCCCCCCCAACATGGCCTTCCAAGGTTCCCCCCAGGGTGGAGGGAAGAATGAGGCACTGGTGTGCAGCTGTCTTTTAAAATCACGGAGCTCTGTATCCGTAAGCACAGAGAGATGTCCTGTGGCCGCTCTCTGTGAGCTGGAGAGGGAGATCCATTCAGTGCCTTCCCTGCTTTCATCGGTCACTGCTGCACACCACCTTAATTGTACAATCTTTTGTTAAAAATGCTCTTTAACGGCATTCCTCATGTTTACCCTCTGATGATCACTTGACTCCTCCTTTCATAAGTCCCTCTGCTACTCATCACTCAGCTGCTCATTGTCACCCCATCGTCCCCTCCTGCAGCTCTCCAGCTGACACTAATTTCTTTTTGCTTTCTCATCTCTATTCTGCCAATTGTTTATCAGTTCTTTGAATTTTGCCCTTGACTCTGCTCCAGGCAGGTGCCCTGGAAGCCAGAGGCGCAGAGCTCTGCTTGGCTTGCTCACCAAACAGGCACTACTGCAGTAAACTCTCTACCAGCATTCAAGGTGTAGCTTCAGGGGCTTTAAACAAATGGTCCCTTTTGCAGCTGAAGAGAAACTTCCTTAAATCGGTGTTGAATGGCTGCTCTTCCTTCAGCCCTGGGGATCTCTGTCCTGCACCTCCCGAGTGCTGCTCTGGGGGACTGGTGGCTGCTGATGCATCCAGAGGAGTGCAAACTCCACTCTGTGGCCATCCAGTTCTTTTTTCTTTGTGCTTTCTCGGATTATTTAACACAAGCCATGAGTTGTCCCTTACACCTTCTAAGTGTCTGACTTCTGTCCTCATATTAACAATTACACCCACATCCCAGTGCAGCACAAAGGAGTTGGACATCATTTTCCTTGCCTTGCTGCTAAGCCCCATTTCCCTGTCCCCAGAGTGCTGCTTTTTGCCTGGGATAAGGGCTGACCTCCTGCAGCACTAACTTTGCTAGGTTTGGCCAAGACAGGCTTTCAGCACCCATCACCAAGATCTGTGTTGATCATCAGCTCCTCTTGGGAGGAAAGAATCACCATGCAATAAAAAGCTGCCAGCACTGATAAAGGTACTTCATGCACTAACCATGAGGCAGCTGCAGCAGGATGTAGATGCAGGCAGAAGTTTGGCTTGTAGAGTTTTGATGATGCTTCTGCATTGCCTGTTGTCCCCTGGGGTCCCCATGCCACAGCTGCCAGAGACAAGGTGACATGGGAGCATCTCTGGTGAGAGCTGGAGCTCTGGGTGGGAGGAAGATGCAGATTTGGGTTGTTTGATAGTTAGGCATCCTTCTGATGCTGTGTAGGCGTGGGCCAACACAGCCAGCTTGCATAGCTTCTGCTGATGGGTTCTGGGAGTTCATGTTCCTTGAGGCCCAAGAGTCTGTGAGACTGTCTGGGGAGGGAGAACTGGGGTTAGCCTGAAAGTACCAGTGCTGTGGAAGTTGTCAGTGCAGGCCAGGAATGGCACGTGTGGTGCTGAGGTGGTGCCAAGACAGCTCTGCTGTGCTGCCCCTCTGGATGTGTTGCACCAGATTGTGTGTTTTGTCTCTTAGGATCTTGATCCCTTTGGGATTGGGGTTAAAGGAGACCTGCAGGTGCTCATAGTGCCACTAGGATTTAGAGTTACAGCAACTAGTTCTTGAACAAAAATTCACAACTCTTTATCAGCCATTGGTGTGATTCATTGGAAGCAAAGAAAGCTCAATTTCTGATGAAAAAGAAGCCTGAATGTAACCAAATCCAATCTAGTGTTCATGTCAAGAAGAATTAAGGCAGAGATGTATTTTCCTGATGATCTGACAGCCTTATAAAATAATACCACTTGCCTGCCCAGTCTTCATAGACAGTTTTGTTCTTGAAGGGGGGAAGGTTTCTGATTTGCTGTTGCATATGTCGAGGCCTGGGCACAGCTTCTGGAGATCCCTGAGCTGGACACAATGTCACCTGTGACTCAGAAGGAAAATGTCACTTTGAGCAGGGGGTACAGATGAGCTTCATCCAGCCTTGCTCTGTAAACACTCCAGCAAAGAGCCATCTCCTAAATTCTTGTTGTGTTGTGTCCTGCTCTAACTTGAGCAGTTTAAGCAGCTCAAGTTTACCTTTCAACCTCACTTCTTGAACCTTTTCATCTCCTGTTATTTCCCTGGGAAATAAAGAAATAGGAGAGAACCAGCCAGCCCTCACTCCAATCCTTCTCTCAGCCTCCTTTTCTTTAGGTAGTTTGGGCACCTTCTCCCAGTTCATCATCTTGAAGCAGGGTCCATCCCAGAGGGCTCCCACTGCCTCCCTGGCACCTCCAGTGCTACAAGTGGATGCCAACAGATCTTTGACTATTAGGCAACATTTTCATGCACGCTGGCAGACCCCAACACCTTTCTGTAGATCACCTCATTGGCACAGATTGTGGGCATGTCAGGCCTGGGCAGCCACACACACCAAAGTGTGGAAGTCAAGCACGAGGATTTGCCTGTGCCCCAGGCACATTTCCCTTTTTTAGGTTGTTACCTGTTTTTCACATCAAGTATTTCTCTGCATGCCTGGGTGTGCCCAGAGCAGCAGAAGGATGGGGAGCACAGCACAGAGGTCCAGGTGATTCTCTTCTCAGTGCTTGTCTAAGTCAACAGGTATTTTGTCTTTGAGGAAATGCAGGAGGTGCTGTTATCTCAGTTTGGATCTTTTGCATCTCCCTTGTGCCTAATAGTCTTGAAGTAACCAGCTTGTTGTTGATTTGAGAGTCATAATTTTTCAGTTACTGAATGCTTTGCATGTAAACCTTCTCTTTAATACTTACATAAGCTTTCTTTTGTGGTCTGGAGTTTGCTTGCTTTTCTTTGGACTTTTTGTTTGTTTCCTCCAGAAGAACCCTAACATGTTGTAAACCCAGGTGGTTGATTTTTCACGAGGCTTTTATCATTCCCAGAGACCTGGTGAGCTAACAGACTTCCCTAGAATCCCCAAGGGCAGGCTTTTACCCTGCATCAGAGAGCTTTGCCCTGCAGTTATTAGAAAGCCCAAAAAATGTGGCAAAGACTAGACAAACTTGAGAAGTTCAGTCAAGACGTTTTCCTGGGTGAAGATGAGAGGAATGTCTTTCACACTCTTAATTTAGTTCCACTAGCAGTGAGTAATGCAGCACCATGTACTTCAATAGGCTGAATTTTATGGAGGTGGGAACGAGAATATACATTTGGTGACATATCTCTGTTCACAGATAAAACTTAGGATACTGAATTCTGGATATTCTACTTTTAAATCACCACCTCCGTCACTGCAGAAGGGGAATCTTAATGAATTGCTCCTGCTGTTTTAAGGGAATGCTAAGTGCTAGATGCATAAGAAAAGATTTTCTGTTAGAGCTGAGCTAACTTTTTGGCCTCTTTTCAACATTAATCCTTTCAGCCAGTTCTACCAAGCCGGATTCCTGCTCTGTAACTTACAATGATCTGATAGCCTGAACCCTGAGCACAGGTTGTACAGGATAATCTTGGCCAACTACAAGCACTTGAGCTGACTTTCAGCCATGGTGTCTGGTGACAGTATTGGAATCTCAACTCTGTCGCCCACCATTAGGAAATCTTGGATGAGTAGTCATCAACAGCCAGAGGTTTCAGTGGCAGGAATACAGGCATGCAGTGGTTTGCTGGTTCATGTGTAGGAAAAAAGCTCAAATAGGATTTCAGCTCAAACCTCGTGTATTCCTTAGCGATCTGAAACTTTGCAGAAAGTTTTTTTTTATGGTGTTTTGTGTTGGGGTTTGGTTTTGGGTTGTTTTCCATCTCCAGCTAGAGCTGAGGGTTGAGATGTGTCAGACTGCTTGTGATTTCTCATGATTACTTTTACCCTAGTAACATGTACTTGTGAGTATGTCAAAAGTACGTTAAAAAAAAAATTAATTGAGGGGGCACAGCCCTGCTGTTTTTAATTGCAGCTATGACCCAAGGTTACAGGGGGCAGGTTGCTTTGTGTGGTGCATGCTTGCCCGTGCTGGTGTGCCCCCCTTTGCTGGCATTCCCAGGAGGGATTACCCTCCTCCCCTGAGCAGGGCCTGATTAAACCCAGCCTGGCAGAGGTCGCTTCTCTCCCGGTGGCGTGGAGCTAAGTGGGACAGACACCAGCTGGGGAGTGCTGCCATCTCAGCAGCAGCCAGGGACCTCGGTTGGGGGCTGTGGTGGCTGCACATTGCTCTTTTGGCAGCATGGTTACCCCAGCCTTCCTGCTCAGCCTCTCCTCTCCTCCTGCTTCCCCGCCTGCCTGTCCCAGCTCCGCGGCCCCAGCGGAGGGGATGCGAGGCCTGGCGTTTTTAATCCAGTAAAACCCTCGCTGTTAATCATGCCAGACAGAGTGAGCAGCCTCCCTGCCATGCCTGCTGCAGGCTGGATGCTGCTGCTATTTCTGTCTGACCTCCTCAGCCTGCCCCGTCCTCAAGGCATTTCTTCCTCTGCCTGTGCTCCGCCACCCTCCCGGATGGTCAAGGAGCTCCTTGAACAAAAGGGGCTCCACTCGCTCACCCTAAGGACATTCAAAGTCCTTTCCCCACTGCTCCCCTCTAATTCAAAAGTGCCACCAGAGCCCCTGCCATCTCCTTGCCCTTTTCACCACCTTGTGGTTTTTTTCCCAGCACAAGAAGCCCAGCCCTGGCTGAGATTGCTGCCGTGATGCTAACACATCATAAAGATGGAGGGGGGCTGTAGACACTGCAGAAAAAAACTGATGATGAGGGACCAGGGAATTGCAATTGGTTGCCTTTGTGTTTCCAGCAGCCCAGGAGAAAAGACTCTGTCCTTTCTGAAATAAGTTAATCATCCTGTGTCCTTTTGCAGGTTTTGTTACTCTTTCTTTCTGGCTATCTCTGTTAGCTGTGGGATTTTTTTGGAAAGGAGAAATAAAGGCCATTGTACCTAGTCTTAAAAGGGCAGATTTAAGGATGCAGATTATGGTTACATAGTTTAGATGTACTCTTGGGGTTTTTTTTTGATTCCTAGGTTATGTGAAACATGGTGAGAATAAACTGGTTATCTCTAAAGCTGTGAAATCTAGATCTTCCTTGTTACTGCATCTCTCCCCATGGAGGCAGCACCAAGTAGCCATGCTTGTAATTCCTAGTTTCTGGGAATTGCTTGGCCTTGTTTATTCTCCTGGGTGCTCAATAAGTAGCACTAAAACTGTCTCAGCCTTCCTTGGCAGCCTCCCACATAAGCAGACCCTTCTTGCTGGAGACCTGGCAAGTTCCCTCACAGAGGTGGTGGCACTGGGGCAGGACAGCTTGGGCACTGCCAGGACATCTTTCCAGAGCACATGTGACACAGGAGGAGGTGCAGTGACAGCATGTAGCTGCATTCCCTTGCTCTTCCCTCTGCCTTAAGCGAACTGGAGGTGTGTGATGTGTACAGTGCTATTTTAGATGTCATCATGGTGCATGGTTTGGGTTTTTAAAGCTTGGCCTTCTGCTTCTCTCTCTAATTTGTAGTCGCTAATCACTGCAGGTGCACTGCTGCTTTCAACAGCCACAAGCTCTCCAGTGGGTCAATTGTTTTTACTTGGTCAAAGTGCTTTGAGTTATGGCCTCTGATCTGCACACCCTGAATTACAGGGTGGAAAAGGGGGAAAGGCAAAGATGGAAGAAGGTGATAAAATCAAAGCAGTCGTTTCAACACACCCTCCCTCACCAAAGACAACATCCAACAAGCAATAATAGATTCGTCCCTCTCCTTAAGAACCTCCTGCTCAGCAGGATTTTCTCCTTTCCCTTGGATAGAAGTACAAAGATGTGGAGCCAACTCTGAAAATCAAGGAGGTGGATGGCTTGGAGCTGGTGAAGAAGTTCTCGGAGCAGATGGAGAGCATGCTCCGCAGGAAGGTCGAAGCTGTTGAGGTATGACCACTGGGGTTTGGGGCTTTGGGAAGGAATTCATGTCCTGTCAGCCCCAGAGCAGCAGGCACAGGCCTCCTGCCTGCACCAGGAGTGTGTGGGCACAGGGGTTGCGTGAGGACTTCCCTGCCCAAGCAAGAGCCTGCTGGTGCAGCTGGCTGCTTGCTCTGAGCTTTAAGCAGACACTGGTGGGAGGATGTGGGCGTTCAGACAAGGGGATGCTGGCTTCTCCCTGCACTCAAATTAGAAAATAAGACAAAAACAAAGTCTAGGAATAAATATGAGGGAATGAACACTCTTTTAGGAGACAAGCTGCTTAAAGGAGGGGGGAAGAAAAACCTCTCAGAAGTGAAAAATTGAGTTCATCCTTCCATAATGCATTCTGGCCACTGAAGACTAGGGGCTTGTTTCAGCTGTGTGTGTGGCTCAAGGGGAATTTCTGCACCTTCTGAACACAAGCTGCAAGGAAGATGCTTGGATTTCCAGCTGTGTACATGGGGAAGTGTGGAGGAGGTGGCAAGAGGTCTGTAGCTGCTGCTGTGCATGAGATCAGAGCAGGCAATCATCCTGGCCCCTCTTACTTCCTGCATCTAAGGATTTATCATATTCCTGTATATTTACCTACTATGAAAAGCATATTTCTGTAGTCACAGAGCCTTGACTGTTTAAGGTTTCTAATGTGGAAAAGTCATCCAGAAACACATCATTTGAATCTCCAAGTGAAATGTGGGTATATTTAGTCCCTGAGCTTTGGCCCATAGCATGAAATTCTTAGCCAGACTTTTCCAGGGTTTGGATTGCTTTATCCTTTGTGAAGGAACAAAATGTAGTTTTGCTGAGACTGTTGCTGATTGTGCAACCCTAAAAACACGTATGTGTTCAGCTGGATCCCTTCCCAGTCTGTACCAATTGAGAATTAGTGCCCTGAAGCATCATACTGGAGAAAACTTGGCTGATTTTATTGCCTTCCATAAATGGTCAGAGCTTATAAATGGCCACAGCATAGCTGAGCCCTTTACAAAATCCAGTCATGGTCTTTGTCTCAGTAACAATACCAGACTGAGACTCCCACAAGGCCTTTTCCTTTGATGAGATACTGACATCAAGCTGGGGCTGGAATGCCCTTCCCATGGCTTTTTGGAAGGGTTCATGGAAAATGAAATTAAATATGTCTGTTGTTTCTGTAAATGGACCCATTTCTGTTTGTATACGTCCTGTGATACCTAAAATTGCTCAGGGATTTTGGTAGGGACTCTGGAGTAAGTAGGTGTGAATACACTTGGCAATGAACAGCTGCAAATAATATACCTTCCAAGCTGTAAAACTGCAGCAGAGGACAACAGGTCAGCAGGAAAGGGGGGAAAGAGGGAAGTTTATAACCCCAGACATGGTCGTGGTGAAGTAGGCAGTTGTTGATGCAGCTGGAAGAACTTCTGGAGGACTTTGCCCCAGCACCCACTCACCTTCTTTTCTGTGTGCTTGCTTTAGAGGTTGGTGGAAGCAGCAGAAGATGCAGATCTGAACCATGAGTACAACTCCTCACTGGAGGTGAGTTTGTCCTGGTCAGTGAGAAATGTGGAACACAGAGAACAGGCAGAGCCAGGGGCCCACCCCCTCAGGCTCCTGGGCAGCTCAGGAACTGCCTTCTCCTCAGGACACTCAGTTTGTCTAGAGACTACTGCGAGTAAGAGACATCCTTGGCAGATCCCAAACACAGTAACACTGAGAAGATTAGCGACTTTGGCTCTGGAAGGGGAAGGATTTGGGAACACATTGGGCTGCATGATATTATTGGCATTACTTTCACTGCACAGCCAACACTGTCATTAGGTGATGTTTTAGAGCAAATTAGCTGGCACTTTGTGGGTTACTTGACTGGAAAATGAGCTAAAAATTGAGTGTGAATGAACAATGAGGAGGATGCTGTTACAAATACCCACAGCAAGCTGTTAATCCAAATGAACTGAGTTTCTCACCGTCTTTCCTAACAGCTTCCATCATCTTTCCTATACCAGACAGACACCCACTCGTCAGGACTTCCCTTAAGGTGAAAGTTTGGTGCTGCCCAAGCAATTTGGATAATTGGCTTTCTGTTAACAACTGTTTGTTGTGGCCAAGCTATGGGATTATTGCTGGTGAGGGCAGCTGGAGTGAAAAGGCTGTGGAAGGAACTCCTCTGTCCACAGCACAAGCACAGACAGCTTAGCAGATGGACAGGCTACTCCTGCAAGTACATGTCTCATTGCTGGGAATGAAAACATGCCTTGAAATCAAGCTAGTTACTAATTTCATCTTGCCTTTTTTTTTTTTTTCCTTTTTGTAAAAGAATGCTGTTAGTCATGCTAGTTGGGTCAGCTGCATTCACAGTGAGGGTCATAGCTGAGTTGAGGTACATGACTCTGTATTTGCACACTCCATTTGCACCCTCTGAGTGCTGTAAGTGCTTGAACGGAAATCCTTACTGTAACCTCTGGCTTAGATAAAGCCAGCAAAAACATCTTAAAAACGCAGGTTACCCAAGGACAAAGAATGCCCTGAATGTACTAAAGTGGCTGTAGATGGTAAATCCCCAGTGACCTTCACGGGGGTGGGGGTGGGACACCGCATTGTCTTTGAGCACCTTCTGCTTGATCCTTTGCTCTTGATGAGTGCCTGCTACTTGGAGTGACAGGATGAGGGGATAATCCCGGCTGGATGTACTTCAGGAGTTAACTCGGGAAATGGCAGCTGCAGGGACAGGGTGGGTGAGGTCGGCACTGCCGTGTCCTGTGGTAAACCTGGGAACCAAACCCAGTGAGACACTTCACCTTTCCAGCTAATCCCTTAAATAGCTCTGAGGGGCCGCAGCAGTCTGCCACCCCACCCCTCTGCTCCTAAATGGCTCTTCTGCTCCTGGCATTGACAGTGCTTTTGGGCACACAACAACAAGAAACTGGCCAGAAACCATCATTTGGGCATCTTGACACTTCCAGTTGGTAATAGCTTGTTTGTTGCTCATTTTGATCCTCTTTGAAGCCCTGATTCTCCATATGTGCCCTCTTTGTTTTAAAGAGTGCCTTTCCAGGCAGTGTTGGTAATCGTCTGTCCTGTTCTCTCTTTGTCTTTCTCTTTTCCATTACCTTCATCAACAGTTTGATTACTACAACTCTCTCCTGATTAACAACAAGGATGAAAATGACAATTACGTGGAGCTTGGGGATGAATTCATCCTGGAGCCAAATGAGCATTTCAATAACCTGCTGGTGAACACAACCTACAGCGATATCCAGCTCCCCACCAATGTCTACAACAAAGGTAATGCCCTCTACTTTTTCACTGCTGGGAGGTCGGTGTGGAAATTATCATCAGTAATACTGGAAGCAAGGATGGGAATAGAAAAACAACAACTGACAGAGAAAAATAAAGCAGGGTTGGAAAGGTGCTGAGCAAGAGACAGTCATGTCTGTGCTGTCACTGTCACTGTGACAGGGCTTAGGTACAGTCTGCTCTTGGAAAACCTCTTCTAGTGGGCAGAGTATTCTCCTACATGTCCTCTACCCAACCAAAGATGCTGTAAGACAAACTGTGATGAGACTCTATTGGCAATTGTCACTCTGGATGAAGGGTTGGCTTGGTCAAGGCCTTTAGTTGTCAAGAATCTCACTGGTGACTGTGCTCACAACTGCTGCTATTTAGAGACACAATAGAGGGAGTTCTATTTCCCCCTTGATTTTGAATCGGTCCCATCTGGTCTGACAGCCCCAGACCCTACAGTGTGGCTCACAGCAGAGCCACCAGCAGAGCTGGCCGTGGGAAGGTGCAGCAGAACTGTACAAAGCAGCCTGCTGCCCTCGGCAGAGTTGGAGAGAGGTGGTCAGATCTCTGCCAGCAGAGAGGCACTGCCCAGCCAGCTGATTTCTTGCCTCTACACCTCGCCATGAACCAAGCAGCTCCTCTGGCTGTGGCTGCAGAATGAGCAGGAGGAGGAGGAGGGCTGCTTCCGTGCCCACAGACCCTCCAGGGAGCAGTGTCCCACAGTGCTCACTCCCCTTCTTGCTAACAGCAGCAACTTTGGCTCTTCCTTCCTTCCTTCAGGACTTACTTTGGCCTCATCCCTGTGGAGTCACAATCCAGTTTTTTCCTCATTTTGACCAAAACTGCCTTTAGTAAAGTGACTAAAGAGGAAGTGGAAGGTCAAAGCCCCACCCTTTTCAACACTAACACAGTTAATCTGACAGTGACCAGTTTCTCATGATTCCCTGTTTCTACTGCTGCTGCTCTCTTTGGTCTCCTGAGGCAGTGAGCAACGCAGACACCAAATATAGGCTGCATCCTACGAGTTCTTGGAATCTGCAACTTCCTATTGGTTCTGAGGAGACAGGGGCACGGTAGGAGAGCCCAGGCTTTGTCAAAGAAATAGCAGGCAAAGAAGAAAAGACAGATTTGAGGAGGAAAAGAGGAGAGAGTGCAACTGTGCAAATCCTAGGGCTCCTCTGTCCTAGGTGATTACACCTAGCATAAATTTATACAGTCTTTGTGGAAAGGCTGTCAGTGAAGCATCAGGCAGCTGCTTCTCAAGAGCCACATGTCCCCTGTCAGGCAGCAGCTGAGCCCTGCCTGTAGGGTGTGCCAGCTGTGCTCAGCACTGTGATGGCCTCCCCTGGGTCTCTGAGAGTGTTATTCCAGCCAGATGCAGTGCTCAAGGGCAGCCAATGCTGGAACGAGAAATGGGGTTAATGGTGTCTGACCAAGCTGAGATCACCTGCAGTGGCCAGTGGTAGTCTGGCCTGGCCTCCAGGATTCGCTTGAATGGGCAGGGAGCAGGATGCATCAATGTAAGAGCTTTGGATGAGGTTGCATCCCTCCTGGAGCTGCCTTTGTTCCCATCCCTCTCCTCCATCGAGGTGCTGGATGTCCTCCCTGCTTTTACGCCCTTTCTTCCCCACAGACCCTGCCATCCTTAATGGAGTTTACATGTCAGAAGCCCTGAATCCTATTTTTGTGGACAACTTTGAAAGGGATCCTACACTGACCTGGCAATACTTTGGCAGCTCCACTGGATTCTTCAGGCTCTATCCAGGTAAAACAATAGAAATTGGCTTTGCTCTTTCAGTGAAATAAGACAGCTTTGCAGGACAGGGTGTGTGCCATGGAAGCGTCCAATCTGGGGAGTCTGGGGGCATCACAGCCCCAAGAAGGGCAGGATGCAGTGAACCAAATACTCCTGCATGGGCTGAGAAGGCTGAAGGAGTAGGATCCAGCAGGCATAAGCCACTTTCTCCTATTAGAACCAGCCCCTCAGGCACACTACCTGTAGTGTTGCCCACACAACCCCAGAGGAGTCTGCTGGCAGGAGTCCCCAAAAAGCTCCCAAAACACCATAGCAGGGCTCCCTTCCTCAGGCTCCCCTGTGGGTTTGAGTGGTGGCCAAAGCCTCTCCAAGGACACAGGTGGCAGATGCAGTGGCCAGCCTGCCTGGTTATCCACTAGCCAGCTGTGAGTGGCACATTAGGTCACAGCACCGGAGGGAGGGAGCTCCAGTGCTTGGAGGAACCCATGAGATGCTGCAGCTTGGCCTGGTGGCCTCTTGGTCAGATGGCTGCATGCCTGTGTTCTGTGACCTGGCACATGCTGGGGAAGGTGAAAGTAGAGAGGACTGTGAACAGAGCCTGTAGCAGGGAATCTGGGATGCATTCCTGTCACTGATGCTGCTTTTTTATGCTCTCAACCACCCTCTGGGAGAAAAAAAATCTGTTGTTGAGAACTACATCAAAATCACAAAAAGTTCAAAGTACATGCAATTGCTTCCCAATTTTGAACAGAACTATGCCTAGGTACACTTTTTTAAATGGAAACTTAATAAACAGTTTACTCAGAGCTGCCAAAGATCGAGCAGCTCTGCTTATATTTCTGCAGAATGGCTGCTGCTCTGGCTGGCCAGACTCGTGTGCTCCCCAGGGTATCCAGGGCTCAGCAGAGAACAGCAGCAGAGCAGGGAACAGCAGCAGATGCCTGCCTGCCTGCCTGCATGTGTTGATTGCTTCTCTTGCTGCTCTCTTCAGGAATAAAGTGGCTACCAGATGAGAATGGAGTCATCTCCTTTGACTGCAGGAATCGTGGCTGGTAAGTTCAGAGAGCCTTGGCCAAAGCACTTGCCATCCTTTCTCTCTCCCCTTTTCCAGGGGGAGTTGCTGATCAATGATTGGTGTCCTGTGGTGCTCCTGCCAGAGGTGGGGGGGTACAGAAACAAAGGTAACAGCAGGTTAGGAAGCCTTGCCAGCTGCCAGCAACAGCTTCTCCTGTGGCATCTCATGTGCCACATGGAAATTACACTTCTGTGACTGGGAGAAGGGGATATTCAGGCTTCAGAACTGTGGTGTGCTTACTCAGTCTGTGGGAAGTGAGGTGCTGGGGCCAGCCTGATGCTGCTGGGTAGCTGTGGTCACAGTGCATGTTGTGCTGTGGGCTGGCACAGTGTGACAGTGGCATGTCCAGCATTCCTCCTCCCTGGCTTCTCACCCTGCTTCCCTGTGTTCTTTTTTTGTGCAGGTACATCCAAGCAGCCACCTCTCCCAAGGACATTGTCATCATTGTGGATGTCAGTGGCAGCATGAAGGGCCTAAGGATGACCATTGCCAAGCACACCATAGTCACCATTTTGGATACTCTGGGAGAAAATGACTTTGTCAACATCATTGCAGTATGTCTGTCTCCACTGTGGCGCTGAGCTGTCTCCCTTGTGCCTCATCCCCTCTCCTCCTTCCCCTCAGCAAATCACAGTGACCTACCTACAGCAGCACCTGTGCTGGGTGGGGATTAACCCAAATTACCCTTGGGAAGCCAGCTTTGTGTGGTCAGCAGGGTGGCTGCCAGGTCACTTCATCCCTCCTCCACAGAGGACGTTGGCTGCATCTTTTTGCTTGCTTAGGGATGTGACTGCAACAGAGAACAAAGGGCTGTAGAGAGACATCTGAGCTAGCAAGCACCTGAGCTAATAAATTCAGCCATCTTGCTGTAACACTGTATTTGGGTCCAGCAGCAGCAGTGTGATCCTCAGGATAACACTTCCAGACTAGAAAACTACTACTCTATGCCTTCTTGTGCACCAGCATCCTGCCAGGCTGCCCTTATGGTTCTGAGTCCATAGCTGGGCCTGTGTTGAGCTTGGTCACGAAGGCTCAGGGTTACTCTTTTCCTTTTTAAGCCCAGGCAGGGTGAGGATGGGCTGGTTACCTGCAGAGAACCAGCTCCACTGACCAGAGAAAGCAAAACTTCTTTCCATTATTCATGCCAAGACTGGTGCCATGTTAAAGGCTCCTTGCCTTCTAATTTTCAAAGCTAATTCAAACACCATGTCTTTCCTCAAGCTTCTTTTTATGATAGCTTGCCAGGGCACAGCCACTGAGATATAAATTCTACTTTCAGTTGATAGCTTCTTATGCTAGCTAATTAGAAACTCCAGTGGCAACAATTCTGTCTTTATATGACTGGACAGATGGAAGAGTGAACAGTGTTGGCAGAAAATGGAGGGGGGAGTCATTAAGGAGTTTGAAATATCATCTGTTCTTCAAAAACAATCCCAGAAATACTGTGTTTTATATATATGTATTCCTTTACTGCACTCACACCAAGAACCTCCTGGCTCAGAGACATTAGAGCCTGACCTAAGCTCCTATTGATCAGTTGAGCATCAGTGACCTCTTGGGAACTGCACTCTGCTGAACCTTGCAGGAAAAGATTCACAGGAACATTACCAAGCTTTACTTCACATGGAACAGCCTGGAATCATCCACTCCCCTAATTACCCCAGTTCAGTGTGTGTGCTAACCTGGTTTGTTATTGTTCAGCTGTGCACCAGAGGCTTCAAACTTCAGGTTGCAAGGTTCACCTGGTGGTTGGGGACTCATAAAGTCTCCAGAAGTCAAAACTAAGTGCAAAAAGTGCTAGAAGCAAGGCCAGAGATACAAGTCCATAGAGTGTGGATAAAAACTTCATGGTGTGAGTGGGAAAAAAAAAGTAGCTTTTTATGTGTAGGTATGCTAGAACTCAACAAACCACCAGAATTAATGCATTATTCAAACAAACAGAAGATTCATCAAAATCCTAATTTGCTGTGATCCCTGTAAACAATTTTAAGGGAAATCAGTATCAAATGGTGTAATTCTCCTTACTGTTTTCTGAACATCCACCTAGGACATGTACCCATTTTGTGAATTTTCTCCCATGACAATCTGTTTCTTTTTGCTTTCTCTTTCCAGTACAATGATTATGTTCATTTTATTGAACCCTGTTTTAAGGGTATCCTGGTCCAAGCAGACAGAGATAACAGAGAGGTGAGTACTGGGCCCTTCTCAGTGGAACTCAGGTAGCTCTCTTCATGCAAGCAGAGCTCAGGATTAAGATGCTGTGAGATGAAGCTCCAGGGACAAGGAATAACCCTCTCCCAGCAGGGTTTGTTTTCAGAAGCCAGCACTTGTTCAGTGGTGTGTACTGGCTCCATGGCTCGCCTTGGCTTACACTGAGCTGCTGCAACACAGGGTCAGCTGGTGGGGTGAGCAGCAGCAAAGGCTGCCCTGTGTCCCCACTGAGGAGGGCTTTTGGTGCTCTGATCCAGGAGGGTTCAGCAGCCCTGAGGTGGCCAGCCTGTGTCCAGCTGCTCCACCACCATCTGGGCTGACTGGTATTTTTAGCTTCTCTCTCTGTTTTTTTTTTTTTTTTTCTTCCTCTTTCAATATTTTTAGTTTTTTATTAATACATCCTTCCATGCCTTCAACAACCAGATTTCCTTCCCAGCTTAGCCCAGGGTCACAGAGTATGACTCCAGAGGTGAAGTCTTCTGCAGTGTTTCCCAAAGGATTCCCAAACCTACTAGACACTGTCTTGCAGAGAGAGTTTAATTTAAGCAGATCAATGCCTCTTAAGTCATAGACAAGCATTCTGATTTTTTCCCCCCCATCCTGTTGCTTTTGGGTGCACAGGATGTTTTTTTTCCTGAGGGATCAGATAAGGGAAGGTCAGATTTCCAGTAGTTCTGCCCCTTCCATGATCTTAGATGGATTGTTGGTCCAGAGACTGAGAAATGCAGTCCTGCTGTTGCTGCATGGGCACAGCCTTTTCCAGGCTACCCTTATCTCCCCTGGTCAAAGGGAACACCCTGCCTGCAACTCATTCCTGGTTTCTTTCCTCTCTTCTTGCCAGCACTTCAAGCAGCTGGTGGAGGAACTGCAGGCGAAAGGAGTGGGGACTGTGAACAAGGCTTTGACAGAGTCCTTCAAAATCCTGAGAGAGGTAAGAGTTGGTGCTGGTGCTTGTGTGGGGCACGAGGGTCCCTGCCCATCCCTACAGCCAGTGACAGCACAGCCCTCAGGGCCCTGCAGCAGGGAGCAGGCATGAGCTGATCTCATGGATCCCAAATTTGTGACAAGCAGTGTGCAGGGCTCACCCATCTTAGGGGAAGTGTTGGCTTGTGCATGATGTCCACAGCCAACAGTCCCTGCCCAGAGAGGATCAGGAGCCAGCAAGGCTGGGGCCCCCTGAGTTTTCCTAATGAGCCCCACAACTGGGCATTGCCCAGGCACCTTTATAGATGGTGGCAATAAATTACAACTGATCAGCTGAGTGCCACAATTCTGGCTGTAAGTAATGTTATCAGTGAGCAGTGGATGATGAAGACATGAAAGATTATTCTTCAGATTTATTTCAATGTCACTTTGCTGAGTACCAGTGCTTGGGGAAGAAATCACAGGTACAGGAGAATTAATCACTCTGATCATGCCCTCTGATAAGAACCATAAATGATTCATTGCCTCATGTGAATGGGAAATTCAGTAGCCTGGAGGTAAACATACAGTTTAATTCTGTTTCTTAAGGAATGGTAACAAGAAAAAGGACCAAGAACCAGCTGAACACCCCCATCCCCTCATGGCACTGTCCATAGTGGGGCTGGCCTAAAGATGCCAGTGGATCATAGAATCATAGAAAGGCTTGGGTTGGAAGGGACCTTAAAAGCTGAGACAAAATGACCTCTGAACCAAAATTACCTCCAGGGAGAGAGTGTTGCCCATGCACTCCAGTGGACTAACGTGACTCCACTGCAGTAATAGAGAAGAAACTCTTTGGTGGGTAAAGAATTTATTTTTTTTCTCTCTATTTAGCATTAAAAAATGCAGTCAACAGTTCTAGTAGTCATCGCTTATCTTGATTCTTGTCAATTCCATCTTGCTTAATGAGCTCAAAGCAGCTCTGAGATTGCTCTTGGACAGTGCAGCACCCAGTGGTGATAAAACCTTCTGCTGTTGTTCACTCACAAGGTGAAGTACTGCTTCCCTCGTGCCTTTTGCTGTCACCTTGGATCTGTCTGGCTCCAGCATTTGCACACCTGCGGATGAGGAAAGGCGTTGTGCTTTCCTGTGCCTTGGAAATGGCTTACACCATAAAACAGTGGTTCACAAAGTGTCTTCACCACAGAAATGTGTGAAACAGGGCTCCATATCTCTTCCAGACAGCTTTCCTTCCCCAGACTCCAGCTTTCCTGCTGTGTGCCACTTGCATGGGCAGGGATTGTGTGCCCTCAGTGCAGCAGGACCTCAGCCCAAGGCCACCGAGGCTATCAGCTGGGAGCAGTGCTGCCAACCAGTTGTGGGACAGCTGCACGTGCAGCAGGAGACCTGCAGGACCTCCTGCAAGTCACTTTGCGTCTTGATGTCAGGATTTCTGGTGGCAATCAGAAGAGACAGACATTGTCTCTGAGCACATGTGGCAGCTCCAGAAGCTGCACATGTGTAGGCATGGAGGTGTGGACACATTCCTGTTGTCCTGTAGCAGCCTTCCCCAGACTGTGGCTTCCCTGATAAGGCTTATCTACAGAGTGTCTTAATATCAGCAGCTGGAGCACCTCAGGCTCTGCAAGTACCACAGCTGAAGGTGAAAGGGTGCCACCTGCCAAGTGCTCATGTGGTTTAAGGGCTCTCTGAAATCTTCTCCTCAAGGTTCTTAGATCTGTATCAGTAACAGCAAAGGAAAAGGGTTTTCCTCAGTGTGCCCTGAAACAAATCTGTGCTGCTGCAGTTATGCAGGCAGAAGAAAAGGGGACTTTGGTGGAACTGATCAACCCCTTCTCATCAGACAAAATTCCCATTCTCTGCTGTTCCTCACAGACTCTCCTGTTGTTGTCCATACAAAAGAATGAAAATTGCAACATCACACTGATGAAACAGGTTTTGCTGATTACAACAGACAACCAGTAATGCTATCTGTAATGAAAGCAGCTGCAAAATTTCCCTGGTAATTTTCCTCAGTCCAATTGCTCACAGAATTAATAGCCCAGCAGAGACCTACTCAATGAGGTATGAGTAGCAAAGAGGAGCTGGAGGAGAGCACAAATCCCTCACTGTCTTTGTTTTCCTCCATTATCCTCTGGAGGAGATAGGGCATGTTTTAATCCATGATACAATTTGTAGTTTCAGGAGAGCAGCTACCCAGAGCTCCCCTGTCCCTCTCTGCCAGGCTCAATATAACCACTTGAACTCTCTATTTCAATTTAGCCACAAACAAAGTGGTTTCAATAAAATATGCATCCCAGGGAAACCATGTTCTTAAGCACACATTTATGGAGTGCTTCAAAATTCTCTGGTGTGAAGTGCTATCTTTTGAAGTCTTTTCTTATTTACTAAGTTTTAATCTATCCTGCTGCTATCTTCTCTTCCTTGTTTCAACAAGCTTGGCCCGTCTTGTTCTCTCCCCTTTTTCCTGCAGGATTTGTACCCCTTTGTTCTGGCCACTGCTCTGCTTCCAGGCTGCCTGCCCTGAGACACCATGCTCCCAACAGCGTGTGAGTGCTGCAGCTGAGAGCTATCAAGTGCTAAGCAGAGCAGAATAATTGCCTTCCCTGTTTCACACACCGTAGTCCTCTTAACACGACGTAAGACAACAGCTACGTTTTTTTCAGGCACTGTCACATTGTGAATTCCTATCCAGCTGATGTGTCTCTGCAGCATCCCTCCCCAGGCAGTATCCATCCTCCCCTTCTGCATTTGAGCTGCTGCCTCTCCTTTCCTGTGTGTGTCCTCCTTTCTCAGGATACACTCAGAACAAGTATTTTGAAAGCTGTTGCTTTTCCCACGCTGTGGAAGAAAAGGAAAGCCAAGTTCTTCTTTCCAAGGCCACCTTGGAATGATGTTTCCTCTTATCACTGAGGTTTAATCATGCCTGGACTCTGCCATTCTCAGAAATCACGTAAGCATTGAGATTAACTGAGTGGGTCATTCCAAAATTACTGTAGGTGAAAAAAGGATGATGAAACTGGTAACAGACTTGATTTCAGTGAGACATAAAATTCTGTGTAACTCGAGCAAACTGGTGCCGTAAAAAGGATGAGCCTGTGTGCTGATTTAAGTAAACAAAGGTTTGTGGCCTCTTATGTCCCACTTGTGTAGGGTAGCACTTCATTTACACACTCACAAGATGCACATGTTACTAATTTTGCTAGATGTTTAAGGACAACTTATCCATCTATTTTCTATGTTTTCTATTGATGCCCTCTTTGTCCTTTGGGATCTTGTATAGTCCCAGTCAGATCTCAGCCCATGAGGCAAGTAGTTCCAGCTACACCTTCTGCAATTCTTTCCCTTCATGCTGAGCACAGATTATTCAAACACTTTCAATTAGTTTTTTCTTTAACCCTACTGCTTTGTGACCCTGCCTCTAATTCATTCATTCTTTTCTTTGTTTCTTATCACTTCAGTAGGTATTCAGGCACTACAATATTGTCCTTTTGATTATAAAGTATGGAGGCTCTAAAGCATCTCTACCTGACCATTTTCCTCTGTTTTTTATCATCCGGCATCATATTATTTTTACACTATTTCTTGCTTCTTCTCTGATTGCTTATAAATTGTTTCTTGATTCCAGTCACGTTGTTATGGATGTGGATTCTACAACATATTTTTCAGGATATGCAAAGCTCAGAATTTCTTGTTTACCTGTTCCTACTATTTTCCTTAATGCCCTTTCTTGTTTCTTCTTCACTGGCTTTGTTTTCTTGTCTACACTGATTTTCTCCCCATGAGACACTTTCCACCAAGTTTGAATTTTGAGTAGCTCTGGAGGCCATTCCAGAGGCAGGTCTGCATAATAATGGGGCACAAGGAGATGGAGAGGAGCTGCTCAGTGCCCTGGTCAGATGTGCACATAATCAGCACGCGTGCCTGCACATCTCTGAGCGATGCTGATGGTTCCTATTGCTTCACTAGGAACTCTGTGCCAGCCTATAACAGCAGAGTAAGAGGCAATGAGCAAACAAGGGAGTACAAGAGACTGTGACCCTGAATTAATTAGATCATGCCTGTTAGTCCTGGCAACGTGACTGGAGTTGTATAGGAGCACACAGCCCTGTGCCTCCTTCATGGACCCAGCTCTAGCCTGCATTCCTTCAGATATCTCTTCTGTGGATGTGTTATTCCTCACCTCCCCTTCGTTCATGCTCCTGAGACTGCAGTCAGAGCAGGGAATTATGCTCAGAGCTTGATGCGAGTGCTGTCAGATAGTTTGCTACAGCTGCAGCCAGTCACAAAGGACCTAAAAACCAGGGATTACCTCTTGTTCGTTTGTTTTCTAAATCTGTCTTTTTAATCTCCATTTCTATGACACTGATGATCTCATTTTCCCTGTTGAAAATATCATCTACTCCTGTAATTAGGAGATTGCTGGTTCTGATACAACATCTAATTTCTCAGTATCTCAGTATTATGAGTTCTGAAGTAAGCTTCATTAAGAGATCTTAAGTAGTTTGATGAAATGGTGGGTGACCTTAATTAAGTGTTAATTTAATAATAATCTAAACAAACATGTTGTAGATTGCAACAGTTTGGAATAAGCTGCTTTCGTAACAAGGTCCATATATGTGTGATCTGAGCCCCATTCTGACAGCATCTCCTGCACCCTGTGCCTCCCTGGTGGACACTCACACTGCCTGTTCTCTCTGCTAATCTGCATCCCGTTGATCTCTGTCCTACAAATAGCTCACTTGAGGCTCTGTTTTTTTCCTTCCTGCTGGTCTTTAGCAGAATCCCACGTGACTCTCACCTGCTTTTCTCCTTTGGCTTGCTCCTAAGAGCATTCTGTGCTTGTTCCAGTTGTACACCCCCAGCCTTTACTGTCTGTCTCCCCTCTGAATGTGGGGACACGAGAGAGGAGGAACATGTCCAAATGCCTCATCCTGACTTGGTATTTCCCACCTGAGAACAACTCATTAGGAATGGCCCTATCCCAGCACCCTTCTCACTCATGGTCATCTGTCCTGGTCCTGGACAGTGATATAAGCAGTGGCACAGCCAGAGGGGGTTTATCCCTGTGGTCATTCAGAAGCTGTTGAAGCCATGCTTCCTGCAGTATAGTTACAGTGTAGAGTAAAGCTGAAGGAGGTAGGACTGATAATACAGATGATGGCAGAAGGTGACATTATGGTGATACTAGCACTGAAGCTGGTAATTTCATAATAAGGGACAATCACAGATGTAATTGTAGGAGTGGTGTAATTACTGGGGAGGTCTAGGCTTAGAACTGGCTTTGAGGTATTCATGGTTGTGATGTTAATCTGCAGTGCAACCACAGGACCAGCCACATCGGTAAAGGCATTTTTTCTCTCGTAACATAGTGTGTAGCAAACCCGAAAGGAGTTGTGAATTGAACCCTAAAACATCTAAAAACTCCCAATTCATGGTCTGTGCTCTTGTTCCCCTGTGCAGGGATTTCATTTTATGCAATTAATCTTGCCACTTGGATACCTTTTTTCTCATTTATAAGATACAGCTATTCTCTCCAGTTTAAAATTGCTGCTGTTTGATGTAACCTTAGTCACCCTTCAGCAGGTCTCCTTTATACTCTTCATCTTGTGCTATTGCCTCTCGTTAATCTTCATTATCAGGAAAGCTGCCATGTCTCCTTCTTCCCATAATGTTTTAGCTCTGCATCAGTTTCTGTACCCTCCTCTGTTAATCAGGCTTTTCCTTGCTCAGGGCATAGAAGCAGTGAGAGCCAGGACAAGGAGAAGCTCAGAGTGCCACCGAGTTGGGAGCTGCAGCAAAGTGGCTGCTCAGTTTTGTCCCTGGGATGTCCTCAGCTGCCCCTGCTGCTGGCTTTAACACTCTGTTGGTGCTGCATAAGGCCCTCAGCTCCCTCGATTGGGTACCTGAGGGCATGGGAGGCACACAGCTCTGCAGGAGCAGGACACAGGCAGCATTCCAAGGCTGCTTCTCCCTGGCTGGGCAGGCAGGGTCTGGCTTGCTTGTAGGAGCATGTCTGCCCAACACCTCTGCAGGTGCCCTTGGGAGCATGTCAGCATTTGTACCAGAGTCCTGGTGCACTTCTGCTCTGCCTTAAATATCACCTTTGCATAGGTAACAGGTCATCTGTCATGCCAGTGTATGGCCTCTCCATCTGGCACATCCATAACCTTTTCCAGCTCCAATGGCAGTAGCCTTCTTTTTTCATATGCTCCTGCCTTTCTTTGCTATTCTTTGGCAGATTGATGGATTCATCCCAAAATAATGAGTCTGATTTCCCACTCCTCTCACATTTTCTGCCATAAAAAGTGACAGTTATTGCTGTCAAATCAGAATTGCCATGTGCCATGTTTATGGTCGATCTATAGTTGTTTTGCATAAACTAATGTGACTGTGCAAGATGTGAAGCAGCAGGGAATCGCACCCTTCCTCCACAACACTTATTTTCTCCTCATTATTTTACTTCTGCAAAGCCTCCTGTGTCTGCATGTGCCAGGCAGGGCTGTATAAATAAAAAATTTATATGCAGCATGCAAACATAATCCTCTTTCTGAGCAGTGTGAGGTTTGTGAGTGGAAGCCAGGATCTGGCCCACCGTGAATGAATAGAGTGCAGTTCCTCAGAAGCAGCCTGTGCTGGGATAAGCAGTGCCCTCCCTCTCTGTTTGCAGTTCAGAGATGCTGGCCAAGGAGGTCTGTGTAACCAAGCCATCATGCTGATCACTGACGGAGCCGTGGAGGATTATGAAGCTGTGTTTGAAAAATACAACTGGCCCGATCGGAAGGTTTGTCTGGGAAGTGATGAATAGAAAGGGAGGGGGAAGGTGCTACCCCACTGTGGTGGGAGTGGAAGAGCCTGAACCAGGATATCAGGCAGAGCTGAGCGTTCACATGTTCCAGTACTTGAATACCCATGCACTCCTGGCTGTGCAAAGCAAGCAGCCAGGCAGGAGCCTACTGCGGTGATTTCTGGGGTGAGAGGATTGCAAATGCATATGTCTAGGTCAGGGAAGATTTTCTTGTTCGTACACTTTGTTTTCTAAAGGTGTGGGCAATCAAAACGTTCTCCTGATGAGATTATAAAGACTGAGTTGAGTATTTCAAAATTAAAACCCAATTTTTGCAGAGAGTTCTAATCCCATGCAGGACTGTTTATAACTGGTCCTGTTTGGGAAAAGTTTCGCTGTTACCAGTTCTTATGGTGGCCAGGGGAATGATCCAAACACCCTCTCTAGGTGCCTTCCAGCCCTCTTTACTCTGATGTCTGTGATTACAGCCTTGCACTAGCAGAGCTGACTGTGCAAGCAAGCTGACTGTGCTCATCCTAAACCCTCCTGATTTATTTGTTTACCTCATCCCAGCTAGCAGCAATGCACAAAGGGAGAGAAGCAGCCTACTGAGAAACCAGAGCAGGGGGCTGTTGAAACAGTTTATTTCAGGATTGGCTCTTTTGTTGGTGGTCAAACTCAAGAGAAATAGTAAAGCTCTCTCTAAATGATTCATGTGGGCAGCTGTTCCCCTGGGTAAAGGTTTCCTGGGAGCTGTAAACCTCTCTGCATGTGGTTGCTGACTGCCTGGCAGAGCTGCTATCATAAAATCAAACAGAATTTGCACTTTTGCTTTGTTATTCAGATGATCCCAGGTGCTACTTGGCTTTCTGGCTTTATTGTAGTGGGAAATTAGGTTCCAGGCCACAAAACAGGAAACAAATGGCACGAGAGCCCCCTGTCTCTGTGAAGGCAGAGCTACTGCTCTCACCACATTAACACCAGTGGAAAAGGGGATGCCAAACTTCAGCCACTTGGATTTTGTAGCAGATCACAGCCTAATTCTCCTGTCCTTGCATCCTTGTTCCCAGGTCCGGGTGTTCACGTACCTCATCGGACGGGAGGTCACTTTTGCCCCGAACGTGAAATGGATCGCCTGCAACAACAAAGGTGCTGTGTGGGAGTGGTTCCCAATCTCCATCTCACACGTCACACATGGGCTGCAGCCAGTCCTGCACCCCTCCCAGGCTTGTCCACTACTGCTGGGGCCCACGAGCCCTTGCTTGGAAGACACCTAAGGAAAAAGCAGGCCCTGCTGGCCCACATGAAGTGTGCCTGTGTCCAACTAACACAAGCCCTCCGTGCTGAGCCACCACATTTTCCTGTCACCATGCCAAGGGACACTATGACCGAGATTCATGCTGGCTGTAGTCCACCTAAGCCCCTGTGCTTATTGTGTCCCAGTTGCTGGCTTTTGACAATCTGTCTAAAGCTCTGTCAGAGAGTCTGACATCTTTTGGCTGGGATATAAAGCAAACATTGCTGCTTTAAAGATTTTACAGCCATTTTCACAAGGTCTGCAGGTTAACCCCAGTATCCTGGCCAAATTCTTTGTGTGCAAGTGGTTTTTACTGAGGTACCAAAATAGCTTGTAAATCCCACCCCAAACCCCCTGTTCTCTCCAACTAGCATGAAATTACGTGAATGAGAAAATCCATCCACAGTAGGTGAGTCACCTCTATGCATTTGGGACTAGTTAAAAAGTCAAGTTAGCACTGTCAGAGTCTACAAGAGTAAAGGAAGAAAGGAAGGGGGAAAAAAAGCCATCCATGTTTGGGCATGACCTGGCCTCTGGAGACAGTTATGCTTGTTACATCAGTGTCCTGTTTAAACAGGGACGGGAAGGGAAAACTGAAGTTGGGTGTTGGGCACAAACTGTTTTCCATCCTGAGAAGTGGTTCCAGCAGACCATGAAATGCATGGGAGCATTTGCTGCTGAAAACTGTTGACAGGAGAGTTGCTGGCCTGTAGAATGTGAGCTGGGGATGCTGACGGCTCAAGCATTCATCTAATTAGCACTATGAATTACACTTAATGTTTTTTAGGTTTTGTGAAATGAAACAAACCCCTGGGTTTCAGATTGCATATTCAGCCAGGAGATCAGTGACAGAGAAATCATAGTACTGTTGGTTCACTGTAAACTGCCAGAATGGGTTCTTCTGAATAACCAGAGAACAAAAATGTGCTCTTTGCATTTGGGTTCTCACTTACCAGATCTGAGCTGTGCAGGAGGCTCCCTGATTTTGGTTCTTCTATGTCAGTGCATCATATAACTCTTGTGGTCCTTGTTTTCAAGCACACTAAATCTGTTTCTACATCACAAAGCTTATCAGAACACAAGCCCTTTCACATGACTGTTTTCCTAGTGGTAGGAAACTTTTCCCACTATCTGATGTGTTCTATACCAAGTACAACCAATGCCTGTGGTGAGAAGCAGGACACAAGAATCCTCATCCCATTGCTCTGAGTTAGCACTTCTAACCAGCAGCTGGTTTTAAGAACATTTTGGTAACTTGAAAACATTCTTCCCCTGTATTCCTTGTTGTAGCTTTTGGTCTGTTATGGATGCAGCTGCAGGGACAACGCTTTGGAAATAGATAACTTGCATTTTTTATTCTGCTTCCAACGTCCAGATGGAAGTAGTTGCCATCCTTGGATGTAAAGCTAGGCAGATTGAAGAGTGCTGGAGAAAGTCTGGAAGAGGAGATGGGAATTTGGTCTTAGTATAAAATAGGGCAGGGCAAGTGGGTAGCCTGGTGAAACACTTTGCTTGTGTATGTTTGGCCTTCCAGACTAAAAGCAGTCTGATTAGTGGAAGGTGTTCCTGAGACCTAAAGCACCATTTTGCATCTGCTTTGCACAAATCTGGTAATATCAAGACTCTCGTCTTGCACATTGCTTCAACATTTTTAGAAGAGCAAAGCCACTGCTGTGAAACTCTAGATTTCCACAGAAGCTTGTGGATACAAGGCATGTCAAGGGCCCATTTTACAAAGAGCATATTACCTACCTGGGTAGATACAGCCTTTGACATCCAGTTTTCTAGCTTTGCACTCATTTAGAAATAGGGCAGGCATGTCAGCGGAGTGAGTCACACCTCTGTTTCTCCACAAAGGCTACTACACTCAGATCTCCACGCTGGCAGATGTCCAGGAGAATGTCATGGAGTACCTGCATGTGCTCAGCCGGCCCATGGTCATCAACCACGACCACGACATCATCTGGACCGAAGCCTACATGGACAGCGCGGTAAGGGCCTCGAGCACAAGTCAAAACCTAAATAAAGTCCTGAAATTTAGGTAAAACAAGGCAGGAGTTGGTTGATTGATAGAAATTACTGGTCTCTGGCTTTACTGACATGGACAATATTTCTTTTCTGCTCACTCCTGGAGCTATGTGTATGCAGACTCAGATCTGAATCTGCAGTGACCCATGTGCCTGGGACTAATCACACAGGCACAACATCACTTAACTAGTGTTTGTGTGCAAGCAGGTTCCCTTCTAAAGGATTATTCATTATTGCAGTGGACCCCCCTGGGCCCCCCTGGCCGGGTCCCTACCATGTGACTGAGTCGGGTCTGTCTAATGTTCAAGCAGCCCAGGCTCTGATCTGGTTGGTTGTTTATCCCAGCTCTGCCCCTCGTATCCCCTTTATCCCCCTCTGTGACAAAACCAGCAGGACGGAAAGCCCCGCCCTCTCACCTCACCGACTCTGCCCGGGTCGGGTGTTCTGTCCCACCCAGGACAGAGGGAATAAAGGACTTAACATCATAAAGGAGGTTTGAGCTCTATTTCTCTTCTCAACTTCTGCTTCTGGTGAGTAGCTGTCCCTGACACTGGCTTAAGTGGAGCTGCACAGTCGAGGGATATTTAGGCTGTTTGTAAATGGTCTAAAGATATTCCAAGACATAAAGAGACAAGCTCACCACAAAATTAAGCAGTGGACAAGCTAATCCACCACCAGAATTCATAGCTCAGGGTAGGATCACAGAGACTGATTTCCTCCAACCCAGTCACTGAGTGTAAATCGTTTGCTACTCAAAGATACAGATTTCAACTGGGGCAACAGGCTCAAACTCTTTCCTTCCTTAAACTAGCACCACCTGACTCACCACAGTGGTCCTGAGCCCAGTCTTGTGGGCAGAGGACACATTGCAAAGGACCAGACAGTCAGCACTGCCAATGCCCCCTGCTTTGTCTCAGGCCTGCTCTGTAGGAAGACATTTGGCTCTGTGAGGGTGACATGGGGTTATCTTCTGATAGGCCTGAACTGTGCCTAGTGAGGGCTGGGACATGGTACTTGAGGGTACTAAACACAACCTCCAGAAATGTTACTAATTACCTGGGAAGTTTATTTTATCAGCAGGCTGGGCACCCCTGGTGTATAGAGTCACACTTCCCAAGGCAGCTACAGGGATTTGTTTGCTGCACATTTTTTTCTGCATCTCTTTTCTTGCCTCATCTTGGCTTGGCATTCTCTTCTTCTGTCCCTGCCTCTCCTGTCTTTGATTCATTCCTCCATTCATGTATTCATTTATGTGTTCATCCATGTCTCTCACCAGCTGCCACAGTCTGAGGAGGTAACTGCACCCTGTGTTTTGTGAGCGTGCTCTTTCCCTTGTGCCAGTCAGTGTGTGGGTGCCAAACTTCACAGCCACAGCTGCCCTGTACATCTGGGGGGGGAGGGGGGGGCTGCAGCCTCTCACCCTGCAAGAAGAGGAGAGGAGGTGCTGGGTGTACTGGAGAGCTGTGCTGTGCTGTTGGTTCAGAGTAGGTAGGGCTGTGTTGTGCAGTAGTTTAATTCACCTGATCTCGTGTTCCTATGTCCAAGAAGTGCAGGAGAAGTTCACTTGCTGAGTGTTGCTGTGAGTGGGAAGTTTCCACAAAAAATCATCCAGAGTAGTAACTGAAGATACCAAGTTCAAATCTCCATCAAGTGGCCCTACAGATTATTGGCTGGCTCCTTTATGGCTCCCAGCATGCTCTGTAATAGGGACAGGAGGTCCTTCCTTACTTGACCAAATGAGAGATAGAATGAGGGATGCTACTGGCAGCAAAGGATTAGAATCTTTTGATAGCTAGGCGTGTTTGGGAGACTCCTTTGCATATGGTTTGCCTGTTTTACCTCCTCTCATGTGAGCTTTTGGAGCATCTGTCTTCTGTTGAATTGGGAGCATCTGTTATGCCATTACACATGCATGTCCTGTGTCCCTCACAGAGATAGCTCACTGTGGTATATCTGTTGCATCATGATTCTGTCTCTTTTTCCTAAGCTTAGATGGTTGAGTGACAAATATATATAAGTAGGCCTTGTGTGTATTTGTGTCATTTAAATATTTGTCTGTGGTGTTTTTCATTTGTGGTGTTCATATGTTTGCAGTGTAGATGATACCTTGTTTGTGATTTTGCTCATATTTTTGTTGCTTTTCTCTGTGCTGTGCTCCTTGTGCTGGTGGTTTTTGCACTCATTGTTCAAGTGCTCATGTGTACACTCTTAAAGAGTGGTGGGTATTAATCGTGCCACCACTTCTACAGGTTCCTGTCTCTTTGTTAAAACAACTCTTCAACGCATTTCACTGGTTTTCATCCCATTCTCCTCAGCCCACATGAGCAAGCCTCCATCCCACAATCCTCTTGGACACTGAGTGCTTAAAAGTGCTGCCATCTGTTTTTCAAGAAGTGTGGGAGGCAAGGAGGTGGCCAATTGCAGTCAACATCGGGGGTCCTTGGGAATTTCAGCGCCTCTCCCTGGGGCTCTCTGGGGTCCTGCACTCGCTAACACCCATCCTGTTGTTCCCTGGCAGCTCTTTGCATCACAGGCACAGAGCCTGTTGCTCATGACAACGGTGGCCATGCCTGTCTTCAGCAAGAAGAATGAGACGGTGAGTGAGTCAGCATGGGCTCGCTCTCCTCTGCCGGCAGAGGGGACGGGATGCAGCGGGATTTTGTAGGGTTTTAAAGGGCCTCTGAATGAACATCCAGCCATTAGGGAAGGCAGCAGACCTCTGGCAGGGTGAATGGCTGATAATTTGTCTGTCAGAATGATAGTCCATCATTTCCTCTGGATGCTATTTCTTCAAAATACCCCTTAAATACGACACTTCTCGTTGTTTTATCCCTTCCATTTTCAAACAGAGCCTAGTTCACAGACCCTAAAATTTCAGGCTGGAAGAGATCATTACCTTGTCTAGTCTGCATTTTATTGCAGACCTTTGCATCTCACATAGATGAGCTCAACACCCTGGTTTTGGTAAAAGCTGGATGCCTTGAAGAAAGGCATCCAGCCCCAAGCTCTCTCCATTGTGGTTTCTAACTCTTCATGAAAAACTAGTGTCTAAATTCCACTTTAAATTTGTCTGACCTCAGCTTCCTGTCATAATGGCTTCCTCTGTTAGATTAAAAAGCCTGTACCCTTTATTAAGTTCTCATGGGAAGCATCTTCTACACTGCCATAAAGTCAAACCTGTCCATATTGATAAGATTAAAAGGTTGAATTATTTAGATTATTTGATAAGGGCATTTCCTCTGGGGTTTGAATCCCTTTAGACACTCTTTTCTGCACCATTTCTAACTTCTCAGCATCCTTTTAAAATGGAGAATGGTACCTTAGCATTGCTGTTCGAGGGATAAACTCTTCATCCAGGTCTGACAAACAACTGTCTGCCTTCTCCACCTGGGGCTGGCCTTAGCCTGCATTAGCACAGCACTGCACTGGGAGCCTGTGTGTAATTCTTCCGCCGTGCTCTCCAGATGCTTACTAAACAACCAGATCCCTATGTCGTGGGGGGGGATTTCCTTTTTTCTAGGTTAACAGTTTTGTATTGGGCATTTGATTTAGTTGACTCAATTTATCAACCATTCATATTGGTTTGGATTATTGTCCTGACTTTATTGGTATTTATGCATACTGAATGAAGGGGTTTGCCCCACTGAAAACTTGTTTTCAGTGATTGTATGTTACTTCTGAATCACTGTAACCAATATTGACTACTGTTGTGTAGAAATACTCCTCTGCATAAACATGAATAACCTCTTTGGACTTTTTGAAGTATGTTAATTGGTTTTGAATAAACTCATTCTCAGAAGCCTAGAGGGAACAGATAGGAGACTACTAGGGAGACAATAATGTGTTTTCAGGTAGAAAGCTACCCAGGTCTTGCTTCTGAAAATGGGTTCTCCTTTGTTTTAAAGCGATCCCATGGCATTCTTCTGGGTGTGGTGGGCTCTGATGTACCACTGAGGGAGTTGTTAAAACTTGCTCCACGGTATAAGGTAAGACTGAGATAATGCAATTTGCTCCTCTGCAGAGCAGAGTCACTACTCATACTTCCACAGGTGTGACTGAAAAATCATTTCTCTGCTCTGTAGAAAAAACTATGAGCATAAAGGAAGAGTTGTTCAGTGTAGTGGTATGTGGTTTCTGTGTAGCACATATGAAATCATTCACTATTACAAGCTTTTAGGCTGCTTCAGGAAAACAAGGACTGGGTGATCCAGCAGCTTGGCAAAAGGTCATAGAACCTTTGCATGCTGATGGTCACCAACCTAGATCCCTCATAGATGACAGCCTTAGAAGAATTAAAGTTTTGTATCCAGTTCCCAGTGGACAAGAGTTGCCATGCCAGCTGGCAAAAAATGTACTCATTTCACTGTCAATATTCTTAGGAGAAAAACTGAGGGCTGAATGGATTGTGGAGAGCCAACTCTCCTGTCATGCCTGGAGGTTCCTTTCTCCAGATCAGCATGATGGTTTCTTGGCAGAACAGCTTACAGAAAGTTGGCTCTCACTCACTTTGTGCTGTACCTGGATAGAGTATTTGCTCTCCAGAACTGTTAGTCAAAAAAATTTCCATTAGCTCTACATTCAGTGTATCTTAAAAAAAAATGTTCATCCATAGGAAATTCCCTCAGAGATGCACTGTTTGGTTTGGTTTCTGCTGTAAATTCCATGCAGTGACCCTTTGCTCAGTCAGGCTGCACACCAGGAGACAATGAGCACATCCAAGGACCACCGTGAAATCTGGCAGTTTGAGCCAACGTTTCAAGTTTTTGGTTTCTCTTAAATAACTATCAGACAACTACTACCAGTGAGGCAGTTGTCCAGAATCTGATTGCTGAAGACTCACAGGACTGAAAGTGCTGTCAGAAGCTGTGAATTTCTGTGGTGCTTCCAGACATGGATGCAGGGCAGACATTAACAGGCAGCTGCAGGAAATGATCCTCGGACTGTGCAAGTCAGGGTGCCTGCACTCAGCATGCAAAGCTGGCTGGTCTGGGCCAATTTTTATATGATTATGGTCTGTATAAGAATAATGCCTTTTCATCTTCCTTTCTCCATGTCACTCAAAGGACAGATATACTATAATTTTTCTTCTGGGCTAAGGAGGGTCACTATACTTTCCTCCAAGCAGTGCCAGGAAAGGAGGGGGGAAAAAAATTGGATTTCCTCATATCAGAGGCAGGAGACAACTTTTTACTCCAGACCAGTTTGGGAACATAGAATCCTCAGCTTGAATTCTCTGACATATGGGTTCCAAAAGGACCAGTTCCAGAGTTCCAGCCCTCTGGAGCTTGTATATTAACAGCCGTGCTTTTACTGGGCTGAGAAATCACAGCTTTAACAGGTCAAAAAAGAAATGTGCTGATCCAGTGTCTTAGTTTCATTCTTACCACACTGAGTTAAGCGAAGTGTGCTTTTCAAAAAATTGCTTCACATAGAGATGATTCAAAGTTTTGGTCTGGCATGTCTGAAATACAGAATTGATTCCCTGAGTGCACAGACAGATTGTAAATGACTTACCTCCTCACTTCCCTACTGTAATCCCTCCAGGATGATCTCTATAGGAAAATAGAGTTGCAACTTTTTTATTGAAAACAGAAACCTTATCCATTGTTGTTTTCCTTGAGACACCTCTTGTTTTGGCAAGCACAGGCTCTCTGCGGGTTTTAAGCAACTCAGGGTGTAGCTGGAACTTGCATTATGTATGGGCTTGAGCTGAGTAATTGCTCTCTCGGAAATCGCTCGCAGATCAGGTCAGCCAGTGTCTGCTCTTGTTAGAGTATGCTATTCCTTAAACAGCATTTTAAGACTACAGGCTTGTGCAATTGGCCTGGGTTAGGTCTGGTCTTGCCAACACTGAAACATAATGCAGAGCTCCTCCGAAGGCCGGGATTGCAGGGAAGCCATCCATGAGATTCATCCTCACTTGTCCATTCCCTGCTCTACGGTGCAGTGATAGGTACACAGACCTGTCACCACTGTTTCTGTGCTGTTTGCCACATTCCCATCATTTCCCATTCCCTGTGCAGCTCTGCTGTGCCTGCTCTGGAGAGCTCAGTCTGCCTCTGGGTGGCAATTGTCCACGACAACAATCAGGCTTTAGGGGGGCATATTTTTCTGAATGTGTACAGAAACCTACTACCTGCATATCCTTGTGTGCATCCAAGCACAGAGAGAGCAGACAGATACCTGCTTTGGGGATTCTGTTTTCTGCTGGTCAATACCTTTAGAAGGGAAATATTTCTCAATATTGGTGGCGCCAGGGTATCAGCAGCACCCATTCTACAGCAGTGTTTGTAGCTAAAGCACTGATTATTCTATTGCCTCTTTCTCCAGCTGGGTGTCCATGGATACGCCTTCCTGAACACCAACAACGGGTACATCCTTTCACACCCAGATCTCCGTCCCTTGGTATGTAGAGCTGTGGATCTGAGAACCTTTGCTGGCTTGAATACAGTGACTTTCAGTGCTGCTTCTGATTTCTTTGGGGTTTTTGAGCTGTGAAGGCCACCAGCCTCTGACATCTGGGCACCCAGGAGCCCAAGGACCACCTGGCCTCGTTGCTGAGAGGCCCGGGCACACGATAATTTTCTGTTTCAGATGTGTGCTGGTCAGCACAAACTCACCTGCACGCAGCTCTAACCATTAGTGTGGTCACCACGAGAGAAAGGGCCACCATGGGGCTTCACAGCAGCTGTCTTCAAAAAGGCAGCTTTGCACAGGGAGAACATGGGCACTGGGAGCTACTTCAGGGTGTGAAGAGAAGGGACACGCCGTGTTTCCAGGGCGGGGCAAGGCAAAGCTAGGCGAGGTCGCTGCTTTATCCTTCCACCGTCATTTGGCCTCTCCTAGTCCCATTCACGCCTTTTCCCTCACCCCCGGCATTAGTGGAATAGCCCTCTTGCGTCAATTAGCTCTAGGTGAAAAGTTTCCCATCAGCGGAGTCAAAGCCTGACTCCCATCAGAAAAGATCTCCTGCTGGTATTATAGTGTTAATGGGATTATACTCTTAGCTGCAGGGAAAAACCTGATTTCCTGCAGGCAAATGTGTTGAAATGATCTGTTTAGAAGAAGAAGACCACACCTGCAAGTTGAGCTGTGTTCCTGTCTGTCCCTTACTCCTGGAGCAGCCTGTCCCACTCGAACTCCCCCAGCCCCTCGCAGCCTGCGTACAGAAATACGAGACGTGGGACCAAGAAGACACTTGCACAAACGCTGCCTTCCTAGTCAGAGAATAAATGAGACACCCCTATTTTTCAAATTACACACCAATTCTTAAATGCTTGCTTTAGGAAGTTATCTAGCCACTCACTTGAGTAACTTCCTTTCCTTCCTTTCCTTCCTTTCCTTCCTTTCCTTCCTTTCCTTCCTTTCCTTCCTTTCCTTCCTTTCCAATGCCAGTATAAAGAAGGAAAGAAACTGAAGCCTAAGCCGAACTACAACAGCGTAGATCTCTCAGAAGTGGAGTGGGAAGACCAGGATGAAATAGTGAGTATCAGAAAGTGAATTTAGCCTTTTTTGTTGCACCTTCTTTCTACTACTTTGTGTGCCTGTACAGAAGGTGTAGGGGAGCAGTGGGTACTCCTGGTGTTTATCTGTGCCTGACTGGCTCTGGCTAAGAGACAGGTGGTCTACAAAAGGACAAAGCATGAACCTCCCCTACCAAGTGCTTGTCTTCCTTCCCGGTATGAGTTTTCCTTCTCGTGGAACAAAGAAGTTCTGTGAGGAAGAAGGGAGCACTTTGGACTGCTCCAGGGAGCCAGTCTGTGTGTACAAGGCCCTGATGCTGCCTTAATACAGAGCCAGAGTAGTTGAGTGTGGCAGTGTCCTGTGATGTCACCCATCCATGCACTATGTGAGATTCAGCTGAAGCCACTCAACTAACGAGATCTGCAACAAGGAAAAAAGTACATTCGTCAAGAGACCAAAGCTTGCAGTCACTATTAATAATAGACACAGAGGATAAAGGACTTAGACACTTGGGAAAAAAAAAAATCCAGAAACCACCTTATTGCACTGGTGTGGAGGCACTTAAAAAATAACTGACCAGAGGAAAAAGATTTAAAAAAACCCTTCTCTACTGTCTTTTGAGCAAAATTATTAAAAAGTGAGAAAGAAACAGCATGCACCTTTAACAGCTGCAGGTTGCTGCTTTGCACATCTAGGAACCCAGATAAAATGAGAATAAAGAGAAGTTCCTCTGTGGCTGGTTTTATTTTACTCAGAACTAGGAGGAAATAGATACTTAAATTACTAAGATAAGAACTGAATTTGGAGTAAGATAGAATTAGCTGTGAGACACATGCTTCTGGATTACAGGGGAGACTGCTGAGATAAACGGATCTGATGCTATAGATATCTTAAACAGATATCATTTAAACAGGAAGGACAAACAGAGCAGCAAGAGGATCAAAGTAGCTACTGCCACTAGTGCAGGCCAAGTACACAGGCAACATTAAAGGAACTTGGGAAGTGGAAAAGTGGCAAATTGAGAAAGGGAACACAGCAGAACTGGCTGTGTAACATGGAGAGCAAGACAAAAATATAGAGGTCTTACATACAGTGCAACCATCAAGATGCAAGTTGCCAGCAGCTTTGTGTAGGTTCACTGATGTCTTACAGGACTTTGCTCCCCCTGTAGTTTTCTCTCTCACTGGAACCACTTTTAGAGGTGTTCCTCTTTGCCTAGTTTGCTATTAAAAGAAAATCCAGGAAATGAAAGAAATTTGTTTTGCTCTCATATTTCTTTGGCTAGTGGGTTCCTATCTGACCAGCTAACACTGATACCTGAATGCAAATACAATACCAAGTGTAAGGTTCTATAGCCAACCAGAGTAAAACTATCCAGGGGGAAAGAAATGTCATGAAACCAGCATGAAAAACAAAAGCCACTTTGTGTTCCTGTACTGCATCTTCCAGAAGACAGAAAGGTTGCAGTCACTGAGGGTGCAGAGACATTCAGTGACGCGAGTGGTATCTGCAGTGTGACTTCAGCAAGTCTAGAGACTCTCAAGATACACCCACTGCAGCAGAAAGCTGCCAACATTTCAACACTCAGGTTTGTAGCTATGGTATTAGATTAATGACAGATTCAACATCAGTTGCAGTATAATCTCAGCAATACTGATAAGCAGCGCATTCAGACTGGCAAAATATGCCCAAGTGCTAATGATGTGTAATAAAACCTGCTGCTAAAAAGAAATCCAGGGGAGGGAAGGTGGCATTGCCTGGAAAATGCCAACTGATGCCACCTGCAACCAGGCAGCAGCAAGGGTTTGGGCTTGCCTGTAAAGCAACACAGGGATATTCACAGTGTGAGAGGAAAAAGGGCCACAGTCTGATGGGGAAGCCATACAAGGAGTGGCTGAGGGCACTTGGTCCATTCAGCCTGGAGGAGGCTGGGGAGAGACCTCACTGCAGTTACAGCTTCCCTGAGAGGGGAAGGGAAGGCACTGATCTCCTCTCTGCAGTGACCAGTGACAGGACCCGAGGGAATGTCAGCCCCAAGCAGTGCCAGAGGAGGTTTCGGCTGGGTATCAGAAAAGGATTTTCCCCAGAGGGTGGCTGGGCACTGGAACAGGCTCCCCAGGGCAGTGGGCACAGCACCACTGTGCTCGGGAAGCGTTTGGACAATGTTCTTGGGTACTTGCTGTGACTCTTGGGGACAATGCTGTGCAGGGCCAGGAGCTGGACTTGATGATCCTTGTTTCCAATTCAGGATATTCTATGATTCTAAATCCAGAACCCACAGCAAATCCTGCAGGCTGTCAGACCAGAACAGAGAGCATGCTGAGGCTCTGGAAGGAGGTCAAACACTCTTAGCCAAAAAGGAGTAATAGTACCAGTCAGTGTTTTCATTTCCAAGATGTGGGCCTTGGAAAACGTGAGCTTCATATTCTAGTTCTGTAAATAACCCACATCAAACAGCCATAATAAACAAAACCATGGCCTTGTAAAGCCAGTGCAGCTGAGACTGGCTAGCACCTGAATGGGAGCCTGTCTCTGGAAGTAAGGAAACAATTTGTGAATGAGTAAGTTACTTCCCACCTATTTTTTTCTATCCAGCCTGAAGCAATAGACTTGATATGCTCTGGCAGGCTGGACCTGAAGTGAAAGCCTCTGTATTTGTGGAAAAATTTCCTGGATCTTTCTTGCAAGAGGCTGGGAGTCACTGTGAAAATTACATTTTACCTTTGGAACCTGGATTGAATAAAGCGGTCTTCTCACTGCCTACCTTGCTCTCACACAGTCTTGCTTTGCTGTGCTAAACAGCTGCTTTGCTGCACCTCAGAAGTGGTGCTGAATACAGCCTATAATTTATAAATCAGTTTTAAAAATGTCAAAGAGCTTTGGATTCACTCTGAGGGAGTTAGTGGGTTTCTCAGTTTTCTCCTCTTCCAGGCTCTCAAAGAACTGTGCTAATGAATTTCTGGCTGCCAAACAGTGAAGTCTGTAACTGGGACTGGAAATTTCACAGATTCCAGATCCTTTCTTTTTGCTAAAAAGACATATCAACAAGCTTTCAGGATAAACTATTACTATTCTTTATCACTTATCAGCTTGACTGTACAAGGATTTTGATCACTGCAAACAGGTTTTCTGTTTAAAAGAAGGAAGACGGGGCTGGGGAGGAGAGGGAACCAACAGTGATTCTTTCTGCCAGCCCCTGTGTGTTAATGACAAGTGGCTATGTTCGTTCCTGCTCTGCCCTGCCTGGAGACACTAATACCAAACTTGTTCACCTCTGCAGCTGAGAACTGCTATGATCAATGGGGAAACAGGCTACCTCTCTATGGATGTGAAGGTCCCTGTGGACAAAGGGGTAAGAAATTATCCTTCTGTTCAGGTCACACAGGGGAGTGGATGGGAAGTGGAGGCTGAAAAACCATAAAGGATGTGGTTTTTAATGTTCAGCATTCCTGAGTGTGAGGATTTTATTGTTCTACCACATATATAACGCATGTGCTAAAGACATACAAAAGAGCATCATTAGAAGTGCTCGTTACACCTACCAATATTCTGCTCCTGCAAAGGCATTGGAAATGTCTCTCAGCTCCCTACTTTGTCCAGGCAAGCCAAAAAGGATGTTGTTCATTGTTTATAGGGCTGTGAAATGAATCAGAGATCTTCAAGAGTTAGAATGCTGACCTTAGAACGAGATTTGGAGACTATTTTGCCACCCTCTTTCCCTGCCCAAAACCACTCATGAAAACTTTGTCCCTCACTTCGTCAGAATGTGATTCCCTTTATCCAGGTCCAGGATTAAATTTCTATGCAAATATTTGCAGACATTTTATGAAAAGCCTTAGTGAAATGGAGACTTTTGAACACTCCCTACCAGCTCTAGGGCAGGGTTATACATCTTCCTTTGGAATCAGTGCAAAATTATCTTGTATGTTTATGTTCACTGGTACTTTTTCGTTCACGTTTATTTAACTCTCTCAAAGATTTTGGCTTTCATCATTTCCTGTTAGGAAGTATTCCAGAGTCCTGCAAGTTACATTGCCCAGAAGTCTTCCATATTTCAGGAAAATTTTCCATCCTTTATAGAGAGAATTTTTTTCAGTGGCTGGCTGATCTGTTCCCATGCTAAGCCACAGTCAGCACCAATTCCAACAAACCAAATGCTCACAGCCACTGATGAAATGGTGCCATTTCCTAATGAAGACACCCCTCTGTTTCCTCTGAGTGGTTGTCCTGCTAGATCTTGTCACTACATTTTTTCTCTCCTTCCTTGGTGTTTGCAACACTCAGGTACCTGTCAATGGGCTTTGCCAACATCTGCATTTGAAATATTTATACACTTCTCAGCTATTATGATTGTTCCTGTTGACTCTTCTATCATTTCTGGTGCCCAAGTACCAGGGCTTCACTGAATTATATGCCTGTTTCCCTGTTGCTTTGTACAAAGTAGCTATTCTCTGCAATAGGGCATTTCTAAACAGGAAGCCCCCAATCTCCTTTCTGCTGTCCCTTCAATTTTTGTTCCCTCCCACAGCTGCGCTGGAACTGCCACCCTCACTTCTGTGTTTCTTAGCTATTTTTTCCAGTTGCCATTTTTCCACATGAAACCTGCTTCTCCTTTTCATCCAGCCTTTCTAATTTTAAGGGCTGTTGAGACACTTTTTTCAGTATGCAGAGAAATGTTCTATTTTGTCTTACAGATAGATCCCTGTGCAGAAGGACTGCTAAGGCAGAGTCTGTTCCTCCCATTAGATTTTTTCCCCTTGATGGCCTGTTGTTTACTGTTTCTTTTTGTTTACAGTGCTGCAGCTGATTCTCCCTCCATATTTTATTTAAGCCCACTTTAACTGATTCTTTGGAATAAAAGTTCATGGGAAGCTGTTTCAAGTACTTTATATAAGCCCAGAAATACTGCATGTCCTTTATTTCCTTCATCTATTACCTTAGTTATTCTGTCAGAAAAGTAATCAAGGTTTTAAAGCAAGATCTATTCTTTGTAGGTCTAGATTGCCTATTTTGCTAGTTTAACCTTTTTGTCTCTGGGCACCCTCAGTAACACTTCTTCTGAGTCATCCAGTGATAATCTTTGTAGTTTAATATTTTAGAGACATCCTTCTGCTCCCCTACCCAGGGGAAAAAGAAGATAACAAAAAGTAGCCTTGGTAAAGAGCTATTGTTTCATTCTGCAGCTCTGGAAGCCTCATGAAGCACAATAGGCGACTGAGGTGACTATGTGACAGTTTTACTATTATCAGAATACACATGGAGTGGAAACCAGAAATGAAGCTCAGTAATTCCCACTTGTACTCTGCTAGCTGATGAAGCAGAGCAGCATCGAAACAAAGAAAGTGCTGACAGAGCCTTGAAACAAAGAGAATGAGGTGGCCAGACTGTGCAGAGAAAACCTGAGTGAAGGGGACATAAATTATTCTGTCAGCCATGTAAATGTCAATACCCCACACTGACTTCAGGAAGGTATTGAGAAAAGAGCGAGATAGAGAGGAAAAAACAAGGAACAAATACAAGGGGCAGTTGTTAGGGGGATCTAGTGGCAGAACTGCCTTTGCTTGCAGCTTGAGTATGGAAGGGCTGTGACTGTGAAAGCAAAAGAGAGAGGGCATGTGTAGAAGTTGTGGCAAACTTCTGGAAATGGCAATAGGCAGTTCTGGATGCCTAGTACAGCATCCAGTCTGCAAATCCACATGTTCTCAGACTCCAGTGGATGGCAGTCAGCTGTCCTGTCACTGTGCCAACGTGACCATGCTCTTCTCCCTTGGTCCTCACTACATAGCAAAGTCCTGTCTGCTCATCCTCAGCCCCCCTTGGCTCAAGGGTGCATCTGCTTCTCTTCCATTCCATGGATAAGTGAGGGTACTTTCAGCTGTCTTGGGGCTGGCTGGGCACACACCAGAAGAGGGGCGGGTTAGGAGGAAAAAGGATGATCAGAACAAGCCCTGCTAAAAGAAAGGGTCTCAGAGTAGTGGCCAGGTCTTTTCCATGCCTCCCTGCCTCCATCATCAGATCAGACAGGCAAGAAAAGGGAGGGTTAATACCTTTTGTACCACCCACAGCCACCAAAACACCACCAAGTGACACTCTTTGGGGGTATCACAGCCCTTTGGAAGATCTTGTACATTGAGAGAAATAACTTTGTTGAAAGGGTTATTTAAAAATCGGAATGGACTGAGCAGGGAGGTGGTGGAGTCACCATTCCTGGAGATGTTGAAGAAACCACTGGATGTGGCACTCAGTGCTATGGTCTACTTGACAAGGTGGTGATAGGTCAAAGGATGGGCTCAGCGATCTCAGAGGTCTTTTCTAACCTCGGTGATTCTGTGTGCTCTTGGCACAGCAGAAGACCCTGTTGTTCATGCATGGAGACAGAGAGAGGAGGAAAGGGGTTAAGCCACCTGCCACCTTCTCACTTACCGGTATCCTGAATCAGAATCCCGCCTAACGATATCCCCCACCCCCATCAGCCCAGTGAGCACAAACTTGGTGCACACTGTGGAGCTGGAGCCCTTTGTGCCCCGCTCCACTTCCAGGGCTGCACAGCTCGAGCAGGTTAGAGCAGGCACGACTTTCCCTGGGGAACACTGAGTTTTCTGTGTTCACTCCCCTGTCTCCCACACACATCCTCTCACCTCGTTCTCAGACTGGGTCTAGGATTTTAAACATATTAGGGTTCATATACTGGCATAAGGCTTGGATAAAAACTTTCCAGAAACTTTTCTCCTTTGGAAAAGAGTTCCACTGAAATCAACACTTTCCTACAGGAAAAGGCCAGTCTGGCAAACTGATGAAGTTCTGAAGCAGCTTTCAATAATCTGAAATGTCTTCAGTTGAAATGTCAGTCTGAAAAAAATATTTGCATGCGAATCAAAACGGCTTGGATTTGAAACAGCACTTTTTTTCCAAATTGAAAATGTAAATTTTTTTTACTGATTTTTAAAACAAAATTGGAATATGCTAATGTTTTGTCCCACTTTGGCATGAAAGCAAATGTCAGGAATATCAGCGTTTCCCCCAGGAGTGGGGAGACTTGGCCCTGGCTGTCCACCCACACAGAGGGTAGGTTTGCCATTCTGCCTCTCCTTCAACTCTTCCGCTCTTTCCTATCTACCCCTGAGCACCCCTCCTGCTGGAGATGATGATGATGATCTGCAAAGCTGTCAAGGTTGCTGTCTCTAGCAGAAGAGCAGCAGGGCCCCAGCACTTGTGCTTGGAGGGGGCTAGAGGGAGGGCAGCTTCCCCCCACCCCTTCCTGCAGCCAGTGCAGGAGCCCTGGAACAAAGAGAGGTTTATCTGAAGCTCTTACAGGAAAGATAGAGTGGCTGCCTGGATCCTGAAAGTCCCAGATGCTGGGTGTGCTGAATACTGCACATTCATCCCTGCCTCCAGCCAGCCCTAGCAGGGTGTGGGGTGTTTGTTTTGCCTAGCCTTGGGGACATGTATCCCAGGTCCCCATCACCACTGTGCCCTTGGTCTCTCAGATGGCCTCTCTTATTCATCCTCTTATTTCAGAAACGAGTTCTCTTCCTCACCAATGATTATTTCTTCACGGACATCAGTGGCACACCCTTCAGGTGAGCAAGAACTCATGTGGCACCAATTCAGTGTATCAGAAGTCTGAGCAGGGACAGCAGATCGGTCCCTTCTCTTCATAAATCTTGATACAAGTCATAAGAAGAGCAGTAGGGATAACTGACTTCTTTGTTCCTATAGCCATTAGAATATTATTTGGGGTCAATTCAAAAGGAATATTATGATTTACCTGAAATTCAGAGTCTAAAATCTATACCTTAGGTAAAGCATGTTGTTTCATTTCAGAGAAATGAGACAGCTTAAATTTTCATTTCCACTGAATATGGTGTATGGCTTTTAAAAACCTCAACATTGTTATACACTGAAAATTATAAAACAACAAATAACAAATGAAGGAAATTGGGGAAGGAGAGAGAGGAGAGGGAGTGGGTGCTGGTTTTTTTCCCCCAGCTTCGATAGTTTGAATCTGGCACAGATTTGAGAAATGTTATCATTGACCTGAACCTACAATGTTGGCCAAAGTAGTTGCCATCAGCAAAGCCTCAGAGCTCTACATACAGGTTCCTTAGCCCTCTGTGCTGAAATTGGACCTCACTTAATCCTCTTCCAGTGATGTTCTTGTGTGTAATAGCTGTGGAGGGAGTTAATGTCTTTAAGGGTTGTGACTGCAGGGAATGTAGTGTCATGTTTGGGAATGCCACTTCTCCTTGCTGACAAGCCCTCTGTTTTCCTTCTTGCCCACAGCCTGGGTGTTGTGCTGTCCAGGGGCCATGGGGAGTACATTCTGCTGGG
This sequence comes from Lanius collurio, assembly GCA_020086605.1. Lineage (NCBI taxonomy): Eukaryota > Metazoa > Chordata > Aves > Passeriformes > Laniidae > Lanius > Lanius collurio. Next base: position 19,464,744 of record JACBWW010000009.1, on the reverse strand, counting down.
GAATACTTCAGTGGAAGAAGGTAGGTTAATCTGAAAGGGACAAGGGATCTGTCTTGAATGTCACCACTTCACTTCTCCTTGAGAGCCTGTATGTGTCTGTCTGCTTCCTCACTGAATACTCTCTGGTTTGTACTCTCTGGTTTCAGGTTTGCACGACCTGCTCCAGCCAGACTTGTCTCTAGCAAATGAATGGTAAGTGGAGGAAATCCTGTCAGTTACACAGGACTCTGTCATGATACTTGGGCAAAGTTTCCAGCAATCTGGCTGGAGTTCACCGCCCTCTGTGGCCTTGAGAAAAAGCAGTGCTGTTAAGGTGCTGTATCTGCAAAGACCTGGTCGTCTCCATGCAATTGAGTTTCACCTTTTCCTTTGGGACATCCCACCAAGACCTGGCACATTCCTCTTGTAAGAAACAGCTGAGATTTATCCTCAGTCTTCTGTGCTCAGACTTATTTTGCTCCCCCTCGTGTTGCTCAGAACTGTCTTACAAAACCTACAGTATGTCAGACCTGTTAGGGAATTTTGTTGCAAGCTTGGTGAGAGATTGAAATGCTTTTTTAAATCCTAGTTTATTTTTGGTTGGCATCCTTCTGAACTGAGCCTAGACCTAACTTCTGGTGAACATGAAGGTGATTTATGACCCCTGTTTCAATGGCAAGCAGAACTTACGGTTTTGCTTGGTTTGGATATGAAACAGGGTGAAGCACGGCACTTTCCATTTATTGCTGTGAGGTTTGGGGTTTTCATGAACCCAACATTCAGTCCCACTCAGTCACATGAATCCAGGCTGTATCAAAGCCAAAATAACTATATTCAAGAATCCCTACACCCCTTCTCACCTCTCATTACACTGTCAAGTTTCACAAGCAGCACATTTGAGACACAAACAGCGACTTCTACTCCTGACTTCAGGTGTCAGCTTACCACACTTTACATATTCATTTCTCCTAGACTTTCTCATAAATCACTCCTTTCAGGCCCTTTATGAGTTTTAATTCTCTCTTATAACCCCTTCCTCTCCCTTGTTCTGACAATGGAGTGGTCAAAATGGGAAGCAGGATTAAAAGACTGGTTTCTTTTACAGCACAGAGCATTTCCAATACATTCTTCCACTTCTCCCCAAACTGTGTCCTGAGGCTCCTGCAGCTGTGTCCCTGTGGGACAGCTTTTGTTGTCACTCTATCACCCTGCAAGACCATTCCTCATATCACATTTTGTTCCTCTGTCTCTTATTTTTTCTGCTCCTGGTCTGGTCTCACATTGCACATGACCCTCTGCTTTTCAGGTCTCTCCATCACAGTGTTACTGTCTGTACAGGCACACGTACATATCTTACACAGCATAACACAGGAAGCTGCTGGCAGGATTTGGAACAGCTCTGCTGCATGGTGAGCTTATGCTGGAGAACACAGCAGCCCCACTAAGCACAGCAGTCAGGTTAATTGGTGTTTGGTCTAGTGGTAGGGTTTGACTTGACATTATTAGATTTAGAGTGGGCACGACATGCAGCAATGGTAAAGACTTTGCAGACCAAGGTTTCTTGCTGACTTTCTTTTTGCAGTTATCTTCTAGGAGCATTTGGTTGACTGTTGTTTCTTTTTGCCCTTTCGGGCTTCTTCTCCACTTCCCACCAGGATTTACTGCATCACCGACATTGATCCCGACCACCGAAAGCTCAGCCAGCTGGAGGCTGTGATCCGTTTCCTCACTGGAGAGGAGCCTGACCTGGAATGTGAGTCCCAGGCACTGAAAGGGCCCTGCTGGGGTCTTCCTGTACCCATCACAAGGGAGAGGGGACTGTGACAAACTGATTGGTGTCAGACTGAACTCCTGTGGCATTTGCTCACACAGGCAGGACTGAACTCAAGCCCAGATTAATTCACAAGTGGAAATGAGCTGAGAATCCACCTCCTCGTCTCTGTCAGGGGATTTTTTTCCATTTCAAAGCTGACACAAAACTCAACCTTATTGGAGGTCTCAACATAGGAAATACTGGAAGTGGAAGGCTTGAATGGAGCTTGGCAGGGGCTGCACTTCAGGTTTAAGACTGACTGACTGGGCTAGAGGGGGCAATGGCAGGAGAAGCCAGAAAAAGTGCTGAGATGACTCAGTTTCCCAGGGACCCCAGGCCTGGGCAAGAATCCTCACCCTCCAAGGACTCATGGTGCCTTCTAGAGAGAAATGGCTTCTTTCAAAACAAGGATTATTTGTTGTCCAAACACAACAGGTAACTGATCCAGGAGAAAAAAATGGTCACGGGATTATCATCCTTCCTGCTCCCCCTGCTGCTCATCCCTTGCACCAGGTCCCATTCTCCTACAGCTGATGCAGCATTACTAAAGAGTGGGATCTCTGTCAGGGGGTAGAGATGGGCAGCTGTGCACAGGAATTCCTTACAGCAATTTGGTTTTAGGATGTCCTTCAGCCCCCTCAGTTGTGCCAAGCACAAGCTTTTACCTGTAATGCTGCACCTGAGAGGCACAAAGCTTTGGCACAAGGATGGGAATCTCTTCAAAGTAAAATCAACTGTAATCCAGTAGTTCTTCCTCTCTGGCACAATGTGAGCAGACCCCTCCTTGCTGTCCTTGGGGTAGGCTGGAAAGAGGAGTATGTATGAGAAAGATGTATGAGTTGAGGAGGCCAGGGAGGAGGAAAGTTTCAGGAGCGCTGACTGTGAGGAATACATAGACTTGGAACTGCTGTGGAGGAAAAACAAATATGATTTGAACACATCCTAGACATGGGGGGCCTGAAGAGGGAAAGATCTCATGATGAGCTCTGATTTTGAGGCTTGAATAACAACAGCTATGGAGAGAAGGATCCTGAGATCTGTGACAAAGAAATTTGGGAGAACTTGAGATAAAATATTAAGGGACACCTGGAACATCAACCCAGAAAGCTCAGTGCCAGAAACACTGAAGTGGTGGGGTGGCTCCATCTAGAACAGCCCTGAAAGGGGCGTTTCTGCAGCATGATGGTCACCATGTTCTCACAGATTAGTGCAAGCAGGGCAATACAGAAACTAAGCAGGTCAAAGAAATGGGGTTCTGGGGCATGTCATTTAGAACATGATGATACCTTGAAGTTTCCTAATCGCTTCTTAGCTCCACTCCAAAGTGGATTAGAGTCATAGCCTGGACTGGCTTGGGCATCTGGTGAAAACCAGGACAGGACAATGTTTTGTGACTCACAGTAAGAAAGGAGGGCTATCAGAGAAGCCAGTAAGCAAAGGGACAGAGTAGAGGCCACAAAAAAGTCACTAGTAGATTTGAAGGAAGCTACTTGAGTGGAAGGTGGTGGCTGGTATCCTCTCTACGGGATACCCAGAAGAAAGTTCAAGGCAGGGATTTGAGGCAATGGCTGTGGACAGCCTGTTCAATGAAAGAGTCACTTGAGGTCTAATGAATAACTTTATTTTAAAGTCTCTCACTTGCCCACACTTGTTTGGGCACCACCCTTCCACAGAGTTTGGAGGGGAACGTGTCTGATGATTTTGAATATTAGGAAGAAACTCTTCTCAGAAAGGGTGATTAGTTATTGGAACAGCTGTCCAGGGAGGTGGTGGGGTCACTGTCCCTTGTGGAGGTGCATCCCTGTCCCTGTCCCCAGGTCACGTGTGCCCCATACCTGTTCCTGATTGGGTGGTTTGGGTGCCTGGGAGCTGGGAGGGGGAGAAGGTCAGAGGAGTCTGCTTGGAAACTCCGGCCATGCGGTTGGAGAAATAAAATCATCCCTGAACATCTACAAAAATACTGCTTCATCTGTCCTTCCAACCCCATCGCCGTCATATATATTGTTGTGGGATTCCCCTCACTGCAACAAATGGTGGAGAATGCGGGCATCGATCCCGCTTCACTGCAACAGTCCCTGGAGGTGTTTAAGGAAAGACTGGACATGGCACTCGGTGTGGTCTGGTTGCCATGGTAGTATTGGGTCACAGGTTGGACTCGATGATCTCAGAGGTCTTTCTCAACCTCACTGATTCTGTAATTCTGTGATCTTGGCTGTAATATCAGCTCCTGTGCTTTCTACCACCCAGGGTGTTAGGACCTCTTCTCTGCCCTGTAATGGGAGGCCTCTTTTTTGTGCCACACTGATCCACTGTCCTGGACAGGCAGATGCTCCTTACCAAGGGACTCTCTAAAACATCTATGGAGAAATATGTCTTTCTCTCCTGATTTTTGTTCTTCCTTTCTCTCCTTAGGTGATGAGGAGTTGGTCCAGGAAGTGCTCTTTGATGCAGTGGTCACTGCCCCCATGGAGGCCTACTGGACAACACTAGCCCTCAACATGTCCCTGTAAGTCTAGGAGAAATAAATATGGATAGAACACCACTGAAGATGCATCTCCAGATGCTACAGGTTTATGCAGTGCTTGAAACAGTCACAGACTTTTGCACAGCATACAAGAAACTGTAGAAAGAGCTCAAAAAGCTGATAGAAATAACTCAATAGCTTTAGAAATAACTTGAAAAGTGTCTCTTGGGAGTGAACTCCAGTAGGCTGGGCCTCCTTGGGAGAGCCTTTAGTTTGGTGAGGGCTCTTCTAGCAGAGAAAAGGGAGTTAAGTCTTGTCTTCGTTGGTGGTACCTTCAGATTGAACCTCAGGCAGCTAGTGCACAGGCTGGCTTCAGTAAACAACTTTCTGTTTTATTACTTCCAGTGAGGCACCTGTTGCTTGTGGTATCTTGTATCATGTCACACAGATCTTCTTCCAGCAGACGTGTTACTTACAGATACACATGGCCCCTGCACTCCTGTCCCCCTTTGAGTTCCTCATATCCCTGCACTGACAGAAGCTGAGACAGTGACAATCCTGCCAGGACACACAATTATCAGCACAGCTTTAAACAGCTGCACCAACACACCCTCTTCAGTCACATTGGGCTACCCATTCTCTCCATCCCTGATCCAGCCATTCTCCTTCTGCAGCTCCTCTCCTGCACTTTGGTCTCATGAGAACAGCCTGCAGCAAAGCTAGCAGGGGCAGAGAAGCTTCTGGTCTACTTAAAAAAGAATGAAATAAACAGACTCCAGAGGTTTAAATCTGAGGACAAGTCTTAAACCTGCCAGTTGTCAGCCAGTAACAACCTGTTATCATTAGCAGGGAGGAGCCAGTAGGTGGGTTATATTGCAAATGAACTTGGGACCAGGTCTCCAGATGTGGCTTAAAGTTTGAAAGGCCCTCACCCTGGGGCAGGGATCATGGCTGTTCTTCTGAGAACTGTTTGCTTCTGTGTGTTTCTGTTCCACAGGGACACTGAGGCAGGTGTTGAGATGGCGTTTCTGGGCACTCGGGCTGGACTCATGAGGAGTTCCCTCTATGTGGGCTCGGAGAAAGTTTCCAACAAGTAAGTCCCTAAATTGCAATAAGGGGTTTCTGTCAGTGTCTCTGCAGGGGCAGCATGAAATCAGCACCAGCCTTAGAAATGTTTTTGGGAAGACAGAAACAGAATGGAAAGAAGCAACACCTTAATGGCATTGATGCTGATCCACAGAGTCAGAGTAGGGGGCCTTTGTCTTCCTCTCTTTTTTAGTTCTTCCTAAAATACTATCCCCAAGTGCATTCATTTGAATGAAAACCTTCAACCATTCCCTGACTTCAGTTATCTAACACAGAAAATGCCCACAGTTACTACATACCCCCAGGACCATTTTGCAGTGCAAAGGCTCTGCACTCCAGTGCCCCAGCGACATTCCAGCTTGGCTACATTTGATCTTTCTGTCTCAATTCCTCTTCCAGATTTATTCTGTTCTGCCTGTTACATTGCCCACATTGCAGCAGCATCCCAGTGCCTTGCAGTGAGGCGTTAAGCGATGTGACTGACATCTGTCACATCCAATCCATTCTCCTGTCCTCTCCCTCAAGGCAGAAGTGTGTGTGCAGTGAAAGGGTTTGACATGGAAAGGGCAGTTTGCATTCTGCTGCATGTTGAATACACAGGCTGGCACATGCTGCTGTAAGAAAGGACAGGTCACAGAGGCACACCAGCAGATGGAACAGAAAGAGACCATGCGGGTGGTGGTTATTAGCTTCTTGGCAGCTGTTTCACTGTCCCCAAGTTCCCCAAACATGAGTCCTACATTCAGGCTCTGCTGTGCCTGAAGGGTGACATTCTTCATGTGTTTGAAGCAGTCTGAACAATTCAGACTAGCAGTCTCTGGCAACAAGGGAGAAATGCTGTGTGCTGCAGGAGGCTAATATGATTCCTGATTCCCCACTGTTCATAAGGAACAGCATTCCAGGCTTTAAACAGTCACAGTCACCACATTGCAGAGACAGACCCTCACACATCCCACAGGAGGAGCTTCTGGAATCCCCTGAAAGGAAGGAATTATAAATGAGGAATTATCATTACGTCAAAATATACAGCAAAACAAGAGCCTGAAAACAAAGGGATTTGCCAGGCAAGCTGTATGAACCTCCAGGGAAGCAAATGACCTGATTTTCATGAGGTCTCTCCTGAGCACCCACTGTCTGTCTTGCCATGCCCCCAGGATACAACGTCTTACTTTTGGAAGCACCCCTTTTCTCAAACTCTTCAGTCCCCACGTCTCTAGGAATCACAGAATCATAGAATTTATTAAGGGATTGGGATGGACTTTAAAGATCATCTATTCCCGACCCACTCTGCCATGGGGAGGGACTCCTCCCACTAGCCTGGGATGCTCAAGGACTTATCCAGTCTTGAACACTGCCAGGGTTGGGGCATCCACAGCTCTTTCAGCAACCTGTTGCAGCTCCTCACCATCCTCACAGCAAAAAATTTCTTCCCAGTATTTTACCTAAATTTCCCCTCTTTCAGTCTGTACCCATTTCTCCTTGTCCTGTCACTACAGTTCCTAACAGAGTCCCTCTCCAACTTCCCAACAGGCCCCCTTCAGATACTAGAAGGTTGCTATGAGGTCTCTGCTCAAAGAGAGAGTCTCCTGAGGAGATGAGGATTTACCCACAGTTGCATAACCTTACCTTTGGGGTGGGTTGTTTGTTTTTGTAGGAGACTGCCCAATCCCCTCGCCTCACCCGCTCCCCAGCCCCTGCGGTAACCAATGGCCCCAAGCCAGCCGCACCTGTGCCTCCCTCGCCCACCTGCTCACACCTCATCCGCGGTCCGGCGCTGCCCCTGATCCTCGCGGGGTGTGCTGCCCGGTAACCCTTCCATCCTGCCCGGTAACCCTTCCATCCTGCCCGGTAACCCTCTCGCCCTGCCCGGCCCTCAGAGGCCGCGGGCGGCCCGGCCCCACCGCCCGCCCCGGGGCCGCCACCGCGGGCCTCGGCCGGGCCAACAGCGGCACCTGGCGGCGGCCGAGGGACGCGCGGCTGCTGCGGCCGCCCCTCTGGAGCCGGGGAGGGCTCGGCCCTGCCCCGAGGGGACACCGGGAGACGGCGCCTGCCCTGGCCCTCGGGAAAGCCCCAGGTGATGAGATGCCGGCCGTGCATCCGTGCCACTGCGCTGCCCCGAGGAGGGCTGCCGCTCCTCCACACCGCGAGCAACGTGTTTTCTCCCGGCAGGAAATTCCTGACACAGAAGGACAAGGAAAGTATCTTCACCATGGACCACTTTCCTCTGTGGTACCGCAGGGCGGCCGAGCATCCCCCCGGGAGCTTCATCTACAGCATTGTCTCAGAAGATGATTCAGGTAACGCCAGCCTGAACGCAGAGCAGCGGGAAAGAGAAAAAAGCTTTTCACACCTTGCATCCCACAGCACTCCCATCGCGATCCCTTTATCGCTGCCTCCCGCCTAATGAGGGCTGAGACCTGCCCTGTTGGCGTTACCTTCTCAGCAGCGTAGGGACAGAGAGGTCATGGCCAAGATACTGATCACAGCGGAAAGATGAAGGTACAAGGTGTGGGGAAGGCAGTCAGGAATGAGAAATGCAGGGCTACAGAGGAGGCAAAGGATGGAAATGCAGGGCTCGGGCAGATGGAGAGATTTAGGGAGGCAGGAGCTGGGGAAACACAAGGTATTTGTAGGGCTGGAAAACACACGAAACATGAGAAGGGAACAGGAAAGGTATTGCAGAAGGAATGAGACACATAGGTGTGGCCAGGCTTGGGAGAGAACAGCATCAGCCCTGCTGGATCACAGTAACAGCTGGCACTGCTGAGGGACCAACAGTCAGGAAGTCTAAGTTTAGAGGGTATCATTTTTTCCATGGCCACTTTCCATGACAGGAAAGGATGGGTTTGTTACGGAAGATGGTGGAGGGGAAGGCTTTTCCATAGCATTGGTACCCTGCATCCTTCCAATCCTAGTACTAGAATATGGCATCTCTTGCTCAGCAAAGAAGTTCTAATGCTAGAGGAAAGCAAGGAGTGGCTTTTCAATATCTCTTCCTTAGGGTGTTGGTTCCTGTGAGTATGCAGGGCCAGCCAGGACCTTCTCAAAGGCTGGAAGAGAGCAGAAGAGCCTTAAAAGAAACAAGCAAAACAAAATACTCATGTGAGACTCCTCCACAGAAGGCAGAAATCCCCTCTGTGCTCCTTCCTGGCCTCTAGCTCTCCATCTCTTCACAGAGCTCTTCACTATAGCTGTTAAAGCTTTTTGTGGCACAGTGGTGGGAGTCTGGTGGGTGGGAAAGCAAGTAGCGAAGAGAAGAAAACCAGCCTGGGAGGCAAGGGATGAACCACGATTGAAAGGAAAAGGAATGGAAAGAGAAAATGCTCGAAACCTTCAAAAACCTCTCTCTGCCCAGCACCCTTATATCTCACTTAAAAGGCAAGTGTGGAGAGATGACAGGAGGGACCTTTTACTCCCCTGCAAGCCATGGCATCTTCTCTTTGGAATAGAGCATGGGTTGGAAAACCAGGCAGTGACACCCTGTGGGACTTCCTAGGGCAGCCATTACCCAGGCCACAGTAGTCACTGCTGGCTAAACACTGAGGCTGTGGCTTGCTGTGGCCTTCTTAGAAGTCACAGCTAGTTTGGGATAAAGCTAGAAGACAAGTAGCTGGCACTGTTCTTTGTTTTATATGGCCATGGGTCAGAAGCTTCAATCAAGTCCAGAACCCCATTCACCTGGAAACCCTGCAGGCACATTGTAAGAAGCAGCACTTGGCCATGAAGACCTCATGCCCTAAACTGTTAAGGGAGATTATTAGCCTCTTTTGGGATGAGCAGTTGGGCTTAGGGAGACTGTGGTCCATGGGATCACACAATATGCTGGGAAAGGGTCGGGAAATACTACCCGGTGCTTCTGAGACAGTGGTTCACTGTAGAGCAGAGTCCAGGCCCTTCCTTGACATCTGATGAAGCAGGGCTGCCCCACATTTTAGCCAAAATAGGCCACCCAGTTTCTTATTAAATTCTATCAGTTGCTGAAGTCCTCTTTTCATGTTTTCCACAAGTCCCCTGCTGTTTCAGGAGGTTTTCTTGGCAGATGGACTTCTAATCAGCTAAGAAGGAAAACCCCCAAGAGCTCTCTGTTGAGGAGGAAACCAGCAGGAAATGACTGCAGGTCATCAGAATCATTTATGCACAGCACCTCCTTCCCATGTCCAGAAGTCTCAGAAATAAAAGGACAGCAGAGAAGCCTCTGCATGTTAAGTAGTGCTGTCCTTACAACCCAGAGTTTTCATGTGTTGGGCTGATTTTTTTTTCCTAGAGACCCTACATGTATTTTGCTACTTTGTCCCATCCTAGAACAAGACATTTGGGGTTCACCATAAAGGCAGGATCATGCCCAAGGCATGTGAGCTGAGTATTTGTTTTGCAAGGATTTTACCACTTTTGACACACTTGAGCAGGTTAATCTGGCTTTGATCAAAAAACAAAACCAAAGTAGTCAGAGCTTGCAGGCTAAACTGTGGTAGGCACTGAATTGTGCTCTGGACACGCCTAGAATGATGAAGGCAGAAATGGAAAGCAGAAACAAATGCTGGAGTTGTGGGCAAGGGAAGAATCCCTGATCCATCTGTCTAAGCAAGAAATTTCCACAGAGCACATGAGCAGGGAACCAGGTGCAGACTACACTGACCACACTGGCCTTCAAACCATCCCCTGGCAGTTCCCAAAGAGGTGCCCCAGCTGAAGCTAATTGAACCACTTTAAAAAAAAATACAGAAATGGAATCTGCCACATGGACAATTGCAGACTGGAACAACTGCACCAACAAAGGGAGGTGGGGTTCAGTTGCTTGAGCCTATCCAGCCATGTGGTTTTAAATGCCCTGTGAGAGCTCAGAGGTCTGCACAGGGCTGGCAGATGTGTCACAGGACCTACAGAATGCTTAAAGCAGTAGCTCAAGGAGAATGGGGAGTCCCAGAAGACTTTGTTCCTAAAATGGAGTGCACTCTGGAAGTACCTGAAAGTGCTGTGTCTGCAATTTGAAGTGCTGGCCTGGCTTGGGTAAGAGTTAGACATAAGCCTGGCCTTCAATCTGCAAGTGGTGTCAGAATTACCTGTCCTGCTTCTCCTCTGTCTTCAGAGTTCAGATGGTGCACTGAGCAGAACAGCTCTCTGACCTAAGAGAGGCTCCACATGCCCAAAATCGAGGGGGCCAATCCTTTATATTTTATCCCAGAATCATGGAATGTTTGGGACTGAAAGGGACCTTAAAGGTCACTTAGTTCCACACCCCTTGCCATGGGCAGGGATGTCTTCCATGAGACCAGGTTGCTCGAAGCTCCATCCAGCTTTAGGCGCTTCCTTTATGCTGAGGATGCCATTTGTATCATGAGAAGATATCAGAGAGAACAGAAAAAGAAAATCTACTCATATCCCATTAGATTGCTTATGTGTCTTGAAAGATGCAGCCCTCTAAATTCTGGGATGTTTCAGAGTTGTGGCATATGTACACACTGTCCTGGATGGGAAAATGCGTGGGCAAGGTTCTCCTGCTGTATTTTACTCCTTTTTGAGGGTATGTAAACCAAGCCTGCTGTATTTGTGTCTTGACAGAGGGAGGTGGCCTGCCAAAAGTGGTGACAGTGAGCACGGCTGTGTCTGTGTCTGTGGATGGGAAGATGGGAATTGCTGCAGGTAGGACACTGGTTTCTCTTTTTATCTTGAATGAAGTGGCTACATCTTGCATTGAGTGTGGGAGCTGAGAGCTGTTAGCTTGTCATTCAAAGGAAGTGACGGGAGCCACAATAGCTTGTGGTATTGAAAACTAGGCTAAACAGAGAATAATGGAACAGGTACTGAATGGCTGACAGGTTTCCAAAAGGGAAACGGGCTGTTTGAATGGAAGCTTCCCATCTCCAGTGCTGGTGAACTGTGGATTGAGACTCTCTCTGGAGCATGAGTAGGTTGGGAAGTCTGTGCAGGTTTAAAACTTTGCAGGAAAAGCTTTTGGCTTTGGAACAACATCATGTTTCTGTGTCTCCATTGTTATCTCAAATGAAAAGTAACTTCTGCTGGTGGAATGGGCATGTTGCTATATCTCTAACTCAGACCTACAGATTACCAAACTTATTGTTGTATCTGAGCTTTAAATGCCTTTTGGCAGACCTTCACTAGACTGCACCTTCTTTTGGAAAATTCATACAGCACGTTATTTCCAAGAGAACCCCAAAGCTTTTGAAGATTTGCCATTTTCTGTATTAATTGCTTCAGCCTTTATGGAAGTACACTGAACTCAGAAGCAAAACAGAGCAGCCATTTAACAAAACAAATCAACACTATCAGTAACCCTGGCACCATGCCCAGCTTAACCACTCAGCATGGGAGTATTGGGGTAAGAGAAGATGCAGCTTTATGGAAATTGTTTTAGTCCTGGAAACAGTGACTAAAGGAAGAGGTTGATGGAACAGGTAATGGAGTAATTGTCACTAGAAATGTGTTGTGATGCAGAGCTTCTTGTGAAAGAATGGTCAGTGTTAATGGAGCTTTGTATGGGGGAAGGAATGACTCATAAGAGACATCAAACTACAACTTTGTTATAGGAGTATCCTATAGACAGGATAGGGAAGAGAGAAGGCCATACAGCAGATACCTTCAGATCCCAGAGTCTGCCACTGCATTTGTCTAGGCTGGGTAAGATACAATGAATGCTCTTCAATACTATTAGCCAGTAAAACTATAGCAATTTAACTTCATCTGATGAAGCATTCCTTAATGTCCAGGATTTCACTAAGTTCTAGCTGACAGTGATACTCTTTAATTGTCACATGGGCATTGAGAAAGTACTTACAAGCTGAATGATAGGTGTTATGAAGTAGAACATTTCACTATGTTATAACCAAAGTGAGAAAATTGTTATGAGGTCTGTCCAGAGACACCTGTGAACAGAGATAGCTTCAGCAAAGTTTACATTAATAGGTGCTTGGATGATAGAAACTGCTCCCAAAACTGGTACCAGCTGACACTGTTACACCCAGCAGAAAATGAAAGAGCATTGAAACTGCATCAATGGTCTCAGTACAGCACTGAAGCATTTTTCTAAGCATTAATTTGAGAGGAGAAAAGAACAATTTATTTTTTTTAAAGGGGTTTGTTTTCCATGCTCTTTTTCCTTCCCTGTCCTGACCTGTGGATTAGAGCAGAGGCACACAAGCAGTTCGTCTGTGTTGTGGTTTAAGCCCAGCTGGAAATTAAGCACTACACAGCTGCTCACCCAACCTCCCTCTCACCCCTCCACCCCAGTGGAATAGGAAAGAGAATCAAAGTAAAACTGCAGTTTGAGATAAGAAGAGTTTAACAATTGAAAATAAAGTAAAATACAACAACAACAATTGTAAATTATAATGAATGATAATAATGAAAGGAAAAACAAGCAATGCACCATATAATTGCTCACCACCCACTGCCCCATGCCAGACCCCTCTTCCCAAGCCCGGACTGGTCCTCCTTCAGGGTAACTCCTCCCAGTTTATATACTGGACATGTTCTGTGGTGTAGAATGTCCCTTTGGTCAGTTCAGGTCACCTGTCCTAGTTTCCTTTGTTCTCCTCCTCACTGGCAGAGCAGGAGACAGGGAAAAAATACCTTGACTTAGGATAAACACAACTTATCAAAAACCCAAAACATCAGTGTGTTATCAACACCGTTCTCATTATGAATTCAAAACACAGCTCTCTAACAGCTACTGAGAAGAAATTAACTCTAGCCCAGCTGAAACGAGGACAATCTGGAATTCGGCATAAATACATGGAAGGAAACTTCTCAGTGGAAGCACTGGAGCAAGAACAAGTGGCCAGAGGATCTGCCCCTGACAGAGCCATTTTTCCTCTGTCAGCAGCACTTTTCACAACCCCTGTGGAGATTTCCACCCACTCAGTTATGCTGAATACTCTCTGTGGACATGCTGTGAAGAGGTAGGATCCTCTGCAGAGGGTGGAGGAAGCAGCAGAGGATAGGGAAACAAACCATGTTAAAACAGTAACAATAAAGAAAAAAATCTGTGATTTGAGGAAATCATGCAGAACCAGCTTTCTCGCTGGCAACCACAAAGCTGAGACACAGAAATGAATTTTCCTTTTGTTCCTTAAAGGTAGCATGGTCCCTGTCACTAGCAGGTATATCAGGTGGCCAGACCACAAGCATCTTCTGCTACTCCCACACATGGTGCGTGTTCTTCATTCCTGGTTTCTTTGCTTTGATGTAAACAACCCATCTTTGATTCCTGGTATGGGTGGGCTAAATAACAGCATCAGGACAAATACCATCTCCCAGAGGGTCCGAAGTTCATCATGTCCCCAGCTGTAGCCTCCACTGACTTCAGCAGGAGTGCAAGGGTTTGCTGTGATACGTCTCATGTGCTGGCTTGGGTGTCATTTTACACCATGCTTGGGGGTGTTCATGGAGCAAAAAGGTACTATATTACCATTTACTCTCTTTCCAGTAGTGAAAGATTCATCATCTGAATCTTTCATACCAGTAGTCATTAACTAGTAGGCAATAACTAGTGGTCACGCTACCAATTGAAATACTGTTTTTTTTCTAGAGGATGTCAGCTTTGAGAGTAAGGATGTAGATAGATCTCACTTCATCTCCCCTCACAGTAATATCATCCTCCTGAGTGGCTAGATCCTGATTCTAGGGAACTTCATCCCACAGCAGAGGCTGCAGCAGAAATGATGCTGGGCAGTGCTACAATGGCATCCTGCATACAGGAGAGAGGTGGTGGAAGGGCAGGGAGTGTGGAGGCACAGAAGAGGCAATCAGAGCAGAATGGGATGCAGATCGGTGTTATTGCTATCTGATGGCATCAGCTCTCAGTGTGATGATACCATGGTAATTTAGAGTTATGATGCTACCAGAAGTTTGGTACCCAGCACTGGTTCCCAGAAGGCCAAATATCTGTGTAGACTTGTAGTTTCTGAACAAATGCAGCCACAGTTCTGTAAAAGGGGAACAACAGAGACTTTTTAAGTGCCCCTCTAAAAGAACAAGTGGTATGAACTGGCCTGTCATTCTGCCACTGATCATTACAAACACTGTCACTTGCTTGACTTGATGGTGCTTGAGGGGATTTGTAAGCACTTTGAAGTGTTCACTATGCATGCAGTGAAAAATTAAGCTCCAGGATTTACAGCCATGCTCACGGGGAGGGAGCACCCCCAGTGCCCCCATGGGGAGAATGTCATTGACAGGGAGCATTGGGTTCCTTTTCTTCTGGCAGATGAATGGCAGTCCCCAGCCAGGGCAGAGTAAGGCAAACTGGTGTAATCAAATGTCCAGGAAGATGACACAGGCCTGACTGCTGTCAGGGAGTGAGGGAGCAGTCAGATGGGATTAGAGAGTTTCAGTCTGGAGGACTGAGAGAAGGGATGGAGGGGGAAGCGCAAGAGCCTCCTTCCTCCCAGTTCAGTCTGTCTTAGCTCAGTGGGAAATCCCAGAATGGGTTTGAGGGGAAGTCCAAGCTGCTCTTCTTGCCATTAGAGATGCTCCTCCATGCTCCAGGTGGACAGGTGGCCAAATTCAGGAGGGATAAGCAGTGCCTTTGCCCTGCCCTACCCTCCCCCTTTCAACCATTCCTCTCCTTCCCCCATGGGCCTGGAAGGAGTGCACAAGGGTTTCAGCGTGCACACAGATTTCTTGGAGGACATAGTGGAGCCAAGGCAGGGCCCACTTGTATGAGCTGAGTTGGTGTGGTCTCTTTAGTGGGAACCCACACAGGCAACTTTGGTTTGACAATACCTGTTTCTTGGAATGAATATTATCTACCTGCTTTATTGTACTTTGGCTCTTCAAAGCACTATGCAAACATTAAATAATGCCTGGATGACTAATTATAATTAATTAGAAGGCAGCTATTCTGGGATGTCAGTCCAGTACCTTTCACGCACACTAACTGCGTTGGAAATGAGAAATAAGGAATGGTGATGGCATTCTCCCCAAGCCATGTCCTGCCCCAGATAGCACTGTCATCTGCTCCCTCCCGTGAGTCAGTAGCCCGGGGCTTTCTGATCCTCAGGCTGCAAGGCAGAAATCACATGGAGTTGCTGACAGAAGCTTTTAGTGATTTAAAGCCCCAGTGAAACCGCTGGAATCTGTGCAGGAGTTCAGCTGTCACTTTGGGCTGTGGATGACGTCTCTTTTATTGCCTGACCTTCTTGCTGTTCAACTTCTGTGGCTGTCAGCTGGCTGTCAGCTGTCTGCCAGTCCCAACAGGGACAGGTAGGGTGAGGTTCTCTGCCATGGTTGTCATGTGTCAGGGATGGGAAACAGACAATGGGGCATGCACATGGTGCCCAATAAAAAATAATCCAGATGGGCGCTTGGGAGACACGGGTTTATTTTATACAACACTTCTCTCCTCTGTTTGTATTGGAAGTTGCTATTCTTACCAGCAGTTATTGGACGACAGTGAAATCGTTATCCCATGACACCAGCAATTCATGCAGATGGGTTTGGGGAGAGCCCTAAGAAAGCTCAAACCAGGGGCAGAGAAGAGAAATGTTGTCTCTCTTTTGAAGACAGAGTTTTGGGGCACTGAGCTATCAAGACCAGTATTTTCAGAAGAGCTCTGTACTCACAGCAGGAGCAGATTTTAAAAATGTTTGGGTTTTTTGTTTGGTTGGGTTTTTTTTAAGAATTTGAAATCAATCAGTCTGAAAAGTAGGTAATGAAGAGTAATTCTGCCATTTTACCTCTGGTTAAAATCCAGCTTCTATCAGCCTGATGGAAGCTCTTCATTTGAAAAGCAATTCCTGGCCAGCTTGATGTCTCTCCTCTTCCTTGGTCTCCAGTTTTGGCTACCTGCTGTCTGCTACCAGCAAGCAGGAGCAGGAGGTGGAGGTGGCTTTTTCAGCAGGACTGTTGCTGTGGCATCTTTTCAAGCTAATCTGTACACAATTCTGTATTCCTACAGTTTTGTTGCTTGGATGGATAAAACATTTCAACCTTCTCTCTGGAAAGTGACAGTAGCATCAGCAGAAGCTGTTAAAATGCACGGAAATGAGCTCTAATAGCACAAGCACCTTTTCCATGGAAATAGCTGCATATAAACTGGAGAATTAAAATTATTTCACTAGGCTGGTTCAGAAAGCAGCATTAAGTTACCCATGCAAAATACGAGGGTAGCTAATCTCTTGAATGTGTGCTGCAGTATTCAGAAGGAATGCTGTCCTTCTTTTCATGTCAAAGGTTATGCCAAAGTTGTCTCAGTGCAGAGACTTCTGTGAGTTCCTGAGGCAACACCAGGTGCCTTTATGGAAATCCTGGTCCCGCCGGCATGCAGTGGTAGGATGGATAAAAAGAAGGAAGACAACTTGTTTTCAGCCCATCACCTTCTATGTCTGGTCTCTGCCTGGTGCCAGCCCCTTCTGGCAATCTCCAGAGCCTGAGCAGTTTCTCAGGCATCCATTTGATCTGACAAAATCAGAGACACAGAGAGTGTTAGGAGCACTCGTAAGACACTGATGCTGCTGATTTTAGTGCTGACAGCAGCTGTGCTGTCTCCACCTCTCAGGACATCTGTCTGGGGGCTGTTATCGGTTGGTACACGTTTGGCTGGCCTGAGGGTTGAGCCAGTACTCTGATGGCAGAGTATCCCCATGGCATGGGGCCATTGGTGGGCCAAAAGCAGTGTCTCTTGCACCCTTCATCCATCCATCTGCCTGCCTGCCTCCCATTGCATTCTTCTTACACACTGAGCCCTGGGGGACACCTGTAAGTACACAGGCTGTTTTTTGGGGTGTTTCTGAGGCGCACACAAGCTGTTCTATGAGCCAGACAAAAGTGAGATGGTTGCATTATTTTGCACTGGCTCTGGTCTTACAAACTTTGCCTTTTGTCAAGGTTTAGCATCAGTGCTGGGGCCTCATAGTTCCCTTTTCAGAGCCGATTATCCTCCAGCCAGGTCATTGAACAGGCAGAGAGAGCAACATCTGCCTGCAGAACTCCATATAGATATCTCCATGCATAGACAGTAACTGGGGACAAGAGGGACAAATAAGTCTATTTTGACCTCAAAAGAATGCTAAAAATAGTCATGTGAGGCATCTTTCATCACATTCTGCTCACCCTGGCTGGACCTTAGCAATTTCCTTTTCTTCCATGCTGTATGTGCTGTCTGCATAGGCTGTAAGATCTTCAGCACAGGGACCATGCCTCCTCCCTGTGTGTACAGACATTGTCTATTGCCTTGGGATGAGTCCTTGTCTGGGGAAAAAACTGAAGACAATAGCCAATTTTGTAGAGTTCCTTTGTGGGCTCTGCTGAGTGCCCTGACTATGTACACTGCTCCACTTACCAGGGAAAAAGCATAAGGGGGTGAGCCCTGCCTTCCTCAGCCCATGCAGGCAGTGCTTCACCAAGCACAGATCCTGTGGGTAGGTTCCTGTTCCCAGGCCCTGCCCTCACCAGCCCTCTCAGGGAATTTTCTCAATGGGACCCAAACAAAAAATTGTGAGCAATGAGTTTTCCCGTTTGGGGTCTGGTGCGGCATCTCTTCAGGATATCCTCAGCCCCGGCACCTGTTCCAGGCTGGAGCTCCAGCCCGGGACCCCATTCTTGCCTGTGTATAGCAGAAATCTGCTCACCTAAGGTTATCCATCACTGCCGCCTCTACGGCTCCTCCGATTGCCATGCTTGTCACTCTTGAAGTGAAAAGAGCCCTTGACACTAACTCAGGAGAGACTTGCATATAGCTGGATTTTTTAGATTGGCACCCAGCGCCTTTGCCATGTTCCCTTTGCTTGCAAATTATTTGATACCATTTTAATTCTGAGCCGAATTAGAGCAGTGCACGGGTTGCCATAGCAACCATTTCCTTGTGCCTTTTGGTCTGACTCACTGCAGACAATTACTCTTGCGCTCCAGGATTCACAGATGTGATAGGAGAAGAATCATGTGCTGTGCTTTCAACTTTTTTTTGCTTTTAATTTCCTTCACAGCCTCTCTTCCATTAACTCCTGCCTGCTCAGCATCAGCAGAGCCCTGTATCCCTCACAAAGGTGCTCGTGGGAGTGTGTTGGATGTGTAGATAAGCAGCATGTGAGGTGATTTGTGCATATGTGTGTGTATCTGCATACATAAACAGCTCCTGTGCAGTGTGCTGTGACATCCCTGGGATCCCTGTCTGCACATCTCTCTGGGGACGTGCACAGACACTGAGAACCACTGAGCAATTTGCACATATTCCTGTCTGTGGTGTTTTCCAGGTAGGTTCAGGATCGATCCCTGTGGCCATGCAGTTTTACCCAGTGTGCTGAAGCTGTCAATAAGCACTAGATATTCAGGGGGACTGATGAAGTGAGAGGGTCATGAATGGTGCAGGACCTTCCACTTGGAGCTGTGTAAAGATCCACAGGCTGCCAAGCAAGCAACACTGACACCCCTGACACCACCTAAATCTCTGTGTGAATGCAAGGCCAGTTCATCACCCTGCTCACACCTATCCCCACAGTGGCCCACATGTCTTTTATCCAAAGTGCATGGAGTAAAGTGCTTTGTCTGAAGCCTTAGCCCAGGTATAGCTGATGTCCTGAGCTGTATCAGCACCTACAGCTCAGCAGAGGAGCAAAGCCATGTGAGAAGATGCTGGAAAGGATCACATGAACTGTCTGTAGATGTAAGGATGAAGGTGGTAAATGTCACAGCAGAGGAGGTTATAGGAAATGTCTTGTATGATGGTTTAGCTTAAATTCAGCCAAGGCTGAAGCAGACAAGTTTTGCAGGGTAAGAACCACAGAAACTTAGCAGATCTGAGTACAGCTCCAGCCTCCTCCTAAGATACATTCTTTTAACCACCAAACTCAGCCTGAATTATTTTTCTCCTGCCCAGCCTGTTACCGAAGGCACAAATCTCCCCATCATAAGGCTTTGTAGCGGGACTCTGACTGCCATCTCTTTCCCTTCACAAGACCTTTTACTTCTCTTCCTTTCTCTCACTGGGTTACAGAAACTCCACTCATAGGATCACAGATAATTCTGGTTAGATGGCACCTCTACACTGCTGCCCAGAGTGTGTGGAGGGTGTTCTGCTGCTGGTTCCTGGCACTGCTTTCACAGGCAGCTGTGCAAAGTCTGGAGTGTGAGGAGGGAGCAGTTGAGCTTTTGGGGACAGTGTGGAGCCCCCATTTCTGTGAGGATCCTGATCCTCTTGCCCTCCATCTGTCTGCCACGACAACCAACTGCTTAAGCTGGCTCGGCAGAGAGACTATGTGGAATGGGAAAAAGACAGCAAAGAAGGCTGCCTAGCCCAGCCCTTCCCTGCCCTCCCTTAGAGGTCAGAATTGTAGGGACAAAGTGAGGATTGCTTACATATGAAGCTGAGTTAGACCTTGCAAAAGAGGTTAAAACAAACAGCATAAAACTCTTCAGGTATTTGGGAAAAGAAAAAAAAGAAGAAGTAGGACCACTTGTGGTCAATAAGAGTGAAGTTGGGATCAAGCAGTCTACAGTCTGAGCCAAAACCAGAGAAGACAATAACTGTGCCCAAGTTATTGATAAGGACAGAAGTATCACCCTTGGGGAAAGAAACAAGCTGACTGTGAATAAGCAGCTCAAGCTGATTAGTGCGCTCACAGGGCTGGGCCTGGGTGCTCTCTGGCCCTGGGAGAGCTGGCACATGGAAACACACACAGAAAAGTGCTTTTTTCAGCTCTGCACACAGTGGTGACTCCGTGCAGTCTGGAAAAGTGAAAATTCAGCAGTTAGGATTAAAGAAGGACAAGAAATAAATTTGTCAGTCTCCAACTTTTAAGTGTGACCTCTGCAATGTTTGTAGAACTTCAGAGGAGATCTCCAAGGAAAGTATAATTACTACCAAGCAGTTAGGGGGAAAAGGAAGTCAGGCTATATGAGTTTATTAGGGCTGGATAACACCAGGCCAAGCCAACAGCTTTCTTTCAGATGATTGTTTTCCTGGAAGGCAAAAGAAATTTCAAAGGTCTCATCTCTGTGTTTCAGTAAAGCATTGATACATGCCACATAAGAAACAATCAGAAGATCAAGGGAGGCAGAGGAGTTGTAACAGGAGGGGAGGGAGAAGACAATCTGGGAAGAGAGAAGAAGCAATATCGCTTGTCAAAGTCTAGCAAAAGGTTACTTGTTACACTCCCCATGGTTGCCCATGGGATTAGCTAATATTAACCTGAGGCCCTGACTCAGAAAGCTATGGAGAGTGAGGGAGTATCCTAATAATTCAACACTAGAAGGCATTGCTAGCACAGGGGAGGACCAGGATATTGTAGAGAAAGCCTTATTTGACCTTGGCAGGAGTACCAGAAACAGAATGAATTTCAGTAGTACGATAGACAAGGTCATATGCTTGACAACTAATAATAGAAATCTTCTGTAAGCTGGGAACTCTGAGAGATCTGGCAGAGAGCACAAGCAAGCAGGACTAGAGGCAGTCTTTGTCTTCTGGGAACTTTTGAGCCAATTTTGCCAAGTCTCAGTGAGGATCTTCAGTGTGGATCATCAGTATAAGCTGTCTTGCTCCCTGATGTCCACATAAAATTCAGAGAACCATTGTCATCTGCCAAGGTCTGTCTTGAGAATCTTGCTGAAATGCAGATGGATAGACTTAGTGGTAAACATATCCTGAGAAAGCTCAGGAAAAAAATGCTGGGATCTTCTTTATTAGGTGGTGGTGGGATGATGGTGAGTCACAGTGTGATGCAGTTGTGGACAAAGCAATTGCTGTGCTAGTACTTAGGGAGGTGTTCCTAGTGGGAATATACATTGATGATCCTACCCAAAGCCCTGTGAGACCTCTCCTCTAGTCTGTGTTCCAGTTTTGGTCAAAGGAATACAGGCTGAGGCAGGAGCAGACAGGATAGACAGATGATGAGAGGAAGTCTGTGAGAGGAACTCAGGAGCACCCAGCTTCTTTAACCACATGCAGCCAAAACGGATAGGATTGCTGCAATAAATGCATCTTGGGAGACACATTTAAACTGAAGCACACGGTTGTATGGAGATACTGTAATATAAACAGGCCAGAAAAATACTTAGGGTGTCAAACTAGAAGTGGGATTCTATCTGTTAGGTAATGCAGCTTTACCCAGAATCTGAATTGTCTAAAGACAATGGCTTTAAGCTGGAGCTTGAAAAGTGGTGGTGCCTTGAATAGAAAGAGCTGAGACCCTGTTAGCCTGTCATCCCTTCACCAGGGAACAGCTGAAGTGCCTGGTGTCACCATGTCACAGTACAAAAGCCAACAGCAATCAAGGTGAACACTCAGGGAACTTCCCATTCACTGCAGTGTTCCCCTTGGGCACAAGGCTGGGCATTCTTACCCTGTAGTTCACACACTCCATTTTAGTCATGACTGAATAAAGAGGTGTTTGTTAATGCAGGTGAAAGCCCCAGCACAACACCTGGGAGGCCAGAAGATAGGGCTGACCTAAACCCCTCTCTCGGCCTTTGGCATTGTGGTGGTTTCTCTGGATTGCATTTGGTTTTGCAAAGTAAAGAACAGTGAGTAGAAAACCCCTGCTTATGGTAACAAGCCCTTAAAAAGCAGATGGGGATGTGGGGGCTGGCGTGTTTTGTGGCAGCTGAGCAGACCAGAGAAGGGAGAATCTGAGAAGCAGCTGGTCAGAGGCACTCACTGAAAAGGGGATGATCAGTCACAAGAAGATGAAAATAAGGGGAGAGAGAAGGAATAATTGGGGAATCCAAGACATTTATGTCCAGTGAAAAATACGTGGAAAATAACCATATGAGGGTGAGTAGATGAAAAAGTGGAAAATGCTGGAAGGGGATCATCCTTTTAAAATAAAGGGCTAGATTTTCTCTTGCCAAGAATTGTATAAATCTGGAGGTTCATGTTTAAAATGCACTGAATTAGTACTACTGTAAAGGTGGTATGAGTAGGATCAGAACCACTTACCCATAATCTGCCTCCCTCAAAATTACTTGTTAGGGTTTTTCCTAGCATTTCCATTTGCCTCCATCTTTAAAGCAGGAACGATATTCATACAGCCTAGTGAGTGTTCTGTGAAACATTCTTTGGTGGGAAGGAGTAGAGAAAAGTGGCAAAAGTCATGTAGTGTCTACAATATAGAGCACAGACACTGGTAAATGTGGAAAATACTTCTAAAAGGAGGAGAAAAAACTGGAAGCAGTGTGACAATAGGCTACAATGTTGTTCCTGAGGTGAGGGAATGCTTTCAGTGAAAGGCTTAATAAACTCAATCTGCCTGTTGTACATAAAAGAAGACAGAGATTATTTGATTTAGAGTATAAAGTGAATCCACAGAGAGAGCTGCTGGTTACTGAGGGTTTGTTTTTTTTTTTTTAATCTAGGGGAGAGAATAACAAAAACTGTGACTGAAAAACCAAATTCAAATGAGTTAGTAAGCATGAATGTTAACAATGAGCATGAATAGGTATTGTCATAAGATACCAAGGGAAACAATATTTTTCCCTTTTTTGAGTGTTTTTCTAATCAAAGGTAGATACCTTTCTGGAAGATTCGACTTAGCTGCATGTAAATACTGTTGGTCTTTCTACAGAAGAGTTTCTCTAATTTCTGTTTCATAAGCTAAACAGATTGAGCTCTTTAAGCCTTTCACAGGAAGGCATTTTCTGCCACCCTCAAATAATGTTTGTGGTTCTTTTCCACACAATTTCCAAGTAGCGTGCGATACACAGAAGGTCAGACTGGATGATCTAAAGTCCCTTCTGGCCTTTATATTCTCTGAATCTCTGCCTCTGTGAATTCATTAATGTTTGCAAGCTCCCAGAGAGCTGCCAAAGGCAAGCACTATAGAAATGCAAAGCATTGTTGTTACTCTGCATATTTCCCTTGAGCTTTCCGCAGAGCTGGTTGAATATCGCAGGGTATCGTCTGTGCATATTCCCTCAGATGAAATACCTGCATTCTTCGCTCCTGCAGCACCCTTTCCCAGTTGATTTCCTGCAGCTGTGCTAAAAAAACAAGTTTATTCCCAAGTTAGGACTCAGGAAAAGCAAATGTGAAGGGGCAAATCTCTGCCTGGAGCCCCACGCAAAGAGCAGCACGTTGTTGTCCTGGCCCAGAAGCTCCACGCGAGGCAGAGTTATTATTAGCATCATGCTTGGCTTTCTCCTTGGCTCCAGGTGCCCTGCACATGGCCTCTGCCTGGCTGCAGCACAGCATAACTGTGGGAAAGACAGATCTGGCCCTTGTTGGGTGCTTTTCCCCCATTCTCTAAGGAGAGAGAAGCTGTGAGGATGCTGCCTTGTCCCCAGGTTTCCAGGGCTGCGACTGATGTGGAGAGCACCCCAAAATGATGCAGGAAATTTTTATTTATTCACATTTCATTCTGTAACTGTATTCATTGGTCAATGCTTGTTGTATTTCCCATTATTCTTGGAGGGAAGTCTTTTTGGTCCTCAGAAATGCCATGCTAGGACTTGCATTCATCTGGTCAGAGGATAGAAACTGACCCTCTGACCTGTGCTTCCAATCAGTGCTTGCAAACATCTTCAAGCCAGCACGATGGGCTTCTGATGGATGAGATACTGAGGAGGAATCCTATTTTATATATTTTACATGTTAAATGTACAGAATTACATGGTTATATAGGGTGTTATATGTGTGCATGAGCAGGTCTGTCAGTAGGACAAACATGTTTGTAAATATCAAATAGTAATCAAAATATAATAAATCAAATTGTAGAAAATCACAGCCTGCTCCCAGATGGTTCATGAACTGAAAAAGCCTAGAGTCATCAGATGAGTGTGTTGGCTTTGCTTTTTTTCTGCTCTGTGTTTCTGGTATTATATGAACTGCTGAGTAGTATCTGTGTGCACTCCTCTACCTACCTGGCAAAATTAGATTAAACTATGTGTCATAGACACCATGCTATTAAACAATAATGGTGATTCTCCTGCAGCACAAACCTTTTTAGCAGAACAGATGCCTCAGCTGTGAGCGGATTAAGAGTAGCTGGGTTCTGCTCCCGGTTTCTCTCTGAAGATCAGACTGAACATAGCAGGGTGGCTGAGTATAACAGGGTGAGTAGGGTGGCACAAGGGTTTGCCTGTGGTGGGGTTTAACATTTTTTGCGTTTCCACATGCGTCAGGATGAGCTTATTCTTACAGCAAGGGAATGTGATGAATTGTGTATACTTAGCACTGAAAGTGGCGAAGTAGGGAATTTAAACTTCTTAGCTGTATGTGATAGACCTAGCCAGGGAACAGCTGGTGGAGAGACTCTTTTAGCTCTAGGGGTAACAGCTTGTGTACTTGGGGGTGCAATAGGATTAGATAGCATTTTCCATCCATTGCAAAATAACCTTGCTCAAGAGGGTCAGGAATCTGGAGATGCAGGAACCCATAGCTCCCTATTTGTTACATTATGTTCTAATTAAAAAAAATGCTTTTGGAATCAAATTTGACCTGAATATAACTCCATTGGCTCCTGCGTTCTTACACTAGGGATTAATTTGGCCCTTTCTACTTTTATGTAATGAGCTGATTGCCACAGTATCTTATCCTTGTTACACAATCACCCTTGTCTGGCTGTGTCCCTGGAGCATTCTGTGTGTGTGTTTCTAGATCTAGGGTCTCACCTTGACTGACTGTGTGTTGAGTCCTGGAGTCTCACCCTGACTTACACTGGTACTCTGTGTGTGTGCACAGTCACTCCCACTTCAGACTGGGTACAGACAGGATCCCATCTGTGGGAATTGAGGGGCTTTCTCCTTTGGCTGGCTGTATCCCTGTGGTGTTTGCTTTTGCAGTGGGCAGG
The DNA here is from genome assembly GCA_020086605.1 of Lanius collurio. Taxonomy (NCBI): domain Eukaryota; kingdom Metazoa; phylum Chordata; class Aves; order Passeriformes; family Laniidae; genus Lanius; species Lanius collurio. The sequence goes on along the minus strand of JACBWW010000009.1, from coordinate 19,439,666 downwards.
GAAAGAGTGAATGTTACCATCAGAGATCTCATTTAAACAAGAAGGAGCATAGGAAAATACATTCTTTATTATTATTCTGTAACAACAAGCCAGAAATATAATATACCTTTAAAAATTTTCTGTCTCATGCCAAAGAAACCTCCATTCAATCATTTTAGAAAATCTTGTCGCTCTCCCTCAAACAGCAACAAAAAAGAAAAAGGAATTACAAGTGCCATCTGTTCCCTGCAAGGAATGTGCCTGCCTGTCCCACAGGTGGATGTGTGGGGAAGGGGAGCAGGGGCAGCAGGAGGGGTGTTCCTGGTGGCCCTGCCAGCCCTCCATCGCCCTGGCATGCACTGGACCTGCCGACCCCAGAAGAGCTTTTCCTGAGGGCTGGCACCTGCATGTGGCATTGGAGCACCTGCCTCAGAAAAGGGTGCATCCAGGGGGATTTTTCCCATGCCCAGCCATGCCTGCAGGGACAACAGGAGCTGCTGTCCCCACAGAGGAACCTGCTGGCTGGGTACACAAGGAGCGCTGGGTCTTATCTTGTATCTGGCACCCTGTAGGAGAGCCTCGCTTCTGCCCACTTGGGATGCCAAGTTCCCTACAGGGCAGTGCGGCAGCACAGTCACACCAAGGCATCCTGATTTCCGAGGGTTCTGGGTAACAGAGAAACAGCCTGCTTGCAAACAGTGCCATGAAGAGGGCACTTCCCAGTGAAGCCTATTACTCTGCTCTGCATGTGAAAGGACAGGTCCTCATCCTGCCAAACAGGATTTTCTTTACAGTGGACTCCTCTTAGCCTGCCTTCGTGTTTCCCAGCAACACTCAGTTCTCCCCTTTCCTGTCTTCTCCTTCCCTGGGTGGGTTTCTAAACATAGCAGTCCCTTGTCTAGGGTTGAGAGAAATCCAGACTTTCTGCCGTATAAATTAAAACAAAAAAAGGAAAGGATGGGCAAGGTCATCACCAGCCCCACAACACAGGATATAGAAAATATTATTAGCAACAAAGAAAAATTGGTCAGGGCAAGAGGAAGTCACAGGGAAGGTGCAGGGAAAGGAGTATTTCACACCCTCAACCCCTGCATTGTCCCTTACCTTCTTCCCATTCATTTCACCTCTAGTCTATTCCCTTAAAAACAGTCTCTCTCTTATCTCTCGCACACACACACACACACACACACACACACACATACACACACACATATAGATCCCATTTGTTTTGTGCAATATGTCACCATTATTTGATGCAAGTAAAATATAGATCTATAAATATACCGCTCTGACTCAAGTCCCATTTCAAGTATGATTGCGGAATCCAGTATGGTAAAGGGAGAAGTTCCCCTGAGAGGGAGGCTGGGGAGAGGTTTGGATCCAGCAGGCAGAGTCTGGTCCTGGCTTGCTGGGAATGTGGAGCAGCAGTAACACGCATACGGAGTCTGCAGTGCACCAGTTCTGCCCTTCAGAGCAGGCTACACTTGGAGCGGGTGGGATGGCTGGAGTGGCTGTACAGCACACGGGGGAAGAGTCCTTCCTCCTCACATCTCACCAGCCCCCCGCCTTCTTTTCCTCTTCCTCACAAACAGTGTGCTGGAAGCGGGGGGGAAAGCATGTGTTCCCACTGGTGGGTGGAATGACTGCTTCTCCCAGTTCTTCCTCCATGGCAGCCTGGTCTTCTTCTCTGAAGAACATCCTCCCCTCTCCCATGCATCCCTGTGTTGAAGGGAAGTCATGCTAAAACAGTCCAGAGCATCCTGTCTCCTTGACTCTGGTGAGCCTGGGTAGACCAGTAGGGATCTTGCCACTCCAGGCTTTGATTAATGATGTCGTGTGCCCATGGGTCGGTACAAGCACTGTCTTGGACCAGAAGGAGTGAGGAGACTGTGCATTGCTTCCACAGGGATCCAGTCACAGCGAGCAGGAGGGCTGTGAGATGTCCCACAGCACTGGGATTCAGATGGAGCAGGTGGAAGGAAGAGGTGACGTGCCCTGGCAGGGTCCACCCGCAGAGCAGGCAGGGCTCTGAACACAGGTTGCTAGCGAAACACCCTGCAAAGCTGGGCTGGCTGCCAGCTTGTTTCCTGATGGCGGGGATCACACCATCCACAGGCACTGTGGATGCACGACCTCCGGTGTCATCTTCTGCGCCCAGGAATACCCACTGTGACGGGTTAGAGCAGGTTACCATGGCAATGTGCTCTCTCCCCTGGAGACAGCATTTTATCCCACTTCCAGTGATACAAAATGAGTCCTTATGTTGAGTTCCTTTCTTTTTTTTTTTTTTACCCTCTCACTTTTTTTTTTCCTGTCAGGTCAGAATGAGCTAATAGGAGGCACTGTAGTCTGAGGGCTTTAAAATCTAGTTGGGGGAGGTCACCCTACATGACAGTGGCAGTGTGCACGGCTCTGTGTGTTGGCACACTCAGGTGGCAGCTGTGGGTGGCACTGAACACCCCAGTGATGGTGAAGGGAGTGCATGTGGGCTCTGCTGCCTTCCGTGCCAGACACTTCCTGGGCTCTCCCACAAGTGCCACACCGTGCTCCAAGTTCCAGCCTCCACCTCAAGACCCTCCAGAATTGTGCCCACTCTTTTTGGTCACCCCAGCTGCATCACCCTGTTCCACACTCCATGCTGGCCCCTGTGCCAGCCACGGCAGCTCCTGCATTGTGTGACTTCTTCCCCTGACACTTTCCCCTAGGCTCACACTACTCAGCATAGCTTACATGACTGGTAAGCCACCTCCTCCTCTAGTCTTTCCTGATGACCCACTTCTGATCTGCCAATCTAACATTTCTAAATGGAAGCTTCATATCCTTAGCCTCTCCATTTATCAGAGAAGACATAAAATAGATAAGAACACACCTTCTTTTTTTTTTTGTGCTGTGTACTTATTTCCACAGACTGGTGCTGTAATCTCAGTAAATTTGCCTCTCCCCACCCTCTCCTGCCAGTTTCCACTGGCTCTGCACTATGGCTGAGATGTTTTTGTCACTCCTCAGTGGTGTGTGCATGTTTTTGTCTGAAGCAGGAGGCGATACGCACTACTGTGATCAGGGTAAGGTAAAGTGGCTGAATGTATCCATGGCTGCATGCAGAGGGCAGGTCAGCACGGGCATGTGTGATAGCTCTGCATGGGCAGGTGGGGTGCCTGGATACCTGGCTGTGTGTGTGTGTTGGGATCAGAATGAGTCGGTGTGTGTGTGTGTACAGGAGGATGACCCTGTGCCTGTGCACCCACAGCAGGTGCCGTGCATGTCAGCTCAAAGGTTTGGACTTGGCCAGGAGCAAAGAGAGGGACACTGTGCTCCCTGGCAGTGTGTTGGAGTGATACAGGTACCTTTTCTCCTCTAAAAGTGAGAAGGGACATCTCCCACTGACTGTTGCCCTACCCTAGGGACCTTGCCTCACTTCTGATGTAATCTTGGCAGCACTGGTTTGTAGGGTAGGCGGTAATTTAGTGTCACACAACAGCAGTGACCTGACAGTGAGGCACGGACACTTCTAGTGCCCTGCTCCCCACATAAGGTTTGACACAGCCACTCTCTGTTTGCAGAGAACTCTGACAGGATACAGGACAACTCAGGACCAAAGCTGAGAGGATGACACAGGTTCCCAGAAGGTGCCAGCTGCCTTTGCCGCAGACATGTGAGGGAAGCTCTGTGCAAGGGCATGAGGCACAGCAAGCACTCGAGGTCTGACTCTACTTTATTTGTGTGGGAGAGCCCAAAGGTGAAAGGGCACAAAATGGGCCTGGGGCAGAGGAAAAGAAATTGAGCCAGGTGCCCTGACCCCCCCAGAAGCATGTTGTACTACTTGGGTGAGTGGAGCAATAGCACAGTCTATCTGGGAAGATGTATTTTGGGAGGACCCCATGCTTGACTGCTCTCAGATACCTTTTTTCATCGCTGTCCCTTCCTTCCTAGAACAGTTTCATGCCACAGAAGAGATTTGTTTTTGTTCTTCATGTTCACCTTCTGTGTCACCCATGAGTGGCTGCCTCTTCTTCAGCTCCCGGTGGTACTTGGCCATGAGGGAGGCATAGATGCAACCATAGGCAGCTGCCACCACCATCATGATGCAAACGATGCCACAAACCACGCCTGCAATGATCACAGTGCCAATAGCCCGGCGCACGCTCACAGGCCTGTACCGCTGTTTCTGAGGGCATCCCACACTGGGCTCCACTTCTGTTTCTGGGCCTGATTTAGATTTGGAAGGAGTTGGGCTTCCTTTAGTGCAAGGTGGGCCAGTATTGTCCAGCACTGTAGAGCTGTTCTCATCATCCAGCTGGGAGCAGTAGTTAAACATCTCCATAGGCACCATCCGCATGTCCTTTCCTTTCAGCTCCTTGGGCAAGGTGCAGGCCAGCTGGTCAATTTTCCCACCTGTTCCAATAGAGATAACAGGAGTGAATCACAGCTTCATCCCCATACAGAGGCAGCAGGGTGAGATCCTCAGGCGGGGTGAGTTCATGGGCCTCCATTCACACCTGCTAAAGTATTTTCCCTGCAGAAGCTTCAACCATGTCATCTGGCCAGTGTGCCTCTGCCTAAGTTGGGTTTGACACTAGAGCTCCTGGTGCATGATATCTGCATAGGCATCTTTCAGGCCAAGACATGAAAGCCCTCTGAAACCATTTAAGTCAGCCTCATACTGTTTAGTGAGTTATGTAAGTGTCAGTAGAACCACTTTAGAAAAGAAATTAAAGCAAAAAGATAGGACCAGACTGTATCTTCTCAAAAAAACAACAGATACACATCTCATCTTCTGACAACTAATCCATCTCTGTGAAAATAATGACAGATGTTGAAACAAATGCTTGAAAGAGTTTGGGCAATTTCTTTGGAAGGGGAGAAAAAAAGCAAAATTATGTCTGTGTGCTTTCCACTGACTTTGTGATATGGCAGTCAAGAAAAAAAATTTTAGAAAGTGGAAAGTGGCACTCGTATGCTTGTTTGATTCTGCTCACACAAATGCATATTTCAGGCTGCAGTGTAGCCATAGGCAGAGATAATCTCCTTGCAGCATGGCTGTGATCAGCAGGGATGTGACAGCTGACTGTTGCTATCCGCGTGATTTGAGACCCTTTCCTACTCATTGGTTACAGAAACAGAAGGTCAAGCCCTCAATCGTCATTCCTGTAAAATGTGCCATCTTTCTTTGAGCTGCAGCTCCTGAAAGCATGTCATCCCATCAGCATTCCTGATAAGTGACATGTACCTTTCTAGTCTTCTGTGTTCCAAGGAAAATCTGGGAATACAAACTTGTCAAAGACTGCTCAGTTTGAAATGATGATTTTATAGCCAGCCTGACTTGGGGCCTGGCTTGTTAATTTGAGCTGTAGGTTGGGTTCTCCAAAATTAGTTGTGGTGTTTTTTCGAAGTGTCACTGTTTCCTAGGGTTCTTTTGTTGGCAGCAAACCTGATGCTTTACAGCCAAATCTGACTTTTAATTCTCTTAAAGCTTAAGAAAGAGAATGGGATGGTTATTTCTAAATGTGAAAAGCATTTCTTCTCTTTAAGCAGAAACAGTGAAGTGAATTCATAATCCTAAAGTTTTACAGTTACTTGAGGAAAGTTCTTTCTTCTCTCAAGATTAAAAAAAAAACAGATAATAGTTCAAATTAGAAACAAAACAAGGAAATAGGAGATCTAGGGTTGCTGAGGACTTCATAGACTGGCAATGTTGCTATATGAAGGTGCAGTGGCACTAAATTGTAGCAGGGTCCTCATGCTCTTTGGCTGAGACCTGTCCCTCAGGTCTGACCTGCCAACTGTATCTGCTCCTGTTTCTGCCCTGCCTGCCTTTGTTTGCCTTTCCATGGCAGAGCAGCACTCCTCCACTTGCCTCCCGCAGCGCAAGCACCTACCTCGGTAGGAGAACCACTCCATCCAGTGCTTGAAGTCTCGGAGGTTGCAGTCACATTCCCAGGGGTTATCCCCAACCTGGAGCTGCTGCAGGCTGGTTAGAGGCTCGAAGGTCACCCTGTCTAAGCTCTGCAGGCGATTGGACCTGAGGGAGAGGGAGCGGAGAGCAGGCAGGTCATCAAAGATGCCCGAAGGAATCTGGGCCAGGCCATTGATGGAGAGGTCCAGCTGGCGCAGCAGGGCCGTGTGTTGGAGCAGGTCCTTGTCCAAGGCCCGGATGCTGTTGTTCCTCAGCTGGAGCTCTGTGAGGTTCCCCAGGTCACTGAAGATGTTCTGAGGGAGCTGGTCCAAGAAGTTGTTGGATAGATCTAGCCTCTGTAGAGCAGAGAGGTTGGAAAACACTGCTCCTGGCAGGATGCTGAGTTTGTTGTTGAGAAAGAGGAAGGTCCTGGTGTTTGTGGGGATGTCTGAGGGAATGGAAGAGAGGCCCAAGCCACTACAGTCCACTTCCAGGTTGCCACTGTTACACTTGCAGGAGGAAGGACAAACAAAGAAGGACTCAGCAGCACATAGTGAGAGCCAGCAGCCAAGCACTGGTAGGTGAAAAGCAGGGAAGAAAGAAAGCATGGATTAGATGTGTGCTTTCCCATCCTCACCCACCACTGACTACAGCACAACCCTCACAGCAGGGCTCTTCACTGCAGTGCCCTGCAGTGTAATGACTTTCCTCACAGCTACATCTCTTCACTGCTGGCCTGCATCCTGACAGCATGACTTTCCTCTTTGCCTTTTTTTTCTTTTTATGAGCAAGCAAGTAAATATCCTTCCAGTTTCACAATGGAGTCAGAACAGTGCATCCCAGAGGACTCTGGAGCACTAGTACCTGTCAGAGGAGAATGGAGCAGAGAGTGGTGGGAGGTGTCACCTCTGATAAAGGACAGCTCTTTCTAAACGGTCAGGGTAGGTAGAGAGATGAGGGACCAGGTATATTTAAGAAGTTCCAATTTTTAAGAAATAGGTATGGTTTTAAAAAGCTTTTAAGAAAAACTAAAATAAAACAACCTACATTTCAGAGGTGCTCCCTGCAGTTTGAATCTTAATATTTGTGATAGATAATACTCAGATCTAAGACTCTAAATCACAGTATCGTTTGTTTACCATATTCACAATGTGTCATATGGGCCTTTTGTCCACTTGTTAATGTATTACTTTGCATTACAAAGGGATGACCAAGAAAACTGCTAAAAAGTAACAAGGAGTCCCTAAATCACTGGACACCTGGTTCTTGCCATTGCTCTCAAAACAGTTCCTGAATCCCATAGCAATAGCCCCGAAATAGCTCCTCTGACCAATATTGCCCACAACAGTGGAACAAGGAAAAGAAGTGTAAGTTGGTAACTGGCAAAAGGAGTGTCAGGAAAAGGGTTAACACACACACACACCCTTTCTCCTGCACTATCTCAAAGTTGGGGGCAGACAAACCAAAAATCAGCATTTTCTTAGAGCTGCTCTGGATTCCAGATGTGGGTCCAGATCCTGCCAGTGGCACCAGGGCACTGGTTACCAACCTTCCCTGGGAGCCAGTGGCTTTTCAAACTCTCAATTTTGTGACAAAGAAGCATTATCAACAAGAAAGCAAGCTTTGTGCCTCCTGTCATTAGAGGAGTGGGAGTTATGTTTAAGCAGACTATGTAAAACATTTGCATCCTTCATCTTAATGCCTTTTGTGGAATTGAGATTGCACAATAAATTCCACTATTCTTCAATGTGGGAAGCAAATTCAGCTCCCTCGCAGTTTTAAAGGTGACAAGTTAGAGCATTTGACTAAAACTGAAGCAGGTTTGTCTGTACATCATGCCTGTCTTCTCCCTTTCTCACTTTTCTTTGGAGAAGACAGTGACTTGGGTTGGTAGAGTCTTTTTAGAGGTAAACGGGAGCTAAAGTGGATGCATTTATTGTCTCACCATTCCTTCCTGAACTGGAAATCAGGTTCTTCTGTCCCGCTTTTCTTCAAAGAACCAACAAGCAGATTTGGCTTCTTAGTCCTAAAGGCATTGAGAAAGGACCGCCACAAGAGAGGGAGCCGAAGGAGGCCCATACTCTGGAGGTCTGCTTGGAGCAGCTTTGCGGTCAGCTGTGCTCTTCCTCTCTTCCCTTGTGCCACTCTCTCAAGTTTAATCTGACCCACAGTGCATTTTTTATAGCAACTTTGCTTCTGTCAGAGTTGTGCCTTCATACTCCCACCCTGTCATCCTGCACAGGGCAGGTTTTGTGTTCCCAGCAATCCTTGTGCGAATTGGTAGTCTAAGGAGAACTATCCAGTTTGAATCCTAAGCTATATGACTTTAATAAAGACCAAAGGATGAATGTTCAGAGATAATATGCCAGTTCTCTCTTATTTCATCTGTCTTTTGCAATTCTTCAATAATTTTTTACTGTCCTACAGTTGAGATCTCAGGTGTACATCAGCCCAGGCCATGCCAATAAATGTGCTCTTTTAAGGAGAATTATGGATCCTTGCGGTGAAATGCAAGACAGAGCTTTACCCTGAGCACCTCTGTGCTTTCTTGTCATGCAAAGGCTGGGACCTACAGCAGAAAGTGCCATGAAAGTAGATCATGGCCTATGGACTACTGCAGTACAGGTACTGACTAGCTGGCTGATATTTAATTCTGTTCAGACTATGTCACGCTCTTGTTGTAGGGAGAGAATTAAAAGAATGGGAGCTAGAGTGGGGAAGGGAAAGAGCCATGAGTCACTCAAGTGACCCCGTCTTTTCCTGGATGCTTAACAAAAGCCCAGTATTAATAATAGATTGGCAGCTGTGATGATGAGATAACACTTAGCTGCTTTGTACACCAAGAAAGGCAAGAGCAGCCCATGTGTAATGCTATACAGGTGGCATTCTGTTCAGGGCTTATCTCTCAGAATGCCTGGCCGCCTCCGGCGCCGACCGGGTGGCTGTGGGGTTCCACCAATGTGTATGCTGGCAGTGGCTGGCAGGAACAAAGTCTCAGGCAGCTGGCTGTGGTTATGTTCAGGAAATGGATTTATGCCAAGCTTCTGCAGCCATGTAGGATATGCCAAAAATGTCTTGTTGTTACCCATATATTGCTGTATGCTTTGGGAAATATTTTACTAAAATCATACAGAGAAGAGAAAGTTTGATTTCGTTTTCATTTCCCTGCAAGAAGTGCATCCACGAGGATGCGAGCTGAGGCCAGGAAATTCATTGCGTTGGTTAGGATGCAGCTCTACAGGAAAGAGAGCCAGGGAAGCAATAGACAGAACTTGAAGCTGACTTCCAGCCCTACAGAAGGATGAGTAATAAGTGGCTTTGTGTTTAGGGAAGATGAAGTTACTTTATGGGGTATCTGGTGACTCTAGTAGGTGGCAGAAAGCTGATCCAGGTATATCAGGTTAAGTCAAGGCTCAGTAGCTTTCATTGTAAATTATTTATACAGTCTAGTCTGTGAGGATGGATTCTCCTGCTTTCTGGAGAAGGAAATAATTCCCCCAGCTTCTTACAGCTGCAGCTCCAAATGGGATCAGGAGGACTGGAACAAGGCAAACCACAGACCTACTTGGTGCCTGGGCATGCAGTAGTGAGGGACATGCTCCAAGTGTCCCCTTTACTCTGCTGTGGTCCCCAGATGCTTCTCTGAGATGCAGATACATTCCCAGAAGTCCCACATCACTCCACCAGTGCCTGCTCTGCACTCAGGGGTACTGTAGCAGCTGCCCCTGTCCACTGGGAATATGCACAGGCTGAACGTTTACAATTTAATTTGAAAGAGAGGTTCATTATATACTCCTTGATTTTCACTACATATGGCAGTGCCCAGTAGGAGAATTCTGCCTTCACATCCTGCATTTCCTTCTAAAATCTGTTATGACTTTTGCTGTGAAGAGCTGGGAGCCTTGCTCAGCAGCCTGTGTATAAACCCCAACCACAGAGAGGAGTCTGCAGCTTACAGGATACTGATTTGAGAACTGTTCGAGGTGGATCTTTGTGCGATGGTGTCTGTCGTGCTGTTTCTCACCTGCCAGGCCCACTGGAATTCAGAAGCAATCATCACTCACTGTCCCACTTTAAGCCCATCTTCAGCTTTAGAATATCACTCTCCCTCCCAGCTAGCCTGGCCTCTAAAGGAATCAGGAATTAGTTCAAACATCTCCATTCTTAGCTGTCCCTCTCCCCTGTTCTTAACCCTGATGTGACCTATTTTCTTCCCACTCCCTTGACAAACAGGAATACTGTACTTGGTACCTGAGCAGGCATTACTTACGACAAGCCTCCTGCCACCTCATGAGGAACCTGCTCCTCCACCGGTGGCCAGCACTTGTAGGCAGCATCGTTGTCTTCTCCAGCGTGCCTTCACATCCAACAGCCAGCCTGGCACACGGCCCCAAAGGGAGAAGGAATGGCCTTGTAGCCTGCCTGCCAGGTCCTGGAGTGGGAAAGCAGAGCAGAGCGAATGAGATTGACTTCCCTGGGTGCAGCACGCGGGGCTGAGCTCAGTGTTGTCCTTTCCCGTCCCCAGTTAGTGTTTTGCCTTTGAGGCATCAGTTCTGTTTTGGAGGAGAAACGGGAGATATTCCAGGAGGTGCAGAATGTTGAAGGTGCAACATTAATTCACGTTGAACCTCACAGTGCAGAAATAAAACCTGATTCACCTAAGCACCAGAGAGAAGTTTGTGCTTGAATAGCCTGCCATGGTAGCTACATTAGCCTCATGCTCAAGGTTAACCTGATTAATTGCTAAGGTGACCCTGCCAGGGCAGCAGACTCCCGCTCATTCCTGTCGCCTCCACGCAGGCTGGTGCCACCTGTGCATCCCCTGCCTGACGCACGGCTCAGGCTCGCTGAGAGCTGGGCACCAGCGGCTGCCAAGCTGCTTCTCTCCCCCCTCCTCCTCCCCCCACTCCACCACACCCCCCCCATGCCGTATTCCCTACCAGCACTTCCTGTCTGTTTTAAGGTAAAATGGATGTGGTGGCTAGAGCAGCACAGCTTCAGCTTGGGGATTTCCCACTGCAGCAACTGCAGGAGCTGAGGAGCGAGCGAGCCCCGGAGGAGAAGGAGAAGGAAGGACCTGAGGCGGGGGAGACTGAGTGGGAGTGTTGAAAAGAGAGGAATTGCATCTTAATTAGTAGAAGGAAAAATCCTCAGTTTAATTAGAAATCCAAAGACCATAAACTCTCCCCTGACAATAAGTGACTGACAACAGGTTTCAGCTTCCCTCCCGCTTCCCTTTTGGATACAAGGAGGCAGGAAAAATGAAAACACCACGAACCCTTCTGTCGCCCTGCATACTCTCTGATGTGCCACCCACAGTCGCAGCAGCAGTTAGATGGACACATTTCAGCCAGAGTACAGAAATAAGCCATTCTTCATCCCCTCTGAAGGGCTCTGACAACATTCATAGCGCCTATTTTAGCTGGGTGCTGCACTGCCACCAGGACGGTCTCCCCACACACGTGCCAGGTGCCTACCCTCCCCCAGGCTCCCAGGACTGATTTATTTTATATGGGAATGTAAACTACCAGGAGATATTAAAATTAGCATCTTGATGAAAATTATGAGCAGCTTCAGTACCTAGACTAGCACATTTGCAAGGCTATTTAGATCATTTACCTAAATGCCAATGCACCAAATACCTCTCATGGTACAGAAACCAATTCACCCTTCATCCGCTGCAGCCCCCCACTCCCCAAAGTGAGCTGGAGCCCTTTCCCTGCAGTCCCCCCTGAAGGAGAAGCTGCAACAAATAGCTGTCCCCATTTGGTATTTGCGCTCGACCTGACTGAGGAGACTTTCAGCCTCCCCCATAGAAACACCTCCATCCTAAATGCCACCCCTGAAGTCTCCTGTCCCCGCCTGTCCATATCAAAAAGGAGGATGAAAAGCCACAAGCACTTACCTGGAGGGGTTCTGCCTGCAGCCACTTGCACCCGACTCCCCGGACACTGCCCAATTACAGCCTCTTCCTTCCCTCTCCCTCCTTGACTTTCACTCCCCAGCAGCAGGCTTTCCGTGTGCTCTATTTAACTCCCTACAGCACTGGAATAAACGGCAGAGTTAAGCTGACAGCCACAGAGCCTTATCTGCCTGCTGGATAGCGCCAGTCGATCAGCTCCAAATCCTGTTGCCAAATGATCACGTCCTTGCTCTCAGCATCAGGGGCAGCCGCCTGCCATGCTCTGCCTTTCCCTCTTCCCCACCTTCACTCCATCTAACTTTGTCAGGGTTATAGATAGCTCTGTTCCTTGTGCTCTTGCCTTTTGGCTCTGTTTTGTAACACCCCATCTGTATCAGCTGGCTTGTTTCCAATTAGGGGGGCTAAGCAATTAAAAAAAAAAAAAAAAAAAACAAACAACCAAACCAAAACCAGCTTCCTTGGGTGCTTTGTGACACGGTTTCCCTCTGCAGTATCCCCTCAGCCAGGGCCCCCATTCAGGCCGTACACTGGTGTCTCTCCCACCATGCTCAGTGTAATTCATCCACGCCGTCCCCAGGCGACAGTGGGGGGCCAAGGGCAAGGCTGGCACACCCAGGCACAAGGATGGGGACAGGGTCAGGGTTTCTACCCCCAGCTCCTTCTGCTCTGGCAGGTCCAGCTCTTGCACTCGTTTCTGGTACCTCACAGGCGCCTCTTTCCCTCAGGCAGCGCCAAGGCTCAAGCAGAGAGTGCAGGGTGGGAGGAGCAGCCATGTATAAATAAGCCTTTTCCCTATGTTTAGAACTTATTACAGTGCATAGTGATTAACACCTGTTCAGGCTTTAATGCTGTCTCCTGTGCTGCAACATGCACAGAGATGGAGGGGCCTTGATAAACCCGAGATTATTTTAAAGCATGTCACATATATGCCACACTCCCCACTCCATAGATAGCAGCCACCCTGTGTGCACTCATACACACATTTCCAAGACTTAAAAGCAGCCACTTTAATGTACAAATGCACAGAGTCACCAATCTGGCTTACATTTACAAGTGTGTGCACAGAGTTGGGCTTGCACATGTGCTGGGGACTCTTCTGTAACCCATATTTATTAACCTCCATGTCTTCCCCAAAGCTGCCTGCTTCTCCAAGTATGCCATATTGCCAGGTGGCAGAGCAGTAGATTTGGAATACGCAGAGGTTCTTGGCTGCTGAAGGGTAAGGGTCAATGGGCTTCTGCATTTATACCTTGAAGAAGTATGTTCATGGAGAAATTTTAATTCCAAGGATCCAGAAAAAAAAAACAGTTTCTCCTACACATCTACTGCCCATAAGAACGTTATACTCTTCATGATTAATATTCCACAGTCAGGAGAGAGCAAGGAGGCAGAGAGGATATTTAAGAGTTTCTTTTTTAACGGTTTCCTCTGACTTGTCTTGAATTCTGACTTAATTAGCAGTTTTCTTGTGGCCCAAGAGATGCCTTCTGCTCTGCAGAGCAGCAGGCCAACTACACTCACTGCCAGTGCAGCACTGGGAATGTGTCATCTTGGGGCAAGTAGCACCTGCCCACACCTCAAGCCTCTACAGAACAGCACCAGATCTGTCTGTCTGCTTTCATCCTGACAGCCAGGGATTTTTCCAGCAGCAAGCACTATGCCAGACCTAGGAGTGCTCCCTATACGGCCCCAACTCAACAAGAGAGGCACCGTGCCATCTGTTCTGAACTTGCCTGGCATTGCTTGGGTTTGGGGGCTCAAGGCTGGTCAGCATTGCTGGAGCTCTGAATGCTCTGAAGTCACCCAAGGGCTCCACAAACAAGGCATTAGGCTTTCTCATGGGCTTTCAAGATGGTTCCTTCTCCCTACAGCAACATGTCAACTGAATGCCCTGTGATCCATGGGGCACAGTGTCCAGAGCTTTCTTCCATGTGCTTGGAGTTGAATGTCTTTCCAGATTCTGGAGAAAACAGGGTAGCCTGTGGGGCTGGTGATGGCCTTTTCTTATTACTGTTTCAAATAGAACAGTAAAAGACAAGTTTTTTAGTTTCAGCTCAAAGCAACAAAATGAAATCATCCGTTTCTGGCCCATGGGCTCCAGTGGCCAAAAATACACCAAGCTGAAGTGCCACTTGGACATTTGGCCGGCTGTCAGACTCTAGAGGACTCTCTAATGAGGATTCCCCTAATTAGATTGAACAGCAAACCTTACTGCTGGGGGCAGGGGTAGGGAAAAAAGGGGACTGTAATGACTCTGCAGCCCTTGCCAGGGCCTAAAATCTACAGCAGGCACCATTCCTGCCTTTTGCTTGCTTCTCTATGCCCAGACACCAGTAATGTTTGCAGTATCACTCCAAAGCTATCGCTTTTGTGGGGACGGTCACAAGGACCATGCTAGGAGGGAGGGGAGGGTTTCAGTTTTCTGTATCTTCCCAATTCTGTGTCACCTTCTACCCAAAGCTTACCATGTGCTCTATGAATGGCTCTTACCATAGCTATAGGTGGTGGTATGTTGTGTTTAATGACCCCCAGAAGTAAGGCTGAGGTTAGAGCCAGTAGTGCCTCTGCTCTAGGTAGGTGGATAAATCTGTCCCTTCTCCAGACAACAGCACTGAGGCTGGAGACACAGGTGACTGTGTCACTAGGATGAGACGCTGTCACAAACAGAGCCCAGCAACCTCTGGCTCTGATTATCTCTCCAAGTCCCTTGCACTAACCCTTGGATCATGGCTGAGGGATCAGACTCCGTTAACAGCCTGGCTTATGAGCATTGGCAGGGCATGTGGGTGACCTATATTACAGAAGGGTAGGTAGCAGAGACTGCAACAGATGCCAGCAATAAATTATCAGAAAGTGTGCACAGACTTTTCATCCCTCCCCCACACTCTCCTTGATGGCAAAGTCCCTTTCCCCTTTCCAGTGCTGAATTGCTTTAGCCTTTATCAGAAAAGCAGCAGCATGAGGGAGGGCATGGAGGATGCTTTAAGGCGATTATCTTCTTTCCTTCCCCTTTCCTTGTTGCTTTTAGGATTCATGTTTTATTGCTATCACCCCACAATGGAGGGGGACAGTGGTACCCCAGCATTTAATGACTAAAGCATGCTGTTCTGTGCATGTTCCTTCATCTGCCCTTGGGGAGACAGTTGACAGCAGAGACTCATAATCTGCGTGGCCTAACCACTACACCGTGGCTTTAGATGGCATGGAGTCCTCACCCATTCTTGGTTCCCCAACAGACCTGTTAGTTGTGCAAATTGTTGATCACAAGAGGTCACATTGTTTCAGTGGCAGCCCCTCATTTGTCGTCTCTTTGGAATGCAAAAGCACTCAGAGGTGGCAGAGAAGTTCAGCAGTACAGTGGAAACATCCAGTTCGTGTCACTGCCCCAGTGAGCTTCCAAGCCAAAGAGCTGGGGGCTTCACTTGCAGCACTTGCTGATTTATTAACACATGTGTTCAAGATTCATTAGTGTTGTGCTGTCACAATCAATGGAAAGCACGTTTTAAATTCATACAAGAAACACAGCTGCAGAAGAAATAGTGCCCTCTGACTTGCAGTGATCAATCACAGCAAAGCAAAACACCTCATACAGAAAGCTGGAAAGTAGAAAAAGTATAAAACCCACTTGGTCTTGTAAGGGACTCTGCCACATTCCTGGCCTGGTGTGAGTAAAAACCTCACCCTTTTCTCTGTGATGTGAAAAGGTCAAAAAGCTTCTGATTTTTGGATTGTCAATGTAGGCACTTCTGAAGTGCAAATATGTTGATGGTAAAAAATGTTTCCTCCCCAGGACCTTCCAAGAAAGATCAACTTTATCCCCATTTTATGGAGGGGTAAACCATGATGCAGGTAAAACTGGCTGCTGGTTTGGGCTGCCTGAAATTTCAGCTGCCTTGATTTTGATACTTCATCATTAGTCTACATCAGTTCCCCACTCACTCAGGATTTTCAAAACTGTCAAGTGCAGCATTTGCGCTTGGGCTTGTAAATGCTCTGCTGTCCTGCAAAGAGTATTTGTAGGCCTTATCAAAGTTAAACAGAATAAAGGATTTTTGGCCAGGTTTTCCCAAAGGCCTGTGGTAAATACAGGAGAGAAGCCAGTTTTCTTGATTCTTCATTCCATACCTTAAGCAGAAAACACTATTTGCTTCCCAAGCCTCCCTGACCAATGCACAATAATGAGACTGGGAAATTCTGGAGGAGCTGGAAACACCAAGGGCATAAAGCCTCAGCAAATCCTCTGAGAAATACAGAGCATTGGAAGGGAAGGCAGGGAGGGTAGCACTGCTGGGAATTACCCAGATTGCTGTGGAGATGTGGAATTCCTTGGGAAGCTGTGGAAGCAGGTGGAGAGACCAGGATATCCAGCCAGGAGTGACAGGAAAGTCCCAGCACAGTGAGAGTGCAGCATATGGAGGAGGCCCAGAGCAGCAGCAGGAGGAGAGCTGAGGGGGCAGCTGACAGGAAGAAATCCAGCCATGTGTGTGCCAGCATCTTCTCCAAGTCCTACTGAATGCGACAGACCACGTGCATGTTTCCTCCCTGCAAAACGGAGGCAGCTGAGAAGGGAAGCGGGTGAGTGGGAGAGGGGCTCAGAGGAGGGACACGTGAGCTGACTACCCAGTTTCCTCCTCTTTTTCTTGCCACAGGGTGATGTTTTTGTTCTTCTCACACTGTTGGCAAAAATTGGTAACCAAGTGAGATGTGGAGGGGGGTTCTACATGGAGGTTGAGATAACATTTTCTGATCCAGCCGGGAACAGTTGGCTGTGGGTGGTGGCTTGTCACCAGCCCTGCCAGTTCTAATCCAGATCCCAGTTTTTCTCTTTCTCTCAGCTGTGGAGTGAAGAGCCTTCTCCACAACTTTAATTTCCTGCAGGGGTTAATCCCATGGTCAGTGGTAGCTCAGGCCCTTAATCCTTTTGCTCAGTCCCTTGACAGAAGGACTGCAACCGCTCCTGACCTGACAGGTCTGAGGGAGGCACCTTCTGCTCCCAGTTCCTCCTCTACACCCCATGAGCATCCTCCAGCTCACTGGCATTTAAAATGCTGCTCCCCCCTTCCTGGCAATCCTACCCCGGGGGTGTGGGTGGGTGGTACAACCAGGAAAAGGTTGCAGGCAGAGAAGACAGCTTGGTGGGAGAATCCTGGTTCTCCGCTCCTCGTTCCCATCACTGCTACGCACACAGGTATTTCCTGCACTTCTTGGTTGGATGGTGCTCTGAATCCCAAAGGATTCTCTTTCTTGTTTTTGTTCAGGTGGTGTTCAAGAAAAAAGGTATGTATAGCCCCACATTTGTGAAGGATTCTCTGAGGGCTCAGGAATTTGGACATGGCCCAGTACCTTCCCTGGGTCTCATATTTAGAGTCAAAGGATGCAGCAGATCTTTAAGAGGGAAGGTGCCAGCCTGTCTGAGATAAGAGATACATTTACACGCACAGAATAGTAGATGGAGGTGCATCAATTTTGCTGCAAGACAGGAAAGTGTAAGTTTTTAATCAATACAAGCTCTGTCCCTGGAGCACTAGGCCAGACGTGTGCTGAACAATATGACCAGATTGCCAAATCAAGGGGCTTCCAGATCAATACCAAGAGACCCTTTTTACATCTTATGGGCGTCAAGGCACTTCAGCCATCAGCTTTTCTCCTTGTCATTTCTCATTCCAAAAATGAGGCAAGCTTTTGCAATCCTGAGTGATCCCTTGCACACAAAATGCCCCACAGCTGCTTGTTTCCCATCATTCATTTCTGCATTAGCCCAAAAATGGGCATTGCTTTTTTCAAAGCCTGCATTTGGAAATACGGTGGGCCCTTGAGCTCACTGGCCTTCCTTGTGCTTGACTCTTGTTACTCTTTCTTTCTTATGGTGAAGAAGAGAGCATGGTGGTGAGCTGCTGCCGCCCAGGCTGCCGAGCGAGAGAATCCCTCCTCCTTCTGCTCACTCCCCTCATTGGCTGTGCTTCCCTGGGTGCCAGGCTCCCAAAATGAGACCACTGGCTGCCAGGGTAGTGGCTTGTCACTCTGGCAGCTGGAGCA
Source organism: Lanius collurio (assembly GCA_020086605.1). NCBI lineage: Eukaryota > Metazoa > Chordata > Aves > Passeriformes > Laniidae > Lanius > Lanius collurio. The sequence continues at coordinate 19,421,835 of JACBWW010000009.1, read as the reverse complement.
GGAGGGAGAGGATGCAAAAAACACTGGAACAAGGGAAGAACTTCACTAAGATCTCACGAGGCTGTGCCCTGGGCATGTCCAGAGGGGCAGGGACCATCCATGCCTGCACAGCGGTGGGGCAGATCACAAGATGCTGGCAGTAAAAATCCTCTCACCTCTTATCATAAGGGGATTGGTGACCCCGCATGCACACAGCTCCTGACAAACTTCCCGAGGAAAGGCTGGCTCTCATCATTCCCACACCATGCATTTGTCTGGAGTCTGAAGGAGAGTACTTTTTCTGCCTTAGTGAGTTGCAGGGATCTGTCTCACTTGGTTGCCACTGTGGCACAAGGGTGTTGGTGCTGCCTGTAAGAACCTGGAGCTGTTCTGCTGCTCCATTGGCCCCCCTCACCTTGCCAGAGCAACCCTGCAAAGTCCACTCAAACTGCATGGGATCTGGGCTGCTGCCTTCAGTTCCAGGGGTGCCTATGAGTCTCTGGGACACAATTACACTTTTTACAAGCTGAGAACATTGCCCATAGCTCAACAAGATGTGGTGACAGCTCTCACAACCCAGAGCTTCAGCCAGGATCTTGGGATGCATATGGGTAAGCACACAGCTCACAGCCTCATGCTGCAGAGATTGCCGAGGCTGAGGAAGGTCCGCAAATTTGATGTGACTTTAGTTCTCTACAGGGTTTGCAGGCACAGAAGAGACACCTTTATGGCAAACACATCAAAATCACTAGATAGGAGTGGTGTGGAGAGCAGGGCCCGTCTTCACCGTCTGCCCCTGTGCAGGTACCTCACAGCAGCACCACACCCTGCTTTGGGCAGCACTGGCACTACAGTCTCATCAGGAGTGGAAAGGGAGCCCAAGAGATGAGTGCCAAGGCAAGTTGCCTCTAACAGCTCATCTCCAGACTCAGTGAGAAAAGGAAAACTCAGTCTTCCTTTTCTATCCCTTTCCATTTCTTCCATGGGGAAGAAATGTGGAGGAGCATGGTAGCAGAGCATGTCTTCCAAGTAACAACCTCTGCTTACAGTCAGTCAGGAAGTTCTGACTTGTGTGGCTTTGCTATAAATTTAAGTCTCTGCCCTGTGATGGGCATGGGGCATTGCAGGGCATAAATAACAGACAGTCTCTTCTTTTCTCATTCATAAAAAAATAACCAAGAAAATGTCATTTTCATGAAAAGAAGAAAAAAAATGCCATATGATAAAATAGGCTTGCAAAACCAAGGACTTTAATGTGAGCTTATACTTGCCCAGCCTTCATTCAGCCACTTGTGTGGATGCAGCACAGCACTGCCTTTGCTTAGCCAAGTACTGCTTCTTTTTCTCACAGGACCCTGTCCCATACTCAGTGCAAAGGACACACGATACTCGAGTAACAATGAGGATGCTGTAACAAATAAGGCTATTTTTGTATGGTCAGAATTAAATACTAAAACACAGTTTTGGCAGGAGGCCACAGTCTGTACATTCCTAATTTTGCGGGTGCCCAACATGAGACCCTAGGGGCCATTTTGCAGAACTGCTGAACACTCACAGCTGTTTTCCAAAATGCTGGCAGCTTAGCCAGCAAACTGGTACAGCCTTGAGGACTCAATAGCACTGAAAGCCAAGAGGTCCCAGGCTCTGGCCCTGCACCTGCTGCTCCTTCCCCATGTGGCTAAAAGGGGAAGCCTGTTTTCCCTTCAAATGCCAGGAAAACAGCCACTCTCTCTCTTGCCTCATCAGGAGCATAAATCCTCTATCATCAGCTACAAGGCAACTGTAGCAGCTAACATCTTCAGAACACCACAAGACAATGAATAGTGATGTATTGCCTGCAGGGCTTGCTTGGCAGGCAGTAAACAAATAAAACAGGCACGCATTTTGCAGTACCCAAAAAAAAAAAAAGAACAGCCCCCTGCTTCACTCCTTGAGCACCATGTAGCCCATACCCTGAATGAAGCAGCTCATGGAAATACAGCACGTGATCCCACCAGCCAGGACTGCAACCCCGTGCAAGTGGCACACTGCCTCCAGTAGCGACATTTCCTAACTTTCAACTGCTTGTATTTGCAATGTGAATAATATACTTCACATAATCCAACCCCTCCTCCTTTTGCTCACTCCCCTCGTTGGCTATGCTTCCTTGGGTGCCAGGCTCCCAAAATGAGACCACTGGCTGCCAGGGTAGTGGCTTGTCACTCTGGCAGCTGAAGCAACTTTTCCTTCCATCTCTTGAGTCTGGAATTGAACTGGTTTCTTGCTGTTATCATACCCTCAGTAACAGAAAGCTTTTTGTGAGCCAGCATTTTAGTAAAGCCATAGCAGGAATAAGGTATGTATGACAAGGTATTTCCCTGCAGCAGGAGGAACATCCCAGAACTCCCACTCCTGCTTCTCTCCACTGAGAACTGAGCGTGTGTCATGGTGTAGCACATTGAAGCATTAGCCAGCTGGCAGGAGCATCCCAGTATGGTCGTTTGAGTTATGGTTTGAGCCACCCAGGACTGGGACAGTTGTCAAGCAGTGTAAGCAGCTGCTTGTAACCAAACATGGCAAGTGAAGGAAACTGCCTGCTCTGTCTTTTGAGTCAGCAGCAGGCAACTGCTGAAGAGTCACCGAAGAACTACCCAGAAATGCTCTCCCACAGGCTTGAGCCTCTCCCCATCCTGTTCCAGCCTCTGTTGTTCCCTGAATGCTCCTGTCAAAGTATTGTTATGGCCCCATGCTGCTGCTGACCCTCCCAGCCCTACTGAGACACAGGTCTGCCTTCATCAGGCTTCTGTGGTGCAGAAGAGCCTAGAAAATAATTTCTGCATCAGGCTTTAAAAAAAGCCAGAGGAGGGGCAGGAAGCTGGAGTAACTCTTCAAGATATCTGAGCTGAGAGTGTACCTTGCTAGCATGGTGACATTCAGTTTGCTGGAGGAAAGGGTAAAGCTATGATCTGGTATAAAAATTATGTAAGAAGGCTTCCCCCCTTTCTCTTTGCAAACAGCCCCTTTGCTCAGGATTTACCATAATTCCTCCAAGTGGACAGGATGCACTAACAGAGGCAGCACTGATGTCTGACAGGGAGACAACTCCCGCAAGCCTTCAGCTCATGTGGAATAAATCCCTTGCAAATGTTGTTTGCCCACAGCAGTTAAAGGAAGATCCAACCCTCTCGCCCCCCAACAGACCTGAGTGACAAAGCTCGGAAGAAAAATTGTCTGCAATTCTGGAAAGGCTCCCTTCTCCTCACTGCTAGACATGTCCCCTGCTTTGGGACAAGTTTATGAGTGCCTTTAAGGGATTCCCTGTCTTTTAAGGGTTTCCTTCTCTAAACCCTGCAATAGTAGCTATTCCTGTCCTTCCCCAAATGAGATCTTAACTTCTCTCTCCATCCCTGAGTGGCAGGTCAGGCACCAGCAGCAGACCAGTGCTGTATCCTGCTCGCTGCCATTCCCATCAGGGCTGTGCTGGATGTGGCACATTCAGGTGACCTGACAGTCCACGTGGTGGGCCTGAGGCCCAGCTTGGTCATGACCTGGTTGGAGCAACAGCTTCAAATATTCTCTCTCCCCAAATTGAGAGAGCTCCAGTTTAACGAGTGTTTCTTAATTAGCAGGAGATGCAGGGACAGTAATAAACTGGTCAGGCAGAAGGAGAAGGAGGGGGCAGAATGCCCTGTGTGGGATGTATGTGTGCACACATCCGTGCATGCATATGTATGCGCACACACACACAGAGGCTAATGCTTGCAGATACACCCCTAACCATAGTGCGCTTCACCTCGGCTCATTTGGGACCTCATTCTCACCCCTTCCTCCCAGTCAGGGCTGGAAAAGGCTGTGAAGCTTCTCTGTGCAGTGTTTCACCCACCCCTCTCAGTGCTGTGCCCTCCACCCAAAAGTTCAGAAATCCCAGGCTCAGCCTGTGGAGATGCTAAAAGCAACTTGGGACTTATTTTTGGCTCTGCTTGTGATTTGGCATCCTTCACTTCATGTCCTGTGGTCATGTCTGTGAGCGCACACACCCCCACGCTTACACACATACACCCCCCTCGATCCTAAAGCTGTGTACTGAGTGCTGAACCTGTTCAATTTTGGTCCGTACTTCTCCATTTTAGGTTGGTTTTACTAAGACAGCCGAGTCCAAAATGATAGCCAGCAAAGCCATCGCAGGTCAGGCGAGTGGCACCTCTCATGCTGACCCCTCTCAGAGCCCCGAGGAGGGGACAAAAGGCAGGGCTCAGTAGGAGCTGCCCGGTACGGGGTGACCCCAGCACCGAGTTTTCAGCCTCAAAGGCACACCTGGAGCCGCCCGTGGCGCAGGGAAAGGTGCTGGTGCCATTCTCCTCTGGGAGAAGTTGCTCCCGGCTGCCTGCACTGAAAGTGGACTGGAACCAACAAGCTCTGCAGCAGGTTTGCCGTTCTGCCTTACGGGGGAAATCGCTGCCCAACAGTCTCGCACAGGGGAGCCTTCTGCACGGAGCTGTCTGGCAGGCAGCGCTGCCCCTGCCTGACACTCTCCTCCCCGGGGACGCCGCTTCCCGGGGGCAGCTCCGCTCACCTCGCTTAGCTGGGGATGGGGAAAAACGCCGAAGGGAAATGCTTCACTTACCTCAGGCTGGAAGGGACCCTCCTGTGAGAATGGCAGCTCTTCCAGCTCTCTTGACCCGGTACAATCCCAAAGCAAATCCAGCAGAAAGTGCCTCTGTTCGCAGCTGGACCCTAGCTGGCCGGAGCCTTCCCTAGCCAGCCGCTTGCCTCTCGTGGAGGGCAGCGGAGCCGCACAGCGAGATGACAGCGTGGGAAAGGGACTGTAATCCTCCGTAAATAATAAATAGGGGGAGAGAGAAAGAGAGAGAGAGGCGGGAGAGGGAGCGACTGTGCGCCGTGAAGTGACAGCTGGGGGTACATCTGCGATGGCAGCAGCACACGCACAGGAACGCGCACAAGCAGTGCAGAGGAGTCACCCCGCCAGGCAGGCAGGATCTGCTCCCAGACACCCAGAGGAAGGAGCTCGGGAGGTTTTCATTCCTTTCAACGCATCCTGGAGAAAGGGCAGCTGTCAGTCCGTCTCTCTCCCTCGTCCCGCCCTTGCTGCCATCCCTCTCCGGGTGCCAGGAGCCGAGGGGCTCGAGGAGGGGTGAGGAGGTGCCAGGCGGGAGGAGCTCCCCACAACCCCTCAGGAGGTAGGTTGGTCAGGCACAGGTTACAAGAGAAGACACCGAGCTGAACAGTTCCTCCCCTCCCTCCATTTCTCCCCTGCTACGGCTGATGACAATAAACTCAGGGAGAAAGGCGTCAGGATGAGAAGGGACAAGCCCTAGCTTTTGTATAGGAGCGAGGCGAGCGGCTGCAGCAATGGGGAGACAGCGGGGGAGAACCCAGGGGGCTTGGGAGAAAGGCACCCCCTTCCCACTGGTGCTCCAGAGACAGCAGTGGGGAGGCAGCGTGTCCAACAGGGAAGCTTAACTGAGAGGTGCCCACGGCAGGCAGCACAGTCCTGTGTCTGTTTCCCTAGGGATTCAGAGAGAACTTGAGGGGTGCTATTAAGAGGTGGCTGGGACGAGGGGGATGGGTGAAAGATCCACAGTTCATTCCCCTGAACTTTGTGTGCAGCAGAGAGTGTGCTCAGCCATAGGTCCAGTGCACGTATCAGGTGTGGTGACATCCATCAGTGACAGGCATTCCCTTCCCTCCCTGACATAGCCTGCTGGTACAGGGGTGCAGTAAGCAGCCAAATCCAGCCCACTGCCTCTGTTAGGATTCCCTCTGTGCTCTCCCCTGGGCTCCTGTAGTCTTCCCTCCCAAAATCAGACCCCTGTCTTGCCTTCCTCCAACTTGATGAGGACCTCAGTAGCTCACATTTGCAAGAATTACTCTTTTGCTGATCTACTTAAACTGCCTCTTCTCTCAGGTCCAGTATCATAAACAGGCAAATTTGGGGGTTTTGTTCATTTTGATTTGTCTGGAAGTTAACTTTTTAAGTAAAATTTTTATAGGACTCAAAGTAAAATTTCAAGTCACTAACTCAAGAGGGAAAATATGAATATTTCAGAAATAGGGAATGGAGAATGCAAATGGATGGTATGGGCATGGCTGCTCTGCTGTTCTGGTACCCTTTCCATTTGAATCACAGGTTTTATTTGACTGTTGGACAAAAACAGGTTGTGAAGGACAAGGTAAATCTTGATAAGCACTCTGCAGGATGCAGTCTTGAGACTCATTATTATGCCGTCTTGTTGTGCAGCAGGCCCAAGAATTAAATCTTGGGGAAAGCTCCTTATGAGAACAACATATGGATAATCAAAGAGAGAAGCCAGAGACTGCAGGCAGAAAGAGAGGCAAGCAGAGGATGAGCTAATGAAGCAGGCATGCTCAACAGAGGGATGAACAGGTGGAGGGGAAGGCTCTCATCTCCGTGATGAATGGCAGTGCACGGCTTCAGAGAAGTCCCACTGCAGCCATGGCTTTGCAGGCAGGGTGGGGAGCTGCTTTGCTGGCTGGTGGGAAGTCGTGCACAGCTTGGGGTACCATGTGAGCCCAGGAAAGCACCACCTACATGGGCAGGGTGTTCAGCACCGCCTGTCCTCCTGTTCTGTTGCATTGCCAGGGTGCTGCAGTGGCACGGGTCGCTTGCATATGAGTAGGAATATAACTATTAGCCATGGTCTCTCTGGGGACTCTGCAGCAGCCACTCGTCATTCCATGAACCTCAGATCTGCCCACTGATGCAGCATACCCTTTGCCACAAGAGCAAAAAGGCTCATTAACAATCAGTTATTCTTTGTAACAAGCACAGAGGAGTTTATTCCAGTTTTTCCCATCTCACTTGAGCTATAGCATCATCCTTATCTCACACTGAATCACTGCTTTCCTCCTTTCCCCTTGACCTCACCAACAGTGCAAAGATGCCCAGATGACTGTTACTAGCACTGGAGAGGTTGATTGTGGCCTGCTTTTCCTCACCTCCCATGTCTTACTCAGGTCACTGGAATGTCTAAAAGTTTCTTACAGTTCTTGCCAGTAGCTTCCACCTTCTGTCCCTGCCACTGGCCACCAGTGCATCCCCCCAGATTTTCTTCTTTGTCATGTTGGAGGCAGCTCTGTCCAGGCTGGATATGTGCTACTTATGCCTCCTGGGCAGAAGCAAGGATTTACAACCAGGGGCTAAGATCTCTCTGAAGAACAATTTGAGACCAAGTGTTCCCACTGGCAAAAACATGAGCCACTGGGTAAGCGCATTGCAAGGTTAGTTATGTAGGTATTGACTCCTCTTCAAGTCTCATGAAAACTGTATGTCCTGGGTAATGCTCAGTCCCATTGATGTGATCTGCTGTGATAAAGGGAATGACTCTTTCTTGAGATGGTTTGAAAAGATGAATTTATTTAAAACTCCATACCAAATTGGGTGCGTAGGCCTCATGGGACCCAGCAGCAACAGCACTGCTTGCCTTCTGTCATGGAGTGCCAGTTTGTCAGCAGGGGCACCAAGCCAAACCATGCCTGCCATAGCCATGCTGAAGCTGAGGAATCTTCTCCCAGGCCAGACTCAGCCCTGTCCTTCCTCCTTTGTTTGCACTCTTTGTCTTGTCTGGTTTGTGCTCTGCGAGGCTTAGGGCAATGCAGCTCCACAGAATCATTCCTCTCCCCCTCAGACAGGCAGTCAGATTCAGTTTACGGTGGGGAGAGCTGGATAAGAAATGTGCCTCTGATACATGGGATTTGTAAGATGTACCAGCAGTAGGAATGCGACAAGGACACTGGTGTGAAAGGCAGAGCTGATGCCAGGTGCCAGGGTCTCTGTACATGCAGCAAGAAAATACACCCTTGCATACTCCAGTTTTAATTCATACCCATCTGAATTAGAGCATCAGTTCATACCGTTAGCTTAAAAGCACCCACACGGCATGATTCAGATTTAAAGGATCTGTTCCCCCCTTTGAAGCTCCTTCTAATTCAGAGGAAATCTGTCGAAACAGCAACATTTCATCTGCCTGATATTGGTGGTTGTGAAAAAAGATCTCCCTCCCTGTGTTTCTTTTTCTCCCTCACTTGCACTTTATATTCTATTTCAAGGTCCTGCTTGAGGGTGTAATTCCTCCAGAGCTCTTGGATTCAACTAGTTGACACACAGCCCAGTTGTTCCCCGTCACCATGCCAGGCTATGCACAACTGCACTGGTTTCTGTGTGTGCTCCTAGGCAGCCTACCCAGGGACAGCCAGGTTGTCCTGTTAGGGAGACCCTGCACTGCTCCTTCTTCTCTGGAGCTATGCCTTAATTCAGGAGCATGATGCTGGGAATAGAAGAGAAATTAAGCCAGGAAATTAGGACACACTTCATTAGGAAACACACACACACACAGAGTTCTGCTTAGCCCACCGTGCATTAGGCTGGGACCAAGTAACAAATCACTGTCCATAATCGACACTTTCTATCAAGTGGCATTCATAATTCTGTGCTTTTGTAGTGGCTTAGGAAAAATCTAAATCTCTGTGGTTCCCCCTTGAGACAGGTGGGTTTTCAAATTAATCCCTTCCTCACTGGCCTACTTTATTTCTGATTGATGCTGCGTGGTATAGGAGTTGAGGCTGGGGTGATCACAAACATCCATTCTGGGCAGGCAGAATCTGAAAAAGACAAAGGCAAAAGCCCATGCCATATTGAAGGGGCTTGTGGAGGATTTTTTTTTTGGGGGGGTGTGTGTCTGTTAATTTGTTTGTAGCTTCATAGTGTTTATTTAGTGTGAAGGAAATCTCAGTACCTCAGAACAGTCAATATCCCCTTTTCCTCTCCCTTGTTAACCCTTTGACTCTCACTTGGCAGTCTGACTCAGCGCTTATCATTCACACTTGGAAGCAGGCTGCAATTGGGATTTCCATCCCATCACCTTGGGCAAATATTTACTCCTCTTTTCCTAACTTGTATTTGTCTTTCATGCTCCTCTTTTGATCCTCCCCTGTTTTTGTTTCCTGCAGCAGTGGGAGTGCAAATTAAGCTGGATTTGCTCCAACGCAAGTTTTGGATGGCCATGCAACAGGTAGGTGCATCAGCAAGCATGTAGAGGAGACAATTTAATGCTCTTCAGCAGCAAGGTCGATACTATGTTATATCACATACGATGGCATTTTAATGAGGGCTCTTGTGAAATTCATATTAAAAGATTTATGAAGTAGATTAGTTTGAAGTCACACATTTCTGTAATCCTTTGACGGCACTAATGCCATGTGAGCCATGAGTCTGTTCTGCAAATGCCCTGGTGACAGTGTCAGCATTCTGGCCTGGCTCTGGCTCTGCTGCATATGACACATTTAATTGTGGAAATATGCTTGTGCTCATTCAGCCTTTCAGAAACCTCATGGAAATCTGTAATTTTGGGCACACAGAAAAAAAATCTCCTGCCTTCTCTTATCAGCTTGATAATGATAACAAAACGCTACCAGCTCGCCAAAATAAAAATTATTCACTCCAGGGATAAGCTGTTGGTGTTGTCCTAATATTAGATACTCTTCTGGACTGAGAGAAGCGGAATAATTAAAACATCTCCCCCGGTCTGAGGAGCAAGAAAAATGAAACACTTTTCCCTTACCACCCAGGGGCTTTCTCCTCAGGCTTTGCTTTCAGGAAGGTCTTGTAGAGGGGTGAGAGTGACAGGGCTGTAGCAGCACACAGCAGAAGTGGCTCTCTGCTGTCAGGAGAGAGAACTCTCATCAGACGGGGGTGACAGAGATGACAGGAGGGCAGGAAGCTGCTCTGTGGAGGCAAGAGCATCCTTATGGGTGGGAGATCACAGAGACGTAACCTGAGCTAAAAGGATTTCTGCAAAGCACATGAGCTCATCCTGAAACAGCAACAGAGAGACTGGTTTTTAAAAACCTGCTGAGGGCCATACCCAGAAAGTTCTCACAAAAACAAGCCCTCATGGGTGTTAAGTGAAGCTGGGAAGCCTTATTAAAGCAGGTGAAGGAGGCCTGTGTGCCAAGTGGCTGTGAGGCGTGACCCTGGTAGGTGCTGGTGTGAAAAAAGGCTCCATGGGGTGTCCCAGGATGTGACTGCCATTCGACAGAGGAATGACTAACAGATTTTGTTTTCTCTCTCTCTCTCCTGCTTCACTGATGCTGTGCTGCTCTGGATGTCCATGCTGTGCCTCCCAGCCCAATGACAGTGATGTAAGTAGACAAAAGCTGGGGACAGGGAGGCATCCTGGCATGCCTCGCTGCAGCTTGGCTTCCTAATTGTGTCATTTGTGTGCCAGCATATTATAGGCACTGTCCCTTGTCTGTACTCACTGGAGAGGGTCCAAACCTGTCACAGGCTGTGTTTGTCTTCACAGTAATTAAGTGTCTTTGGCATAGCTCAAAGTGCTCTGGGTCACAGAGACCTGACCAACAGCAGGAGGATGCTGTGAGGTAGGCTGGTCTCTGAGAAGGGAGCTGTGCCCATGAAGCTGCAGATGTGGTCTCAGAGCAACCAGGGAGCACAGGCTCAGTTCTGCCCCCGTCTCAGGGGCTCCCTGCAAGCTGCCCATGCTCTGTCCTTGCTGTGGTACTGCTACTGTATGGCCAGTCCAGCACCAGGCACTGCTGGAACTTCTCCAGGTCTGGAAGTGCAGTGGCAGTGAGACTCAGCCTTCACACTGCTGAGGAAGATGTGAGACACAGGCCCTTCTTGTGGAGAACCACTGTGGTTCACCTGGGTTTCTGGTTTGATATCTGAACCCTGGGCTCTATGTTTGTTATCCCCCAAGGCTGTAACTGTGGTTTGTTGTGACCATGTTCCTCTACTGACCAAAGGAAGGAACCTGCCAAGGTGAAGAGCAAGGCCACCTCTAGGAATATATCCAGGGAAACAAAACAACCATGTGCTGTTTTGTGGTGAGGCAGGGGTGAGATGGTGCTTGCAACTATGGATAAAGGAATTTTTTTAAGTCATCATCCCTAGAGTCTCAAAAAGCCAGCTGGATTCAGAGTGTGAACATGTGATAGTGCAAAGCCATGGGACTTGAAACAAACTCAGGCATCTCCAAACCTCCTCTGAAGTTAAATAGAGGGACAGAAAACTGGTTTTCTTCTGCAAAACTCAAGAGTAGAAACAAATTCCATCTGAAAGTTACGGTCTTGTTGTGGTCTGGAATAGCCAATTTACCTCTTGTTACTGAGAATCACCCAGAGGTGGTTTGGGTTTTATGTCTAAGGGTTTTGAGAAAAAAGTGGGTAGCTGGCTGAGAGCAGCTAGGCTGTGTGCTATGCTGGTGTCCTTCCTGACCCCAGAAAACCTTTGGCAGGAAGGGGACTCCATGCACAGAAATGGCAACACCATGTCAGCTTTCTTCCCTCTGCTGCTGGAGAAAATAGAATTAAAAAATAACACAAAGAGACAGACACATGCAGCCACGGCAAACTCTGAACAATTATGAAATCAATAAGCACCTGAAGGGCTTTGTTACTCACCACTTAACCCCTCATGTCCCCACCCTGTTCAGTGTTGTGAAACACATGTCAAGTCCAGTACACAGAAATTCTAAGTGAAAGGAGTGGATGGTGCCTTGGGCTACATGTGCGCCATTCACATCCTATTTTATCATTAGCTGTCTGGAGAATAAAAAAAACAACAGCAACAACAACAAAAAAATCCCTGCCTGAGAAGAACCCTGATCTAAAATACCATGCCATATTCTGAGTGCAGATACTAACAGATGCTGAAATGCATGCTGGGTTCCCCCTGGTGCACAGTAACCTTTGCTCTCACCCTTTCTTTACAAGTGCCACCTCTGCTTGGAGTGCACAGTCCTGATGGGAGCACGTCGGGGAGGCAGGTGCAGGATCTGAGCCCTCAGGAAGGGGATGTTGCTCACAGAGGCAGGAGTTTGAGTGACTGGCTTGGGGGTGGTACCTGAGTGTGTGTCGAGCTTGTCCTGGTGGAAATGCCAGCTGACTTGCAGAGCTGTCTGGGATACTGTTATGGAAACCTTTAGCCCAGCAGTCCCAAGGGAGGGACAGTAAGATGAGCTCATGCTGTGTGTTGAGGGATACACTCTGCACAGGTAGCTCCAGGTGCGGCTGCAGGTTGAGCTCTGCGAGCCCCAGGCAAGCGGCTGTGAACTGGCACTGGCCCTTGGCACAGCAAAGGGCACCACGGGGATATGTGGGACAGCCAGGTGCCTGGCCACCTGGAGACACAGCAGGAACAGATGTCTCACCAGGACAACCCCAGACGATCACACACAGAGGCTGTAAGGGTATAAAATCCCAGTTTCCTTTGTTGGGTGCCCCTCCTCAGAGGCACCAGCCTGAGCTCTTTCTGTGTTGCTGCACCATGAATAAACTGCTTTAAGGTTCTGGATGTCTGAAACTGCTGTGGGAAACTTGGAGTTGAACTAGTAAGGAAAACCTGTCTGGGTGTGAGTGTGGGGTGTATGCGGAGTCAGGAGGGGACCCGTGCAGTTGCTGGAGCTGCTGCTGCCTCAGTCCCAGCAGTGAAAGCCTCTGGTGGTGGGACTGTGACTGCCAGAGTGGCCCCTGCATGGTCAGACTGGGAAGTTTCCTCAGTGCTATGGTCAATTCTCTGCTTTTCCTTCCCAGTGCAGTGCCTTGGATGGTGCCTGTCCTCTCAGCTGTCAAGATGACGTAAGTTGCCTTGGTTTCTTGTCTGTACCTGTGATGGGTGTGATTGACTACCTGCTCTGTGGAGATCTCGGTCTCCCCAAAAAGGTATTGCCTGTTGTCTCCTCACAAGAGATTGCACAGCTGGAGCAGGACCTCATTCTAATGAGACAAATCTGCAGTTTAGGTCTTCCCCCCAGCTGAGCCAGGGCAGAGACATTGAGATTCCATCCAGTGACTGAAGAAAGTCCATCTCCTTTATGTTGGTCTCCCTGACATCCCAGCTCTTCCCAAAAAAAGTGGCTGCCAGCATGACATGCATGCTGGGCACCTCTCTTTGTGTTTAGGCCACTTCTTCAGCCTTGTTCTCAAGAATATTTTGGGACAGGAGCTCCTCTGCCCCAAAAAGATCACTGGAGATTTTTTGTTGTACATTCATGTAGGATTTTCTCTGCTTCCTAGTTTTTCCCTGCAAGACCTGAGGGTTTTCATCTAAACTCTGTGCCTCCATTTCCTGCTTTGCAAAATAAAAATAAGATCAGCGCTGGTACTCAGTGGTGGGGAGAGGGTATTTCATGAGTGGTTATAAAACTCTGAAATCTGAAGATGGAAATTAAAGATATTATTAAAGAGAAGAGCACTCCAGATATCTCGTCTCTTCCTGAAGGATGCCTTGCCTGAAGTGTGGCTCACAGAGCCCTGGCAAGAGACAATCTCTATCACAGCTCATGAACTCAATACTTCAAAGTGGAGGCAGAGAGGGAAAAGAATTGTTTAAAACTCGTGGTAGCCGAGCTGTGGGGCTTGGCATGGAAATGATGGGGCTGTTGCCATCATCACAAACCCACACTGCTCCATCCTGAACACAAACAGGGAAAAAGCCATCTTTAATACTGCTTCTCTTTCATCTCTGCAGATTCTGAACTGCTTCCTCATTGACAACAATGGCTTTATACTTGTTTCCAAAATACCTGAAGAGGTAAGAGAGCCTGAGGGAAGGAGGACAGTGGAGTTTGCTTGTTCCTGAATAACCCACCAGAGCTGGTTAAAACAAATGAAGTTCAATTGTGTAATGAGGGTGTAATTAAATTCAACTGCACAGTGAGGGGGAAGGCTCCCAGCAGAGTGACAGCACATCCTAGGTGAGGAAGGAGTTTGCAGTGATAAGGAAGGAACTAGTCAAAATATCTTTTGATCAGAAGAAAGGAAATTAGACTCCTTTCCCTTGGCACAGATGCTGTTGAAAGATGATCTGAGACAGTCCCAGAGGGAAGGGAAGGGAAGGGAAGGGAAGGGAAGGGAAGGGAGCAGAACTTTTGAGTGTTTCTGAAGCCAAAGTAGGTGTTCTTCAGGAAAGGAATCTGAGGGGATAGTAAGAGCAAAATGCTAAAGACAAAAAACAAAGACAAAAGAATTTAAGCAAATGGGAAACAGGAACATGTCTCAAGAACTGGAGGATTTACTGGACTTGCAGAGGTGAAAGGAGCAAGGGAAAAGGCTCAGACTAGAAATAAAATCAAGGTATGTGGTTCCACAGCCATTTCTAGGGAGCTGAAGGGGTGCAAGTTTGGTGTGACATCCTGTGCATCTGGGTAGAGTCAACACTACCAGCCACTGCACGGCTGAGCTACACTTTTCTGTTCTCTGATAAATTCACCACAGAGCTACTTCTTTCAAAATAATTAAACCCCACAGTTCTGGACATGAGAAAGTGATGTATGGGAACAGTCTCATAAACTACAGAGCAATAAGTCAATAGTAAGAGTGGGCTTAGAGAAGAAATGGGAAACAAAGGGGTTTTGTTACTGACAGAATTGTGGAGTTTCATTAAAATTGCCATTGTACTGGAGTTAACAAAGGCAGTTTGGGTATTTCCAAAAGGCAGTAGATCCAATCCCAGAAATTACTTTCTTCAAGATGTGACAAACAGATTGAAATGGAATTTAAGATAACAGAACTCCTGGTGGATGTGATTGGCACAAGCAGCACAGCTTCCAGGAGGAAGAACACTTACTATCTATAGTTCTTTGAAAGTGTGACAAAATCAGGAGATAAGGGAGATTAGATAACCTACTGAATTTCAGTTCTCCTCAGCCTTGAACAGAGTCCCCTACAAGAAGCTGGCGAAACAGTGAAGCATGAAGTAGTGACATTGATCTCAAAGTAGCTGGGACAGAAAAGAAAGAATTTTTGGATGGTTATTTAGATGGAAAACATCAGCTGTATGAGTCCCATGTTTTCCCACCTGGGCTTGGGTTGGTTAGCATGTTCAGAATGGGCTGGAGAAAGAAAAAGGTGACTGTGCATTCTGCAGGCACTGCACAGTGAGTGCAGAGAGGCTGGGATGAGAACTCTTGAGAGTCACAAGAGCAAAACCAACTGGCAAAAGAGAGGCACCAAGGGGACACAGACAGATACCAAGGGGGGCTTATTGCAAGGAATAACCAACCTCTTTTGTGTAGGAAAGCGAAATGTGCCCTACTCAGCATACTGAATGCTCTGGTAGAAGTGTCCCTTCAGTGACGTGGTGTGCCAAAAAAAAAAAAAAAAAAAGCAAATAGAACTTGAAAAGTAAGGGGGAGAAATGCTGTAAAAGTTGTATTGGCTCCCTACTCTGGGAGGCCAGGTCCTACTGCATGTTTGGGGTGGGCTGGTGGTCTTAGGAATTGCTGTTTTCTCCTCTGACCCCCATGGCATTTTTAAAAATGCTTTACTGAGTCCTATGACATGTGTCCATCAGTGGAAACAACTACACCCTTTAGCTACTCTGTCTCCTGTGTGTCCTCAGCACTGCCCTCCTGGGTTCTACCTCTGTATTTTTTCCTGCATCTTATCGAAAATAGGTTTTTCCACAGCTCATGTCTGAAAGATCTGACTAACAGAAACATGGCATTATAGTGGATTTGGGTAAATTATAAACATTATCCACATACCTCCAAGATCAGGCATTTTGGCAAGCACCAGAGCTGTCCTCCTCCAGCTTTTACCTTCCCTGACCTCAGAGAGTTCACCACTGCTTTTTTCTTTATCCTGTTCCAGTTACTGTTTTACTTCCTGGTGGCACCATGAGTGTCCACACCGTTAAACCCTATAGGGAATTCAAGACAGCAGCATTAAATCAATATCCTGGGTTTCATAGCTTTGCCACCTGGGTGTTGCTGCATGGGATCACTTGCTGCTAGGTGGCCTTCCCTGCCCCATCCTCTTCCCTCAAGGCATCCTCTAACATAATGCCAAAAAAAAAAATCCCATATATATAATCCAATCCTGGATTTTTGTGGGTATTTTGTCTTTTCTGCCTGCCAGAGCTGCCTGCTGCCTGCACCTGCTTCCCTGGGTGACCCCACTGGAAATCAGAGCAGCTTCCTGCAGGAACGGCGTGAGGACAGTATAGCTCCAGCTCTGCTCTCCTCTGCCCTTGGGATGGGGGATCAGGATGGCGGATTGGCTGTAATAACCTCTGTATGAAGGCAGCAGGAAGCTTATGGGTAGTCAGAAACCACCATGGAAAAGGAACTCAGGATTTTAATGAGTGACAAGTTGGAAGCTCCCTGCAGGATTACTTGGGGAAGAATGGGTAATCTCTTAATTCAAGTTAATCTCCTCATCCAGTCTCATCCCAGAGGGAGCAAAGAGTTAAAATGCAGGGGAAGGGAGTGAGTGAGGACCAGGTGTTCCTGGGCTGGAGAGGAAGGGAAAATAAGAGGCAGAGTCAGGCTGTGCTGCTGGGGGGGCTGCTCTGCGTTTTCCGCCATGTTTGCTGTGGCCCCACAACCATCCCTGAGTTTTTAGCTGCATCTCACTGCCAGTCATAGGCACAGCTGTGGATCACAGGTCTTGAGCTCCCTCCGCCTGCTGCATCCAGATGTTCCCTCGTTCCCTAAACCTCTTTTTCTAGAATTGCTGCCTTCTGCCTGAGGCATTTTGCAGAGTATGTCTGCAAGCTCTGCCCAGGTGGGACTCCGGGGCAGGCTGCAGGGAGGTAGCCAAAAGGCCAAGATGCCACCAGAGCTCAGAGTTTGTGGAGAAGCAAGGGCTGGCTCTGTTTGAGCCACACAACAAGGAGGCTGCCTGTCTGCCCACAAAGCCTGGGCAGTTTGGCAGATCCCGTTTGTCCACAGCTTCTGAGTGTACAAAAAATGTAAATTGCTCAATAGGCCAGCAAAGCATGGATGCATGTGAGCAGTGAGTAGCTCTTGAGTCATGTGTGTGCCCTGGGTTGCATCCCTTTCCTGTGCACAGCCTGCACACATGCTCAGCTGCAGCGGATGTGACACAGTGTGTCACAGGGATGGCAGAGCAGCGCTGCGTGCTGTGAACCTCTGAAATGGCAAGGGCCTGTGGAAACCTGCCCAGAGATGGGAGTCAGGAGAAAAACAGCAGAGGGCTGCCTGGGAGAGCAGCAGTCACTGGAGGAAGCGGGATGTAATGAGAGCTGCTTTACAAAACGTTGCCCCAGTACAGGACCACGTTGGTCTCTGCCAGGTGATGCTTTTCTGTGCTACTGCCTGCACAGGGCACCTGAAACAGCAGCAAACTTTGAATGTCTGGTTTGGTGTTAGAGGCCAATTTGCTGATGCCTTTCTGAACACACTCTCTAGGCCACACTCGCACTAATAGCTCCTCATTCTTAAACCTATACAAATGATGGCCTACATGGAGAAATTTGGTCAGACATCAGCATCTCTTGACAGGATGGGCCTCATTTACAAGCCCACTCTCCTTGCCCCACTGTCTGCAGCTTTCACTGTGTTAAATCCCACTGCTCTGGCTCCTGCTGGGTTTGCAGACTGGTATTACGTGGAAGCAGCTGGCCTCTTCACCACCCTAATCAGATTGAAAGAGCGAGGGAGGTGAAAAAAGTTAGTGCTTGCCTAGGCACATTGGATTGTCTGAAACGATTACAGCCTAAATGCTCAAAGGGGAGTTGATGTTATGTGTCAATTTGGGTGATTGATACACAACAGTGTATGTGAAATACAGTGAAATTACTTCTAAAGCCTTTTGGGAAGAGGCTCATAACCATGTAACACTACTGATAGATGATTACCATGCGATCTTAGGTAAATCTGCCTAAGGTTCGGGCTTTGCTTGTGAAAATGTCCCACTCAAATAAATGAAGTCATCTGTCATGTGCTAATACATGCTAAATGACTGCTAGCCTGCCAGTGGATAAGCAAAACATCCCAGACTGTGTGAATGCTTCCACAACACATGGGAGCTATTGACTCTGTCAAGACCCATGAGCCAGGAAACAGACAGAGCACAGCTCATATCTGCACTTTTATTATTTACAAACATTTCATTTACTTGCCTGTGAGCAAAGCGGTGGACTTGACAGGTTTGAAGAATTTTTGTAATACATTTGTCATGGTTTAGTAATCAGGAAGGCCAGAACTGTTTGTTTGAGGAAATCTTTAAAGCAGCAGTTACCAGATTTGAGATCAGGTCCGTATTTGAGGTTATTGACTATGAGGCATTCATGAGACCAGAGGGCCACAAGCTCCACCTTTAGTTGAGGCATGCAAGGGGACTGGGGGTTGTTGCCCCACCAAATGCAACTTAATTCTAGCTATGCTAGTGCATAGTATGAAAGCTACAGGGGTGGATGGGTTTGTGTTGTGTTGTTCGGTTACTGCCTGCTCAGAACTCGCACAGCAGTGAGCTGTAAAACTGTACTTGCTACCTAAATAAATCTGTATGTCACAGTCATGCATGGTGGGCCAGTTCACCTGCAGCAGGAGAGCAGAGGTTTACAAGTCCACTGTGGCCACAGGTAGCAGAGAGGCTCAAATGGAAGACTCGGACATTCAGATACAGAGAACAAGGATTCCCAACAACCCACGGGAGAGTCCAGGCTTCCAGTGATTCAGCATGGCTGGGTCTCTGCAGCTTGAGAGTCTGCCTTTTTCTGTCACAAGCTGCAGGGACTTACGTGGGCTAAATCATTTCCAGGCGAGGTAGGAATGGTGCAGCATGCCCAGCTGGTGATGGGGGAAGTCCTCCCTCAAGCTTTCCAGCCAGCCAAAGAACAAAGCCTGGCACTGCCTCCTTGCAAAAAACCCTTGTTGTGTATAGCAGGCCTCCAGACAAACTGGATCGGCTGGAAAATTCAGTTTATTCTGTTTTTCCCTTTTTATGATTGCAGACTGGAAAATTTTTTGGTGCAGTGGATGGCTCAGTGATGACCCAGCTGCTAAACATGGGCATGTTCAGGCGGTAAGTGGGGGATCTCCACACTGTACTTCTTGTTCTCCGCTGGTGTGTGGGTCAGAGCACATTGGTCCCTCTAAGAAGCATTTGAGCAGCAGAAAATGCACATGCTGATGATGCATGTGACTCTCTTACTTAGACGCAAAGAGCTCCTTTAGCTACCTGCCCCCTCTGCTGACTTGCTCAGCCATCGTCACCACACACACAGTTTCTCCTTATTTCTTGTTCTTTCACGTGCTGCAAAACACAGAGAGACAGAAACTTCCAATGTCTGTGTGGCCAGAGAGCAGCTACTTCTCTGTCTTTTCCAGGACAAGATGTTATGGGAAACATTTCTTGGCATTTTGAGTGCAGAAGTGCTTCAGTTCCTCCTGCCACTCAGAAAGCCTTTCTGTGGAGTGGTTGTCTGAGAGCCCCACAGATGCAGCATTGCAACTGGCTGACCACATTTCTCTCTCCCTTAAAAATACCTCTGTTCATCTCACTCCACTCCCCCAGCTGATGTCAAAAGAGAGTTCAGACTTTCAGTGGCTTGAAAACAGGACCTAGGGGGACCTGAGGTAGTTACAATCATAATTCCTCTGCTTTGCAGCCTGGTTTACTCACTGCCTGAAATTAGGGACATATTTCCTCCTGTACTGACCCAGTTACATTAATCCAGAGCCTGTATTTCTTGCTCTGCAAGATCCAGCACTGGCCAAACAGCAAAGACACGTGTAAGCAGGTCACTGCTTTAGTGAATACAGGAAACAGTCCATACATGACATTTTTTGAGAAAAAGCTGACGTGTCTGCCCTGTGAGCAGCTGCATTGCTTGCTTTTGACTGCTTGCTTGTTGTGTTTGCTTGCAGAGTGACCATGTATGATTACCAGGCCATGTGCAAGGTGCCCTACCACCACCACAGCGGTGCCCGGCCCCTGCTCAGCGTACGTATCTGTCACCGTGCCGCCCTCCCTGGGCTGGGCATCTCCGACCTTCCCCCAAACATCAGGAGATGTTTGCTTTCAAGTGGTGGGAATGTCCAAACTCATCTCAGGCAGATTCCTGAAGCAGTAGTGGCCACTGATGGTGGTTTCCAGTGTGGCTCTCTATTGCTATATAGGATCTCACTGAAAATTGGAAGGACCAGGGAAAGGACAGGAGCTAGATGATGGCAGGTTCTCCTAAAAGCCAAGGAATCAGCCAGCAGCTGAAATGAATAGGAATGCTTTTACAGGGCATGGTTTTGCTCAGCAAATCAAGGAGATTTGCACTGTCAGGGAGCAGAGCATCTGGGGAAAACTGGCAGTCACTGGGGAAGGATGAGTGAGACCGAAGCAAGAGTGAGAATGCTGGTAGCCCAGGGAACAAACTAAGAGTGAAGGGTTAAACCAGCACCCAAATGCAGCCTCTCTTTATGCTGATGCAAACTCATAATCTAATCCCACTCCACCTTCCTAACCTTGCCTCAAACAGGCAGAACAAAGGAACTACTCACCACTTAGGCCACTTCAAACTACTTGACACAACCCTAAACAGGGATGTGTTCATTATTGTTATGATCCTTTGATACTGGAAGGAGTGCTGGAAGTACTTCTTACAGCGTGACATTGTAATTTTTTTCCAGCAAAAGAATTTTCAACAACATGCTACCTTTTAACAACATTTTTAACAATACTACTTTTAAATAATGTCTGTTTTGCAATGGCTGTACTTACTGTGGCAAAATAATAAATTGTGATTTTAGTGAAAATATTTGCTTGACTATATCCTCCAATTCTGATCACTGAAACAAATGTCACAAAGTGTGAGCTGCCACAAATTAGGTGAATTGGGAAGAGAATAAAAAGGTGAGCATTCAGCCTCTATCTCTCATCTTCCCCTCTTAGCAAAATCCTTGGAAAGGAAGAAATCAAGAAAAGTCAGTTTTTCATATACAGACATAAAAATCAGTCAAATTCCCAACCATCTCTACATTTTACTATTTGCTGACTTATTTTGGCTGAAGATAAGTCTGCAGTAATGGAACATTATCCTGTGTCCCGTGACTGCTGCATCTGTTTTGGGTTTGAGGACATGGGCATGATTATGAGAGGGGGAGATGAAAATTAGACGTGGTTACCCTGAAGAAAAGAAGCAGCAGTATTCTCTGCAGATGAATTGTCCCTGGGATAATGCTGAATTTCCAATTTGGAGCTGAAAAGCAAGAGGATGATAGAAGTCATGCCATCTTGAGGAAAAGCTGGATGAAAGCATGGTTAAGCATAATCAATCAATGGCAGATAATACTAAATCCTGGGTAGTGCTGTCCCAGAAACACCACTTGCTCTCAGAACACAAAAGCATCCTGAACTGGTGCTGTCCCATTTAGCTGTGTTTCTCTCCTGCTCCAAGCTCTGAAGGTCATCCACACTGGAGAGAAATCATCAAGCAATTACATCTTCAAAGTCCTTCATGCATTCCTGATAAACTCCCTGACCCTGATGGGGAGGGGGGTGAAGAGATATTATTAGTAGCAAGACAGCTCTGCTGGCTTTTGATGTATTTTGAACATTTTCCAGTGATGCCCAGACCTTGAATTTCCAGCCTGTCTTCAAGAGCTCTGATCAGTGGAGGGACTTGGTCTAAAATGTGGGGTCCTGCATAACAATTACAAATTCTCTGACCAGGTCCTTATGGTAGTTCTCATTTCTTCTTTTGTTCTCCAGCCAATTTATGCCTTTCTAGCTGCAGTGAAGTGGCTGATAAGTGATTTCCTCATGTGAGTACCAAAAGATGGGGGTGTTTGGGAGGCTCAGACCAAAAGGGGCAAGAGCTGGGAAAGCTGTGAGCAGAAGCCCCCACTCAGGGCACTGCTGTCTGCCTTCTCCTGACATTCAGCTCTGCACCATGCTCCTGGGAGGCAGAAAGCTATTACTATTGCCATTTTGAGAGGCAGAGGCCCAGAGTGGGTCTGGGATTTACCTGAAGTCACTCAGTACAAAGTGCCTGAGTCAGAAATAGGACTTGGGTCTCCTGGGACTCTGTGCAAATCTTTGATGCCAAGTCCTCTTGCCTGTCTCCTTTGCCCATGATGAGCAAATGCACAGCTTCCTCTCACGGCGGGGAGGAGGCTGAAGGAAGCAAGACAAGCAGCTCAGGTGTGAGTGCCAGGCAAGGGGGGAGAGAGGGGAGGCTCTCCTCTGCATTTGGGTTCGCCTCAGACTTCTGGGGTGAATCAGAGTTCAAGCCCAAATTAGGATGAAAGTGCCACTGCTCAGCTTGCTGGGTGTGCAAAACGGGAGATGTGCTAAAGGTCCAGCTCTGAGGGCTTCAGCCTATTGGTACAGAATAATTCAGTGTAGTTACCTCCAAGTAGCCAGAGAGTGGGCTTCTGATGGCTATCATGCTTGCTTCTCAGGTGGGCCCTACTGTGGCTGAATCCTCTCCCATACTCATTTCTTCTTCACTGGTGAGCCCCTTGCACAGGATATACTTCAGGGAAAAGCCCATTCAGATCTCCCACAGTACAGATCCCATGATACAGAGCTACATTCTAGCATGTGGAGAGGGGAAAAAAAAGATTTAAAATTTTAAAAGATCAGACTTGCACTGCCAGCAATTTGCAATAAACATTTTAGAACTGATACTCACTGGGCGACAGGGCCATCTCCCTGACACCTGCATCCTTCCAGCCTGCTGAAAAAGCATCCTCTGTTCTTGCTCTTTTGACAGCTTCCTTTTGGAGTTTAACATGAGTAGCTTCTGGCACTCAGACAACTTGGCAGATGGTGAGTACACAAGAGTCCAGCCGCCCCATAGCACGTGAGTGTTGCAGCCACTGGTGACAGAAGAAACTGTACAGGGAAGCCTGGCCTTGTGCAAGGAGCCTGCCATCTGCCCCACAACCCTTCCTCCATGGACACTGGAATCCAGCTGCCAGATCCCACCATCTCCCCCCATTTCCACCCCCCTTTTCAGGCTTACTAAAAAGCCACATCACCAGGGTGGTCAGGGTGATGTGTGTGCTGCTTGAAGCACACTGCTTGCTTCCCTCGGGGCAATTTGCTGAGGAGAGGGGGAACACTTCTTCCTCAGGACCCCTACCCTGTGTGCAGTGGGACGAGAGAGGCCATGAGCTGCAAAGAACTGTTGGAAAGCATCCCTTCCAGTCTGCTACAGGACAGAACAGAGCAGGGGTGGAACAGCAAGCTCTCCAGAGCCTAGCAGAAGTCCCAGGAAGCTAAACAGAAACCTTAGAATTCAGTAACATGCGGGGGGTCTTCACTTACCCACCAGACCTGCTCTGGAAGAGAAAAGATCATGGCACATGGTATTGCACAGCAGCTGCGTTCAGCAGAGGGGTGTCTCTGTTTGAAATCCAGTGACCTGTCCTGCAGCTGAACTGCTGCCTGCTGAAAGCACCCCAGGAATCTCTGCAGTCCCATCCCACCCCCTGTGAGCAGTTGATGGCCCTGAGGAGGCTCAGAGGGGACAGGGAGGTGTGCTCTGTGCAGCCATGTAGGGTCTGTAAGTCTTGCTAATTATTGATCACTAGTGGTGCCTTTAGTGGAGACAGTGGTACCTTCCATGCCAGCTGTGGGGCTGGGCGTTCTGCACTGAACTCTCCTGGCACAATGGGGAAACAGTCATTTTTTGAAAGCAAAATTCCCCTCTAGAGAAAGAGGTCTGTGGGTGCTGGTCCTCCTCCAAAGAGATGGCAGTAGGAGCTGCAGCTGTCCCCTAAGCAGCCCTGGCTGCTGTGTAACCCACATCAGGATAACAGGAATGTCCCAGTGCAGAAATTGGTGAGGAAGAGTCAGGTGAGCAGGTGCAGTACTCATGGCAGGGCAGGAGATATTGCTCATTCTGGAGAACAGGGCAACATGGCGTTCCTGCTGTGGATGTTCCGTGGCTGCAAGTCTGATTCAATCTTTGCTTGAGGAGATGTGAGCAAAAAGGGAGGGATGTTGTCACTGCTGTCCTGCTCATCACCATTTCCTTTTGTGCTTCCTTCATCTCTTTCCCACATCACCTCCATGACTGCTGTGTGCAAATTCATGTCTTCATGTCACTGCCATCTTGTGAAACTGTCACATGGCTCCATCGTCCCTGTGTGCCTGTCTGTCATGGGACTTCTCCAGCCAAGGCTGTCTTCCATCACTGTAAGTAGAACCCCTTAACAGTGGGAAAAAAAAGAGAATTAACTAGAAATTCCTAGGCTAGGAAGGACTTTTTTCCACCTTTTGTACAGTGGGGGACTTGCAGAAAGGCGTGACAGGGCCAAGGCAGTGCCTGGCTCTATTTCCCTGGTCTGCAAAGAAGAGATGCTGTTGCTCATTTAGCTGGCTGAGCTGGTGATAGAAGGTCTGTCACTGAGCAGCTGATAAAAGAAGGAACACACAAGCCTCCTGAGGAACAGCAGTCACAGACAGCGTCATCACTCATTCCTGTGGCCTGGCTGGGCCTGTGGCCCGTGTTCCATGGCATATCCTTCACCGTGGTTCCCAGCTGGCCCATTCTTTTCGGCTGTTGTTCCCAAACCAAAGACCAACCCGTGCCTTCTCGCAGGAAAAATTATATGGGTCTTGTAGACGTCAGTTATTAAGAAGTAACTTAAGTCTTCTTTTCCACACCCCATGGCTTAGCTCCTTCTGATAAATCCCAGCCCAGCTCTGGGATAATGCAGAAGGACTTTCAAGTGGTTCAACTGATAAGTATATGCTGTAGCTCATAAATCCTCTCCTACAGGCGAGTTAGAAATTCTTCCAAGACAGAGTCCAGACTGTGGCTGTGTTTGTATCTCCCTGCTTCCATATCTAGCTTGTATTTGCCAATTTGCTCTCTGCCCAGCAAGACGTATGTGTGAGACAGAGATGGAGAAATAGAGACAGTTGGAATGTGTCTTACTGGATGGAGAAGAGGAAGAGCAAGAGAGGGTGTCTGCATATGAAAAAATGGGTGTCCATGTGTGTGGGGGAGTAGCGGGGTGGAAGAATACTATTGGGGCTGGAAGAAATGGATTGCACATGTTGTTAAGAAGGGGCTGTAGATTTTTGCCAGAGACGTTAACATTTTCTTGACTGCACGCCAAGGCTGGTGTATGCGAAAAATATGAAGCGAAGGAGACATTTTGTGAGAGAGAAATTGAGCACACACATTTTTTCCGGGTTATGTGCAGAGGAATTAACGATCAGGGATCTAATGCTCTCCCTTGCCTGACTGTGTACCTCTGGCTCTGCAGCACTGAGCCTATTTCTGCTTCCCAAGTTCTCTTGTTTTCCTGGAAGGTGAGACTTGCTGTTGGAATATGGGCATGATGTATTCAGACTGCACTCATCATACAAATCTGCTTTTCCGAGGTGGTGAGAAGACGTGTTTGCTGCCACAGATTTTTCTCTGCTCTCGGCATCTCAATTTCTCTCTGTGTTTATAAGGGCTTCTGCTTTTATGGACATCACCACAGGTTTGAAAGCTTTTAATTAAGCCAAAAATACTTCCAGCCAAGGCATGCAGTCTAGAAAGAACTATTTCTAGAATTCTGTAGATCATAAAAGTTTCTTTTTTCGCTGCATGGTAATGTACACAGAAGATATTTTACAAGATAATTGGTTAAATTCTATGTTTTACATTGGTAACTAAATGGCAGATTTTGTCACGTGTCCCAGAGTAAATCCACGGACTCGGGTGCATGATTTATGCTTGTGGGAAAGAGTTCACAATCTGGGCTCTATGGTTCATAAAGAGGTACAGCAACTGCCTTTGCTGCTCAGAAGGATTGGTTGCCAAATGTCTGACAAAGTCTTTCTGGCAGTGCAGATGGTAGCAATGACAGCCTGGAATTAACTCACTCTTTGCTATAAATGTTGCAATTTGTTATCAGCTCCTCTGGCTGTTTACTAATCCCTGACCAGCAGACTCTGAGGGTGCTGATAACATTCTGATGTCCAGCATGTGCATGCAGAGGCTCAGCCCGAGCCTTTTGCTGATGATGTACTGGGCTTCTCTGAACTTCTCAATACTGCTGCAGCTGCTTTGCTTCCCAGCAAATTAAGTGGCAGGAGGCTTAAGCATAATCTCTGTCATAGGTCTTGTCTCTCTGCAGGAGCTGGGAGATTTTAAAGCAGCTTCTTTTCATTCAGCTTGTGCCAAAAAAAAGAGTTAAGGTCTGTAAAGGGCACTTGTGCCAGTTCAAAAATACACCTTGGTGCTGGCCACATTTGTCCTGGGTGTGGTCCATGAAGTCTCTTTAATTGACTTTCCCCTTGAGGGGCCTGGTTCTCCAAGCCCACCATAACAGCCCTCATTCAACACTGGCTGAGGCTGAGAGGCCTCAGATCAACTTCCATTCTGCATTTTGCAAGCTGATGGTCTCATTCACCCCTCCCTGCACCCCGTCCTTCACACCACGGTATTTTATATTGCTTTAACTCCATCTGCTTTGATGATGTTATGTTAGGAAGCTAGTAAAGGGTATGATACTATAACAGGAGCTAGTAAAGGATGCCATTCTTTACCAGGGATGGGGTAAAATGAGGTCCTGGTGTGTCAGGGCTCTTTGCCCCTCATAACAAGAGCCATATGTTAAATTCTTGCAAGCAGTTTGCCCCAGCTTTCTGAGGTCACCTTTGTGGTCATCACAGCAATTCTTTGGAGCAAGAACTGCACAGTCCATTGCCAACAGCTGTGCTGCAGTGGCACTGCTGTAAATCCAGGGGCAGCTCCACAGGGCTCTGATGGTTTGTGGCTGAGGGACCAGTGTGTGGTCTTGCCACAAGCATGTCCCTGGTCCACACTGTGATAGCCTGGCCACCTGTCTCAGGGTTTGGAGCTGCTTTCCCAGCCTCAAGTAGAGTGGATTAAGGCTGAAAGAAAGGGCTCCTTCTCTGTTTCTCACACGCCTTTAGTCTTAGTTTGGGGACTTTCCTGGCCAGAATACAGCTACTAGCCCTGCAGCTGTCAGAGCTAGAAAGTGTTCACAGCTTCTCTCCTTACAGCATAAACGGGGATATTATGCATGCCCCACCAGAAGTGTCTAAGTCTTTGAAATTCATCTCAGAAACAGTCTTCTTCTGCACATCCCAGATCTCCTCAGGACCTTCACTCCCTGTGGCGGGTCCTAGTCAGAGGCATTCTCCATCAGCAGAAATAGGAAAGGCTTTTCCCTGCCTCTGCAGTGTGGGGTTTGCACAGAGGGACAGCGAATGGTGGCAGAGCACAGCCAGACAGCTCCTGGCTGGTGGCAGAGGTGCTGCCGGCCCCTGGAATGAATCAAGTTCAGTTGATTAATTCACTGTGAATCCAGGGTGAATACAGAACAAGGCATTGTGCTGCAGTCAGGCCCTGCGTGCTTTTGAATCTGTGCAAAATGAACCTAACCATGACACCGACAGGTGAGTCCCACACTCTGGGAGAATTTAAGCAGGGAGCTGCCTCCTGAGCACTGTTTTTTTGAGACTTCTGAAGAAAAGCACAAAGTACAATTACCAGAGACTCTGCACTGCAGGGAGGGTTTGAGTGCCCATCATATTCACTCGGGCAAGGCATTAGAGGGAAGATTGGGCTGCAGTTCCTGGCTCTTAATGGATGTCTTGAGTTGCTGGATTGCTATGGTGGAGAGAAAAATCAGAGAAAATCATGCAGCTTTTCTCTCTCTCGTATAATCCACATTGCTTGGACGGCAAGCTCTGCGGGGAGGTGCCTGATGCTTTCTGCCTGCTCTGGCAGTGCCGAGGGAAACCATTGCTCTCAGCAGTGAGGGTTTTACAGTGATGCAAATCACCCATCCAATCACGGATGCCCCCTTCATGCCTTCTCACCAAACATTTGCTGATTAAAACCCAGGTTGCTGCATTTTTAAATAAATCTTCAGTGCTGCAAGAAATAAACTGGGTGTCCTCCACGTCAGGAGGAGCCTCCTCCCTGCTGGTCTCCCCAGGAGCTCTGCCTGTGGCTGCTGTGTGGGTGGGGGGCTGCAAAGTGAGGCTTTTGTGCTCAGGCCCAAAGCTGATGTAGAAATCATTTCTCGTACTTGCTGCTGGCTGAGCCACAACCACCTCTGCCCTAGCAACAAAGCTTCACATTTCCATCAGCAACAGTCCCCTGTGTCCTACAGAGGCAGGAGCTGGCTTTGCTACCTCCAACTGCAGAAAATAATTGCCAGAAGGGCCCAAGGCACTAGTTTCAGGCAAGACAGATTTTGCTGAACTCCTAGAAAGAATTCTCTTGCTTCTTGAGGAAGGCTTAGTAAGGCAGTTCAGCTCCCCCTCATCCCCAAATTAGTTTGGGAGTCCCATAGAGTGTGACTGATGAGTGATGGAGCAGCTGCTCCCTCCAGGAGCCAGTGCTGTTCATTAGCTGGGTCTCTGCTGGTCCTCGAGAGCTGTCATCTGTTTCCCTGTGGTCTCAGGCCAGATCTGTTTGCTGGTGCTGGTTTCTTCTCAACATGACATGTTTTGAACCCCTCACATGCCCTGCTGTGGGCTGGCTCTGAGATGTTAGCAGGCTCAGGAGGGATCAGCACTTGATGGAGAGCCCCAGCACAGACACGCAGGGTTCCCGCAGGGGCAGAGCCTGGGCACGGGCACAGAGGACCAGCCCAGGCACAGGTTTCAGTGTTTTAAAAGGTACATGAACCAGGGCTGGCTTAGGTAGGAGGGATTTCATTAACGCTGCTGGTTCAGTAGGAACCCGTGCTCCTTTGAACAGAGGGGTACCTGTGCCCAAATGTCCGTGCCTGCCTGGCCGGCGGGGGGGTCCCTGGGCTGCCGTGGCCTCTGTGGCCCCTTGGCTGCAGCTTCAGCAGGGTCCGGGCTCACTAGGGGAAGGCCAGTGGCAGTATTGGAGGCATTGCTCACATAGGCTGGTTTTCCCACACCATCTAGTGGGAGCAGGGATCACTGCCTGGCTGCTCTCCGCAGCACCTCCTTCCCCTTCTTCTCTGGTGGGCACCTGCTCCCGGCTACTGTCGGGGGGTAGTGGGCACGCAGGGCTGCTCCCCCAAGGTGCACCGCCGGTCTGGAACATTTCCAGCTCAGTGCAGGCAGCTCCTGTGTGCCCCTGTGCCCCTCACTTGTGCCCTTGTCTCACCCCCCCGCAGCTCACAAGCACAAGAAGCACGACACGCTGCAGCCCTGCGACACCGAGTACCCCGTGTTCGTGTACGAGCCGGCCATCAAGGAGACCAACGGGCTTATCGACTGTGGAGACTGCCAAAAGTAAGGGTTGCAGCTTGCCTTTCACCTGGGGGCCTTGTCCAAGGGCTGCTGGTGGTGACAGCAACCTGAGAAGAGTCACTGCCACTGTGCCAGTGGCTCGGCCACCATGACATCCCCAGCGCTAAACAGCCATGCTGGGCAGAGAGAGATGGAGAGTCCAGGGTACTGATCCTTGACAAAAAAAAAAAAAAAATTAAAACCATCTGTTAATAAGCAGAGGTGGCAGGAGAACGAAGAAAACAACATTAAAAATATATATATCTTTCCATTCCACAGATTTCAGAAAGGAACTTTTTCTGTTTTTTCATGTTTCTGGCAAAAGTTTGCTTCTTAGCAAGTTTTCCTTTATGCAATGCTTTTGGCTTTCCTTTTCTTTTCTTTTTTGTTTTTTTTACTTTCCTAATTTCTGTATTTCTACAGAAATGAAAAAACACGGATGGGGGAAAAAAGAGAAAAAAAAGGAAGTGTTAGACTGAAAGAACTGAAAACAAGGGTCCACTTTTATATTTCCTATTTTCATTGTAAGAGAATGGACAGTCAAAAGTAACAGGAGAGTCATTGTGACAAGAGGCTGTTTTCAGTGGTTACACAGTGGCATCAGCAATCACATGTGGAAAGGCGACAAAAAGATGAATTTCCACTGATCCAGTTTTTCCTAATGTGAGAAGGCCAAACAGATATGACTGGGATTTCTCTTAAAAAAAACCACAAAACAATCCTACCTAGTCTGCAGTGTTTGACCAGCTGCAGGAAAGACTTAAAGGTTAGAAAAACAGCCTTCACGAGTCAGCATGGCTTTAGGAAAACCAGGCCTTGCCAAACATTGTTTCAGAAGAGACTGAGATTCGATGACAACAAGGTATTGTATTAAGCTCTGGGCAGATCCAGAGGAACTGAGTGACCTGTTTGGGTAACATATCTCTGCCACAAACAAGGTCTGGGACTGACCCTTCCCTGCTGGAGGCAGTGCCTCACCAGTGCTGGTCCCACTTAGCTCCTTTGTAGTTACAGCCTCTGGCTCCCAGGTGCATCTCTTGTGCATCTTTTATCCAGGTATTTGGCAGAGACACACCCCCTGCCACAGGCTCTGTGGAGCATTAGCCAGGGGGCTGCAGGCGTTCCTGATCACATTCCACAGGGTCCTGGTGGAGCAGAGGTAGGTGCTCTATCCTGGACAAAAGCACTGGCTTGTGGACTGATTGATGCATGGGGCACCTCTCTCCTGGTGGCTGGATTTGTGCATGGGTTGAAGGCTGCTTGTCAAAGCTCCCAAGGCAGTCATTAGTCAGGGGACACTAATGAAATGGTCAGCTGTGTGTGTGCGGCATTCAACACCTTTAAAAGGGAACACGGAAATCCCCGGAGGCTGGAAGGCAGCAAGGCCAGGTGGTGAATAAACAGGGAGTCTGGGCACTCCTCCAGCACAGTCAGCTTGGCCACTGCAGTGGGCACTTCCCCACAAGCCTGGATCTCTATTCCAGAAACCCTCTCCCTTGGCTGGGCCGGGGCTAGCAGCACGGGGAGTCACCGAGCCATGCACCATGCAGCCCTGCCACCAGTGTAGGCTGAGCCTGATGTCCCCAGCCTTCCCTGTGCCCAGTGGCTCCAGGACAGCTTGCTGGTTCCCTGCCAAACACTAGTTGGTCAGTCTCATCACACCAGTGATGGGATCACAACGTTACTGGGATCCTCTATTTCTCTCTCGAGTAACAGGAAATTTAGCACAACTCTGCTCCTCACAGGACCTCAGAATACAGACACCCTTGCATTGTACAGGCACACATAAATATACATTAAATAGACATTGACATACCTCTGGGTGCAACCAGGCTTTCTCAGGTGTCATCTGCTGTGACATGCTGCCCTGTCTGGGGAGGGCTTGGGTTTGGTTGGTTGGTTGTGTTTTCAGGTTGCTTTTGACTTTTGTGCCTCAAAGCATGAAGTTGTAGATTTGAGCCAGTTCAGAGCTTTCTGAAGCCAAAAAGGAGTGCCAGTGGCACTTCTCCTTGAGTACGGCTGCTCACTGGTCCCTCGTGCTTCCTGCTGTTTCCAGTGATCTCTGTTTTCTGTCAGTTTCTTTGCTGTGGTTCAGGCACTGCCAGGGCTGCTGCTCTGGCACTGTAACTGGAGAATTGTGCTTTGTCTCACCTGCTCTTCCCTTGCAGGATGTTTGTGGCACAGCAGATCATCAGTAGTAACCTCCTGCTCCTCGTCACGGATGCTGTCTGCGACTGCAGCGTCTTCCCACCCGTCCCAATGGATGCAAAAGAGGTCAAATATATCCTTCCATGCACAGCAGGGATGCAGGGCTCCACAGGCCCTGTCATCTCCGTGTTTGCCAGGGTGGAAAATGTGCTTCTGCTGCCATTGCCATGGGGGTGGAGAGCATGACCCAGCTTGTCAGACAGCTCGCAGAGGTCTCCAGCCCGAGCAGGGTGACCTGCCCTTCCCTTGTCCGCTGTGTCTCTCGGGCCGAGCAGTTACACCCAGACCAACTTGCGTGGGGCCCTGTGGGTCTGTGTGGCATTTACCCCCTTTCCCTGCCTGCAGTGTCCTTAAGGTGACCTTGACAGCCTCGCACATAACGCCTCAGTGAAGTGTGAGCGGATGCGGTCCCAGAAGCTGCGGCGACGGCCGGACACGTGCCACGCGTTCCACCCTGAGGTACGGCGGGCAGCGGGGAGACGGGCCAGAGCACACGGCTGGGTGGCACCACAGGCATGCCTGTACCCAAAATGCACAAATGTCTCTCCTCTTGTACCCTCGCATGGGCTGTCTCAGGAACCCATCCTGCTGGCTGGACACAGACACAGCCTGTGAATCCCGAGGGGGTCCCTAGCAGGAGAACTGTCACATTAGTCCCACCTGGGGAGGGCCTGAGCTGGGATATCACTGGGTCAGAAGCAAGCACACACAGCCCCTGCGAGGAGCCCAGGAGGCTAGTGGCTTCCTGGCTTATGGGGGGCTGCTATGGCCAACAGAAATCAAACCAGTCCCTTCCTTCGCCCCTGGTGATCTTTCCTTTCGGCCACAGGCACTGCTCCCTCTTCCAAAGGTGACGGGCGGGCTTGGCAGCAGGCCGAGCTGTCTCCCTTACACCTTGTCTTCCATATCCCAGGAAAACGCCCAGGACTGCGGTGGCGCTGCTGGGATCTCTGTGAGTGCGGCGCTGCTGCTCCTGCCCCTGGTGCTGCTCCTGCGGTGACGCTGCCGCGGCGCGCCCTGGGCGGCGGGGACCCGGCGGGGACGCGGCGGGACGGAGCGGTGGCACGGCAGCAGATGTGGATGCCGACCCTTCTGGAACACCCTCTGCCGGCTGCTGTGGCAGGAGGAGATGCGGGCAGCAGCAGGGCCGGCTCCCCCCGGACACCGGCTCGCAGCCGGGAGTGCCGCGGTCATCGGCACTGCCAGCGTTCCACCATCGGCCTGGCCCCGCGGAGCCACTCGGGCTACAGGCGGCAGAGGGCTCGAGGGGCAGGGCTGGCTTTAGGAGAGCAGGAGGGCCAGGGGACACCATCTGCCTGTCCCTCAGGGGGAGCCACCGGGATTTTGAGCACCCGGCTCTGGAAGCAGCATCTCCTGGTCTTGGGGGTGGTCCTCAGCCGGGACCCCCGGGGTGGGACATGGCTCCAAAGCTGAACTGCACCAGCCTAACCTGCAGCTGGACAGTGGGAAGCAGCACAGCCTGACTGGAGAGCTGCAGTCACGCCAGCTCTGCCAAGGAGACCTCTCCTAACACTGCCAGAGCAGCATCCAGGTTCCTGTCTACGTGTGGACTTACCTCTGGAAAGCAGTTTTGCATGACCCACCAAAAGAGACTTACCTGCTCTCTTCATTGCAGAAGCAGCTAAGAAATAGGCACTTACCCCCTGGGAGCAGCACTGCCCTGCTTATTGCAGCTGCCCATGGTTGTTCCCTGCCCTGAGCCTGGCATTCCCAGCTGGTGGGCACAGGCCATTTCTCACAGAGCTTTACGGACAATGGGTGGGGAGCACCCATTTTTCTCTCTTTTTTTTTTTTTTTTGTATGAACTGTTCCATACCATCTCATTAAAAACAAATGTATGGCATATTCTACACAGACGCCACGGCTTCAGGATGTTTGGTGGTCATCACAGCCCTACACAAATACCAGAAACCCGTGGGGACGGTAGGGGTGGAGGGACTGCAGACACAGCTGTGGTGGCCCCAAGGCAGCAGGGTAGTACAGCAGCAAGGTAGAACCTTTCCCTGGTCACTCTGGGAGCCTCCTGCACCCCTCCAGGCCCAAAGAGTGGCTCGTCACACCGAGATGTCACCTCCTTCAGGACAAGGAGCAGCAGTGCCCAC
Source organism: Lanius collurio (assembly GCA_020086605.1). NCBI lineage: Eukaryota > Metazoa > Chordata > Aves > Passeriformes > Laniidae > Lanius > Lanius collurio. Next base: position 19,388,548 of record JACBWW010000009.1, on the reverse strand, counting down.
ACGTGCTGGGGACTCCTCTCCTGGGCCACCAGGCCACCCACTCCCACAGCCACCACTGCAGGGCTCGACTCCTGGGCAGCTGTTGCAAAGAGCAGTCAGATGGGAAAGCACTTTATCCTCACACCAGGTCTGTTCCTTCCCTGCACAGCAGGCACCCACAAATGTGCTCCAGGCGTGCTAGGGATGCGGTCCTTCTTGCCACCCATGTCACCTGGCACTAAAGGGGACAGTATCAGTCCCAGCCAGGTCTCGGTGGGGACCTTTCAGGACCTTAGAGCTCTTGCTGTGGGGTTTTGCCTTGCTGCAGACAGTGTTAAGAGCAAAGAGGAGAGGAACCACTGCAGTCCTGGAAGTAAAACTGGAGGAGAAGGTTCCAGGCTTCAGAGGCAGTGACCTTATCAGAGCCATCACCAGCCAAGGAAGATGAAGGCAGGACGGAGGGAAAAGGGGCTGCTGTCAAGGCTGCGGAGCCAGGAGCTGCTTGCAGATGGAGGAGCCACTGGCTCAGGGCATGCCCCGGGCTGGCACAGCTTCCCAGCTCCACGTTCCTGCCCATGGTGCCTGCCCTCCTGGGGTTACCACTCTCAAGGATGACCTCCCTGTCAGAAAGGATTAGCAGCCCCATGTCCACTGGGCTGAAACAGGACATAGAAATACACATTGCTCCACTGCAGATGAGCTGTGCTTGGTTTCAGGTGCATTAATCCACAATAAACACAGTCCTGTGGAGATCCCTGCACTGAGAGAGTGAGGACATGAGTTATACCTGGCTTAGTTGTCTCACTGAGTTTGTGCACAGGTGGTAAGTGGAGGGAATGGGATGAGGGTGAGAACCGGAATATTCCTTAAACTGAGAAATACGAACAAAGGTTTGCCTGACTCAAAACACACCAGGAATAGCTTCCTTTTTTTTTTTTTTTTTTTTTGCAGCAAAGCAAACCCTAAGCAAACTTACCCATTTCTGGGCTCTAACATGGGGTTAAGCAAATTCCTTTTCATGCTCTGACAGAGATAGTGACTCATGGCCCTTCAGCAAGAGAAAAATCTCCAGGAAGAGCAGCTGCCTTAGCTTCCAACTTCTTCAGCCATGTGCGGGGCACAGCAGATAAAAATAGGTCAGCAAAAGCAAACAGAGAGCAGAGGCCAGAGGATCCAACCAGCAGCAGAGCAGCTGTGAGAGGAGCCATCTCTCACTTCCAGCTGAGCAGAATCCTACTGCCATCCTGATACATCTCCATAGATCCCAGCTGTCCCTCCCGCCCAATCCCATCTGCCCCAGTGAGCACAAACTGGAGGCATCAGGGTTTGCTCTCTTACAGGAAGATGCAATGGGAGAAAATTCCCAAGTGGTTCTCTGCAGACAGGGGTGTCCATCAGACCCACATCCCATCGCTGCACAAATCAGGCGCTTCACAAGCCCCAGATCTGCAGCCAATTTCCTCGCAGGCAGGAGGATAGGAGCTGGGAAAGGGCCTGAATTCTCTCCATGACACTCCTTACAGGCTTCAGAAACACCCCAGTGCAGGCTGAGGTAACCCTGGATCTCCCCCAGACGCTGTGGTGGGCAGGAACACACACCTTGCACAGCGTCACACACACATGCCCTCCTCTGACTCATGGTGTGGGGCAGGCTGGTGGCTACGCCTTCCAGTGTGGCCAGACAGGGATGACTTCATCCTACAAAAGAGTAGGAAAATCAGCCCTGGATTTACAGCAGCTGTTTGCAGTTGGGATCGGGCACAAAAGGAGGCTGGCCTGCATTGGCTTACACTTAGCAAGAGACTGGCACATCCCAGGCTGGGCATAGCAGTGGCCACGGCCAGGAGCCACAGGCTCCAAGTGTGTTAAGAGGTGTGTGGGGGGGTGTGGCCCATCTCTGCCCCAGCAAAGGACCAGTACCACAGTTCTGCTTGGTTTCATGCACACCTCAAACTCAGGCTCCTCAGAGTATTTTCCAGGATGCTTTTTCTGCTGAAAAAGCCCAGTGGCATTGTCATCACAGAAATCCTGGGCTCTCACTAGCCTCTGCTTGCAGGGGAGGGAGCTGAGGGCAGCCTAAAGCAGCACATTCTTTTGTGCTAAGCTAAGTCTCAAGAGCAAGCAGAGAAGGAGCATCAAACGCCGTGTGCCAAACACTCCATCACCAGCTGGGCCCTCGCTGAGGGGGGATTGCTGCTCCTGTCCCCCCTGGGCACTGAGGAGCTCACCCACCCCTCGGCACAGGCTGTTCCCCCACACCAGCTCTGCCTGCCCTCGACATGAGCCTTTACATCTCCTGTCCCTCGGCCAGCAGTCACTGTCCCTCTGTCACTGCCCCAGGACATCAGCGACAGCCACGCAGCTCCTCAGCAGCCCCACTTGGATGCCACCAAGCACATTTCTGCTGTAAAACCCAGAGGAAATGTCATCAGCCCTTCCTGCTTTCCTTGCTGCTGCTGCTGCCTCAGATTTTGGGAGCCCTGGCACCCCACTCTTCCCCAGGCAGGCCCCTGCTGGCAGCAGAGGAGGGCTGGGCTCTGAGCCCTGTCTTTAGACCTATTTGGCTCCTCGGGGGCCAGGCAGCTGCCGCTGTCCTTCCCACCACTGTCACAGGGAGCAGAGCCTGCACTGCACAGCGATGTGCACGGCTCTCCTCGAGGAGAGGCTGTGGGGACAGTGGCAGGAGCACCAAGGCCGGGCCTCTCACAGGCAGCAGGGGGAGGGACAGGGAGCTGCCAGGGAAGCCCCCACCCACACCGGCGGCACCGGCCAAAGCCCCCGCTGCTCCTGCTTGGCTGCATCGGCCAGCAGCGCCTTCCCGTAGCCCCTGGCGGCGGGGGCTGGAGCCTGCTGCCACCTCCTCCTGCCCGCCCTGAGGGACGCACTATCGCTTCCAAAGCTGGCAGGAGGCTCCCTGCCAAAGGCAGCAATCCCAGCCCGGCTGCCCCTGCAGGCAGCGGGATGGGGGCACTGGGCCAGAGCCAGGGCCGGGCCCCGGGCTGGCCGCCGTGGCCAGCAGCCGGCAGGGAGCTGGTGGCGGCGGCTGCTCCCTCCCGGGAGGGCTGGCTGCCCGTGCCAGCAGCAGATGCCACCCCACAGCCCCCGTCTGGCAGCGCCAGCCCCGCAGCCTGGCCACAGCCACAGACAAAACTTGGGTTTGGGGAAACTCAGTTCCAGCCGGCGCCAAGACAATCCCCAAACCACAGGCACAGGTTGGGCACGGATAGAGGTGAAAGCAAAGCCAGCCACTGGAACTGGCTGGGGTGACATTTGCCTCTCTAAGGGAAACACAGGAACTGGGAACCCAGCCAGGCCAATGATTTCCCCATCTCGTTCACAACTAGACCAGTTCAGTTTTTGTGCTGTGAAGAGCCTCTGTGCTCAGCGGTGCCACTACAGAGATGAAGCTGCTACTAAACAAGATCATAGTGAAATCTCCGACACAAGCATCTCCCAGCTCAGGAACAGCAACACCTCTGTTTAAACACGAATTTTACTAGAGAAAGGCAAAGGTGAAGCTTCTGGAAGTGCCAGAAAATTTCATCACCACGTGGGTGCCAAGTCAGTGGCAGAGGTTGCCCACAGAAGCTGTGCCCCATCAGTGGAAGTGTTAGAAAGGTGTCCCTGTCAATGGCAGGGCAGGTGGAACTATGTGATCTTTAAGGTCCCTCCCAACCCAAACCATTCTATTACTCTGTAAGATCAAGCTGGCAAACCAGCTCCGTGCACTCTCCCAGGAATGCTGGGCTCTCATCCTGCCATGTCTGCCCAAGGAACCAACCTTCCAGTGGTGAATACAGGACTGCTCACACTGCAGGGCTCTCACAGCAGCTGCCCAGGTGATGTTGGGCAGTTTCCCCCAGCACTTTTCCTTCACTGCTCATTGTTAAAACAGCCGGAGATACCAGCTGTGGCATTCTTCATGCTGCCATGCACTCAAGGCCAGTATTCCTCCTTCAAGAGCAGTATGTACCTAGGAATTACCACACATCCTCTCCAAGGAATCGATCTTCTTAAGCAACTTCATTCAAACCACAGTGCTCTGCACTCCTGGAAATCAGCCTGAGAATTTTGGCTTGGGCATTCCAGGCAGATACAGCAGCAGGAGGGCTTGGTTCAAACAAGATGCTTTGATGCCACACAGAAGGCAGGGGTAAAAAAAAGAGAAAGGGAAAAAGAGCTCAGTTTTGCAGGGAAGCCTTTAATAGCTTCAAATAAACCAGTCAGCTCTTCTGTCCTAATCATGTGCTTCATTTATTTTCAGCTCCTTAGAAAGTTAGGCAGTGGCCTCAGACACTCACCTTGATTGCAGCACTTTAAAAACCCACACTTGGGATACTCAGCAATGAATGAAGCAAGTGATTCTTGGGAGAAGGCAGAGCACGGACACAGCTACACACAGAGGAGACAGGACCTACAATTTTATCCTGCCCAGAAAACTTTTAAGTATCACTCTGCTTTCTGGAAACAGAATAAACCCAATTCATATTCAAATGTGGCAGTTACTTTCAGTGCAATTTATGTGAAATCTGATACCAATATTCTCTACGTTCCTTGAATTTGCTTTTCATTAATAACAATAATAACAGTAATTATAATCCATCTTGAGACATCCATCAAGCTGTCAAGGTCATTAACAGGAGCTGTCTCTCTTACAAGTCCCTGCAGAACACTCATCTTGAGTGAAGGAACTGGTAAAAAGCACAGCTCAGCTGTGGATACCCAGACCTGGTGTGAACCAACACAAGAGCAGGACTAGGGGTATCCTTCCCAGGCTTTCCCAGATGTTTGCTGACAGCCAGAGAACAGCAGAGGGCCCCACTGGGCGCAGGCTGTTCTGGCCACCACCAGCCCCTCTCCCTCCCCAGTCAAACCCCACTCGTGCCAGCCCCTAAGCCTGCACACCAGGAGGAGATGAGCAATCCTTTACACGGATACAGGATGGGAGCCATTTCCTCTACACCAGGAATTCAAGTCCAGGCCTCCTGAACTTCACCTAAAGTTCTGCCCACAACCACCAAAGTCTCCAGCAATGACCCTCTTTTCCCCCCAGCTCTTGTTCTTTGCACCCCTGTCCCCTCTTGCCCACAGAGTGCAGAAAGACCCAAACTAGACAATAATCCATTTGGTTCTTTTATTAGCAGAAGTTAAGAATACAGCAAGTAATAAGATCCCATCGTATATGGAACCATCACCAGAGTCCCCAGCCATCAAAACCCCAGAATGTGCTTCATTGCTTCCAACAGTAAGCAATTGTTAAAAAGAAATATACTGAACAAGGCCACTATTTAATGGGGAAGGAAAGAAGCTGTAGGTCCTAACTATTCTATGGCAATAACCTGCACACAGAGCAAGCAAGCCTCTGACTGCTGAGAGTAAGGCATTCAGGTGCCAACCTGGGAAGAGTTCTCAGCAAAAGCTACAGAAAAGTGCACAGCTAGGTTGTTTTTATTGGAACACACAAACTTCTTGAACAGAGAGACTGACTGGGTTAAGAATAGCAGGTGGAGTACTGTGTTTTTGTAATAGTTCTGTGCTGTGTAGGACCAGGTTACAATCACCCTTCGAGGAGTGAACGTGGGATGATCCAGGATGGAGACTGTTGCTTCTGCTGGTACTGTTCAGAGGTATCCCAAAGCACCTTCCAGCCAGCTCTGACTGTGATATGTACCACGCTTTGCTCACACACCAGCCACTTCTCCAGGCAAACCCCACAGCCTTGTCTGGGATGCCAGCGCTGTTGGCCCTTACATCCAAGGTAACACCCCTCTTTCCATCATTTAAATACTACAGACCTGGGATCAACTACTTCCAGCCCTGCAGGCATCCAGTGATAGGATCCTACTGAGAACACATCCCTCCAACCTGCAGACTGCTGCAGCACCTCCTTCTGCACTGACCTTGCTCTCAGAGGCTTTACTCCACTCGAGGGGTGAAGCCTTAATACTCACTCAGCTTTAGAAGGGCATTCTGCTTCTACCTGACTCCATCAGACTCCCCAAAACACACAGTGACATCCAGGGGATGGGAAGATCTTTGCAATCCACCTCTTTATCTTGAAGTATAAAAACTGAAACTTGAGGGAATCTAAAAAAAAAAAAAAACAAAAACCCAACAACAAAAAAAACCATCCCCCACAACAACCAACCACCCTTTTCCTTCCTTCTCTGTGAAATACTGCATGGTGTGAGCTGTTTAACTCATCTGTGAGAGAGGTAATTGCTCTGAATTTCCAGCTAAAGCCTCCAAGCAATACCTGTGCCATAACTAACAAAATGTTCAAGTTTCACCTTACGACTCCAAAGATTCTCCTTCAGTCTGGCTTCTGACTGAGCTCCAAAGCTCAAGCTACATCAATTACACAGGAGAAGGGTATTCGCCTCCTCTTATATAGGAGGTGTGTCTGCTCCACAGCAATCCAGCTGAACTCTCAGGTCTAGGCATAAGAAATACCAGCAGTCCCATTGAGAAAGCGCAGATGGAAAGCAGACCTAAGGACAAAAAACTAAAAAAAAAAAAAAGGAAAAAAAAAAGGAACTGCACTGGGCTGGTTAGGGATCTATTCCTTCTAAAAAAAACACACCCCAAATTGCCTTGGCCTATGAAGCCTGACACACAGGATGGTGATGCCAGTGCCTGTTAACTGGAGCACACAGCTTCCTCTTTCCAGTCCATCTTAACCCCACCTCTGTTTCCCCTCACATGCTCAACTATCTTCTGACAAGTCTATTACCATCATCCCTCAGACCAAACAAAGCAGGCTTGCAAATGGCAGCCATCCCCTCCCTGGGAGCCTCTGGGTGTAGGCAGGCACTGATGGAGCTGGGCTGTTTGCCATTTCATGTGCAGTTATCCCACCACACTCCAGTTCCTAGGGTAAGACCCAAACCAACCAACTGTAGGATCCACGATCCCAAACTGCCCACTCCACGCGGGCTGGGAAGGCAGCTGTCCCACACTCACTAGGCAGGGAGCAGATGCACCTTCCCAGTTACTGGAGCAAATCCATTTGCTCACATCATGATTAATCCAGCCTTCACAACCTTCACGTACATGTCTTGAACCTACTCCAGCTGCTGGCCAGGACCCCACATTGCCCAGGGCATGCTGGCCACCAGGAAAATCTACAGGGCCAACATGCTTCACTCCTGGGAATTTTACCTGGTCCTCCTGCAATCGTTTTTTTTGTGCAAAATTGAAACAGTGTGTGGTACTTGCATGTTGCATTCTTTACAAAAACCCTTTTCCCCCCACCCATTGTTTAAAACATTTATATAAATTTTATTTAAACAGAAAGTTAGAAATCTTATTTACAATTTGTTTTTCTCCCAAAAGAGCATCTAAAATCAACGCCCAAACCCTCCAAGAGGATATAAATTTAACCTTGACTTTTTTTTTTCTTTTTTTTTTAAAAAAAAGGAAACTGCTAAGCTATCCCTCCCCAATTCTACAAATAAATATGGCATTGAACAGAAGCCGATTTGGAAAGGGTCCTCTGTAGCTCAATCTGTAGATCCCAAGAATAAATTAGGTTTTCAGAATTTCCTGGTCTTCAAATTGATTTATTCCCTTGCTTGAGGTATAGAATTTATCTTGGTTAGTCAGAATCCCCATGAAGCTCCATGCCTCATCAGCTGAAACTTGGATTCTTCTTAGGTATTCCTTTTGCTAAGCCTGGATGCTTCGCCCGTGCCGGCGGCTCTCTTTTGGTTGTGATCTTGGGCTGAAAGCTGCTCCTACTGCATCCCATCCTCCTCTGTGCAGCCCCCTCCGACCGTGAAGCGGAACTCCTGCAGGTTGGAGACTCCGTGGAAGTGCACGAAAGCGCCAGCCACGACAAACACGTGGAACAGCTGATGGGAGTGGAACTGCGGGAAGGAAACGCCTCTGTTCAGCCGGGGCACGCGTGGCCCCGGGGCCACCCGGCCCCTCCAAAGCCCCACATTCAGCTGAAGTACACAGTAACACAGAGCAGTGCCTCACACCACGAGCTGCAGAGCTCTCCAAGCTGGGTGTTAAAGCCCACCCCTCTACTGTCTTTAGCAAAATAATCGAATTCTCCACACACACACATCCCCCCCTTCCCTTCAGAGTCATCTGAACCAGCTGGTCAACCCAAAATTGTGCAACAGAAGTGTTGTAACTCATCTTTGCAAAGGGACAAGGATCATTTCAGAACCCTAGGCAAAAGGCTTAAGCAGGACACTTTTAAAATTAGTTCATCCACAAGACACACTGGTAGTTTATGGATAACAAGGGTCCTCTCCTACAGATAACAGGTACAAACTCTGCTCTGGTCACAGGCATAAGTTTTACCAAGTGGATTCTGCATGCTGGTATTTTATTTCTCTACCACCGAGAAACAGAACAGAAAAACGTGGCATTATTTTAAAACCTAGAAACAACTGGATGTTCTGAATGCCCAGGATGTCCCTGACTGGAGCAGAGCAGAATGAAAACTGTGAGGGAGCTACATGACAAAGCATGCCCTTGTCTGAGGGAAGCCATACTAATGGGGATAATGCTCCTGAAATACTCCTACAAATGTGTATTTGCAGGCTTCATGGGGAGCTTGGAAAAGTGTTGGTGGTACACCAGTGCTTTTGGAGCTTAGCTCATTGTAGTTACAATGCTTTGGCCACTTAAACAAACCAATCAAACTGGTGCTGTGCAAAAGCCAAACAACCAGACCTCATTCTCACTTCTAGTCTTCTTTAGGGGTCTTAAACAATCCTAAGTGCAAGTGCAGTGGCCTTCCAAAGGTCCACTTCCCCTCATCTCTACTCTCACTCCACCCAACTCCTTTCCTTACACTTCCTCAGGTATTTCTCCTCAAGCCTTCATTGATTCTTTCCCTCATATCAAGTTTGCCCCATCCACCCCCTTGCTCACTGCACTTTCCCTTCTTCTGGGCCAGGGATCCCCCCAGAGCCTACTATCTCTGTCCAGCATTTTCACTGGCTATACAAGATGAGGAGCCAGACATGGGGAAGATGCCAGAGAACACACTGAACATCACTGAAATAACCATGTACTGCTCTGCACAGAAGCAAGGTAAAGACGTGTCTTTGTAGGATCCTCAACACACACACAAAAATGTTTGCAGAGTTCCTTGCCCATCTGTTAAAGCTATCCAGAAGTGTGCTGAGGTGAATCTGCACACCAGCAGCTACCGCAGACCAGCCAGGTTGTGACAACTTGGGAAGAGAGGCACCAGCTAAGCCAGGCTCAGAGAGCCCAGTTGTTTGGCCCCTGAAGACCTTTTGCTTGTGGTGCAGCAGTTCAATACTTGCAATAAGAAAACACTGACACAACATCCTTCAAGCTCAAGGGGAACCAGCTTTCAAATTGGTCTCCTCATCCAGTCACTCAGTAGACTCACCCAGATGTCACACTTGCCAGGGAAGAATCTCTCCGGGATGCGGGCAGCATATAGTGCAGCACCAGTGATGTACAGGCATGCCATGAGTGCCAGCCAGCCTATCTGCCCCATGGTGGCTGCTTTCAGGAGCCCCTCAGAGATGACAAAGTGCAGAGTGGGAATTACCCCACTAAGACCCAGACCTAGAAATACTCCTGGGAGGTAAAGAAAATGCGGGAGAGTCAGGTTTGAACACAGTGGCGGTAAAGGGAGACAATGAAAACACAAAAGCTACCAAAGGAAAACTCAGTATTTGCGAAAGCAGCAGAGAGGAGACAGTTCTTGAAGCTGGAGGTCTCCAGAAGAGATTTACTGGAAAGGAAGCTAAAGAATGCACAAACTTCCTTCATATATCAGAAGCTACTCAGTTATATGTTCCAGCAGATAGCTGGAATATTTCATTTACTGATTGTGCCTGCCAGCTCCAGTGTACGTGAGGCCAGTTCCTGCTCTTGGCCTGTAGAGGGAACTGAGACCACACAGACAGTGCCTCCCTCCATCACAACCGCTCAAGAGCAAGACAAGGAGACACACAACAAAGAGACTGTTTATCATATTCTGCACAAGCAGTCCTAGGAAGCAGAAAAGCAGCATCTGTGCTCATCTGATCTGCCATATAAGAGAAGACTGTTTATTTGTTTAGATTTTAGCAGCAAGGATGGAAAACTTGTAAAAACAGTGGGCATGGGGGAATATTCATGTCCCATAGAAAGATTTTAAGCTTGGAAAGCTGAACACTCTGAAGGTACCCATAACTTGTCCAGGAAATCTAGATTTACTGTAGACAGCATGTGCAGGTTAAGAAATGAGAAATATTACTATTCAACCCAGCTGTGTGCACATTCCAGAGCTGCCCCCTAAAGCTCTCTTTCTTCCTACCTCGAAATGTGAAACCAAATCTGGTTTTGTTCTTTTGATGATGTGAAGAGAAAAACCGTCTTTATCTTAACTCTGCCTTTTATCCAGGCAAATCATTCAGATTAATTCAATCATTCAATGATTTGCTAATGTCTGAGTCTAGTGTTACAAAAATAGGACAAGCACTGCAAGTACACATACACACACCAAGCAGCCAGTTGTTTTTTGAGAGAGCCAAGTTGCTAGATGCAGCTAGAAATTCTTTGCACCACCTTTCCTACTGCATGTGTTACTGTCCATTTCAGGAATGCACTTCCAGGACTTGCAGCAGCCCTTATCTGTGCATCCAGTTGGGTACAATAAATACTGAAAGAAAACCCATCAAGCTCCCAATCCAAGACTATCAGGTGTCTATAAAATAAAGCTCTCTGAAGTCTTTCCCAAGGTGTTTATTCCAAGTGACAAGTAGGAAGCAGGAAAGGCAGTCAAGAAGCAAAACAGTTAACTTCAGGTCTTACCTGCCCTTACACCCCGGTATTCAGGGGTGGCAAACATGTCCCATTGTGAGACAATTATGGCTGCAATGCCCAGGACACAAATCACAATCAAGTAGATGAAGCAAGGCTGAGGGTTGCAATAGAAGGAGTAGTACAGCCATGGTACAAAACTGCCCATTATGAGGAGTGCAATGCCAGAATAATCCAGCCTAGAAGAAAACAAAAATCAGTGTCATAAGAAATGTGAACCTTTGGAAGTCCTCACACCCACACACTCCTCTTTAGTGGACCAACTGTCTACTTCTCACTATTGCAGCTTAGGTCCTGAGGGTAACTCTTCCACCTACAGGAATGGATTACCTTGACACACAACCGGTAAGGCCATCTTTGAGACAGTCATCAGCAATATCTTCAGCAGCCTTTAGACCAAAGCCTTCTGAGGAAAACTCACATTTGAGTTTCAGATGAGGAATAAAGCAGCGCAAAAGCCCTCTAAAGACAGGGCACACAGTATGTTCTGAGAACACAGCCAAGGCAAGCACTTCAGTTTCTGACAAATGTGAGTTAGCTGGGCATCAGCTTCAGTGACCACAGTGGAATAATGCTGCAATTTTTCAACCACGCTGGTTTTTTGTACACAAGTATAAAAAAGGAAATCCACAGCCACTGCTTTTTACAACACCCTGACAAAATACTCCTGCAAAAGCTGATGGAGGTAGGGGATTTTAACTGCTGGGCTACCTTAGAGGTGGTCTTGCAGATTACAGAATCCTAGGTTGTGTATTCTTAGGAAGTATGAGATGTTCAGCAGCCAGCCAAAAAAGAATGTGCAGTAAAACCAAAAGACCAAGACATGTTGATACACTGTGAAACTGTCTTACATAAGTTTAAGGTTCAAAGTGAGTCAGAACAGCTGAAACTACAAGAAGTAACGGTTGCACTAAAAATTCAAAGCCCTGCAACTAAGCTCAAGGCGTATTACTTAAAGCAGCAAGATGCAAGCACAAGCCTGCCAAACAGCAGAAAATGATGGAGTTTTAAGACTCAAATGACAGCACAAAAACTCATGCTGAAACAAACTATAATTAGAAGAAGCTGCATTAAATCTCTGCTCAACTCTGTTCCAAAGTACATGCAGTCATGAAATGAACAACTCCCACACTGGGGCTCCAGGCACAAATCCCAGCCCTGTTTTCCCACCTGTTTCCTATTTGGCCTACCCTGTTCTCTAGGCACTCACTTGGAGAAGAGCCGGGAAACACCTTCTGAGTGGCAATAAACTGTGTGGAAGAGCCATGAGAAGGAGAGGCAGAGTATGGCTCCCAAGAAGAACAATCCAACGACCACCTTCTCCTGCACAGGTGCTACGAAGGACATGTTTGGCCGGAACATGTAGAAGATTCCCAGACAAAGGAAGAACACACATCCTGAAAAACAGCAAGGCAGAGAGGTGTCAAGTTCACACATACTGAAAGCTTTTCATTCTAAAAGCACCACCACTTCAAGGCTCTCACAAGTTGAAATCACTCAGAGAAGCTGCAACTTAAGCATGTTCCTGTGGCAAGAAATGGGATCCCAATTAACATCTACACACTTGGGAAAAGAAGGATCTACCAGTAATTTATTAACGATTAGGAAATGTTTAATGCATTTGTTTCTAAGGTATGCCATAATTAAGGAAGTCCCATCCAACTCTGGTGGGATAAAATTAGGAGAGTGATACCAAGATGCTAATTTAACAGGTTACTAGTGAAATGATAATGCTGACCACACCACAGCCCTTTCTGTCTTGCTCTCTTTTCTTAGAGAGCAATGAAACCACTGGAGTAGATTTAGCATCAGATTCAAGCAAGCTGAGAATACCTAGGAGATGAGTCCAGATGTTGCCAGTCTCTGTGTGTATTCTGAAGATGCTCTTGAAACAAGCCCGGAAGGAAGGCATGGGTGGTCTGTGTCCATGCAGCAGGTAGTCATTGTCCTTTAGCCAGTCGGGCAGAACATCATGGGGAATGACTCTCCATCGGCCCTCCCACACCTAGGGGTTAAAAGATTTTAGTGAAATGCAGGGAATGGAGTTCCATCAGTGGACGGAAAGAGTCAGAAAACCCATGTTAGTAAAAGTGCTGGAGTTAACCTATGAGTACAATAAACAGAAGAGAGCTGATGGGACGTCTCTGGGGAAATGGCTTTACACTTGAAATATCATGGTAAAGTCACTGTTCTCTGTTCAAAACTGTATCATTATGAACTGCACCCTCAGAGAAAGAAATACTTCAGCGTTTCATTGGACAGGAAGGCTACTGAGCTTTTTTACTGTTAATGAAGGGAAAACATTTAATTCATTTCCATGTTCTGTTATTTTACAGGTATTCTTTTCTATTTAATTGAAGAAGCCTACACCTAGTTCTCTCCAATACATAAGTAAGCATGTTCCTCCACCACAAGCCAACATGACTGTCTGCTAGCATTTGGGGCAGGCTAGCAAAGGCAGCTACCCATCAGCACTAACAGGGGCCAGAAAAATGTGAAAGGGTGAGAGTCCAGCAAGAAGAGTCCAATCCCTTATTCAGGTTGGCTAAAAAATGCTCCCAGGCTCACAAAACAAATGGTGACAGAGCAGTTAAGGCAACAGACTTGTGACTCTCAATTCCACGGGATTTCTTCTTGAAAGGGAGAGAGGGGGTTGTGCACAGAGCTATTCTTGCAGCTGGCTCCACAGGAAATAAGTGTGCACAGATGTTCCCAGCACTGCTTCAGTAACACAAGACACATGGAGGCTTCAGTCTGGCAGCACTGCCAAGGACAGGGGTGGCAGGGAACTGCTTTATGTACCGGGGGTGTTTCTGCAGGGTTCCTTGGATCTGCCGGCTGGCTAGAGTTACAGGAGCAAGGCTGAAGGTTCCTGAAACACTAAGTTTAAAAAGCTACATTCTTATTTCAGTTTCAACAACAAGAGCCCAGAGTTTTTAAATCAATTCTCCACACTTGTGCATGGAAGCAAAACAAAGCCATTCAGAATAACCAGCCCAGTTAAAGACTGAGCTCTTAAATACATTAAACAAGGAAATAACTGGTTTAGTTCATGAACAAAAAATGTGAATTGAGGTAGAAACAGAAGGAGGGAATTCATTTTACACAATTCACCCTACAAAACATTTTAAAAGAGGCAAAAATGCATAGCAAAAAAAAAAAAAAAAAACCAACAAAAGCAAAAAAAAACCCAAAATGATCCGTACACAAAAGACCACCAAGTAACTAGGGTCCCTCTGTAAAACATCAAAAATAGTTCATAAACCCAGCAGGAACCAGTGTATAAAAGGGCAGCATTCCTTTCAGCAAGAAAGGAGGGCCAGAGACTGACACAGCCCAGTGGCCCTAAAAAGTAGCAAAAATTGAGCCAAGGTCAACAATTACAAAATCTACAATGGATTTACTTACGTATGGTTTCAATACAGCATTGTTTTCAAGTCAGGGACAACGCTTATTCTACAATAGATGCAAATGGCGCTGGAAAAGCAAAATATTTGCAAATCCGAAAAAATCTGGACAAAATGACCTTGTACATCAAAGTGCCTCGAACCAGAAAGCTTTTGTTCTGCTTTGCACTCACAGGTGTTTCTCAAGGGACACACCCAAGTTGCATGATCAGCTTTGGAGTCTCAGATGTAAATCCCTATTGTTCCGCGCTCTACAATTTAATCCTCTATGACAGACAGATGCTGAGGAAGTGTACTATTGCTAGGTAGAACACAAGATGCCCATCTGGGGACAGTGAGAACCTCTTCTCCCTTACATTAGTAGTGCAGTTGCTCCAATGGAGGGAGCTGCTGCCCACTGGAGCTTCCTAGAAAAAGGAAATTACTTGAGCAGTTTCCACGTGCCCTTACCTTACACACAAACTCTTCCATTCTCTCCATAGCATGGTGGGCTTGTAGAAGAGGTGACATACCCATAAAACCTTCATCTTCTTGAGGTGGCTCATCATTATGTTTATTATCCTCAGAACACTGAGGGGAAAAAAAACAGAGAAAATGCTTTGTAGAAAGACAGAGAAAGGTGATGTTGTTTTCCATACAAAATGATGATTTGAAGTCTTGGCAAATAAAGAAGTCTTTCCTTGTACAGCACTGAGAAAAGAATTCAGAAGAGCAAGCAAAAAAATGATTACATTCTTAGGTATCTGAGAACAACTCACATGTCTAATCCATTCTGCATATGTTTCCAGCAGGTTTGGAAGCAAGCAGTGCTCCTCCAAGTCACGCTTCATTAAATCCCAGATATGGAGTCTGAGGCTTGCAGCTTACCCACCTCTAGGGAAAGATTACTCCCTATTTTATGTTTCAGTGTCACTGTGTCGGTGTTAATGCCTCTATAATGTATCTGGCATTTTAGGGTAATAAAAGGTAAGACAAGGAGAGGAATGCATTTACCTTGTTAGACATGTTTCACCTCAATTTTTGGTCCAAATCCGAAAATCTGTTCTGTTTAACTGACATGTCTGTTCAGCTTGTAATCCAGCACTGGAATTTACTCATTTGTTTGATTTTTCAAGGTATTTCAGAAACTACTATGAAACTTCTGCCAGTTAGACAAAGGCAAATTATCAAAGAAAAGCAGCAACAGGGATCAGAGTTTTAAGCAAAGTTCAAATAAAGAGAAATATCCATCTCCTCAGGGTGTACCAAGACAATTATGAAAAGGAAAACTGAAATGATTTGCTGACCTGGGATATTAGGCTGGTACACATCATTAGTAACTTCACAGGAACAAAGTTTGGTAGCTCTCTGCTCTACCATGACTTATCACATCATCTGCATATGATGGTGCACTCTAGCTTCCCATGTAGGAGAGATGCAGGGAGACAGAGAAGTTCTACATTCCTCTTTGCTTCCTGCAATGCTCATGGCCCATCAGAGACTCCATTCAACACTTCAGCTTCCAAGGAAAACAAACTGGAGGAAGCTAGGAAAGAGAGGAGGAGCTTTTTGCACCCTTCAGACTTAATGCAGAGAGCTGCCACGCACCCTGTGACCAAGCCAAGAAAGCTCCACAGTCAGCACAGAGGGAGACTGGCCTCCTCCAGATTTCCCAGAACACTTATCCCCCTCCTATTCCTGTATCAAGGTTAACAGCTTTCAAAACAAGATGATGTATCAATAATACCATCCAAAGTGACTGAGAATATAGTATATATTTACTTTATCTAAAAATTATTATCAGTAATGTTCAGATTAATGCCCTGAACGTTCAAGCCAGGGATGGGAGCTGGCTGTGCATTTGTCCCACATTACAGCTCTCTCCTTAGTGTAAAGCCTTATTAACTATTTCTGCCAAGTTAACTCAATAAGCTGCTTAAAATTTTAATTTTTGAATAAAAAAGGAGACTTCTTCCACCCTACAGTTTTTTTGGATTTTGATAGAGAAATGACATGCTAATACCTGCTTTTGTACCCAGGGCTTGCTGCAGTCACTGAAGCTTCATCTTTCAAAGAGGTCCCATCAATCAATTCTTGACCCAATTTTGCTTACCCAGAATGCAATTTCTGGTATGCAATACACAGTATACATCCTTCAAGTTTTACATATGACCTCACATTTGTCCACACTAGGAAAATGTTGATTGCACAAACAAATCTTTGTGGATAACCCATGTCCCTTGTACTGACTACTTACCTTCATTTATCATTCCAGTGAACAACCCCTCTGAACAATATCTCGTATTTTACAGCAATTATTGATATATTGACCAGCTCTAACCAGATTCTGCAGCAGAGTAAGACAGTATTAAATACACTCACTCTGCCTAGGTTATCCCACCGGTTCTATTCAGACAGGCACCAGGCAACAGCAAGATGCAAACAGGGTTAATATCCTTCTAAAACAGGCACAATTCCTGTTAAGCATAGGAATTTTTTAAAAATTTAGTTTCATTCTGACTCAGCAACATTCAGTGACATTATTTCCCACACTGTCAATTTTACTGGCTTTTTCTACTAATGGAGCTCTCTAGGATTCTCAGTTTTCAGTATCATAAATAATTAACTCAAGGTCATAGAAACACAGAATGCTTTGGGTTAGAAGGCAGCTTTAAAGATAGCTAGTCTAAGTCCCCTGCCATGGAGGACTGGATAAGATGCTCATGACAGTCTGCACAGTTTAGACACCAAAGAAACCTTTGATTTCCAAGAGCATGCTTTATGGGAAAGCAAGGCTGGCATTTAAGTTCCAGTGCCTTTGACAGAAGAAGCACTGCTATGCCTTTCAGCTACTCTAGAATCCCCTCCGCCAGCAGCACACAATAACCAGCTCAAATGGGGTGAACAAGTTAGTCATCTTCAACTCACACAACTGGGTGGACTGAAGGAAAAAGGTCCCTTACAGAATCAAAGCCTGTATTCATTCCAGTCTGCCCAGTGACTCAAAGCCAAAAAATGTTCATTTCCCCCTCTGCACAAACTCCCATCTCTAGAATGATGGGAAGGCTTAAATTTGAACAGACTGTAAAGCTTGAAGAGCACAGCTATTTCTGAACTAGTCCAAAATCTTTGCATTTTGGCCATGTGCCTACAAACAAATCATTACTGAGCTTCTTTTGGTGATAAAAGGAATTCATATCATATACACAGTCCAGATTACTGCCAAAAAATGGAATTGATTTTACTATCTTCTTCCTGCCATTAAACTGCAAAATTAGCATTCAAGGGAAAAAAACTAAAGCTCAGCTTCTTAGTCCTTTTCTTGCTAAGGAGGCAAAACGAGGCCTGTTCTGGAACATCCATCCTCCCTTGACTCCCTCCTGTACCGTCTCATTGGGAAGAACAGTAAACTGTGTCTGTTGGAAGCCAGAAATCTACGGTGGGAGGCCACACCAACACCAGTTTTCACCTGGAAATCTGAAGGAGGCTACTGACCTTCAGTTCTTAAGGCAATAACTGAAAGGAAAAAATACCACTCTTCTGCTCAGAAGGTACATTGTAACACTTCCACTGTGACACGTTCCTTCAGATCTTAGGACTCAAGTATTTTCTCCTCTTTGGCTGATTGTATCAGAAATTCAAGACTATTTCTAGACCATAACAACATAAGCAAGCACATTCTTTTAGGACCTGTTTTCAACTATTTCTAAGTCCTGCCACAGAATTACAGTTTAAAATCAGAAACATATTGGGTAAATAGTATCACTTGTCTAAGACCATAAAGGAAGTGAGAGCCCAGAAGAAAACTCTGATACTCCCACTTTTAATGAGATGTGGTATATCCTGAATTAAGTGCTTCAAGAATAATTTTTGCCTTTGTAGTTTCTAGACCATACACCAAAGGGATGTTCTTTTACATCATCTAATTTACTCAACTTCTTTTAAAGCATCTCAGGTTAGCCTAAATGATTCTGTGAAGTCTTCAGAGCATTTTAGAGTATCTTTAAAAAAAACCCCTCATTTGTAACAACCAAAGTTGTTACAATCATCAGCCGTCTCTGTTCAGCTGCACACATGCAGCAATGCCTACAATCAAGTCTTTCAAATTAATCAGAAATCATGGCTTCTGGATACTTACACTCTGAAAGGTCTGAACACTTAATTCTTTGGAAATGCCAAGCAATTGTTCCAATTTTAATTCTACTGCCTTTGCAAATTCCCAAAGTGTTAAAGCTACCAAAAACCAGCAGACATACCTAATGAGATGGAAATTATCCAACAGATGTATAAGCAAAATCTCTGTAATGGTATCAGAGAATAAAACAAATCTGAAGGACAAGTGAAAATATCCAGAGGAACCAGCTTTACTGGTTTATCCATATTCACTTTATTTTGTCAAGTGTTACAGTTTCTTTTGTGATAAGACAAGACAGACAAGAATGTAAAAGAAAGAGGTAGAAATCAGACTTAATTATATCACTTTGTAAGAGAACCAGGCAACACACTTCCAGGGACAGCTCATCATCTAAACAAGAATTTCAGAGCATGTTTTGGTAGGGATCAAAGAGGTTTAATACCAAACCCAAGACTTAGGGCACCAGAGCAAACAAACAGCAAGACATCCTAGAGCTCAATCACACAGTGCCGATCATTAAATAAGTTTAACAGTAAAATCTCACTCTTTTATAGCAATGGCACAAAAGGTAAAAGAAAGTTTACATTTAGTACAAGAATTTCTCAACTGAATGCAGTCCAAAAATGCCAGATCACATAGCCAAAGATCCTGTTACAGAGAAAAGTGCAGTAAAACCTGCTCTAGTAAATGCAACATGCTTCTCTTGTCTACTACAACAGCTTATACTTCTCACATAGACCAACAGTTTCTATACTATCACTCTCTAATTTGTTAATAGACATGCTGTTTAATAATGTCCTTACTATGGAAAAGCCTGTCAGAAGTCAATTCATAATTGCAGAAAAAGATTCCAGAAACATTTTTACCACTTTTGACTATGTTATGTTCAATGGACTTCAAGCAGTCAAAGCATATTTTCTCGAGGTCTGTAGTTTCTTGATGCCAGTTTAAAGATTTCTAGAAAGTTTCAGAGTTTGCACATGACTGCTGCTTGCACAGGTGACAAGTTCTGGTTCATCACTTCAGAAAGTATCATCAATGTTGTTGATTTGAGCGTGCAAATTAAAACATAAATCTGAATGGAGCCACCTTTTACTCTGTAATGCCCATCCCATCCCCCAGCAGAGATCAGCAGCTCACAGCTGGCTCTCCCCAGTTCATACACTAGGCTCGATGTTCCATGCTATGGAATATCCCCTTGGCCACTTCGGATCAGCTGCCCTGGCCACGCTCCCTCCCAGCTTCTGGTGCCTCTCCTCACTGGCAGAGCTGGGACACTTAACTCAGGGTAAGCACTATTCAGCCACTAAAACATCAGGGTGTAATCAATGCTATTCTCATCCTAAATCCAAACCACAGAACTGTACCAGCTGCTAGGGACAAAGTCAGCTATCCCAGTCGAAACCAGGACAACCAGTAACAGCAATAAAACTCTCCTAAACCCAGAAAGGGCACAAGTCTTCTGTATCAGGGTTTCTTTTCAGACAAAGACGTTACTCAGTTACCCAGGAGCCTAACTGACCGTGCACATACCTATGTAGTATTAAGCTCTGCAGTTAATGAACTCCCATGTCTCAAAGTTCAACTGTTTGTCATGCCAAGTCACCACCACGATGTCACCAGTGCCCTAACCCTACCAGCACATGATTTTTCAAAGTATGATGCAGTCTGTATCTGTTCTGATATTCTTGCTTCCCTCAGCTGCTGACAGACACTCCCCCACTCTCTTCTTGATCTGTGCCCTGACAGAACTTTGTGCCTTGGTAGGAACACAGGCAAGATAGCTCAGAAAAACCAAATGTCTTGATTAACACTGAGTCATGGCATATTATATGACACGGTACTTATACACTATTTTCCTCCTAAAACTCAAGTTACAAAACATATGTTGCTGCATTTACAATACCACTGTTATCCTCCACATTAAACTGAAGTCACAAAGTCTAGACATGACTCTGAGTTTTTACTCTTGTTTATCTTGATCTCATCAGATGAATGATTAATAGTGCTTAACATGACATTCAAGTCATTTTATGTTCCTTGGGGCAGCGTGCCAGATTCAGTAACTCGAGAGCATTCAGCATAATGGCCAAGATACCTTCAAGGCTATAATATAAAAATGTTATTTTTCTAATCACAGCTCTGAAACATCCTTTTCAGCTGGCCAGATGGCTTTTTTTCAGCAGCAACTCCTCTGTGCCCATTCTGTCAACTGACCTTTTATCAACCAGCTTTTTGTAAGGGGGAAGCAGCAATAAGTGCTGCCATGCCATTTCTTCTAAAAGCCTGTTGCACATTTTTCAGAATTTCATCAACTTATATTTTTTGGGTTGCAAGAAATTAACTGGAAACAAACAGCACCATAAAACTTTCCTCAACTTCCCCTAACTTCTGCACATACCACATCATTTTAAAATAACAGCTTTGTCCTTTAGAATTCACATTCTCCCTGACAAGCTTGTAAACACAGCCACACCACAGTTTCCAAAAGGCTCACTACATCCATCCTCTAAGCAGGGTGTGCAAAGCTGCATTTGCTGTCACTGGACCAAAAAAGTCTTTCATTAGCACAGTGCCAAAAACCCTTTAGGCCTGTTGGTCAAAATGTCAAGTACTTGGAGGTTCCTGGAGTTTAATGTTTTTCCTTTGTAGGTCACCTTCTTGTAAAAGATACAGTCCATTTAATAGAGCACTTGAAAACAGCTTTACACAACTGGTCATGGGTGACTGCTTGCTGGCACTCATTAAAAACAAGCACTAACATTCAAAACTCATTTAGCAAATAGTTCTAGGACAAAGTCACATTTTGGTTTCAGCAGCCTTGCTAGAACATTGATTAGAACTAGCTCCCTTCTTAAATATCTGCAGATGGAAAGGGTCTGTTGAATCTCTGAGCAGCAGCAGCTACCGATTTTCTGTTAATGCCCCTTATTTGTCGAGGGCCCAAGGCCTCGTTGCCCACATGTGCTCATCAGTACAGTTTGGGGGAGAGCCTGTAGAAATTGTTTCTACTGCAGAAGAGTCTCATGTGCCTTTTTCTGCTCCTCTGCCATTGTCAATCCTGACAGGAGAAAAAGAAAACAAGCATGCTGGGCTTACAGAAAAGGAAATGCTCTGTTACAAAAATAAACAAAGAGAGATTGAAAGTGTACTCCTGAACTTAACAGCAGAGTCAATCAATCTGAAACAGCTAGAGGAAGATGCAAGTTAACCCACCAGCACAACTATATTTTTTTCTCTTATATCACTGTGAAAGGCCGACACACCCTCCTCCTCTGCTGCCCAAATCAGGCAGATATGACCTCCAGGAGAACAAAGGCAAAACCCATGGAATCCAACCCTTGTCCAGGGAAACTGTTGTGCAAATGAATTATAAACAGAACACCTCCCTCCCTCTCCTAGTTTCAACATGCAGCACAGCAAGCAATGGTTACAAAACCTGCTGGCAGGCAGCAAGCTCTGAGCAGCACCACTTCCCCTCCCAAAGCACGGAAACACTCCACAGCAATAGGACACAGTTGAATCCAGCTGCAACTCAACAGCCATCACCTATGACAAATTCCTTGGTAATTCAGTGAGAGTTTTCTGGGAGACAGAGCAGACACAGAGACGTGGACATTTCCTACATGTTACCAGCCTTCTGGGCACTGCCTCAGCATGGCTGACTGGGTCACCAGTTTGCCTTTTCTGCAGACTTTCAACCACTGACAGTCTGTTCATAACCCTGGCACAGCAACTGCCAGCAAGGGAGGCATCAGCATCTGACCAACTCAGGCCTGTGGAGGCTGGAAACCATCTCCATAAACATGTCACACTGTCCTCATACTGTCTAGGTGGGAATACTGGGAGATACTCTGCTCTGTGCATCCAAAAATGCTTTGCTGTACAAAAAAAAATCTACTCTATTCAAGCACTTACTTCAGTGACTAGCAGTCTGAGTAAAATTCACATTACTTCCAGTTCTTAGAACAGCAAGGGAAGGAGAAATGCAGATGTTAAGATCTTATGATCTGAAGCAAAATGTCAACTCACATGCTTTCTAAGAAATAACATTTCTTCCCAAGAGTTGTAAAAATGGAGGAAAGGAAGAGGTAATAAAGAAATCTACAGAACAACAACATTTGAACACAATCAGTTTTAAAACAAAAGGAAATGTGCTTTGGTGGGACCTCAAACTTGATTTTGCCAGGCCTCTTCCATTCACACTCTACCAATAAAACCTGCAATGCAATGGAGGAAGAAGGCAAATACAGAAGC
This sequence comes from Lanius collurio, assembly GCA_020086605.1. NCBI lineage: Eukaryota > Metazoa > Chordata > Aves > Passeriformes > Laniidae > Lanius > Lanius collurio. The sequence continues at coordinate 19,365,985 of JACBWW010000009.1, read as the reverse complement.
AAATGTCCACTCATAACTCCAAAGAACCAACAGAAAAATGCCAGATTGAAAACAAAGCTAAATGGTTTGAAACTTGCAAGCAGATCTACAAGGGATGAAATTTCACACAATCAAAATTGACAAATACTACCTCCAGAAAGACTATTCTTAAGACTCAAATGTCTCCCTTTGACCTTCAAGACTTCACCTCAGTCTTTTTCATTCAGCTGGCACACACCAGAGAGTCAAGTTGACAATTCCATTTATTTATATGTACCCTTCTGCCATACCAAAAAGTATGTCTGTTGTCTGCTTTTGTAGATAGCATGTAAACACTTCTCTAACAGAGAAGGCTTTGAGTAAGTTCTATGATTCAAGTTAAAAGCCTTGAGTCATTTGCTCACCCTCAACTACTCTAGAAATTCTCTTTTGTACCTGAAATTGTTACATACTTCTGCCTTCCTCTTGCAAGTCACTTTGGTATTTATGCTCTAGAAAGACACCTGTAGGTACATGGAGATATCACGAAATTTGTCAGAGGTCAATTAAGTTCTCCTTTCAAAGTCCATACTCCCTGAGAAGCAATCCAAAGGAGTATTTACCCAAATTTCTTCTGCCCGTTCAACTTGAGGGCTACACAAACCTCCTCCCAGAACCTTACTGTAGGTTACCACACACTTCAAAGCAACAGGTCTCCACTTTATGGGCACGTTTTGGTGCCACACAGGACAACTGCACAACGCAGCTCAGCTGTATGGAAGATGAAAGGAATCGGCATCCAAGCACGGAAAATCCGATGACTGAAACAAAGGGAAAAAAAACGGTTCTTTACCTCCTGTCACAGACAGGTTTAAGAACAAAAGAAAAGAGTCAAGCACAGAGTTTTGGGGCTGCATAAGGAGCCCATTCATCACATTGTAAGAAATCACATGCATTTGATTGTGTCAGCTTAACAGAGTCACAGTAGGAGAGATTTCTTTAGGAACTATCACTGCAGGAAACAAAGGCAATTAAGACACAGAAACTGTGGGACAGAAGAAAGGATGCTGTCCCAAAGGCAAGGCAATCCAGGATGCTACAGGAGGGAAGCACCTGCTGAAAAATGCCTTATCTGCACATAGTGTAAACCAAGAAAGGAAAAAAGGTTTAAACAGCTGAAGGAATGAGAAGAATTATGCAGCTTGCTTGATCCCTTTCTCATCATCAAATGCTTAACACGCAGACAAATGGTCACTATGTCTCCAAATCACAGAAGGCTCACCCCTCACCTGCCACTACACTAATTTCATGTTTAAAGATAGCAAGATGTGTATCTAGTCCTTGAAACTGGTACTTGGAAGAGGGGATAATCTGTGGACATATTTGCACTCTAGAAGAGAACAGAGTTATGGAATAAAACACAGACTGAGAAGTTCGGGTATAAAAAGGATATTGATGTTACATGATTTGAGTCTTCTCACAGGAATTATTAGATAATTGGCAGATTAGCAGCACTGGCAGAAGGATGCAGCTGTGTTATTATTATTTTGAATAAGTACGTTCAATATGGCTAGTAATTCTTTGCTATATGTATCTGAATGCCACAATTTACAGAAAGTAGGATCTTTAATGTTTAGCTCACAGCTATGCAAACTCCCAGGTAGGTTACTGGTCCCAGGGTCAAAAGCCTCAGAAAAAACCCAAAACTTTCAGGAGTAAATCTTATTTCGTAACATTATCTCCATTTTCTTTCCCAATAAAATGCTTTTCTAGTTATTAGCACCAATATTTTGGCGCATCAAAATGAGGAGCACATAGTATACAATGTAAGCTGTGAGGAAGATGGAAAATAATTCTGAACAACATAATGGCATGCTTCCATGCCTTCCTTCTTAGAAAAGACTATTAAAATAATTAAACAAAATCAACTACTACATCTTAAGAGCTCAGATTGCTTACTTCTACAAGTGAAGCAGGAAGTGCATATACAAGTAGGGAAAGGAATCTTGTATAGGAGAGTTTGGAGAAGATTTTATATAAGTAAAGAGCTGCAATGATATAAGCAGGGTAATAGGCAGTGGGAAAATAAACAATGCAATATTATTACAGGATAAAAATATACATATTTTTACACTAATACCTCAAGTCTTAGGCCCAGTACATTTTAGAATACATATTTATTATGATAAAAGCTTTTCCTAAGTAGAAACATTTAATAGCATATTAAGTGATGATGGTGGTTCTACCATCAAGACACTACACAGCCCTCATCCACTTCCCTCCTCCAAGAAGGAATGTTAGCATCAGCTGCATCATGGTTGCATTTAGCACTGAACACTGATGCAGTGTTGACTTGACACCTTTTAGAAGGCTATGTTTAGTTTGAGTGCCTGAGTACTATTGCTATCTAGCCAAGAACAATATCCTTATATTATTGGTATCTAAACATGAACCTCTTCCAGACCAGAGGAAAATCAGACTTTTGAACTTATAAGTCATGCTAATGAACTAATAAGTCTCTCTGCTGAGACAGCTGCACAGAGCCAGAATGCACAGCAGAGCAGGAGAGTGAATCCTAGTGACATTCGAGCAACAGCTGTGCTCAGGCTTACACACGGCAGAGGAAGATGTATAGCCTAATGTTTTTTCCAGATTATTTGGAACACTGCAGAATATCACATAATAAAGGCCATTTGGCAAGCCAATATTGGTCCTTCTGACAGCAAAGTGTTTTGGGATGATCCATTAGAAGCATCAATTATTCAGCCTTTTAAGACAAAAAACAATTTAAAGACATCATACTAACAAACCCAAGAAATCACAGAGGACAGGAATAAAAGGGTGAAAAAAAATTTAAAAAGGCAGGAGGCCATTTATGGTAGAGAAAGTGATACAGATTAAGATAGAATAGCAAGGCCCAAATGGCAAAAATGAATTTCTGTGACAGCACTTTAGAAGACCAGGAAAGAAGAAATCAAACACCACAAAGCCAAACATTTGTAGACAGCCGAAACAATAAAAAAAAAAAAACCCACAAACTTTTGTTGTATGGATTAAAGCAAAAAAACCAAAAAGACAGCATGTGCTAAGACTGTCTGAAAGAGAGAATGAAAGTACTTCAATCATTTCATTTCCAAAATGTTAGAATTAAACACTGATTCATCCAGATAATTTCTGTGTAGCTAAGCAAATGTACAGAAAGAATTAAAGCACATAATCAATTACGGACTTTTACCTTGGGCATTCCATCTCATTATTCAACCAGGAAAGTCAGAGACAAGAATGAAAACAGTCTTCAAAACACATGATCCCAAACACACCAACAGATAAACATGTAACTTTAAAATATCTGCTAGCACAACTCAACTTTTCATTTTTTAACCAATCTTGGCCAAGACCTTCCACCTTAAACACATACTTCACAATCTTCTACAAAATGGAAAAAGACTCTGGGCATTTCCCTGACCACGATACTGAGAATGTCCCAGAGAAGTCACAGCAGCACAGCTGCAAGCGCCTTGGCTTGGCTTGCTAGACATGAACACCAACCCTAACTTCTCATTACAAGAATGCACGGAACTAAATTCTGTAAGGGCTCCATCTCATCAAGCTGAGAAGGCAAATACCAGTTCTCATGTCAGCTGATCCATGACGGTGGGCCACACACACCTAGAATTTGTGGCAAACGCAATTACACCCACAGCCCAACATACATTAAGTAGCACCAGCATGTTTTTGCTGCTGGCTAAAACCACACAGTTGCTGTGACTGAGCTGATACAGTGAACTCATTAATCCATTAAAAATTGGATAGTGAGCCTAAGACAAATGCCTCTTCCACTTAACTATGCTGATATCCATCTGAATATATCCTGGGAGAAGCATTAATTACAGTTCTGGAAGTGTCCAACCAGAAGGTACTTTTGTCCGGTGCTTGGACATTGTCTTTGTAGAACACCTAATTAAGCTGCAGATGCCTTTCTGCATGTTGTGGCTGCTAAAACTTCCAAAGGCTCATGCACCAAAAATTTATACACTGCCACTGGCTCAGGAAATCTGTGAGGCACCAGCTGCTAAAGGCTGGGAGTGTCCAAGGCAAGTAACACAAGGTGCTTCCCCGTCCTTTTGCTCTTCCTTGTGAGGCTGTTACTGGCTATTGTCCGAGACAGGATATCGTGCATTGTTTAGCCTAATTCCAGCAAGAATGCTTGCAAACAGATCTTTCTGTCCTAATCATGAAAAATATACCAATTAGCCAAGGTTCTGATTATATGCAGCCAGAGTCAATACTTCTCCTTTCACTTATAATTAATTGAAAATTACAGAACAAAAGTATTTTTGTATGAGCAACATCTCAGCAGAGAACAAACCAGTACAAGTCCCATTTCTTTGAGGAAAAAATAAAAACAGAAAAGCTGGTAAAATTAGTTATGCCCAGTCTTGTCACCCAAATTCCCATACATTCAACTGAATACTTCTGGAATCTTCCTGGTATTATTACAGTTATTTAGCAGGCATTAAAATGCTGTAGGCTCATGGTCCACATTTCTGAAAGTCATTTAGAACACCAAAGCCCTTATGTCAAAACTCATCTTTCCTATCAAGCCTAAGAGGTAATCATATGACTTACATTTTCCTGATCAGAAGACAGTGGTGGCTCCACTAGAAGAAGGCTCTCTTGAGAGCTGTCCTCTTCAAAGGCTGCCTGTGTTGTTGCAGGGTCAGACATGTGTCCTTTTCTGAGCCGTAGACCTGGCTCTGGAGAACCAGCATTATCGAGTTCCGTTAGTTCATTCATGAGATGCTGGAAGCCTTCTCAAATATTCTCTTTCCTCTTGGTTCAGTTTGGCTGACTATGTCTTGGCTCTGAAAGACAAACGGTTTGTGTAACTCAGCTTTAGTTGAGAAGAAGAATGCGAAAGCTGGCTGGAAGGAGAGCTTGCTTACGAGCTACCAAACAGCTACGACAACTGCTTTTACATGTGCCCAAACTCCCACCAGGTCAATTGCACAGATTTCTACACTGCTGGATAATGAATTCTCAGCTTGAGACCACTAACAGTTTCATACCCTAACACAAGTTAAACACAACTTTGAAGGATGATAGGAAAGTGAGCTTCATAAAACAGTAAACCTACAGAACCACAGCAAATTTCATTAATTATTTCTACAAAGCTGCAAGCACCAGGCTATAAATACTATTTAGAAATAATCTACTTATCACAGGTACTCCACAATTATTGTATTTTTGCAGGTATGAAGCTCATACCCAAGCTCAGTTATCCAGTCCAGGTTTCACCAAAACTAGGACATTAAGTACTGGTAATAGCAATCAAGCAAAGCTCAAGCAGAGCTTAAGCAGGAACTAATTTTAAACAGACTGCAAGGAGGGCAGCAACACACAGAGTGATTATGCTTCCTTGCTTAAATTAACAGGGTCACAATCACTGCCAGGAATGGGCACCTTTACTTGTGCAAGGAATTAGAGCAGACAAATTTAAACACTCTTCATTCCATCAGAGCCACCAGAAACAGGTAAATTCCCCAGAAAACAAAAAAACATGATTTCTACTCAGAAAAGTAATTGTATTTTACACTTACAACACTGCAAAAAGGATTCAGGGTAAATTTAACTCAAAATGCTAAAGATTTGATCAAATCTACAGAAAATTGGTGACAACTGTTAATCTGAGTCCTCATCCAAGAGTATTATTGGTCACATTTGTTTTGTACATCACTGTGTGGTGTCACTTTAGCTGCCAGTTAAGAGATACCTGTTTGACACTGGCAGCCTTGGGAAGCACAATCTCCAGAGAACTTTGCAATCTGAGTGCCAGAGAGCATCAGAATGTATTATGAGAATGAAGCCACAGCTGAGGCTTCAGAATCACTCTGAATGACAATCTATTCTTTTTGAACTAATCACTTGGTGTCATTCTTATTACTGTAGCACCTAAGTACTCAGATGTTACTAACACATAACATTAAGACAACCCATCTAACAAGTTTTAGCTTGCCAGTATGCATAACTAAATTGGAATTTTAGTGTCCAATAAAAGATGCTGAAATTTGTCATAATGTAGGAAGGAAAATTTAAAATATAAGATGGGGAATTGATATTGGCAGTTTTTGTAATAAAATGTCACCTCCAAAAAGCCAATAAATAATGCATTCTGTCCTTACAGGAACTCATTTCATTTACATATGATCGTGGCAAGATAATTCTCAGCTCTGACAAATGGGCTATAGGTAATTTCACTGCAGCAGTTTGTAATATAATATCCCCTCAGCTGCCTGGCAATCCTCAGAGGAGAGAGCTGCTAATGGGCAGGTAACAGACTCTGCAGAACTAAATGATACCAAGTTGTCCGATTTCAGTATGGCACACTGCTTTAATCACCCAAGATGGTAAGGTGACAATCTGACAGCAGAGCAGATGGCATCCCCACCTTCCTGCTACCTTCACCACAGGGTCAGCAACCTCCATCTGAGAAGCAACATCTAAAAGAGCCACAGCTGTTTACTTGGTAAACACAAGGGCCACAGGAGAATTAAGATGAGGTTAACAACATTACACAGGAAGCTCAGTGAAGAAGTTGAGCAAGTAAATTTTAGGAGCAGGAACAAATATTTAGAAAGCCACAGAACTGAATCTTGACTGTTTTTGTTGTATTTCAAGCAGCCAATTCACAATTCTATTTTTATGCAAAAAACATGAAGACATAATCACACTGCCATTTGGCAAAACTGATGTAAGAAAGAAAAGAGTATGCAACAACAACTACAGTTTGAAACTAAGCTAATGGGCACCTTAATTTAAAAGGCAACCTGTAAGAGACTTATTTCAGTACATAACTATGCTGGTTTTGGCTGGGATAGAGCTAATTTTCTTCCCAAGTAACCATTACATGTGATGGAGCCTGGCTTTCATGGGGAAGGCTGAACACCTGCCTGCCTGAGGGAAGTGGTGAATGAATTTCTTGGTTTGCTTTGCTTGTATCCACAACTTTTGCTTGACTTATTGAACTGTCTTTATCTGAACCCACAGGTTCTCTCTTTTACTCTCAGGATTCTCTCCTGCATCCCACCAGGGCAGAGTGAGCAAGCAGCTGTGTGCGGCTTAGCTGCCCACTGGGGTTAGACCATAACAAGTACACTGAACCAAGTTGAAGCCATAGCTAAAACCAGAAAAATGCAAGTAAGCAGAGCAGCTGTTTATAAACAACAGTTAGACGCAGGCACACCCCTCTACCTGCTTTTCCACACATTTCAAACAGGTAGTCAGTACAAACAGCCCTAGTTCTTTCCACAGATTGGGCAATTTCATGAGACGTTTAACCAGCAAGTTTTACTGGTTCCTCTTTCTGCCAGATTTAAGCAATAGCATTGCCACTGTGTGCTGCATTACCACTGTACTGCCTAATAGCCTGTCCTTACATCACCTCTGTGACATTGTGGGAGCAATGCTCTGGGACCAAGTACAGCCACACAGCAGGCTGAACCACATTTGGCTGAGATGCTTGCGAAAGGCTCTTCTAATACAAGAAGATACAGGAATGCCAAGAGACTTTTACATCAGGCCTTGAGGATTTACTTCACAAGCACTCGCTGCCAAGCATTCACTAAGATTAAAAATAAAAGATGCATTTCACCTCCAGCGAGTCAGATTTGCATTCAGCAGTAGAGTTGATCTTCAGAGCTCTGCAGAAATAGTTGTTTCTTGAAATTACAGTGGGATTGTTCAGTGAACTAAGATATTTCCATGTCATTCATACAGGATCCTCTTAGTGCTAAATATGCTTGCCCTAAATGAGCATGCAAAAGGTAAGCAAGATAAAAGCTAATCCAAAAGCATTTCTACCGGGTTTTAGTTCTTTTAAAAAATGTACTACAACAGCAAGAAATATGACTGAATGCAACAGGAAGGTGACAACACAGAAGTGTTAATAGCCTGAAATATCTGTTCACAAGTGAAAGAAAGCAGTGAAGACTATGAACAGAAAAGGCATAGGTGGTCTTTAAGTTGTATCATAAAGTTTCTATGACTCACAGCTCAGTGAAGGATGACCTTTTCTTAAGAAATTAGGAAGTCTAAGTATGGTCAGTAGCATCTAACCAGAAGATGATGGTTGAAACATTGTGAGAAGACTTACTGCCCCATTCTAAGACTGCACAGTTCACAAAAACAAAAACTAGAAAAAGGAAAGCTATAGAACACTTGAGGTCTTGGAAAATATTGGTTTGTGTTTCATTGAGATGATAAATCTCATAAATGAAGTCGTTCAATATTTTTTGTAGCATGCAAATTAAAGGTTTCATTAAGATTAGCTTCCATTTAAAGAGGAAGTCGCCATTATGACTTAAAATCTACTTAATGATTGCATACATAGTATCAGCATGTAGATGAATCAGTGAGTTCCTGCTGTGCTTAAAATAAGCTGAGAAAAGCATCTACAGAGTTTGGTCTGTTGGGTTTTTTAATACAGATAACTTCTAAATGCTCTGTCAGCTTTTAGAAAGGACTCAGCAGTTTAATAGAAGCAGAGTTCTAAACACAGCCTATAAACATAAAATGAGGCACTCCTTTAGCCAACTCTGGGTGCTGCTGCCTTGCCACACATCCCCTAGAGCAGCCTCAGCTCCCCTCCAGCCCGGTTCAGCAGCAGCCAACCCCACACAGGGACAGTCAGTGCCAGTCTGGGGCTTAGCCCTGCCATCTTTGGAAACAGAACAAGCAGGCAGCATTATTTCAGCATTCACTGCCGTTGTGCAATGTCACAGGAGTCAACACCCACAACTACAGCATATTTAGGACACTGCTTCACTCCTTAAGATGATAAGGAAAGACTAGTTACACAAACTTAAGTACCACAAGATAATGCTATTATTCTCTATATGACACTCCCAAGGATAAGCACTACAGCCCTTCTAACCTCCCAGAATTCACCCTGCACAAGGACTGATTTACTGCCTAAGCTAAGCATGACACATGGCAGTAAAACAAAGAAAAAACATTAACGGTAATGTTTGTAATTAAATTTAAAAGATCTGTCACTCCCTTTTCAGAATAAAACACAGCCCCAGATGGTCAGACTACTTCCCACTACCCCTAAGCAAAGCAACCTCTCCAGTACTACACTCAGTATGTTCTTTCCTGTAAGAAGCACAAGAATGATCCTCAAAAGGAATTTAATTCTGTCTGTAGTTGGTATTTGGAAGGAGAATGAAAATTGCTTCTCCCTACACTCCCCTCTCAACTTCCTTTCTGGCAGAAACTTTCCTGTGCAGGTAGGCAATGGCATCCACTGTATGCTCTTTCCTTGATAATCCTCTTCCAAAGCATCCATTAAAGCAGCATAAACAATGTATACACAGTGGATGAGTCTTCCTAAGATTAGCTCATTCCCCCTAACGGAACTGAAGTTATCAAAAGAACAAAAGACCATCGTGAAAATTTCAGGCTCCACATTTCTTAGAATATTCATTAATGCTTAATGTTTAATGAAGGGCTTGAGTGGCCAAAAATTTTTGTAAGAGATGCTGCATCAATTTACAAACTTGGCCTTGCCAGTGTCCATGTGCCACGGCAGCTACAGCCGTGCCAGTGAACAGCAAAACTGACTGAACAGTGAGACTTTACCAAATCCCCAGCTGTTCAGGCAAGGCCTCAGGAACAGAACAGGCACAATTCCATTCCCAGAATTGTCAGCACAGGTACAAATGGCTGAGCACTTCCACTGCAACCCATAGACAGACTGATTGGGATAAGAACACAGCTTGCATAGGACGATAGGGAATTTTGCGCCTATGAAACAGTTGTTTCTGGCTACCTTGAGTGAAATAAGGTATACTGACTGAAATGCACTTTTCTTGGCACATTGTATTTCCAGTACTATCTTCTGGTAGGGAGGTTTTGTAACAAGTAGTCACTTTACAAATAGTACAGTAGCACTAACTTGAAATAGGGGATTTTTTTATTTTTTTTTTAAATTTAACAGTCTTTCCACCATTGAGCTGTCTTTTTCAATTCGGGAGTTAAACATTCACAGTTAACGTTCCAAATATTCTCTAAAGCTACAGTCGAAAACAAAGCAAACAAGGGTATGTATGAACAGGAGGAGAAGGAAATTCTCACAGAAGACTTTGTTTTCTCAATGTACCCTAAAGGAAAAGTACGAATCAGGCTGTAAAAATTCTTTGGAGGTCATCTTTAACAATGAGGAACAATGAGGAAGTAATCCAACACCTCTTTTCTTGATGTAATTTCCCTAGATAAAGAGGCATCTACAAAACAAAGATTAGACTCCCCGCAGAGGGTCAGTGGCCAAAAAGCTGTCTTTGTAACTTGTAAACTGTCACTGGACGCTTCAGCCTAAGCTATTTCACAGCAGGCTGCAGAGGCAAACAATCAAGCACATTCTGATGCATTTGGATGCAAAGAAAGGGAACAAGCCAGCAGCCTGCCTGCATTATCGAAACGCTTCCCTTTCAGAGGATCCCATTACATTGTTACATTTGTCCAATTTGTACTGCAAATTGGACCCCAGTTTTTTAACTCAGTTAAGAGTTATGTCAGAGGTTGGCCCACCCCCAGAGCACAATGTCCAGTTCTTAGAGACTGGATGACTGCTGTAAATCGGTTCTACTCTTCAATAAACCAAAATCAAGTGAATTGTCACAAAAGCAGTACAAAACTAAGAACAGAAGTTCAAGTTCTTTTCACATTACATTCCACAAATATCCACAGCCCAGACCCGGAAAACTTGCTTTAGGTTCATTTTTCATTAAAAGGCTGTTTCTCCCAGTGAAAAACATTCCATCTTTTGCCCTTTTATGATTTTATTTCTGTTGCATTCTACTCACATCAACTTGTTTCATGGCTGCCAACAACAAAAAGATGCAGTTCTTTTATGTTAGTAACACTTGGGATCACAGACTGCCTACAAGTGAAAGACTGAAATTAAACATCACTTTCCTCTTAAGTGAAAATTCAGAATACAAACTTTTAGCTGCTGCCTCAAGGACATCCAATTCACAAGACTGTTGGGTGAAGATGAAGAAACCAAAGTATTTGGAGCAGGCACTAAAATTCAGAGCTAGACCATGAAACTGAGGTTACATTCCTTTAATTCCTCTACAGAGAGAATCTTCGCATGGGAATGTAAAGGGCACCAAGATAGCAGCAATCCAGAGGCAAGTATTCCCCTACCCTTCCTCCTAGGAAGCCCATATTTCAATCACTAAAAACTGAATCAAGATCTTCTACAAACCAAGAAAATGTTCCAAGGCCTGGAGCAATCATACAAAACCAAACACTGCATCCCTGCTTTTAAAACCAAAGAGGAATACGCACGTTTCAGGCTGCAAACTTCCAACAGTAAATCATTAGGACAGCTGCCTTCAGTGCTTCTTACTGGCCCGCTCAGAGATCTCTTTATTTAGATGCCATCATTGTGCAGATTTAAGGCCTGGCTGGTTCCCAGAGGGGGCAGCTCCACTTTCCCCTGTTTGGGCAACGAACAGCTCCACTTCTCACAGCTGCCCACCCCAGAAGCACTCTGATATTTGTCACAAGCCCTTCCAGGTGACAGTGTGGAAAAATATTAACCAGGGGAGGGGAATGACATCATCATTTAGCCACATAAGACGCAGAAACTGCATAAACTGCACAGGCTCAATGCACTATCGGGGAAGCAGCATGGACAACGTGACAAAGGGCAGCACCCCACCCCCAAAGGTTTAACTCTACATACATTATAGGCAGAATTTTCCTAACCTAATGAAAAACCAGCAGTTATCTGCTGGCCCTAACCTTTAATTGTTATATATGTACACACCATGGCCTTCATTATGACCTGTTGACCAGAGGCAGACCACAGCTGGCACAGCAAACCAGACACCTTACCAAGGTCACTAATTTTAATAGAACTCACAGGATTCAGAGGCCGGGTAGTAAAAAGCTGACACTCTTCCCAGTTTCTGGAAGCATCTGCTCTCTAGTTTTACTGATAATCTTGATAAGCTTTACACATGAGGTGGTGAGCTTGCTCATCAGTGTTTTGTGACTGACAGGTTTGCTCTACAGAATATCTGCATTCCCATATTAGTAAAAAAATAAGAACAAAGTGAAGTTACTGCTTCAGCTGCCCTCAGCAATGGCATTTCTTCAGCTGAAAGCAGCACGTACCCCTCTCCTCAAAAGCCATAGTGTTGTTTTGCCACAAGTCAGACAACTAAAAAGTTGCTACTTTTCTGTAGTAAAAATTCTACAAGAACATTTTGGAAATAACATTCAAAGAATGGTATCAGTCTAGGATCAAAAGAGTGGTGCATCACCTTTCAGATTCCTTCTTAACCACCAAAATTCAAGGAAAATAAGCAGATCCACCATAACTTGACTGCATCTTATTTATGCCAATTAGAAACAGATTTAGTCAAGTGGCTGAAGTTCCACGTAAGACAGGGTAAAGCTGCTTATAAATTACTTATTTTAACTTCCTTAATGCAATAGCCAGAGAATAATTTCAGTTTTAAAAGACAAATATTATTGAGAGTTAAGAAAAGCTATTGTGAACATTAGCCTCTTCTACACTTAGTGTCACTCCTTCAGACACAAATATCTTTTGTGGTAACATAGTTCAAAATCTTCTTGACTTCTGAAACAAGACCAAGGACACTGATATCATATGACATCACTGATGCAATTTAAAAGTAGAAATGTTAAGTTAATCTTTTACTTTCTACTGTCCTATGACCAAGGAGAGATTTCAAAACACCCACAATCTACTTATGAGAATACTGCTAAAATGAAGTGGGGATGTAGATTGAACTCAAAACACATCTGCAGGTCCTAGACCAAGACACACAAAACATCATCTTGCTGTGGTTTGTTTGACCAAAATACTTGCTGCTAGTACCACTGTGTTCCCCACAGATGCTTTTGCTGCAGTCTGTGGTCTAACTTGTACAGTGATACCAGTGTAAATTCTAAGTTTGAAACAGCTTAAGATCATAAACATGTTTCTTGTTCATTTACAAGTAATACATCTTAGATGTTTTCCACCACTTAACACCACTTACTGGTGCATTCAGATAACCATGGGAGGGTCACGGGGGTGTGTGTGTATGTGATCCACATCCTCTTCAACTCAAAAAAAACCCTCAAAACCAGAACAGCCCCCCCAAACACACAATGGAGTTGAGGGGGAAAAAAAAGGCTGTAAATGAGCTGGGCAATGAGGAGCACTTACTTTCTAGATACTTCCAGTGCAAAAAAAATACTGTGTCCCTACTTTGAAGCATGTAATTGCCATCCACTCTTTGGTAACAGAGCTACACTGCTTGCTAAGTACAATGGGGACTGGCTGTAACATTGGATTAATGACAATAAGCACCATTACAGGAAAATAAAGGGGTTTTTTTATCTGGCAAACTATTTACAGAAGATAATTTACAACATAAAATACCAGCAACAGCAAATTAAGCAAAAAATTCCTCCAGGGAAACAGACACAATGTTTACACTTACAAAAATCTCTTATTACAAAACAGGAATAAAGGCTAAATTTCACATAAACAGAAAAAGTTGAAGTTAGACATCCAGGTTACCTTTATCATGAGTAAAATACAGCATTTACTCTAATTATGAAATTCACAAAAGGAAACACAGCATTATGTGAAGCATTTACAGTAAGCAATGAGGGATGTATATCACAGTTAAGCACTCCTGGCTACCCTCACACCTACACAGATCCCCACAAGGCAACGTAAGATCCAAAAAGTATGATTTATCCAGGATCATTTACCCCTGCTCCAGAGCCCAGAGTCATAAGAGGGCCTGCAACACCCTTCCCAGACTTGCAAGTGACATTGCAGGGATCTGGGGACATTGAACAAATCACAACCACATAACCCTGTACACCAGGGCCAGCAGGAGCCCACATGCTCTGTATCGAGCCACAAGGCCAACACTGAGGTTTATCAGGCTTCCTCTGTCAGAACTTCAGCTTTTATGCAGTTTAGCTGTGACAGCAGCTTTTCTAACTGCCCAGATGCCATTTCCTTTTGCTCACCTTGGTGTGATACAACCTCTAGTTATACTCCACAGAAAGGGGAATTTACAGCAATGTTGAGAAATACCGGCCTAGCATGGCAACAGCGGAGAGGCAGGATGCAGCACACAGGACTACAGGCATGTGATATGAGACAGGACACAGCCTTGCCACGTGGAGACCCCACAGCTGAAGAACTCATTAATGGATGGTTAAAAAACGCAGACCTGTAGCTGGACAAACCCAGCTTTAGGGGTAACAAAGAAATTGTAACTAACATACGTGAAGGGCACATATAGTAAATTCAGACATAACCTGGAACTTCAGACCAATGAAGAAAGAAAAGAGGATAAAAGCATATTAGCAAAGATACCAAGGAAACTCAAGTGGATCCTGGAGGAAGGAAGAAGAAACAGGCAACATCAACATCCCACCTCTCCCAACAAATGACTCCTAGGGCTGACAACCTCCGTTACCCTCTCCAGCAGTCCAAAGCTGCTGACCTAAAGACCCAGAGCAATGGAAGAGTGAAAACAAATCACAGAGAAGGGCCAGAAACCAGAAAGTCCATGTGTTACAATTTTAGCCGCGTTTGGCAATATTTTCATGGATGTAACTGCCACATTCTTCTGAGAATCATTAGTGAGACATTCACAAAGAAAAAATGAGTCACACTGTTAAGATTTCCATTGCAGCAAAAATAAATTCTTGGCCTTACTTGCATGCATGTTACTTTTATAAACAGACACATGCACAAGGGGTACTTCCTCTTTACCATAAACAAGAACATAACAACAAAGGAGAAGGAATGCAAGAATCCATCCATTGTTGTCTTTAAAATGTTACAGGAAAATTACAATAGAATAACAAGGTCTGACACAGCCCCAGGAAAAGCAACTGAATGGGCCACCTGAACTGGTAACATTCTCTGCCCAGAGAGGGAACCCTCCTGGGGTGACCTGTCAGTGTTGTTCTCTACCTCAAGGGCCTTTCATACTCATACACATGCTCCTACTACAGCACCTAAACACAAAACAGCAAGCACTCACTGTCTGTGCTTTCTGTTCGCAGAAAGAATCTGCAGACATAGAAGACATTCTATTTCTTTAAGAAACCCTAAAAACAGGAAGGAAACATGGCCAAGTCAATACGACTTCACGATCTTAAGAGTAGGAAGGGTAGGAATTTCAGTTGATTTCCTGGACAAGGGCCCAGACAGGAGGGAACACGAGCAGAAAGCAAGAACTGGGTCAGGAAACTACTGAATAGTTATTTGTCCTAGTTTTCAAATACTTACTGAAGGTACTCTTGCCCTAGCCCAACTGCATCTATAAGGGGTATTAATACATGTAGAAGCTGACATATAAACTGCTCTGGAAAGAAGAAAAAAATACCTTAGGCTGACACTACACCTACTGGCAATGGAGTTAGCAAACAAAGGATCTCATTCTAGGATAAGTTTGTTCTCTCTCTGTAAGAAAAATAAGCTATCAAATATAATTTTGATGTGAAGGCAAACTACTGTACGTGCATGCATGTTGTGCACAACTACCGGTTGTGACCGAGCTGCAAAACAGCTCTTTAGATTCACCTGATGTGCACAGACAGGAGACACTGGCCAAGCTTCTCAGCAGAGACTAAGAGTGCTACATGTAGAAGCCAGCCACTAATTTGTATGCCAAAGATGCACTCAGCCGAGTTCTCCAGCTGAGAACTCCATACAGGGGGTCAGATCTGAACAGAGCAAAACCACTGCCTTACCCACTTGTATCCTCAGGTACACTATTATGGAAAGCATGAAAGGTTCTTCCAGTATTGACAGCACAGTAGTAGCAGACATGATTTTGGAAAAAAAAGTAGATACTGACAGGCTGTAAGTCCTAAGGAAAGTCAATAACCAGTGCTGTCAATTTAATACATTAGAAAAAGCAGAAGGAAAACCTTGGAGGACTATCAACCTGCCTAGATAACCAGGCATGTCCTGACCTATGTAGATAAGCAAGCAGCTGGTAGTTAATAAACAAGTAAGAAGTGAAACAAGCCTTGAATTTATGAAATACAAAATCTAGCATCTACTTTTAATACGTGCGAGTTAATCTGCAATAGTTCATAAGTTTTACATCACATTTTACACATGTACTAAATTATTTGAGAGAAGGTTTTCTTTGTGATAGGAAAGAAAGCTTTATGTAAAACCAGAGGTCACCACTCAAAATTGCAGTTAAGATTTCAACACTGCACAAATGTTCCTAATCTTTGTGTCTGCAACAACATTACCACCCCGAACAAGAAGAAAAAGTGAAGATACCAACCACTGCCCAGCAATCATGGTCAGGTCACACAGAGTTAGCAGATCACGTTAGGTGACCTCAAACACAAAAAAGTCAGCAATAAGTAAACCCTGGAACTTCTTGCAACAGGATGAGGATTCACAGGGAAAATAGACAAACATACAGGGTAAATCTATCAAACAGTATTAAAAACATGAAGCCACCTTTAGCTCAAGAAATCCCTGAATACCAGGGCATATTTATGTTATGTAGCTTGCACATTCATGGTTTGAAGCTATTTTCTTCCTTAGGGGATGGACATCCTTGCTAAGAACTCATTAAAAGAGTTCTCTCTGAGGAAGGACGGCAAAGGGCCTAATGCACAGAAACAAAATAAAACAGGAAGGAAGTAAAATTATTATGAGACAGAAAAAAACTCCATAGAAGAAAGGATGAGACCTGAAACAGAAAATTTCTGAGGGACACCAGGCAAACACCCTAAGAATACCAATAGCTCCCCAAAGGCATCCAAGAAGCCAGTAGGCATTACCCTGAGAGGCTCTGGCCAGGGACTTACATAAGAGGAAAAGGGGACAGAAAAACCCTACAGCTGCCAAGTTTCTTCCTCCTCCTCTGAATGATCAGCTTGGCTGGGACTGGCAGGTGGTCCTGCAGCTTGGCCAGGCTGCAGACTCAGAGGGTATAACTAGAAAGGTCAGGGACAGAGCACAGTCAGAGGCTCAGTTAGAGGTGCTACAAGCTGGCACATTTGGCACACGCACGACAGGATTTCATCCCGCAGCCCACAGCCGGGGCACAACTCTCACACTCCCCCACCACCTCAGCTCCACTGACACACAGAACCCGCTGAGCACAACCAGCCCAAAGCTTCTTGGTCTCTCTCCATCAAGGAGGTCTTTTCACTTTGTTCATGGGAGACACACAGGGGCAAGAAAACTGAGCAAGTGAAGTGAAGCATAAGAACACAAAGATGTTTCAGCAGCAGGGCTTGGAGGCACACGGGTGGATATCACACAGCCTGCTTGGATTACACACAAGAGGGTGCTCAGAGAGTCTCAGGGGGCAGAAGCCTAAGTAGTGACTCCACAACAAAGGCACAATCCTGACCCAGAGGAAGTTTTACTGGTTTATGTTACAGCTATCCTGGCATTTCAAGTTTCGATGGAATTAACTTGTTTTTTTCCAGAGATTTCAAGAAATCAAAGCACTCAGTGCACTCCAGTTTTTGTTCTTACATACAGATTAGATAAAATCTGTTAACTATGACTTTTAACTTCTTTCAGGGATAGTGTTAAAACTGTCACACAGCAATTTGATATCACTGATTTCCACTGACAAAAGTCAGAACAGCAAGAGCAAATGGAAAAGAAAAAACTAAGCAAAAATAACCAACCCCAGGTATAAACCGGCCCCCCAACCTCACAAAACAAAAAACCAAACCCTTCAAAAAAACCCAATCCTATTAATTACTTGATTCATCGCTACAGTTTTCCTCCTGAAGAGGAAAAGAATGACATTTTCCAGTCCTATCTCAGACTGGTTTATATTCTCCTGCACCTCACCTCAACAATCAACTTCAGTTTGGAAGCCCCACTTGTCACACTGTCACCTTGTTGCAGAGACATTCAAATTTCTGAGAAATACAGCATAGAACAATGAAACAAACAGATCTTGTACTTTCCACATGGAGTAACACACAGCAGTTATCTTCACCATTGCAGTAATTTTCCCCAACACACCAAGTACTCCTGGCTCTAATTTGTTACTGCCCTCTGACAAACAGCTGTGCTACTTATGAGGAAGCACAGATGAATTTCTCTCACCTCAAATTCCTCACTGGTTCTTGATGTTTGTACACAAGTTTGGAAAGGTTACAGTCCAAGGTTCCTACAAGAAAGATGTGTAATCAACATGAAGGCTGTTTCTTCAAGAAAACTAAAAACCTGATAATAAATTTACACAGAGAGGGGAAAAAAGTCCAAGGAGTCTGTGTCCCATGCAGCAGCTTGTAAACATTTACATCACACTGGATGACAAAAAGAACGCATTCATCTAAATTAACACCCTTCCATTTTTGTAGGCTCACTCACCCAGATAACTTCGACTTAAAACTCCACACAGTAACAGCTAAATTGCATAAAGATGCATCAGCACAAAACCAAGGAAAGCAGGAAATTTTCAACCATCTCCACTATATCATTCTCTACAAAATGTTCAGCTTAACTCCAGATACCGTATCTTATCCAAACTCTCTGCCAAACAAATCTGCACTTCGGTACTTGTTAAAGCTGATTTATTACTGACAAATACATTAATCTGCATGTTAATCTGCCTCAGGTCACTTGAAGTTAGTGAAAAGGGACCTTTGTCAAGCCATATAAAATGTTGCTTTTGGTCCACATGGGAGTTTGAAATCAGAGCTTGGGAGAGATCCTCTATGACATAAATATTACAGCATGAAAACAGCAAGGAACACAGAAGACTTTTCCTGTAATCCATTTCCATTTTCTCTGCTTCACTTCATGGAATGTTGTTAAAGCCTAAAAACTTCCCTAAATGAAGGCTGAGTTTATCTTAGGATCCTGTGTCACTGGAGTTGTAAAGAACCAGCATGACAGCTTCAATCTGACATTCATTGCACTCCGGTGGAGGAGGGAAGGCTTGTAATTTATACAACCTACTTCATCCATACTGCAAGTAGTACACAAGACAGAAAATCTGGCTCCAACATTACACATACTACATTATGTACAGTTAGTGCTGGTAATATTTCTATACAAAGTCTTACATCCAACAGTTTAAAACCTCCCCAGTTGCATGGCTTCCTTATTCAACATTTCCAATAGAAAGCAGAACTGGTTTTCACTAGCAGACCACTTGCTTCCTAATATAATCAATTCTCTAGACAACTTACCAGATGATCCAAGATTTCTGTACAAATAAACCAAAAGTTCAAAGATGAATAAAGACTGTTGGGCAATCCCTGAAGACAAGCAGTTTTAACATACACATCCTGCATGTTTGCTTAGGAACTGGATCACTGCAACCAGCACAATATATTGGTACTGGTCTATTACCTGTCACGTCCCCTGAAGAAGAAGTCTCGGATGCAAGCAGCTGTAATGAGTATATTCCCCACCTTTCCTTTTTATGTTTGCCTAGTAATTAATTTTAAGTGCCAGTAATTCTCAATTGCTCCATCATTAGCATGACTAAATGTCATTCTACAATAGGAATTATGCAACTATGCTTTGGTCAACCCCAAATACCACCAGTGTTACCTGTGACTCTGACTGTTGTAACAAATAATACACTTATGAACTGTTCATTTATTACAAAGACATTACTTCCATTACTGTCCAATTCATGAGTCCCTTTGGCTTGAAATAAGAAAGTGCTACCTCAAAACAGGATTTCAAGAAGAAAACAGTGAGCTTTAAGGAAGTTTTAATGTCTACATGTAATAATCTCTCAAAATGTAACGTGAGTTTGGGTGGCAGTACAAGAACTACTGGACACATCACACTGACTGCTAAAAGAACAGGAATGTGCAACTGTGCCTTTTCAAGGATGGACTTAGCCTACAGAAAACACTCATGTGAGTCTTGCAGGCAGATAAGGCCTCAGGCACTTGGATAATAATGAACTATTGAAGCAGAGCCAAGACATGAGTTTTCAGAGGAAAACAGTCATGGGTTCTGTGATCATGCTTTGTTTCTCACAATGCCTTTACTGTGATGTGTAACAAGGGGTTGTTTGATCCAGTTAGCTGATACAGAAAAAGTCCGCTGGAAAGGGCTTAGATGAAGGAATGAAAATCTAATGTTCTTCTGAGAGCATCTTGTACCACCTTTCCAACAGCATTAAAGACTCTGCTGCTCCCAACCCAACGCGTGCCCTGGTTACCCACAGTCCTGCAGAGCTGTACTGCTACATCAACCCTGACCTCTGAGTATTTAAGATTGTGGAGTAACATCTCCGACAGCCTTGTGCATCATCTCCCTTTCCCCACACTGGCCTGTATCCTGGAATCCTTCCAAACCAGTTGTCACAACTGGCATTTCCAACAGCATCACGCGCTGCTCGGACGTTCGGGACACAAACATTTATCCCAGGGCTCTGAAACTTGGTCAGCTTCTCTTGCTGTCCATCAAGGACAAGCTTAACTTGAAACTGACTTTGCCTTCAAGGCAGAGAATGTATTCTCATACATCCTACCCTTAGACTCTAAAGCGTAGGTTCAAGGCCAAAGTAGAAGAGCTTTGCAGACAAAGTAACTAAAACCAACAGACACTTCCTCAGCTATTTTAGCAACAAGTCACTTCTTACTGAATCAAAGATTTTTTTGTAACTCAGAAAGTTTTAACATTTTATTACTGACCTTCTTTCTTTACAGTCCTGGTTGATATAAAAATGCCAGAACAAACAACTATGAGAAACCCTCACAGAGAGAAAGAGACTTTAGCAAATTATACTCTGTTTCTGGGGAATCATCTAAAAAGAGAATAAATAATTGGTATATATTTAAATAACATAGTATTTATATTTAAATTTAGTATTCCTCTTCTATACCAAAAATGTATTTGAAAATTGCCCCTTGAGAAATGCCTTACAAATCAAGTCTAAGCTACCTAGCAACTTCCTTCTCTGCATTAGTGAAGCTTGTAAAAAAGAAAGTATTTTTATAAGACATCTATTATTGAACTATTTCTGCAATACTGCAGATTTCACATGGTTGCCAATTATTTAAATATCACAGAGCAGGAAGTCAAAGAGCAGTTGCACTTAACCATGGACATTAAGACAACCATGACAGAGGCCTTTTTCAGCATCTTCCTTCTAGCTTGGAACATATAAAGGTCAGAAAACCACTAAGTAAAACTTTTGTTGACTTTGTCATGCTTTTCTCAACTCTCAGAACACTCATCTCAGAAAATAATCCATTTTGTTCCCCACTGAAGGTACAGCAGGCAGAAAGCCAATAGTTGGCGCTTTGTCACATAGCTACTTTAATAAAAGTTATGAGTAGGCTCTTACTTTTATTTCTACAGCCATGTTCCATTAAAAAAGATTAATATTGAGAACAGTAGAACATTGCTGTGACCAGCCTTGCAATGCCATTCTAGGGAATACACAGACACACAAATAATTCTTAAACTAACACAATTTGCAAAGCACATTGTTCTTCATGAGCAAATTGGCTTATCATCTCATAATGTCTGAAAGCATCAGATTCCACCATCATTAACTTACCTCCACAGCTTTTGTATTTGTCTAAGTAATAAATGCCCACAAATTCCACCAGCCATAGAGACAAACACATAAATTAAAGCATTAGGAAAGAAAACAGCAAAGGTAAATCCTTCTGTTTACACCAGGGAATGGCAACTGCTCAGTCTCAGGAGCAGCCCACCAGGAAATGCAGGGCAGAATTCTTCCTGACAA
Organism: Lanius collurio; assembly: GCA_020086605.1. NCBI lineage: Eukaryota > Metazoa > Chordata > Aves > Passeriformes > Laniidae > Lanius > Lanius collurio. The sequence continues at coordinate 19,344,242 of JACBWW010000009.1, read as the reverse complement.
AAGCATACCTAAGCTGTCAGCTGAGAGATGCTGAAACACATGTGACTCTTCATCCCAAGTCCTCTAGCCAGCCACTTCCTTGTTCCAAGTGCTAAAATCCCTTTCCCTGCAGCTAAAAGCCTGCCAGGACTCTCAGGACTGAGATATAGTCAGTCTCAGCTATACTTATCTTTGCACTGCATGGCTTTTTCAAACTGCTCCCACTGCTGTCCAGGAGACATGGATATGTTTCCAGTACAAGCAAGAGTTAAAGATTAATTTATGGAGTTTTACCACCTGCTAAAGGAATTTTACCATTCAGATTTAATCTAAGAAGCCAGAGTTGGTGTTTGCTCTCAAAAGTCAGCTTTTACTGCTTCTACTCAACTATCTCATTTCCATCACAAGTTCTGCACTTTACAAAAAACAGAAACAATGTACAGACATGCGTGATCTTGAAGTTCTTATCATAGTTACACCTCCCAAAAGGTAGTATCACCTACCAAGCAGTTTGCACAAGAAACCAAAGGAGCACAAATAAGTGCCTTTAATGAAGTCTGCAGAATTACGTGAAGAAAGTACTTCATATAACAGGAAGGCCCAGGGCTCATTCCCTCCAGGAACATCCTGTTTTTCAAATATCCATAAACACCCAATTTACTAACACACACTTATGACAACATTTTGAGAAAAATCAAACTTGACAAGTGAAAAACATCCATCAGTAAGGAGCTAAAACAGGAACCTTGCCAGAATGCTGTCATTAAAACAGAGAAAAGCCCACTAAAGGCTCCTGCCAGCAAAATGACCCTTATCTAGAAGTTGTAGGACTGCTTAACACATCCAGTGATCTAAAAAATTCCTCAGCACATGAATTGTCATCCTCTAAACCTAAACAGAGCAGCACAATTGACCTTGGCTTCAAACAAGGAATGGCAGTCTCTGCAATCCTCTAAGCAGATGGAACCAAACATGTTAGGGAAAAAGAACATTTAATTTGGTGAAGAGAAGGAGGAAAACTGGATGAACAGATATGAGAAATGGCTTTGGTGTGCCTGTGATAAAGCACCTTATCTTTATATACATGCAGATGATCACAGACACCCTTATTAAAACAACCATTCACTCTGGCAGACAGCTAGACTCTTACAGGACCTATTCAATGCAACACTTTAACATTATGACATCAATATCTGATGTAAGTTTGGTTTTCCCCATTAGGTGAGAAACACAAATGTTTAGCATTTTGAGATAAAATACCAGCAGAAGGAAGAGAATAAAACAGCGCAAAAAAAGGAAGTACCCTTTCCCATAGCAGGTCTCAACAGAAGTTTGCCATGCACTTATATGTGCTGGCAGAACACTGAAATACCCACTTTGGGTATTCAGACATGACTTTCAACCCATTCTGCAAGTAAATTGTCTACTCTCTTGCCCACTGCTGTCTAAAGGTACCTCAGAGCCAATGATTATAGCTCTGCCTGTTCCAACACTTTCCTCCTGTAAATAGCGCCTGACTATTTTCTGTTCTCACAAGGGCTTAATTAGTCCTGTTCAGAGTGCTACAGCAGCTGGCACATCCCAGCAGACTCCACTGCATTTTCACAGCTATTGAAATCCATCTGAACCATGCAGCACATTTTTCTACACTGACAGTTATGTGTCCTGTGAAATTTATCTGAACCTCGAGTTTCATCTTCAAACTGGACTAAGATTATATTTTTATGTCAAACCATTGAGACAAACTTTCCAGAAAACACATGTAATCACTGGGCAAGTTGAGTTTTACAGTTATATGATGATAAAAGCCTGACTCTCTCACTCCACAACACAAAAGTCAGGAGGTTGTTCTCTTCAAAGCTCTGTAACAGGAACTATGTGAAAACAACTCACCTCCTGCATCTTAATAGTTTATACACTGACCTGCAGCATCCTACTTCAAACGTCAAATGTTCCAGTAGTAGGAGCATATTCAAATAAATAAATAAAAGTGTAAAGTGTTTTTGGAAATCAGTTTCCTGAAGAATCAGAACTAGTATCTTGTTTTCATATTCTTAATTTTTGAAAACCAGTTTCTTTGTTATATCTGTCTTGACAAACAGAGTGCTTTAAAAAGCAGAGGCAGACAGTTACCATGTTAAGCACAACCAGCTGAAATACATCTTGTAAGAAGACAAGGCATTTAAAACAAGTTCTATCGGAAAACAATACCATCTAAAATAAGTCCTCCCCTTAAACACTGTCCCAAATACTTTTTCATAATCACCACCATTATCTTGTGTAATGTCTTTTCAAATCTACCAACATCGTCTGTCAGAAAATTCACTGAATGACTCAGACAGACACTTCCAAATCATAAATACTCAAAACTGCTATTTCCATTTCAGAACTACTTCTGTTCAAGGATTTGAATTGCTGATGGCATAATAATCCAACGACCTCCTGAAGTTTCCTTATCAAGATTTTTCTCATATACAAACAGCATCTCCACTGACGAAAGCAAGCCTTGTTGCTCTGCACAGTGTCTTGGACAATATGGTTATGCAATCCAAAACCTGTAAAACTTGCAAAATTTTTAGTGCCTAATACTGAGTATCTTTCGTACATGAATGCTTGACACAGCTCCTTGAACATGCAACTGAAGACATGAGATAAGAGCAGAGATCCAAGCATTAAAATCACTGGCATTACATGCCCTGCCAATTCCCATTAATTTTCCTTCACCACAGATCTACAGAAACACTTGCCTAGAGCAAGCACAGGCTTTCCAAATCCCAGTCTTTTAATCCTGTGTGTCCAGGAGTCAGCCTTCCAGTCTGAATCTCACCCACATTGTTAAACCCACTGATCACTAGTCACTTGGACAAACTCATAGCAGCATCACCAGTTCAAGAGCACTGATCCAAGTCCATCAGGGCAAAGACTGGGGTAACAGGGTAATGGAAAGCCCCATGGGTCTGGCTCTCTTGTCTCTTTAAGACAATTTAACCGCCTATACCCATAGCATTTTAAATCTATACTTGAGAATATACATATAATATATAAGAATCTGTTGAAGAAATTTTCACCATGAAAGGTTTGTCTTGAAGAAGCCAAAAATACACTCTTGTCCTTCACACCACGTTATGTTTTCATATCTGATTTACACTCAGAAAGCATCATTTTGAAAACCTGGGCTGAGTTGGGATGCAGCTTTTAGCTCCTCCATCACTTATTCTGATTCAGTTTTCCACATTAGCAACTATCCTCCATGGCTTTCACAGCAAAGCTGCCAACAACCTTATTCATAACCATATTTAGTTGTCAGCTCAGACATGGGAATCATTTCTGTATTTTAATAACTAATCTTACACTTCCAAGATAACAATGACCTCCTTTTTAAGGTGCCTACTAACACACATTTATAGTCTTCATATAGGTTTAAGTGTCACAGAACAGATGAAGTTTACAAATTATTTATAAGTTATCCCTATAATGCAAGAAACACAGCACAAAATCTTCTTAACTGCAACTGGCTTGCAATCCTACAGGAAAAGAAAAAAATAAACTCAAAATCCAAACTTCCTCTCTCCTATAAACAAGACTAAGTAATAGCCAAAGACAACAAGGAAAACTGACCATGTTTTATGATTGTGCTGCACCCATAATTCCATGACACAACACCTACTTCTGTTGATCACAAACATATTTTTCTCTGTTACAGCAGCTATCACCAATTTGAAATAGTCTCACTAAGGTTCTGCAGCAAACAAGCACCTCCACACTGAAATACTACAAAAAGGCCTCTGAAAGCTGATGATTTTTACAACAATACTGAGAGTGAAGTGCAGCACACAGCTCTTCCCTGCCTTCCAGAATAGATCTGTGAAGACCAGAGCCAGGATGGGGCGAGAAATTCAATACTCCACAACACTGACTACAGCAAGGGAGTGAAAACAAGAGTTTAAATTACACTCTGAGACATCAACTCTTGAAACCAGATTATGCTGAGGAGGGTTTGCCCACAGGGCCTGGCCAGTTTCGTAAAACTCAATCCATTTTCAAAAATACACAACACGGTTGTGATACACAAGACAATTCAACTGCCTGAAAAGTGCTGCGTGAAGAACACAAAGTTTCTTTAAACAAGGGGTAAAATCTAAAAGTTTTTCTGCTATGTGGCCAGTGCATGATGGTTTACATACACAGAGTGACAAAGCCCGTATGATAAAAAAAAAAGTTATCATTTAATACTAATGGTTTTCTCCAAACAAATGCCCACACATCTACCGAAGCCACAAAATCGACTAACTCGTAAGGCTATAACAAACACAAAAACAAACTAACACTGCTTGAAAACCCCAGTAAAGGACAACAGCTGTCATCTCTTCTTTGTCTTCCAGGCGATTACCATATGTTTAAACGTCTTTGTTGCTCATTCCAAGCAAACGAGAGACGAATACCTGACTCTCTCAGGAAAAAAAAAATCAAACAACTTTTTAAAAAGTTTCTTCAGATGCCACTCGAGAATATCCAAATTGTGGTTACTCTAATATCAAATATTTATATTATGTTATCTGCTGATGGTAATTCCAGTGTTTATAGATATATCCACTTAAAAACACTCCGCTTGTAAAAAAAGGTTCCCATATTGTGCAAGCGGAGGAATTACTACTTATATTACCTCTGTAAGAAGATTTCAGGCGCAGCAGCAGATTTCCCTGCCCTGACAAGCAACAAGTGCACGGAAGGCTATAAACAAGACCCACTTACGGTGCTCTTGACCCACTTAGAGCGCTCCACTGGCCTAAAGCCTCCTGCAGCAGCCGGCAATTCCCCAGCGCTCCGCCGTGCCCCAGAGCGAACTCCGTGACCGCAGGCTCCGCTCGCCGCCGCCCCGGACACCCGCCCGCAGGGCCTGAGCGCGGCCCGGCGCGGGCAGCGCCCGCCGCCCCCGGCACCCCGCCCCGCCGGGCAGCGCCGCCATT
>JACBWW010000009.1:19316534-19338906 GCA_020086605.1 Lanius collurio | reverse complement strand
TTCTCCCTCCCTGCCGGGAACGGGTTCATGGAATCGTTGCGGAAAGGACTCCGGGAGCCACGGGCCCTACCCGTGACTCGACCCACCGTGTTAGCTAGACATGGCAGGGCCACGTCCGCTCTTTCCTAAACACCCCAGGGACGGTGACTTCGCCGGTCCCTGGTCAGCCCATTTCTGTATCTAATCACACTTTCCGTGAAGAACTTCTTCCTCATGTGCAAGCTAAGCCTTCAGCTGGCGCAATTTAAGACCGTGCTCTCGTTGCTGACACAAGCCAGGATGCCCCTGGCCGCCTTGCCCACCTGGGCGCACTGGCTCATGTTCCGCCAGCTGATGACCAACACTCCCAGCTCCTTTTCCAGCGGGCTTTCCAACCACTCTGTCCCCAGCCTGTAGCACTACATGGGATTGCTGTGGCCGAAGAGCGGAAGGGGTTGGCAAAGAAAGGAGTTTCCAGCCCCCAGAGATGGCCCTCCGGCTGGAGGGGAGTTCCCCTTCTCACCGCTTCCTGCGTGCCCTGAGCAGGCAGCAGTGTCACCCTGTCCGCTCAGAGTCGGTGCCACCCCATGCCACCCAGCACTTCATGGCACAGAAGCCACCTGTGGGAACGGCCCAGAGCTCACTGCGGGGAAGGTGCCCAACAGGACACATACCAGAAAGGACAAGAAGACTCATGATCAGCCGTTGTAAATCCCCAAATAACAATGATAAAACCCCCATTTATAATACAGTGATCAAGTCATGCTCATGCCCTCCATCCATCTGTCTTCTGCAGGACCTGAAGCTGTTACTACAATGTCTTATTTCTTAGCTCCGTTTAAATGACAGTTGAAATCTATTTTTTTTTTCATTAGAAGACATGATTGGGAGGGGCCCTCATCTATGTCTACAAGTATCAAAAGGGGGTGCCAAGATGATGGAGCCAGACTCCTCTCGGTGATGCCAAGCAATAGGACAAGAGGCAACGGGCAGACACTGATGTACAGGAAATTTCACCTGAATATGAGGAAGAACTTCTTTACCTTTCAAGTGACTGTGTACTGGAACAGAATGTCCAGAGAGGTTGTGCAATCTCCCTTTATGGAGACATTCATGAACCCTCTGGATGCAATCCTGTGCCATGTGTTCTGGGATGGCCCTGCTCTAGCAGGAAGGTGGGTCCAGATGACCCACTGTGGTCCCTTCCAGCCTGACCCAGCCTGTGATTCTGTGGTGTGGACATCCCCTGTGTCCACGGCAGCTGGAGGAGGGGGAAGAGGCCCTGCTAGATGAGGTTCTGTGCTCAGGACTGACCTGCCTGCTCCAGCATGGCACCGGGTGGGGAGGGCACAGCTGGTACAAGACCAGAAGGATGATGAAAACCAGACAGTGGTCCCAGGGTGATGTCGCAGGAGGCATCTGGGAAGCCTGGCTCAGGGGATCGGGCCCAAACGCCTGTGTCTGGTGTAGGGGCACGGAGGGGGAGCACCAAAGAGAACAAGAACTTGCCCTGTTAAGGAATGGGAAGTGTTGGCAGAGCAGCAGGAAAACCTACGTGATGTGGAGATTTCGCCTCCCAAAATAGTGTCCTTGGGGAAAATGGTGGAAACCCTACACCTGCATGTTTTACAGTGAGACCAGTCAAAACACGAAGGGAACACTCCTCTGTTAGAGGACAATCTTAGCAATTGCCAGGGAGAACAACTGGATGATTTGGAGATCCTGTCTGTAATTTGTGTGGCTCTATAGACTTTAGTGCTTTGCTGAGCCATGCTCCAATCAACACACTTGTCCCCACACCCAGAAATTTTAGCTCAGACCCGTGAGTGTGAATGAGATAATTAATGGAAGCAAAATTATCCCTATAAATTAATATTTGAGTTATTTTGATCCCTAATACCCACAAACAATAAATACATCCTGCACTTTCCTTAAAACTCTGTTTATAAAAGTATGATTCCCTATTGTCTCCTTTAAAATATGTCCCATCTCACACATTTGTTGAAGTTTTTGTTATTGTGAAGGGAGCAAGGTAGTGACTGAACATTACAGTTGCACTCTTGCATGTACTTACGGTTGCTCTCATCAATCAAAATGTGCTTTGACAGGCGTTGGGCAGCAGCACGGGGAGAAGCAGCTGCAGTGGCTGCTCCAGCTCCACCCCGTGCCTGTCGGATGAAGTATTTCCTGCCCTGTCTTTCAGGATTTCTTCTGTAAAATGGCGCTAATGATTTTCAAATATTTTGAGCCTCATTGACGAAAAATATATGTAAAAACCGCATGTCATTTTCATCTGTCATTTCCTGTCACCATAACTTAATGTGTATGCAGCCAATTAAGAGGGAAAATGAGGTAGGAATACTGATTCAATGAATATTAAATGAAAGGAATTTGGGTAGTTTATTCTGGTTCAGGAGCCTGGAAATCAAAAAGCAAAGCTGTGCTCTGCAATACAGCAAAACACATTTTCAAAAACAGACTTATATACAGCTTGGGCATTTACAGATGATTCCTAGAAAATGTAGCAGTTATAAAATATTCTTTCCCTTAATTCCCTCAGAATGTGTTTGTCCTATATACACAGCCCTGTGATTTGTAGAAGTTGGCAGGTCATTACACATTAACGCTGTTGCTCCCAAGCAAGAGAAAACAAATTTGCCTGTGGCAAATGAAACTGAGACTGGCCAGAATCATCACAGTGAATTACAGAGAGCTGCCACTCTAAAAGCTGGTCTAGATGTTTCCTCAGCCCAAGAAGATGCTGAGCACTTCTGCAGTTCCTTGAGGCTGTGGACAAGACAGGGTTACAGTTTGCTCTAGCACTGGGTCTACCCACATCTTTTAATTTTTTTCCCCTGAAAGGCAGCGTTGTCCTCGCATAGTAATGCCTCATGCTGCCCATCCCGTGTGATCTTGATGTTCTGGGAGTCTTGTGAAGGGCTGACACAGCGATATGGCACTCTAGGAAGAGCCATAAGACAAATGATGATTCAGAATAAAACTGCCTTAGGGTAAGGAAGAGCCTGGACCTTTTTATTTTTTCAGGATGTGTGTTATTGCTGCAAGCCTTTAAACTGCTTCACCTCTGTTGGCAAACATACCTGAGCAGCTCCCTTCTGAATTCACCAGGACAGCTGCCACATGTGACCACGCCATTGGGGAAGGGGCCTGGGGGAGGTACTGCAGTCTCCCTGCCTCCCAGCGAAGATCAGAGTCTTCCTCTCCTCCCGAATCACCAAGGGCCCGACCCTCACCATGCTCCCAGTGATGCTGCTGAAGACTGGTGCCTGCTGCACCTACCACAGTCCAAACAGCTGGAACTGCTGCTGGTACTGGGGGCTGGGGGGAACATCAGAGCCAGCTTGCACTGTGTGGAACATGGAGAGGTAACCGGGACACTTAGGGCAGGTGTCCAACTGATGTCACAGGCTGGTATTTAGTAGTTCTTTTTATGGCTGCTGCATGTTATCACTGCTCACAGGGAAAACTCCTGACCCTGTTTGCTCCCCCTTTCTCGCTTTCCATCTTCAAGGAAATGCTGCCATATAGGTCATACCTTTTTGAATTCTAATGCAAAAATAAAAATAGATTTCAACTGTCATTTAAACAGAACTAAGAAACAAGAGAATGTAGTATCATCTTCAGGTCCTGCAGGAGAAGACTGATGGATGGAACACATGAGCATGCTGTGATCATTGTATCATACTGAGAGGTTCATTATTATTTGGAGATTTATAAATGCTGATCATGATTCTTTTTGTCCTTTCTGGCACATGTTCTGCTGGGCATGGAAATCTAATCTTTGCTCATCTTTGAGCTGGTTATATTTAGACTTCAGAGCTGGTGTGCTCAGGATGTGGCCCAGTCCCAAAGCCTGGAGCTGGGACAGGCTACCCACTCGACAGTCTCTGCATCCATAAGCCCTTGCACACACAGGGTATTGGTGCCAGGGAGTCATAATATGGCCAGGATACACATCTGCACCAAGGAGATGGGATGCATCTCTAGGTCCCAGGGATTAGACATAGCCACAGTCTGCCTGTGAGAAGTAGTGGATCTGGTATTATGTTCACATCTTCTGGTTGTCGTATGACAGCTCCTTCAAAGCCTGCCCTTCAGTGAACTTGACTTCATAAGAGTATCTGCTAGAAACTATTTAACCTGAAATGTAGTTAAACAAAAGCTAAATGAAAGTTAATGACCATATAAGCAGCTGATTCTGGAAAAGCCTTGTGACAGACACTTGAGAAATGCCCTGTAGTCACTGGAAGGTATTTCCCAAGGTCTCCTTGGGATGTTCTGTGGCTGTGTCAGCACATGAAAATACTGTCTATATTTCTGTAGCCACAGGTGATTAGGAATTGCTCCCACAGTGTAATTTAAACCTACTAGGCTTCTCCCTGGATGGGGTCAAGTGAGCAGAGAGAGACTCCTGCATGTTTGATTTCTTATGACTGAACAAGATCTGCTTCATTTGTGCTTTGTTAGGGCTACAAAACTTTGGTCCATACAGAAGGTGTAAGTAACACCAGTGCTGCATGTCTGGATTCAGTGTGGCTGTTTCCTGAATTGCAAAAGGCAGCAGCTGCTCTGTTACATTGAGCTCTAAGCAGGCATAGACTTTTTGGGGACAAAGAATGGGAGCTTCCAACTGAGTCAAATGGCCTGAAGTTCAGCAGAGTTTAAAGGTTCATTTAAATTTTCTCACAACCCTGCCACCTTCTTTTTAGCATGATTAAAATCAACTGAAAGTTTCTGTTCTGCGCTCAGCTATTGCTTAGCTTACCTGGCAGCAGAGCATACTAAGGCCCCATTCATTCCCACTCTGACTTAGGCAGTACTTGCCAGTTGGAAAATGATGAGAGATTTGCATCCTGTTCTGCTCCGTTTAGGAGCCCACATTCACTGACTTGCAGTAACAGTATATTTGCATAGTGCCTTAAAGCCCAAAGTATTTTAGTTTTATTTGACTTAAGGGTGGTCGTTTCTATCGGCCTTGAAGTGCAGTGACTTCAGGGTTGGAATGTGGCAGCCAGGTACCAGCCCACGGTGTGTAACAGTGTATTGTGTGAGCATCTTATCCACATGAAACTGCAAACAGAATCTGAGCAGGCAGAAACCAGGCTCAGCTCCCTAAGCCTTACTTTAGCTACAACATCTCCAACACCTGTAAATAAACAAGGCCTGAGCTGACCTCTTTTGTAGCACTAGTCCTTCCTCTGGCATTGTGCCAAAGTAATGCTTTGCTTCTACAGACCCTCTGAGGCTCCTGCTGAGCCCCTGAGCAACCAGCTCTGACCCTGCAGGTGCTGCTGAGCCTCTGTGCAGTTGAGTGTCCCCCCACAATGTGGATACAGCAGTCTGCCTGCCACAGTTAATGAGCAGAGAACCTAGGCCTTATATTAAACTTTTTTCAGCCTTATTTCTCAAAGAGCCTTACAGAAAAAGGAGGTCTCCTGCTCCTTATTTAATACAGGAGGCTGGAGGCTAAAATGCAAAGAAATTAAGTAACTATTTGAAAATTACAAGGCAGATTATCAGCAGAGCTCAGAATTAACCTTAGCTCCCAGCCCCATACCCCTCTATCACTTTGTGCATCAAAGAAGGCACAGCTTAAAATCCACCACTTTTTAACTTCCGTAGGAAAGAAGCAGTTCTGCTGCAGCTTTCTGTTTGACTTCTTCTGGATCTGGCTGTGTTCTCATTTCATACTTGCTACCACCCTACAGAGGCTCTTCTCTGTGTGAGCGCCATTGAAATTAAGTTTGAAGCTAAAGTTTAGTGGGATCAAATTTTTGCATACAAAATTCCCAGAAAATCTAAAATACTGAAATCCGGGTCTTGTGAAAAAGGGGAGGAAAAAAAATCTAATGGTCACTTCTCTCCTACGGCTGTAAGGTCCCAGTCCAATAGGAACTGCTAGCTCCAACCAGGCTGCCAGAGGTCTGGAATGCTGGGACAAAAGGCCAAAAACCATCTTTTTTCCATCCAGACAACATTTTAGGTGGAAAAAGAGGGACATATCCAGGGACACACAGATGAATAGCAGCCCTAACAATGCCAACTGTTCCGCTCCCTAAGTTGTTTACACCCACAAAATTAATTGTAGTGCCAAACCGCAAGGAGAGTTGTGACTCCCTGAAATGTGTGGTCTTTATCAGAAAGGCCAGATGAAGTAATTTTGAACTATTAGACACATTAACAATGCCTGAGGGTGCCATATACAAATAGCTGACACCTTCAAGCACTGATGCAACAAGGATGGACAAGAACATGAGGTGAGGGTGGTGGGAGGAAAGGTCTTTTTCAGATGCATCCAAGGTATAGGGAATTTTATTACTGGGCTAGAAACAGAGTATCCCAAGAGTGAACAACTCACACATTTGATCCAATCTTGGGCTCAGTCCAGCTCCCACTGAAGTTTAATGGGAGTTGGATCAAGCCACTGCACTCACATTTTTTCCATGCATGGAAAACTATTTCCGTTACTTTGAATTACAATACCACTGGCTTTGGATTTTATATAATAAAGTAAATCTAGGCCACTGTTTATATTCCAAAAAAGTGCATTCTGGGATGCCAGCAAATATATTGCCTGTTGGATTAAAAAAAATAAAATAAAAACTGGACACATTGGTTTAAAAAAACAACAGCTCCTAATTATTAAGCATAATTTCTCTTCCTTGTGCTTTTCTGGAGTCCGCAAATATTTGAAGTATGAAAGGTACATATAAATTCTTCTCTGGTGGTTGAAATGGTGGAATCTGTAAAACTGCAATGTTTTATAAGAAACAGAGGTTCAATATAAAAATAATAATCTTCATGACTGGCCCATTGCTTATTGGCATATTGTGAGCATTTCAAAATTTACAAGGAACAAAACCCCAACACCCTTGCAATGTCAGTAACAAAGGGGATGTATATTAGCAAACCCCTGTATTTTGGGAATTGGCTTCTCTTGATTGTTCTGACTGCAAATGAATTCTGCAGATGCTGAGAGGTACAGGAAATGTCTTGTCCTATAAACAGCATTTGCTCCCTGCTTTAGGAATTGGATTGTACTGAAATCCCAGTGTGGTAAGACTGATTAGCAGACTTTGGTAATGCCTTCGGCCCTGGTACAGTTTTATTATAGTCTTTTATTACCAAGGAAAAACATAGGAAAGGCTTCCATCGGTGAACATACACCCACACCCTGGGAGCACACGTTCCTGTGGTTAACTCCAGCCGGGGAAGAGCACGGCCCCTGCCCTCTGAAACACAGAGCGGCAAAAGAAAAGGACCTCACCAAAAGAAAAAAACAGAAACACACATAGACACAGGCAACAGAGGGAAAGAAATATCCTTGAGGGGCATTTAATGTTGAAGAGAAACTATACAACTGGGATGGTGATGAAGAGGATTTAATAGAGCTGCACAAGGTGACCACCTGCATCCACTTCAGAGAGCAGAGGGAGTGCTTACGCAGCCATGCACATGTGCATGTGCAGTGCTTCTTTCTACTGACAAAATACACTCTGCAAACATCTCTGGCACCAGCTGCTTTTCCTCTGTTGTGAAAAAATTAAGTTTCAGCATGGGATTAAAAGGAAAAGAAAAAAAAATCCCTCATACACAGAGCCATGTGGTTTGAGCTGGGCAGATTTCCCTCGGCCCAGGTGGAATGGAAGAGCTGGGTGCTGGCTTCAGAAGCACTCCCAGGCTGTGCACTGGTCAGCCACAGGTGGAACCTTCCTTCCTCACAACAGCAGGCTGCGAACTTTCCTCTACCCCACTGTGGTCTGGGGAGCATCCAGGAATGGTTTACAAGACTGCAGATTTTAAGCCATAGCCTCGTAGCCTTAGCTAACCTTCCCTCTAATGAGACTAAGCCCTTTAGAGGGACCGAGAATCAGTTCTGAATTCCCCAGTGCAGGATTTGAAATTTGAATAACTAGGACTCACCCATGTCTGGCTGTAATTTGTAATGTGCAGTTAACTATTGCAAAATGCTGAGATTTACTGATCAGAGAGAAGAAAGAACCCACTCCTCTTCTTCTCCCTGGCTTTCTTTCTGTAATGAAATAGCACATGCTGGTGTGCTTTGCCAGCACCTCCTAAGCTTCCTTACCCTGACTGAAACAACCAAGGGGAGATGCACCCAAAGATAGATTCCCCAGCAGAACAGAAGGAACATCAAATTAGCTGGCCTGATGGGGGAAATTTCAAAACCAAAATGTCTCTTAAATAAGCTTCTTTAATTATTATCATCATCTGTTTATTTATACAAATATAAAATATATTTATATAGATTTATATAATATAGATTTGTTGCTTTGGTGGCTCCTTTCATTTACAGACATACTGGTCAACGATCTCTGTGCACTTTTTACACTTGACATAACAGCACCAGTGGAACTTGCAGTGGCAGCGCTCCACCTGCACGCTCTTGAACTGGTCGTAGCCCCGTCCGCAGCACATCAGCTCGCAGCCATCCATGCCCTCCGAGGTCTTGTTGCACAGCCGGCCCTGGGTGCCCAGGGAGCCGGTGGTCTCATTGCGGAGGCAATAGTCCGGGCTGGGGTCCACGTAGACCAGGTCCTCCTGGGTGGGCATGTTGAAGCGGTTGTTGACCAGCTCCAGCTTGCCCTTGCGGCTGATCCTCATAGCCGCGGCGCTGTCGTACTTCTCCTTCAGCAGGTCGCCCACCTTGCGGAAGTCAGCCAGCTGCAGCCAGCAGGTCTTGAGGCTGCATGAGCCCGACACGCCGTGGCACTTGCAGGCCACGTCTGCCAGCTTGTACACGGCCTGTGGGGAAAGAAATGCAATCAGGCAGAGCTGTGTTTATTCCTGCTGCACTGGCAGCTGGCTTAATTACAATGAATTCATCGCGCTTTCAGAACCGCTTTGATTATCCCGCAGTTTCTGTTGTTTCGCCCTTCAGAAGAGACAAAGGTCCTCTCCTCCCCCTGTTGCGACTGCTGTGTTCCTGTTCCCTAAATATTTCTATTTCTGGTCACGCTGCCTGCAAACACACTTCCTCACCCCACCTTCTTTTCCTCTGGCACATTTCTGGCTTGACAGCAGGGTCAAGAGCAGGAGAAAAAGAGAAGTCTCTCTTTGCATGAACTCTGGAAATTCCCCACCTCACAGACCACCACGGTGTGCCATGTTTTTCCATTCAGTGCTGCAGAAAGGGAACACCTGGGAGCCAGCCCATTTCCTACCGCCCGCACCAGGAACCGACGCTATCGTTACAGGGACACATCTGCATCCTTTGGAAATAAATCCACGGACCCACACCCTTTCCCTTGCTCTCTCCCAAGAGGAGCTCATCCAGGGCAGTGTCCAGAGAGAGGCAGGCAGGGGTGGTGGTGCACAGGACACATCTCCCTAGAAGGGAGCTCGAGGTGCTCACCAGGCGTGCCCCAGCAGGGCAGGGCTGAGCCAGGTGCCCTCACTGCGTTCCTGCGCCATCTCGTGCCCAGCTCCCTCTACTAGCAGGGCTGTCGCCAGGCGGAAGAGCCAGGATTTCAGCAGCACCCGCAAGCTTCCTGTGCTCTCTGTTCCCAGACACTTTCAGCTACGTTTTCAGGAGCCTGCGGGAGCAGATGCACCATACCCCTGGAAATCCAGCATCAAAGTTAGCAGAGTCTTGAAAATTCAGGGCAGTGAGTGTAAAACCCTCATCAGAGTGAGCACAGGATGTAAAGGGGAACAGTGTTTCCTCCTCCCTGCACTAGCTGGGAGGTGAGAGAAATACTGAGAAATAAAAACCAAGGAAAATCAACTGAAATGCAGGTTGGGTTTGTTCTTCCCATTCATTTCAGAGATGGATACAGAAGTGCAGTGCCATGTGAGATCCTGTCAGCTCTCGGGCACTGACAGAGCTTACAAAGCAAGAGCTGGGCATCCCCTCACCATCAGAGCTGCTCCATGTTACAGCAGCTTGGCCCCCCAGCCCTTGGCTCCTCACTCTCTCCCCATCAGGCTCACATCTGCTCTCCCGAGACCATCCTGCAGTGGTTTTCCCAGATCCCGCATGCCAAGCAGAGATGTTTGGCATCAGCTGCAGAATTACCACCAGCTGTATCTGGTGGGGGAGAGCAAGGAACATGAGAACAAAACAGGGTGCTCTGAAAGGGATGGTGATGTGTCTTCCAGCCAGGTTTTCTGCTAAAAAAAAAAGCAGCCAAACACAGAGGTTTCTTTTCTGCCTCACTCACTGACACAGAAGAAAGCTTCCGGGCTCTCTGCTTTCACATGCCAAGGTGATTAAGGCAATTGAACACACTGCAAGCAAAACCTTCTGCCTACAACAACGTTCTGGACCAGCAGGGAGAGGTCAAAGTTCTCCTACAGCAACTGGTTGCTCCTTGCCTAACTAAAGTCTAGTGCTTTTGACAGCTAGTGAGGATTCAATTTGGCTTAATGGCTAAATCACATGGAGGCCAATCCAGCTCCTGAGAAAGTCAATGGAGTGAGTCCTTGAAACAGAAAAGCTTTAGTTCTGCTCCTCAGAGCTCCATTTACTGAGGCAATCCCTGTGCAATGTAACAGCTACAAGCTGGGAGTTAAGCACTTGTCTTGGATCAAACTACAACTGCAGAGGACCGACCACACCGTTACTCAAGGATTCCTCCTGTACTATGACCAGACAGGCTTACAGCTGAATTTCCTGAGCCCCAGACACTTACTATATCCTCACTGCGCTGCCAGCCTGCTTGTTATAAGCCTGTGTTAGCACTTTTTGGTTATGGTTCTGTCAAATCCCAGGCCACTCATGCCTCCCTTGCCCTTGAATGTGTTTTTATAAAGTATTATGATTCTTCTTAATCCTGGGCTTTGTTCCTTTAGAAAAACACTGCAACTCAATCCCCCTCAGTTAATGTCATGGGAATGAGTTCACTCTGACTTGGCTTTAGGCAGCTGATGCTCAAAACATCTGTTGTTTCACCCATGTGGGCAGTAGCTGCTCTGGGGAAGGCCAGTGCTACCGGTTATCACAGGTGAGCATGTGCTGGGTGCTACCCAGCCCCCACAGCTCCCATCACCCATGTCCTGTGGAGGCAACCACAGCTTCTGCTGCTAAATTACACTCCTACTGTCCCCCTTCCCTGCCCAGATGAGGAGAAAGCAGGGGAAATTGGAGAATTCCTCTCCGGCCAGGCTCAGGTCAAGGTAAAGAATAACAGACCCCACATGCAGTTCTGAGGGCAGGATCTGATTGATGGCCATGCCACTTAAACAGGTTGAAAATGCCTCTAATGGAAAAGCTTAAAGCCCCTTCCCATAAGCCCAAGTTCTCTTCCAATTCTCTCTGTGCAAGAATGGGAACAGGAAGAGAATTAATGGGTAATTCCTATGTGGTCAATTAGCCAGACCCCCTTGCAGGCTCTTCTGGCAGTGGCTGGAGTGACTGATGACTGAGGGCTGCCATATGCTGGCTGGGTAAACAGTGTGGAAGGACTGACTGCCACAGTCTGCCAGACAGAGTGACAGATAAGGAGTGGGGGGAAGCAAGAGAGGGTAATGGAGACCAGTTGGGAGAAAAAGACAGATGGAAGGAAAGGATGTGTTGAGATAACAGCCAAAGACAAACAAACAAGAGCAATAAAGCCAGAAGCCACCACCACAAGGACTCCAATGTGGAGTGAAGGGGTGATGGGGTCAGCACTGCCTGAAAGATAAAAGACCTCTGATTCCCTCCTGTCTCCCCCCTAGCTCCTTCTGAGAACCACAGAGAGAAGGGACAATCTCTCTCCTGCCACCAGAGCTCCTCAGGATTCAAGCAGAACTTTCTCACCCATAGCAAACTGAGTGAAGGGACATGCCAAAAATCTGCCTATAAATCAGGAGGGACCAGCCGAAACATTGGCTGTGACAGCAGGGCAGGGCTGTAGTGGGAGGGCAGCTGGTGGCCACTCTGCAGTGCTCACTGCTGGGTCTCCAGCTGTCCTTTCTTTCAGCAAAAACTTCTGGGAATGTGGAGTTACACATGCACCTTCCTACTACTAAAGCAGTATCTCAGAGGTTTAGGAATGCAGGATGAGACGGGACCTCCTGGTTTATTAACTTTGATCTCTTGCCATTGTGGGCACTGCTTCAAGTAACACTTTCCCTAAATGCATAGGATGCCCTTTTAGTAGCAATTACGTTTTCAAGCCACCATTATTCTGATTGCAATTCCAACAATAAAATACCTTTTTCTGATTTCCAGCATATGTGTATTTACTTTATGCCCATTTGCTATTGTGCCAAATTGGCCTTTTGCTTAAAAAGTACTTTTCCTTCCCTATTACTTCTCCCACAAACACAGACATCAGTCATATCCTCTCTCCACTTTCACTTTACTAGGTTAAATATGGCAAGCTGTTCTAGCCCACTTTCTTTAGAAAAGATTCCTATCCCTTGGGTCAGCCCTAACAAGGCTTTTCTAGTCTGAGGTCATTTTACTTGGGAATATGAGAACATACAATACTTTGGGGCCTCACAAGAGCTTAATACAATGGTATTAGTATTCCCCATGTTGTATAAAAAGACTTATGTCTAGTATGTTACAGGATATTTACCACCTTCCAAGCCACATTACATCTGCAGTCATTTGCAGCCAACTGCTGCAAACAGTTCTTTCCTCCTCTTTTTCCTAATGACTAAAGAGGTAATTCATACAAGGCCTCAGATGATGGCCTTAATGTTGTTTTACTGAGTGTCATTAGCTGCTGTAAAAAATTCAGATTCTCCTCTGTAGTCATAATACCTGCCACCTTTGCATCTACAGCAGAGTTCATCAGCCTGTTCCTAATGCTTGTGGTTGAGGCTGAGAAACGAAAATACTAAGGGCAAGTCCTTGATGAGCTCTGCTAATCAAGCTCCATTAAAATCCAGCTATATTCTTTCACACAACTTACTGACATCTTTCCTTGAACCAGTTTCTTGTCCATCTCACAGCTACTACAATTTTCATTATATTTCCCAGCTTAACCAAGAATTTCCCATGTGGGAAACACCTCAAATGTTTCACTAAAGTTCATATAAATGAGACCTATTAGATCTAGTCTGCTTTGAGAAAATCATTGATGTTCTAAATGACTGTATGATCAACCTTCGAAAGAGTCTTCTCAAATTATTTCCTATTTTCCTCTGAGATATCCAATGCCCCCCGCTCCATCTCAAAGCCCCAGGCAAAGCACTCACTCACTCTGGGTACCAAAACTTCTCAGCTTTAGACTCAGCCCCATCCTCATTGGCTGCCTCCTTTCCTCCAATCTCCTCCAATTTGCAAAGTTTAAAAAAACTTCTGCTGCTTATTTTATTAGCCTTTTCAAGGTCTGACTCAGCATGATTTTTACTGTTCTCACCTCCTCTTTACACTTTTTGACCTCTAAGACAGAGCTTTTCTTTATTTATTTGCTATCTTTTTTTTCTCCTCCATTCTTAGTAGGCTCTTGGTCTATTCCTAACAGCTTCTCTGTGGCAGTTATTCATTCAGTGAGGTCTGGATATTCTTCCTACAACCTTTTTTCTCTTGTTGGCACGCAGAGTTGTAATGGCTTTAGCATCTTTGACCTGAAAAACTTCCAGACCTCCTTCACATCCAGTTCCTTGCCTGAGCTTATTAACCAGCTCCCTTAGTTTATCAGAGTTTGTGGTTTGAGTTTTTTTTAATCCACAAGCTTAATTACACACTGGTTTATACTTCCATTTAATTTAATCTAATCTGAAATGACTTGTGTTCATCTAAACTGTGTTACTGCAGTTCACCTGGCACCTCAGACCAGGGGCTGTATTCTGTCTCTGGACCCCTCAAGGCAGTAAGACTGGCTGCTAGTCTCATGTTCGCCCCTTGCTTTAGGCAGGGCATTTACTTGTGGTAATCCAAGTTTGTGCTCCAGATATGTAGCATGTTCAGAGCATGTAACGCAGAAAACTCAGGCAACTACTCCACCACACCCACCCCATTTCTAAGCAAATGCAGAACCTCTGCCCATCCAAGCAAAAAAAACCCAATCACAAACCAAAACTCACTGAGTTACACAGCTTTCAAGTCCAGGTTTTCACCTACTGCAAATTTACCCCGATTTGGTTTTGCGAAAGAGCCATGAAGTACTTGCAGTGCTTCCACCTGACACATTGATTTCACAACCAAAAAAATAGAACAAAGCATCTTTGGTGGCAAAACGAAGCTGGAATTACATGCAGAAAAGACAGACATCCAAGGGAAAGGGAAAGATGATTCAGTAACAATTAGAAGCAAGAAAGGGCAGAAAATTGATAAGGAAACTAAGGATATTAGTTAAGTATGTGCAGAAGAGCAAGACTAAGCACATTTAATGGGATTTTTTAACATGTATTAGAAATAAATTAACCTTTGAAAACCCTACTTCTAGGGAAGAATGATAAAAATTTAAAACACCTTGGGGGAAATGTACAAATGTTCAAGCTAGTATTCCTGTTCTGCTTTTGGAAAGAAGCAGGATTACACAGCTGCACTGCATGTGAATGATGCTACACCTTCCAGGCTATTAATCACAGACAGAGGAACTGTGTGAAAAGCAAAAGTGCATACACTGAATGCATACAAAAGGGGTATGGGAAAATTGGAAAGGGACAGGAAAATGATTTGATGGCTGATGAGAACCTCTGAAAGCGAGCGAGTCTTCAGTGCTCAATCTAGTTTGTCAAGAAAGAATGGTGAATAAATTACAGTAGATAAATACTTGTATGACAAGGAAATTCTGATTACTAAGAGGGTTTTGGATTTAGCTGTAAAAGTCAGAAAAAGAACTGATTGGAAGCTGGTGCCAGATAAATTCAAATGATCATTAGGTTCAGAGTTGAAACAGTGATTAATGCTGGTAGCACACTACAAAGGGAAGTGATGGATTCTCCTTCCCCAGGTGTCCTCAGATCAAAACTGTGAATCTTCTCAGAAAATGTTTCTCACCTAAGTGCAAACTATTTATGGTGCCCAGTACCACGGTAACTGGGCGTGGCCTTGGTTTCAGAAACAGCCAGGCTAATATTCCCAAAAATCTAAATTACAGTAGTAGAAGAGAGCTGTATATGCCAAAAGGTTCTTCTTTTCACCACCAGCCTGTCACTTTCAGAGCTCTGGGAAACTGATTTCTTAAGACATAAAACCTCAAAAATGGGCCATAACAGCACGTAGTTTATTAGGAAAGGGCTTAAATGTCTGCACATGATTGCCACACAGTGTCTCAACAGACCCCAAAGTTCACTGGCTTCAGCTAGCAGCAGAAGCCTGACAGTGAAACTGGAATAGCGTCAATATTGTCTGTAATATTCACAAAAATGCAGAAAATGTGACTGTACTTTTACCCCACTTTTACTGGGGCATCACTGGATTATGCCCCACCAAACCTCCAAGTAATTTGATATCCTCCAGCCTTCTGACTCCCCCTCTGTGGAAAAGGAAAGGGTCAACACTCCTCTTACCCTTCGACCAGCCTCATTGTTCTGCAGGTTCATCAGCATGCGAGCCTGCTCCTCCGAACCTCTTACGTAGTTCTTCTCCCTCTCCTTGGCATCCACGAACTCCTTGGCGAAGCGGTATCCGTACTCCACGTTGTCCCCGCAGCCGCCCCACAGCCAGTCTCGGGGCAAGTCCTTGGGCCGGGCAGTGCGGCTGCAGCCACAGCTGGACAGCTCTCCCTCCCGGCACGCGCGGCTGATGGCGTTCACCACCCCGGCGGCGCTGACGGCGTAGGTGAAAGCAGTCTCTCGGCTACCTGCGAGGGGGGTGACAGCGATTAACCCCGCGCTCCTCACCGCGTGTGCGACACGCAGCCGGGAGCGCGCACACGGCTCCGGACAGCGGGGCACACTGGGCTCCGAGAAGCTGCACGGGATTTACTGGAGCAAAGGAATGCAAAGGATGGCCAAGTGCAAGGGCTCCATCCCACTCTGGATAGCAACTCCAGAGGCAGGGACTGCTTAGCCTCTTTTCCCATCACCTATCCTTTTATTCCAACCTGGAGGAAACCCTCAACCAGCAAGAGGGTTGATCACTTGCTGAAAATACAGCTGCTGACTTAGCCACTGCATTTGCCAGTAATCATTAAGAACAAGTAAAGAGGTTGGGTCTGTGCAAAAGGAGCACTCCAGTTTAGCCAGTTATTACTCTGGAGTGGCTTTCATTTAATTGGGACATGCAGTCTTTGTGGGCTCCTCTTCATTGAACTTACTTTGGTTTGCATAAGGTCAGCTGAAAATTATTTGTAGACAAAGTGAAGGAAACTCATTTTTACACTACAGCACCAAGGCTGAGGTTCTTCCACTGTCTGCAGAAGCACAGTGCAGAAGTAAAACTCCCATGTAGACCATAATAAATGAAAAGACTTTCCATTAGCAGGTTTACTAGAGACTGCCCTGCTTGGCGTGTATGCCCTCCACAGCTCAGCAGCTGAGCCAAGCAGCTGGATCAGGTCTCCAGCTCTGTACTCTTGGCAGGGATTCAGCCCCAGCGTGACCGGGGCACCAGTAAAGCCAGAGCACTGCATGAGGCCAAGCACCGGGAGTGCTGAGTGTCTGCAGAGGGCGAGAGGGACAAGGAGGCAATCCACACCTGCACTCTCACCACATGTCTAATAAATAGCTAAACCAACACCTCCAGAGCCATTGTGCTCATCACCAAGCTTCCAGGTGATAAAGAAAACTGCCAAAGCTTCATTAGAATAAGCAATCTAATTGTGAAGGGCTACTTACACCAAACCCCAGCAAGATGCTCTCAAGCAAATTTTAATGACTTCAAAGGGCAGATCCTCAAAGCATAATTTATCACCAGCTCAGGAGGCTCACAGTGCCAGCTCCCTCAGCAGGGCTGAGCTGATGCATTTGGTGTGCTCTTGTTCCAATTTGCACGTGCTGACGAGCTCTAATTAATAGCAGCTTATCACCAGCTTAGTGGTAATGACCCAAGACAAAGGCGAGTCTGTAAATGGCATCCACCTTGCAAAACAACTTTTGATTTTTTATCCCCCCCGCCTAAATGAGAGATGAATACCAAGAGTTTCTGCTCTGGAATACAGCTGATAAAATGCAGCAGGACACATAATACAGAAGGGAGGTCCTTACTCGCAGGTCATTAGAAGAGACCTGTGCTCACTGAATCTCCCTGGTCCAAGAGATACAGAGGAGTGACTCCTAGTTAAGGCAACTCAGCTGAAACTGGCCCATAAGGGATCCAAACCCAAGCTTTTACTCATCTGGTTTGTTTTGCATGTTATGGGTATTTTAACATAATAGTCCAATGTGCAGTTTTGCCCCTACGTGTATGGAGAGAGCCCTGAGGACACACCAATCATCCTTTTAAGGAGAGCACTCCCCTGTCTATAAGGATTAAAATACATGCAAGAAAAGGACCTCACACTGTGACAGCTCATGAAACAGAGCCTGCATGACTCCAGGTGCTTAGCGTCCTTACTGCCTGACATCCTTGAAAAGACACTGGGATCGACACTTTCACTGTCCTTATTTTAACCATCTCCACCTGTCAGATGCAGAAGCACAACTCAGTGTGCAGCCCCACATCTGCACGCGTTGCTGAGGCTGCTGAGGATGGCCGTGGGAGGAGCTGAAACAAATCACATCAGGGTGGGGTCCCCCCCCTTGCTGCCCACAAAGCAAATACTTGGAAAAGTACTTGGGTTTTTGCTCGTCCTCTCAAAGCTCGCTCCAGTTCTGCACCTCTGTGCTGTGCTCTCAAAGGACTGGGGTGTTACGCCCCGAATTGGTTCTGCCCTCTCCCACATCTGCGGTGCTGCCGGGGCGCGGGAGGCTGTGCCCGCCGGCGGGCGCTCCGCGGAGCTCTGCTGCCCTCCTGTGCCCGCTGCCACCGGCCAGGACGCGGCTCGGGCAGCACCCAGGCAAGGCTGGGCTCCCACGGCACGCCTCTCTGCAGCTGCTCCAGAAGGAAATGGGAGAAGAACGGACCCCGTTTGCTGGGGAGACTGACACCAAAGCGTGTCACTTTAACTTTTTTAATGAAAAGTTTTAGTTTCAACTCGTTGTTTTTAAAAGCATAACCCTAAGTTAGCTGATCTCAAAGAAAAACAAGGAAAAAATATTTCTCTTTGTTCCCTGCTTCTATGACTATCTTTTTTTCCCCCCCTTTTAGCATTTGAAAAGGCAGAAGAGATAAGATCTTTGGCTCCAGAAATTACTAGACTAACGTGGAAACTCCAGCCTTACATTTAGGATTCTGCTGGAGGAGATACATTCTCTCCTCCCCTTAAGAAAATTCTAACATGACCTTTTGGGGTGCTCTGTCCTCTCCCCCTCATGAATGTAGCAGTAAGGAATGTGTCTGTATATAATGCATAGAGCTATATACACACACACGTGCAGCCTAAAATCTGTATTGGCACAACAGGAAGCAACTTCGGAAGGATAATTTTTTACATCATTAGATATTGTTATTGAATAAACCACATTTAAAAACTAAAAGCAAGTCTCATGACAACACAAATGCTAGGGGAAAACAACACTCCAAAGCAGCTGATTTCAGTGCTATGGGTGCTCCTCCAAAAGCTTTGTATCACTGGACTGCCTCACTCCCATGAAAACACAAAATGAAGGTGTAATGATTAAACACAGACCGACCAGCTCTCCTGTTTCTGAGCTGAGTCAAGTTCTGTGACAGGGAAAGGAAACTGATCTTCCAGGTTTCTGAGTGAATGTCCTCACAAATATCTCCCAGGCTTTGGCCCAGTCAGGTTCTCCTCCCCTCTCACAATCTAGTGCAGCTCAAGACATCATGTAATTATGCCATGCTCGCATCGGTGGGTGGGCAGACGAGGGTTGTTGGCACACTATACACCTTCTGGGTCCTTCTTATCTCCTTTCCCCTCCCTCTCCACAACAATCTGGCATGCCTGTGCACTCTTGCAGATATTCTGGTCTCCAGACCTTTCTCATGCCACTGGCACAGAGTACAGAAAAAGGGCTGTGCTCCAGATTTGGGGCTCAGAGGTTGAAAACAGGAGACAGACACACCATATGAACCCAGGGAAGAATGACTTTAAATCTGGCATAACCTGAGAGATTGAAAGGCTTTGTCTTCTTCCCCAGTGTGGAAAATATATTTGCTGAAATGATAAGCAATGACTCATTACAAAGAAGGAAAATGTAAAAGTGGAAGGTGAAGCTACAAAAGAGGAGAAGCAGCATCTCCCTCCACAGCAGCTTATCACTGACACAGATAACAGCCATGACTCACCAAAGATCCCGGAACACCCCAGGACACCTTGGTGACATTTTTCTTTTGAGCAGACTTGTGCTGGAGTATAAGCATCTGAACGTGCTCTAACTGACCAGAGAATGGTTTCAAAGCTCTGTTGGGACAAGTTTTCAAAGAGTGGGCAACTGCAGGCAGTCACCTCACAGACACTGCCATCAGCAGATTCCCACTACAGATACAACAGGGCTCCACAAACTAATGCGCACACACACAAACCAAACAGCTGGAGCAGGACCCATGGTCATACCCACCACATACCTACACCACCTCTGCCTTCACCAAAACACAAAGAAATCTACTCCCAATCTTAACTAATAGGATCAAATTCATTTTAGAGAGAAGAAGTTCCTTCTTCCTGTACACATTCGGATTCTTCCTGACAGCTTTTCATCCTTCAGCTCTGATCTTTGCTCTCTTAGTTCACCCTTACTTTTCTGCTCCAACTGTGGACCCTTTCACTGCACCAACCTAGAGCTGCAGGAAGCTACCGAAGAATGACGATTGCTCCAGAAGGAGATTCCTATTTTCTTGCATCCCTGTGGAGTCACAACTGTTTCTTTGGGGATTTGAAATTTACACCATTATTTAGGAGAAGTTAGATGTGAGGGAGTGAGAGTGTCCTTTTCCTTTGGTGGATGAAATTTCAGTTTTCATCCCCCAAAGCACAAGTTTTAACAATCTGGAATTGCATGCAGCCCCATCTGGCCACCACCCTTGCTATCAGAAAGTCAGAGATCAAGGATGCACAGATGCCTTGGCAGGAACTGGAAGTATGTGTCAGGAAATGGCATTTCCCAGGGGAGCAGCCCAGAGAAGAATTGTTGGGGTATGAGCTGGGCAGAAAGGGAGGAATTAGTATAGCTTTGGTGGGCTAAATTAGGAATTCTGCAATACTGAGTGACACATGCAGAAATATCCCTAGAATTCTCTAGGATGACACATGAATTTCAGGATCAAATGGAAGATATCACAGAACTTTGTGCCCTACTGCCTAAATGCCCCAGAGGTATTAAAGATGCATCTCTTGGTGTCCTGCTGCCTGTGCAGTTTTTTTGAGAGTAAAGCCAAAAAAAGTGTGAGCAATACTTGGGGTACAGGAACTGAAGGTCTTTTTCCATCCCTCGAGTTCACAACCGAGAAACAGTTCTGATTCTACAGTGTAAATGATTTGCTTTGTGGGTGGGAAACAAAACCTTCAGACAGGGGTTGTGAGAGTGAGAGAGTGTGAGTGTGTGTGTGTGTGTGGCTGTTTTAACACCTTTCTTTATTGGCCTGGCTGTCGGACATATCAAACCATTTCTCAGTTTCTTGCCATCAGATGATTGCATTTCAAAAGGAGCTGGGACAATGTAGCTAGGTCACACCTCAATTCAAGTGCAGCAATGGCCTGTCAATGTGCCTCTTATGGCCAGCAGGGCAGGAATTATAAAAATCTCTTAGGTTTACACAGAAAGCGGCAGTACAAGGAAGGGGGGGGAATTTCCATGCCTGTATTTCCTACATCTCAGGGCTGCATTCCCTGTCCGAGATGCTGGGAATGATAACACAGGGCCATTGTTCCTGGCTCCAGCTTCTTCCCTCATTACCTTTAAAGAAGCACACAAAACAGAGGCAGCCCCCCTCTTCCTGACCTTCCCGTGCTCCCCCCAAAAGAAACTGTGTTCCCCTGCCCCAGCTGGCTCCGGCTGAGGCCAGGGTGCACTGGTGCCACCACCCAGGTACAGACAGCACTCGGGCAGCGCCTGCACACCAGGGAATGGGACAGCTCTTTAAAGGCAGCTCTAGGAGCCGTGCTAACGGGGCTCACCACTCCTGTGTGTGTATTTGAAGGACGGCAGAGAGGTGCAGAGGGCAGCCGGCCTGCGCCCAGCACTTCCCTGTACTGCTGGGTGTACTTCGGCACTACCTGGTGCTCCTACCTATTTTCATGACCCTCCCAAAGACGGAAGTGTTGTCCACCGTGCTGCAGTTCCACCGCCGCTGCCGAAACTGGTACTGGCACTCCTTGATGGCGCTGCGGGCCCCTTCCCCAATGAACACCATGTGCTCCTGGTAGAGCTGGCAGAGCTTGCGCTGCCCGGGGGACAGCCCCGGCAGCTGGCTGCACACTGGCTGGGCGCCGATGATGTACATCTCAGGCCTCTGGATGGGGTTCATGGCCAAAGACCTACGATGAGAAAAACATTCCAGGGAGTCTGGAGGGAGAAGCCCCCTCCGCGAAGCGCCCGACACCTCTCCCCACCAGCCCAGCCCAGCCCCGCTCCGGGACCCCGGGCGCATTTCTCACGTCAGCTGCCTCCCTCCAGGGCTCTGCCAGATGCGAGGCTTTTCCAGGGCTCTAGCGGGAGCAACACTGTTCGTCTGTAACCCGAGTTTAGACAGAGAGGACACCCGGGATGGGGAGGGGGCAGACAGAAAGCTCAGCACTTTCTCTGCATAAGAAAGCGAGCAGCTATTTTACACAGCACCAGCGAGCGATGCCTGCCTTTGAGCCAGGCTATTTTCCGCTCTCCGGGGGAAGGGGGCTCCGCGGCTGCTCCCAGGGCTTTTGGCAGCGGGCAGGAAACCTTACCCATCCACTCCCTACGCATTCCCCACATCCTAAAGCCCGGACGGCATTTCAGTGAGCCCGTACAAAAGGAGCCCAGAAATGCCTGGAGAAGAGGGGCTGCGTCCCACGTCTCCCGAAACTGGGCAGGGACGGCGGGAGGGGGGGGAAACCTGGAGAGAAGCGAGGTGCTGCGAAAGAAGCCCGGGAGGCAGGGCAGCTCCCGCGGAGGGCACAGCGCAGGGAGCAGCCGCACGGCCCCGGACGGTCCCGGTCCCCGGCCCGCGGCGGACAAAGGCGCCGCCGGCTCCCCTCACTTACCACCAGGAGTTGGCGTCGGCCACCGGCGAGGTGCAGCTGCAGAGAAGCGCGGCGGCGAGGGCCAGCCTCGGCCCGGTCATGGTGGGCTGCGGGGGCAGCCCCCGCGGAGCCGGCCGCCGGGACGGGGCGCCCTGCGGAGAAGTGCCGAGGAGAAGCCCTGGAGCGGGGCCTGCGTGTGGCGGGGGCGCGGCGAGCTCAGCCCGGCTGCCGCCCCCTCCCACCCCGCAGGACCCTCCCCCGGCCACCGCCTCCCGGGGGCTCCGGCGGCGGCCCTGCCTCCCGCC
>JACBWW010000009.1:19298189-19316136 GCA_020086605.1 Lanius collurio | reverse complement strand
TGGGGAGGAAGGAAGCTGTGTATGGATGAATGGCTTTTCCATGACAAACAATGAGTCTGCACAGACACGGTGTGATGTCACCTAAAGAATTTCCAAGCCAGCCTCAGATACAGAAAACCTTTTCGCTGTCAGAGATGGGAGTGTCCCACCTTTCCATCTTGCCACAGCCAGAAAGAAGAACTAGGGCAGGGGGGAAGAAATAAAAGCCCTTACTCTCTCACTCTCACACACACACAAGGCATGTGCCACGTAAATAGATGACATGATGGGAGAAGTGTATCTCCAAGCTTTGCCCTCGCCCTGCAGATTCTGAGAAGAGTAAACCATGGCGAGCCGCCCGGGTGCCTCTCCCAGCCAGGAATGTGAGACGGCAGCAGCTGATGAGGCAGTTCCACAAATACAGGTGATGTCAATGTCCACATTCGTGTGAGCTTCTCCGAGCACATGTGCGCATTTGCAGCACTCCACGGGGCAACCAGGACACACCACCAGGCAGCCCTGCACTGGTGGTCCACTGACAGCACCGTGGCATGGTGGAAACAAAAACTTATCCAGCCGGGAAAGCCTGGGAGATGTTCACGCAAAGCTTGGTCCAGAAACACATGGCATTAATTAAATATCTCATTTTAAGTATTAATATGCACAGGCAGATGATGATTAACAACAGTAAAGTGTTATGAATACTGCTGGTAGCAACCTGACTGCCAACGAGCACAAGCAAGGCAATGATCTTATTCTGAAACACGAGACACAAGTACTGCTGTACAGGATAAGATCGCTTGTCCAGCCAGCCTAATATCCTGTCAAAGGTGGCAACTAAAGGAGCTCCTTCAGCAGGAGAGGTCTCAAACTCTGAATTCTACCTACAGTCTGCTGCTGGTGGAAGCAACCACCATTGAGCCAATATGTGAATTATGGAAGTGAGTCCTTTTCAAGGTGCTGGAAATAATTTCTTCACTGCCTGTGTTTTTGACTTCAGATAAAGTGATAATAGCAGGTGAGGGATTGCAGCAGGGATTTAGCCAGCAACTTCCAGACCAAAAGCTGAAAAGCACTTGGCTGGTGGTCTGAAGAATATGGTCTGCCCCTCTTGTGCCCGTTTCTACTTGCCACCAAAATCCTGAGTGCAAGGTTCTGATTTTGTAAATAAAAAACTTGCTTTATTTTTTAAGCCCAACTGTGGGGCTGGTTCAAACAGCTTTGTGAGGTTATTTGCCCAAGCAGGGCTGGGTGGGAGACATCAGTGAAATTGTGTGAGGATGAGAGGTGGGGTGAAGTAGGGATGCTGGTGGGCTGGGATGAACTGAGTCAGCGAAGCATTAGGTAGGACAGCCCAACCTCACTGCAGGCAGACCTCCCCTCCTGGCCATCATCCTTGTCCATCCTTCACCATCCAAGTGACTCCCACTTTCATCCTAAACCATCCTTCCCTTCAGCAGCCCACTCACACCAACTCAGACCACTCCTGCTACACTAGGGGATGAAGGAGCAGGAGGAAGAACTCCAAAACTCTTACTTCTGTGGAAAAAAGGTCCCATCCCACCCCTTCCAGTGGGCATGGATCACTCAAACAGTAGAATTGAACCTGCTGGAGCACTGCAGGTCTGATGCTTGCACCCAGATCACTAATGATCACCTGGGCCAAGTAAGGAGCTGACGCCTGAAAACAGGACATGAATCAAAACCCTTGGATTAAAGATCCAATGCTTCTTAGAGGGCAGAGCAGCGGCACCAAGCCTTCATCTAAGTAAAGCCTTGGCATTCTGCTGCATTCAACAGTCTGCTGCCCTAGGCAACTGTCTACTGTGTTGGCTGGCTGCCTGAAATTTGTACCTGTGTTTGCCTTTGTTCACTTTTCAGAGGTGACAACTGTGCATGAAGCATAAATTTACACATCCAGTTTCCAAAGTCACAGCGAAGCAGTTGGAGAGCTATCACTGCTTCCCCAACACTGTCCCTGCCATGTTTGCTGGAGGGAAGCTGCAAGACTCCAAGAAAGGGAGGTCATGTCCATGAGATCATTTGCAAAGATTTGGCAGACTGTGAAAAGAGCTGAGCCCTTGCTGGAAGACAGCCCTGATAAATGAGAAAGGGAGGGTTACTCATGCAAATTCCTTGTCCTACCCTTATTGTTTTTTAAAAATTTGGGATGTCCCCAAATCTGACACAGATCTTTATCGAGTGCTATAAGGAGTGTTGAAAGAAAACATCTCTTTCGCAAAACTCCAGTGTTCCTGATTTCTGCAACTTGTCTGATTTCTTCTGGTCTGGGGAGAACTGGACATACATTCCTCCTGTAATGATCAGGAGCTTCCTTTGAGTTCCTGTTTACTCCTGCAGCTTGACTGCAGTTCAGTGCTTGCTTTTAATGCCTCACAATGTCCAGTGCATCCAGAAACACTTAATGCTCTCTCTGACATGACACACTTACTCAAGATGTGAAGGATATTCACTGAAGCAGTCTCCTCTGCTTGAGGAGCCAGTAGAGATGCACTGCCCAGTGTCATGGTTTAACCCCTGGTCCTTCTCCCTGCCCCAGCTTGTATTGCTGAGCATAACATTATACGGTCTGGGGTATCCCTTTGGCCAGTTGGGGTCAGCTGTGTCCTTTCCCAAATCCTTGTGCACCCCCAGCCCACTCACTAGCTGGATGGGGTGAGAGGCAGAAGAGGCCTTGACTTTGTGCAAGCCCTGCTCAGCAATAACCAAAATATCCCCGAGTTATCAACACTGTTTTCAGCACAAATCCAAAACACAGCCCCATACCAGCTCCTATGACGAAAATTAACTCTACTCCAGCCAAAACCAGCACACCCAGGAAGGAGGCTTTACATGTTCTGCTCCAAGGGGAATCCCTGCCCTCTGGTTCTGTGCCATGGACCTGCTGCTGACAGCACCAAGAGATGTATCGTAACGTCCTGCTATCCATCTGCTTCTGGCAGACAGGCTTTAACCACAGCTCTTACTAAGACTTCAGGAATCTCATTAAAGTCACATACTTGCCCATTCAGCTGAACCAGTTTTAGAGGGAGTGTAGATTAAAAAAAAAAAAAAAAAGAAGAAGAAAATAATAATAATAAAAAAAACACGAAATCACTGGAAGCTAAATTGTAGTCTTCACACAGAAACCTAAATCATCTTTTATCTCACCACTCCCTGACTTGTCTGGTTCTGTGCTGCTCCCCTGCTGCCAGCCTGTCCTCTCTCAGCACTGTACCACCACATTGCTGTACCGGCGTCAACCTTCCCAGATCTAAATATGTTTATTTATTTGTACTGCAATTATTACTTAACCAGCAACTGGAGCCACCTCCATAGGTCCAGACACAGCTGAGATGTTATAGAAGGTGTAATAAAACCTTCTTAAAGTATCCCAGCACATCAGTCCTTCATGTCTGCCCTTTTGTCTTGACATTGTCTTGCCTCACTGAATTGTCACGCACTGTCTGTCTCTGCTGGAAAGGCAGATTATTCCTGCTTATATCCTGCTTGTTTCTTTTGGTACTTACAGACTCAGTTTTATCTCCTGATGTGCTCATGCACTACCTTTTTCTGCATCTCATCACCTGTCACCCCTGCTGACAGATCCAGATTTCCTTTCACCACTACCTTGCCCTTTTATTTTTCCATGACTCCCCTGGCCAATGACATCCAGCCTCACTGTCACCAGGGCATGTAGTGCAGCAAATGCCAAGATATACCTGCCAGTCTCAGCAGCCTCAGTGACAGCTGTCCCTGAAGTGCCTCACCATGGAGAACAGGAATGGAGGAGGCTTGCAAAGAAAGCAGAAGTACTAGACAACAAAAGAGGCCAGTTACTAAACATTTTCGCCATTTAACATGAGAATATGTATAAAGGATAATGATTCTATGAATAAAACCATTCCTCATTAGTGAAAGATACAGAATATATGTATAGTCTAATGAACACTGTCATTTTCAACACAGTATTTCATGTCAGGCAATGAGCTCACTTGGAGCAAGACCATTTCACCCGCTACAAGAAAAGAAGCAAACACCAAAGATTAATCAGGACATGATCCTCCTTCCTCTCAAGGGGACTCAGTGGTACTCATAGTCACTCTTACAGCAGATTAAATCCTAGTGTTGAGCCAACCTAGTCCACTGAGACCAGCACAAGATGTCCCAAAGAAAAGTGCAAAAGACTTGGCAGAAGCCACTTGGCAGAAGCTGCATGTTCTGAAACAAAATTGATTTAGATTTTTTGAAATCAAGAAAGAAGCAACATAGACCTATCCCTGCAGGTATACAGCTGTCTGGAAACTCTTGACATTTATGATATTCCCATAAACACATCCAAGCCATCCGGTTCCATTTTACATGAGAACTCTATTTGCATGTTGGCAGCCTCAGCTGAGAGCCAGTCCTGAACCAGGACATGTCTAGCCCAAATTCTGCACTTCTTGTTCCCACGACTACTATAATACCAGGGTTTCTGGGGCTGCAGCAGTCACCCATAATCACAAACTGAAACCTTCTTAGTGTCCCATAAGAAAGTCCCATAAGAAATGAGACCAGTTCTACTACGTATAGTTATAAATCTAACAAATCACTAGATACACATACTTGAAAGAAGTACCAAGCATTATCCTCTGCTGGCCATGCAGCAGCTTATTTATGATGCCCACTGTGTCACAGTTCCTATGCCAGACAAGGACCCCTTAAGTCTCCTTAAACTGCACTAACAATTTCCTCTTCAGAAAATGTTCCCCAGGCCCCCTCAAAGGAGCCATGGGGGGTCAGGTTGAAATGCAAGCCCAGGCAGGATTAGTAATCCCACACTGCTAGTCCCCAACACCAGGTTTCTAAGAATAAAAGACTCCATCCCTTAAGGCCATCTAGCTAATATCTAGCTTTCCCAAGTGTTAAATTTACACAAAGGATTAACCATCCTGGAGGGGAATAAGACATGGGAAAAGTGAAGAGAAGAACATCCATCCCTCTGTTTTCCAGAGGCCAACCCTGGGAGCTGGTTTGCTACCTGCTGTATCTGACCATGGCACAGACCCCTCAAGCAGCAACAGGAGGGCAGCCCTTGTCCTGCTGGGGAGCTGATGATGGCTGCAGGGTTTGTATGAGAACTCTGCACTCAGATTATGGTGGTCATGAGCACACACATCAGCCCTCCTTGAAAGCTGGGAAGGGTAGGAACACAAAGTTCTCTGACAACATGAGCAAGGAGGCAGCGCACGGCAATCAAAGCAACCTCTCTGCAGAGATTTGAGAACAGGCCAGGGGATGGAAACAGTTGGATGACTTCAAGTGTTCTCTTCCTCACTCTGACCTTGGAAAGCACAGAGCACCTTCATCCTCCTTAAAAGGGTGTCCAGCTTCCCCAGTCCCAGTGGACTCATACCAAACCGAGAAGATTTTTGTCTCTGCATCTCACAGGCCTGGACCTCATTTTTGCTCTGGATATATATTCCCTTTAGTTTGTTCCATATTCTGCAATAATTACATCAACTGCCAAAGGAAATCAAATATTCAAAGTACAGTTAAACTGCTGCTGCAGTGGTTCTTAATTCTCCAGGAGTGAATGACCAGGGGAAATGGAGATGCACCGTTCACTGCTGTGTCTTGGACACTGAGCACCTCAGTGCAGGTCTCAGGGACCGGCATCAGGCTGGGTCAGATCCAGACTCTCCTGTCAGTTAAATCATTGCCAGCAAAGCTTGGCATGTGCATTTCCAAAAGAAACAGTAAACCACTGGAATAAATCCAAATTCATTATAATTTTTCTCCTTCCTAATAGACTCTTCAAAGAGGTTCTTATAAAGTCTAGTCTAATAAAAATAATTAATGGCCAGCTTTTCCTCCACTCTAGACTTGCAAAACAAGCACATACACCCATCCCTTAGACCCCACAACCCTGACAGCCACTATTTTTCCCTTACCTTACAGAAAGGGAAAAAGAGGTGCAGGAGGGGCTGAGTGACAGGTTGAAAACAGTAAATCTGTGGTGCAGATTTACCTCCTTTTAGTAAAGCATTAAACCAGGTGCCTGAAAGTAAGTATATCTCTTCTCATTTTTGCTGAATTGGGATCAAAATTAAAATCTGCTTGCTTTTTCCATTCTTTCAACCATCAAATACTTCTGCCATCAATTAAATGCTGTTCCTGCTCAAATACAGTGGATTCAAATACAGAACATTTCAAGGATAATGTCCAAGTGTATCATTTTATCATCTTCATAGTTTTCACAAACAGTTTCCAAACCAAAGAAAATCCCTTTTTTTTCAAGCATGCTTACTGCATTTTATATTAAAAAAAACCCCAACTATAGTAAAGGCTGAAACACTATAAATAAAGCCCTGTTTGTATCAGGAGATTACACCAATTCAACCAATTTCAGAACTTATCTTCTATACCATCACACTTCAGTGAAGGAATTTCCTCTTAATTCTAGGTGCAATAGATTTAAGCTAAACCTATTCAAACTGTCTGGGGAATAGACTGCATATACATTTGTACCAAAAAGGAGGTAATTTTATATCTCAACTTCATTCTAGCACTTAAGTGCAATTTGAGCTGCAGAAAATAAACGTATCCTATTACAGATCTTATTTGTAAGTTCACTGCCACAGGCTGAGGGAACAACTGCACAGAGAGTGAACATCAGCCTTCTGGACAGGAAATACACAAAGCTATGATGCTGCCAACGCCCCTGTGTTATCAGAGCAAGGCCTGAAGTGCAAGAACACGATAGCGACAAAAGGAAAAAAAAAAAATCTTTGTGTTAAAAAAATGGATAACAAAGCATTAGTTTGAAAGATGGCTCTGTGTAAAATTACCTGATTTGTAACAGATGAGGTTCCCAGTATTTGTGCCAACATTTGCTGCTTTGTAAATCCTTCCCAAAAAGGAAAAAAAAAAACAATTGGAAAAGTAACTGAAGCTGCTAATGCACTTTACTCAAATTTGTTAATTTTCACTGACTTTGCCTCAGTTTTAAAATCATATTATATAGATATTTTAACTGCCAAAGCTATCCAAAAGCTTTCCAAAAAAAGCTGTGCTTTTTTCCTGCTTCTCTCCTCAACACGAACTCTAATGTGACATTTTGCTGGTGGTACAGACACTAGAATAGCATCCATCTCCTCCTCCCACAGCTCTGCCTGCCCAGCAGGGCTAACGAAAATCAAAACTTGCTTTACATCAACACAGCCAGTGCAAGTTGTCACCAGCCCGACTTTCCACCCATGGTGAGGCTTTCTGAGCACATCCTGCACTCCACCAGTGGCAATTTCATCCTCCAAAGAGCTCAGCCCACACCTCGGCTTCAAAACAAGGAATCAGATTTCAGAGGTGCCTGTGGAAAATTCTGTTTTTCCTTTCCTGCTTTCAACATGAAAAATGTTGTAGCCACCAGAAACATAACTTCAAGGGGTTAAATTATCTGGAAAATGTAGGTGCTTATCTAACACCTCATCTACTCAGATAGCAATGTACAAGCCCGTGAATGACTGGCACCAGAGAATTTGGCCCTGAGTTGTTCTGAGAGTCCAGATGGTAACACCCACATTTTGCAGCCCTTCAAATACGGATTTAAAAGTCCCCGTTCCCACAGCAGGTGCAGCTGGGCCGGATAAGGCTACCCAACCCAGATCACTACGATCCTGCAAACTTCAGAAAGGCACACGGATAATCTGACTTCTGATGCCAACCAATTTTCCATCCAGTTTGCTGTTGAGAGCTGAGGGAGGACAGGACTGCTTCTTTTGCCACAGTGTGGGCTGATGTCACCTTTGGATGATCATACACCTACAGCATCAGATGGCGTGAGATTGGCACCAGGTCTCAGAATCTCATCTGAAGAAGGAAACAATTCCTGGGGAAAATTCAGGTACATACATGACAGTGTGCCAGTTTATCAGAGGGAAGGGAAGGGCGTTTTCCTCAGAGGCAAGCAGCATGTGGAAGCCTGAGGCTTTGGCCTCTCCTGTGGCCAAACTGTACCCTGGGCACAGGGTGGACATCAGGCCAGGTGCCCTGCAGGGATAGAGCTGCCTCCCCTCTCCTCTCACCATTGCACCTTTATGCTAATGGCACTCTGCCCACAGAACACGTGGCACTGGCATTTGCAGCGGGGAGCATGCACAGAGCTGGCACTGGGCACCAGAGCCTCCCTGCAGTGCCTGCGTGTGCAGCGCTGCCAAGCTGGGCACGGTGGGCACCTGACCCCGGGCAGGGTAGGCATCTGACCTTTGGGCACAGGGTGGGCACCTGACCCTGGGCAGGGTGGGCATCTGACCTTTGGGCACAGGGTGGGCACCTGACCCTGGGCAGGGTGAGCATCTGACCTTTGGGCACAGGGTGGGCATCTGACCCTGGGCAGGGTGGGCATCTGACCTTTGGGCACAGGGTGGGCACCTGACCTCGGGCAGGGTGGGCATCTGACCTTGGGAAAGGTGGGCATCTGACCCTTGGGCACAAGGTGGGCACCTGACCCTTAGGCTGGTGACTGCACCACGGGCTCACCTCAGACACTGTCTTCCCAGCACCGCTGCTGATCGGCTTAGCTTCTCATTTTGGTTACAGCTGACTGAGACTGAAATTCAAGTCTGTCATCTGCTGGGGAGCTGAATTTAATTCAGGGCCAGCATTGTGATTTTGCCTGTGGATGCTGTGTGTTACAGGATCTAACATTTAAATATCCTCCAGTGAAAACACATAAATATTGTCATTATTTAGTCCATGTTCACACTAAACCTTGTGCAGAACTCACCACACACAAGAGAACAGTCTATAGGAGATAGCTTTTTTAAAAAGAAAGAAACATGTTTATTCTTCCCTTGAAACTAAAGGGAAAGCACATAACGTGAGAAATCCAGGGGGTTAAGTTCTTCTAAGTGTCACTCAAATAGAGAAAATTAAACTGATCTATTTTACACTACAATCCCAAAGGACATTTAGAGTCCTGGCGATTCTTTCCCCAGTCTCTTGAACATATTTATTCTCTCTGGCAATATGCTATTGAGTAAATTGACAGGACTAGAGAATTTCTGTAGGTGGAACAGCTGTACATCTGGAATGCAACCTTTGCTTTTTTGGACGACTACAAAGTTCTCGCAAACAAAAATGTGTTTGTCCTGCAAAAAAACCCCGGTGTATCTGCAAAGATAGGAATTGCTCGTCTTGCAGGAGAGGGAAGCATGCTGCACTGCATAGAGGGGTTATAGGCTTGCTTGCAGGTGTGGACCTCAGAAAGCTGCTGTACGAGGATATGTGCACCATCCTTGCAGCAGGCAAGGTGTAGGAGGAAAGAGGCAATTGCCTGAGTCTCTACACTGCAGGGAAAGCAAGAAATCCTATTAAGGATTTATGCTGTTGCAGCAAAATAACTTCCTCACTTGAAGCAGAAGCCAGCTTTTCCACTGTCTTGACTTCACTCGTGCTGACAGTGTGCAGTTCTTTGGTCAAGCCCAGTGCCAGCTTTGTACTGAGAGATTCAGCATCAGGAAATGGGCTAGCAAGGCTCCCACCCCTGCTCTCAGTCACAATTTCATTTGCCTCTGAGATGCATTTCCATGACTTAGAGTGAAAGCCCTCCCATTTCTGAACACTTGTAGAGAGAAAGAAGTTATTTACTACATGAATGGGTTTGAAAATACAGTGATGTGCACATTCAAAAACACGTTCTAGAGAAGGCATGTATGGGAGACGTCTGAGAAGACATTTGTGCGTGGTGTGTAATAATTATAATATGTTTTCATTTACACAGTGTCTCCTCCACGCACAAGGGAATGTAACTAAGTGTAACTAAAACCACATATCCTTAAAATAAAGCAACAGAGGGAGACAGGAGTTTCATACAAAGGTTAAACAAAAAAATCTGTTTAACGTCACTTTGGGGATTACAGGAACTGGAGTAAAACAAACATCCAGAAGAAACTTTGAGGGGTTGCTTCAGGAAAAGCACGTGTGTGAGTGTGTGCCACCACATCTGCATATTCAATATGTCTTGCTGGGACAGCTTGGGGAAAATAGGAAGCTGGAAATTTTCAATGTGGGAATTAGATGGAAGAATGTGAACCATTCTAAACAAAACACAGTGAAGCTGCCAGCTGACTTGCTAAAATGCCAGTGCTCTCTAGGATCCCTTGAAACAGAGCTGAGGACTGGCCTTGCCGCTCAGGGAGTGGGTAGGGAGCCAGGAGATCTGGGCTTTATTCCTGGCCCTGCAACAAACCCAGCATGTGACGCTGGGAAGTCATTCAGCTCTCAGTTTCCAAAACCTGATTTCATGCCTATACTTCTGGGCACCTAGCGTGAGACAGCGTGAGCCCAAACATCACGGATTTCAAACAAAGTTAAGCCGCAGGTACTCACTTCCCATCCATGAAAAACATACATTTTGGGACTTAGTTTCACCATAGATGGTTGCATTCCAGGGCTAAAACCTGCAAAGGAACCTGAAATGCTACAAAGCTCCAGATATTACATGATTACATAGACATCTTTTGCCACAGAAGAGGTGCTATGGATATGCAAACTATTATTTATTGAGTTATCTGTTGCTTCCCATGTCCTGTGGCAACCATTGCCATTCTATAAATATTTTCACAGATTTCAATACATCTGAAGACTTTTGTTTATGTTTCCTGCTTCAGGGCATCAAGGAACAATCTTCACAAAAGGATTCACTGTTCCAAAAGGAACCTAAAGAATACAGATCAGGATTGCTGGCAAAAAGTGTGGAACAACAACACTGACAAGACTAGGAAAATACTAGATCTCAAGGGTGAAATAGTGGAAAGAAAGAGGCTTTTCCACAAAATTTAGTCAGCATATATGCTGGGGAAAAAAACCCCCAGAAGTAAAAGCCGTATTTGTAGTTTATACTTTCCTGTGTGCATGCATTTAAAAAAAAAAAAAATGGAACCATCGGAAGTAGAGAAAGTTGTGATCTCACTGTACATGACAGGGTCTGGTCACACAGATTAATTTACATTCTACTGTAGGCAAAGGTTTATTATGGGGTCTTTTTTTATGAACAGTGTAGATACAAGTTGAAAGAACGAGCATAAACACAGATCTTGTTCTACCCATTTATATTTTCACCTCCAGCATGGTGAACTCTATATTTTCTCCCTGCCCTTTTTGTGTCTGCCCTTAATTTTACCTCCGCATCTCCAGAGAGGATTTTTGTCGTTCACAGATAGATAACACGTGTTGGTGAATTCAGCTGCCTTAATGGGGTTTTAGAGTTTCCACATGAACCCAAGAAGAGAAGCAAGAACAAAAGAAGTTTCTGAAAGGCACCTCCCTTTGCAACCATTTTTCTGTGCATCCATTAGAGTTGCACCAGAACTTTCAGAAAATCAAGGGAATTTAGCACAAACAGTTTCTGCGCTGTTACTTCTAGGAATAAAATGTTACAGTAACCTTCCTCTGGTCAGAAGCAATCCAAATCCTCCATTGAGTATAACCCTGTATTTTGTGTCTTCAGCCTGCCTTCCTTGTAAAACTGTATTTTCTAACTCTCACCTTTGTGCCAAGCTCTAATGGTGAATCTCATTTTCACAGTATGTTTCCAAAACAGTATTGACCTATTTTACAGTTTTCCTCCAAGAACTTACTTCAGAGCTGGTGCTCATAAGGCAGGTGACATAACTTGGTCCAATTCAAGTGAATTGCCAATTTTAGAATGCCATTTACTACCTGAAAATGTGCTGGTGGCCACAGTCCAGAGAGGGAGGAGACAATAGTAAAAAGTAATGCTGCAGTAATCCATGGACACAAAAATCTTGCATTTTAAGGACCCCACAGCTACATCAGTACCCTCCTCAAGCTGAGCTTATCATCTTGTGAGGTTGCCTTTCACTCTCACTGTGGCAAGAATATAAGAATTACTTGTCCCTGGACCTCACTCTGGGGGCCCCATGCAAGGCTTGACTGGAAAGCCCAGGGACTGATGTCTTTTCTTCCTTGCAGCTTCTGACAGAGAGCACAGGGAGAAGCTTCCCTGACAGCCAAATAACCCTTACTCACAAGCTGGCCAGCAATCTGCCCTGACTGCATGGAAGCCCTTGGCAGGAAGGAGGCTGCACCCACTCTGTTCCAGCCTCGGCCAAAGGCCAGAACATCTCCCCCATCCCAGGCTGAACGTGCTGGCTGTCAGTGGAGCTACATACACAGAGTAACCATCCACCTCTGCTGGGTTTTGGACTAAACAGCTGTTACAAAGGAAGATTTCACAGACCTGCTGCTGTAACAGGTACCACACAGCATGTCAGACACACATGTTTCTGCTGTGACTGCAGGGGCTGCCCCTTTTAGATCAAGTTGTAGAGGTCTCAGAGTTCAATCCCCAGGAATGGCTTATGAAAGCAATTACCACCTGAAAGGTCTCTTTGTTTTTGTGCCACTGCTTTTAATAATAACGATTGCATCAGATATTTTCTGCCATCTCAATCTCCTTTGGTACTGCTAATGAAGAAATGACAAAGCCCAACACTTAGACTAGCACCCAACCCAGTGCAATGAACTTCAAGCACTCAGGTTTGAGGTTTTACATATGCCCTCTCAAAGCACTTTCCCTTTGATGATTTTAAGTATTGAGTACCAAGCTCCACATAAGCCCTGAAGGGTGTGACATGCATGGCCAAGCCAGGGGCCCAGGTCCCTTGCTCTGACACCAGACAGTCCTGTCCCACAGGAGCAGACAGCCAGCCAGACATGAGAGGCACATGGCATTTGAGGGAGTTGTCTGGACAACAATAAGTTGTTTTGATTCTTCAAGAAATCCTTTCATTTATGTTTGCTTCAATCTGTTACAGCAGCAAAATCTTTGGCCAATTTAACAGCAAAGCTGGGAACAGAATCCAGACCTCCCACACTTCACGCCCTCTGACCATTCCTCCTCCTATCAGCAGTTATGTTCTCGTTAGATATTGACTGACAGGTAAAAGGAAGACCTGAAGAGAATACCCAAATCCCAAAGGCTCAAATCTATAGCTGGAGTCTGCACTGAGACATCAGCTCTGCATTATGCACCAGTATCTAACCACATATCCACAGCACATTGTATTTTGAATAAACCATCCAATGCCGGGAAATACATGGCAGATCAGAATTACTTTGTGCAGGACAAAGCACATAATCCTAAAATACAGCCTCCTGTAGAACCTGTTAGAGACATGAAGCCTGCAAAGTACAAAAGCTCACTTTATTTTAAAGGAAAGCTTCATAGTGACCTAGTCTTCACAACAAAGCTCAATAGGCAAAGGGATCCCAATACCAAAATTTCCAAATAACTCTCTGACCAGTTAAATTTTCCTTATAATCTCTGACTGAAAAATGAAAGATCACAACCAGCATGAATTCCCAAGGGAATCCATTCACTTAACACCCCATGCTGATTTATATATGTGTGTATGCATGCACACAGATATGCACACATGCTTATGTGTCTAAATTATGCACATTACCCATCCCTTCTGCCCACACTCACATGTGTAGCTCTCAGTAGAGATTTCTGTCGTGTGATTACTCGTTCCATTCACAGAAGGGCTCACAAGGATCATCTTTGCTCTACGTTCACAAAGAAAAGGAAGCTCTAAAACACTGCAGCCCAGCTTCCCTGACACCTTGCTAAGTGCAGAAAAGCTCTTCAGCAGTAGTCAGCATGAACCAGTGATGAGCAACACATTCCCTCCACAAGTTGGCACCCTCATTTTGCTGAGCCATGTCAGAAGACACTGGCTTGGCTGTCAGCAACACAGAATCACAAAATCATTGATGAGTTTGGTTTGGAAGGGACCTTGACACCCCCTGCAATGAACAGGGACATCTTCAACCAGACCAGATTGCTCAAAATCCTGTCCAACCTGACCTTTAATGTTTCCAGGAATGCAGCATCCACCACCTCTCTGGGCAACCTGCTCCAGTGTTTCATCATCCACAGTGTAAAAAACTTATAACCAATCTCAACTGACTCTCCTTTAGTTTAACTATTGTCCTATTGAAACAGTCCCAAAAGGACCCTTTTGGTCTCATTTATACACAAAATAAACATCCCCCCAACTGAATTTGAAGAAGCACCACTCAACCATCTTTAAACCCAGTTTAAGACCATGGGCTGTATCAGACTTAGTTGATTTTTGTGGTCATGCTTCAAATCTGATGAAGAAGGTCTGGAAGCAAACTTGTGAAGGAAAACTGTACCCCCTGGAATGTGGCTGCATCTAAGTTGAAATGGATCAAGAGAAGGAGAAGGGTTAGCTGGGCATGGGCTTTTTTGTCCAAGAGTTTTCATATCGCTTCTGTCCTGCAGTCCCAATGGCCACTGCCTATAGGCTAAAAAAGCCAAAGGCTAAGAAGATTCCTGTGGGTAAATTCACAGGTTTTTCATTCTACAGGTGAAGCTATGAAAAATGCAGAAAGCACATGGAGTAGGGTGGCAGAAGAAAAGGAAGGATAGTGAAGGACTCTGTTATCTCTTAAATGACTAATCTGAGCCAAAAGTTACCCTGCAAACTGACAGGCAAAAGTAACAAACAAGGCCAAGCTGAGATGGGAGCCACAGAGAGAGCTGGTGGATGTTATGCCCAACCATGCAATACAAGATGCAGGATAGACAACAGCGCAGCTTTATCAGCATGAGCTGCTTCCAATCATAAAAGTCATGAGTGAGTTATGTGCATCCTCCTGAACCCCTGCCAAGCAAAACTGTATGGCCTCTGCTGAACACCAGGGTAATTGGAGGGAAAAAAATGAAGCATTTCTCTGGCAAGTGCTTTCTAAAAGAGAGTATGGCTGTCAGGAGCCACTCGAGGGGCTGGAATGCTAGAGATGGTTCCAGGGGGATCAGCCATCAGAGAGCATGGGAGGCAGGCAGGGATTTTTAATAAAAAACAGTTTATCACACAGTGATTACCACCTCCTATTGATACCACACGAGATCACAAAAAACATGGCACATACTCCTTTACTCCTGGAAACACAAAGTCAACCGAACAACCATGTGACAAATTGGCCCTTTTCATGCACTTCGTACTTAGTATTTCTAAACTTCTATTTCCAAACATGTCACTGAGACTGAGAAATTAAAACCTGCTAGAACAGTAATTTCAGTGCCCTTCTCTCCCCCAAATCAATGCTACAGTAGATTAGGATTATAAATCCAAGTTCTGGGCTGTTCCACTTAACATGTAAACCTTAACTGCTCACAAGGAAGGACAGATGCTCTAAGTATGTAACATGTGAGAAAGAGAACTTCAGAGTTTCCAGAAAATGCATCATCTATTTCTAACTTCTGCTGGCTACACACATGAGGCACTACAGACAAAACATGCCAAGACATAAAGAAAAAAGTATTTCAGGTACACTTTTCTGCCTTGAAGAGCACACCTTTTCCTGCTCCCCTTCAAATGTGGTTTGAAAGGCTTAGAGAGAGGAAATACCACATTATTTCCATGGTAAGATTCCACTGCTGAGTTTGGGATAATATGGTGAAAGCCTTCATTAGCACTCTTTCAGAGTGACTTGTATAACTTGTTTGCAGCTTTGCCAGTTATGAGTAATGCTACAATCACTGAGATACACCAACACTTCTGTACCACGTTTCCTTCACACGTTGCCTGATGTCTACTGGACTCCCTTCTTGTGAGCAATCCCATTGCCTCCAGACACAGAATCCCTGCCACAACAGGCCCGTGAGATGCCACACCTTTCACCTGCTCCTCACTCTACAGAAATTCTCCATTTCAGTTGCGATGCTGTACAACTGATCTGAGCACAGCCCATCAGCAGAGAAAAAATCTATTGCCCCTCTTCTTTTGCTTATTAACCCGATGGTTAACCAACCTCCCAGCAGCACAAACTGCATAAATAATGCTACAAAGGTAATTCACACTGGGGGACACCCCAGTACAGCTCCTGTGTGTGACTGCAGCTCCACAATCACTAAAACCAGGTCTAGGCATTGCTGGATCACCCAGGAGTACAAATTTCATCGGGATCAGGCCAAGGCATGTGATCAGGCTGCTGCTGAATGAGCCAGAGTGCAGGATGCGGGGCCAAAGCCAATCCTGCTCTGGCCATGTGCCAGGCACAGGGGTGCAGACGATACCTGATCTGGCTGGAGCTGAGTACAGTGACACCTGAGCCGGCATAAAGACTGCTAGTAAAAAGTTAACCTGTCAAAAACTTCTTGAATTAACTTGAGCAGGCAGGGTGAATGAATACCAGGTCAGTGCTTCACATCATGTGGCCACCCCATTTTGGAGCCAATAATAGGAGCTGTACTGCTGGATTTTGTGCGCTGCCAAACCACAGCCTAATGTCGATAGTGATGTTTATATGCATGGGGAACTCATTGCAGGATCAGGGCCTCAGAGTCCTTCAACTCGCCTTGCCTCCAACTTAAAGCAAAAAGGAAAGAAAAAAGCAGAGTGAAATCTAAATGTTTAACGTCTAAGTAGTCAACAGAATCCACTCCTATGGAATCTGTACGTGAAGGCAGAGCCATGACTGCTTCTGTAGCAAATAAATTTAAATGATGATTGAAGTAGAGCCTATTCCTTCAGGTTAGTGAAGGCATCAGTACAGCAAACAGAAA
Source organism: Lanius collurio (assembly GCA_020086605.1). Taxonomy (NCBI): domain Eukaryota; kingdom Metazoa; phylum Chordata; class Aves; order Passeriformes; family Laniidae; genus Lanius; species Lanius collurio. The sequence continues at coordinate 19,299,554 of JACBWW010000009.1, read as the reverse complement.
AGATCAGAACTAGGCTGACTTGTGCAGTATTTTAGCAATCTAGACAGTATTAAAAACACACCCTGTCATGCTGAACAAATGCAAGCTTTATTTTTTTTCTTTACAAGGAAAGGGCAGTCCTGCTCTTCTGAAACTGTTTTGAAAAGACTTATCTGATCTCTGGTAGAACTTAAGCCATTTTTAACACTGCTGCAGTACTGTCCAGTGTTGAGATGTGCACAGTTACCATTACATGAGGCTACAGACACATAGGAAACATGGTTTTCAAACATTCTTTCTTGAAATTGCTGGAAATCACTGGAAATTGCTCAGTTTATGTGAGTGCTTCAGCAATTTTCAGAGCTAGTTCAAGGAGGCCATTAGCCGAAAGCCATTTTCAGAAGATTTTCCACTTCCCATTACAGAGGCCCTAAAATGGTCCACGCAGAGATGTACGGCAACCTTGACAGCTACTCAGATCTCTGAGCTGTTTACAGCCCTGGCTTATTGCTCCTTCAGGCATGCCTGGACAGAGGGTTCCCAAACTTAGTTCCTCAAGGCTTCAACTCTGCCTCACAGCCACGCCGCAGACCGCAGCAGCTGGCGCTCCAGCAGGCAAAGGTGAGGGACTCATCTTCTGGCCCTTTGCCACCTTCCGCAGCTGCACGAAGCCCTGTCCCTCCTCATGGGACCCGGGGCTCCCAGAGAGCTCGAGGAGTTACCAGCCAGCTCGGCATGGCCCTGACAAACCTCGATGCTCAGAGGTGGCCCAGTGGCAGATACCAGGGTGAAGCGAGGGGGCTGGCTGGAGCACGGCACAGCGCTGAGCTGGAGTGTCCAGCTGTGCCAGGGGAGATTCAGGTGGGACATTGGGAGGAACTTCTTCACAGCAAAGGGTGATTCGACATTGGAAGGGACTGCCCAGGGAGGTGCTGGAGTCACCATCCCTTTAAGGAAAGACTGGACATGGCACTCAGTGTCATGGTCTGGTTGATATGGTCATAGGTTGGACTCAATGATCTCAGAGGTCTTTTCCACCCCAACTGACTCTGTGATTCCGTGAAGCAGAGCTTCTGTCTGAGGCCCTGCCACTCCTGCCCTGGTGGGGACCTGCTATCCATGGATGACAACACAGCACCCACTACAGCTTCTCTGCACTGACAGGGCAGGAAGTAGGGCAAGAATTAGGATTAATAATGCATTAGGAAAAGTACTGTCGGCAGGTCAAGGGAGGTGATCCTGCCCCTCTACTCAGCCCTGGTGTACTGCATCCAGTTTTGGGCTCCCCAGGACAAGAGAGACATGGAGCTCCTGGACAGGGTCCAGTGAAGAGTGACAAAGATGATGAGGGGACTGGAGCATCTCTCTTGTGAGAAAAGGCTGAGA
>JACBWW010000009.1:19259294-19293225 GCA_020086605.1 Lanius collurio | reverse complement strand
AGCGGGCCGGGCCCGGCGGCGAGGGGCAGCAGCGCGGCGCCGGCGAGGGCGGCCGGGCGCGGGCGGGCGTGCGATGGAAACGCACATCTCGTGCCTGTTCCCCGAGCTGCTCGCCATGATCTTCGGGTACCTGGAGGTGCGCGACAAGGGCCGCGCGGCGCAGGTGTGCACGGCCTGGCGGGACGCCGCCTACCACCGCTCCGTGTGGCGGGGCGTGGAGGCCAAGCTGCACCTGCGCCGCGCCAACCCCTCGCTCTTCCCCAGCCTGGCGGCGCGGGGCATCCGGCGGGTGCAGATCCTGTCGCTGCGGCGCAGCCTGAGCTACGTGGTCCAGGGCATGGCGGACATCGAGAGCCTCAACCTCAGCGGCTGCTACAACCTCACCGACAACGGGCTGAGCCACGCCTTCGTGGCGGAGATCAGCTCCCTGCGCTCGCTCAACCTGAGCCTCTGCAAGCAGATCACGGACAGCAGCCTGGGCCGCATCGCCCAGTACCTCAAGGGCCTGGAGGTGCTCGAGCTCGGAGGCTGCAGCAACATCACCAACACCGGCCTCCTGCTCATCGCCTGGGGCCTGCAGCGCCTCAAGAGTCTCAACCTGCGCTCCTGCCGGCACCTCTCCGACGTGGGCATCGGGCACCTGGCGGGCATGACCCGCAGCGCGGCCGAGGGCTGCCTGGGCCTGGAGCAGCTCACGCTGCAGGACTGCCAGAAGCTCAGCGACCTCTCGCTCAAGCACCTGGCCCGCGGGCTGGGCCGCCTCCGCCAGCTCAACCTCAGCTTCTGCGGGGGCATCTCGGACGCGGGGCTGCTGCACCTGTCGCACATGAGCAGCCTGCGGAGCCTCAACCTGCGCTCCTGCGACAACATCAGCGACACGGGCATCATGCACCTGGCGATGGGCAGCCTGCGACTGTCTGGCCTCGACGTCTCCTTCTGCGACAAGGTGGGGGACCAGAGCCTAGCCTACATCGCACAGGGCCTCGACGGGCTGCGCTCCCTGTCCCTCTGCTCCTGCCACATCAGTGACGAGGGCATCAACCGCATGGTGCGGCAGATGCATGGGCTGCGCACCCTCAACATCGGCCAGTGTGTCCGCATCACCGACAAGGGCCTGGAGCTCATCGCTGAACACCTCAGCCAGCTCACAGGCATCGACCTCTATGGCTGCACCCGCATCACCAAGCGGGGCCTGGAGCGCATCACCCAGCTGCCCTGCCTCAAGGTGCTCAACCTGGGACTTTGGGAAATGACTGAGAGTGAGAAGGTCAGGTGAGAGGAGGAGGGTGCCCTGAGACCTCCATCTCCTCTGGAGGGACTCATTGACTGACTGACTGACTGCTGCAGAGGAGGAGAGAAAGAGAGGGGGGCATGCACAGAGACATGCTACCCACGCACTCTGGCACCGCAGGGAGGAACACAGAGAAAGAGGGTATATCCTCGACCCTTCTCTGCTGCCTACCTATCCTTGCTGTAGAGGAGGAGGAGGAGGAAGGGGGAGCAGGAGGACAGAGAGAAAGCACCTATCCATTTTCCAGGTCACGCCTCCAGCTCCATGCTGGGGCCACAGAGCTCTCCCTTCCCACAGCATCCTTCCCTGCAGAAGAGGTAGAAGCCCACACTCTTATGCACTGGGGCTAGAGACACCCCTCTTTATCCCCACTCCCAGATTCCATCCCCTCAAGCACTAAGGATGGATAAAGAAGGGCCCTTGTTCTGCCATGTATTCGGAATAGATTATTTTTGGTTTATATAAAGGAGGGTGGGAATGGAGATGGGAACAAAAAATTATTAACAGCAGAAAAGACTTCCTAGCTACACTTGTGTACCCAGCCACCCAGTCATCCTGCGCTGGGCACAGACACTGCTTTTGATAAAACAACCATTCCACCTCTGTGCTTGCCCCTCCCCTGTCAACACATTTGTGACAGAAATACTGCTCCCTAGGTACAATGATTTTTTTTTCACCCCTTTTAAATCTCTTGTCAGTCTCCAGTTTCATGTTATTCTCTGCTGTGGGTGGATACAACCTCCCACTATTCCAGTTCTCCACTGCACTGAGACTAGCGATAGCTACAGCCTCTCCTTTTGTCAGTATGTTTCCGTGTCATCCTGCACTATGGGTAGTGGAAAAGTCCAGGCACTCCATTCTCTCTCCCTGTCTCTCCACTGGAGATCAATATACCATTTCCTCCTTCTCCTGTCTCTGTGGGGACTGGACACAGACCCCAGCCTCTTAAGCCTTCCCGTGCACTGGGGGACACTGAGAGTTACCGAGACTTGTCTTCCCTTTCATCATTCTCTCTTTTTCTCCCCTCCTCCTCCTTGGCAACAGGGACAGACATATCCAGCCACATATCCATTCCTCTTTGGGTCGGGGGTGAGCAGGTAGAAGGGAGTTCTAACTCCTCTCTACCTGGGGGACATGAGGAAGACTCTCCAGCTTCATTTCTGCTTCATTTGAGATACTGTGACCTGTTTTTATTTTGAAATGCATAAAAAAAATTACTGCTACAAAAACAGCCTCTTACTCTCCCATCCATCCCTTGCTTACATCCTGTAACTGATCCCAATTTTCGTCACTCATTCTCCCCTTTACAGTATTCATTTTCTTACATGGTTTTATTTTTAAAGACATATGAAGTTGCTGTTCTTGTGGATTTTTAAGTACATTTTTTTTCTGCTGAATATATTCTAGATATATAAATATATATATGATGTCTGGCTACCTCGTTTTAATTTGTTACTTTTTTTTTTTCCCCTCCTCAAAAGCCCTGGAATTCTTACAGGAAAGAGATTTTGAGACTGAAACATTTTTGTGCCTAGACTGGAATAATGCCCCTTGGGTTTGTTCTTTTTGCCCCTCCTCTACCCCCACCCCCCCCTTTTTTTTAAAAAAATTTTTGAATTTTTGTTTTTTTAGGCTTACCCTACTGTGTCCCACCTTCGCATTCTGGTTGTGCCTCTCCCTCCCTCTTCACTGGGGACTGGGGACCCAAACTATGCTTCTGCATTTTTACTCTTCTAGCACAAATATGTAACGTGAGAATCCACGCAGAGGATTGGGCTACTGTTAACAGAAATGTGTAAAATGCAAGTTTGTTTAAAAAAAAATTATATATATGGATATATGCAAATGTTTTCCCCTCCCCTCGTAAGCCACCTACAAAAGGTCACCATGCCAGGCTTCCTGTTGGTAGGTGGAGAGGAGCAGAGCTGGGCCTGCTGCCCCAGGGCTGCAGTGTCAAGGGGAGGAGACTGAAGTTCATCTGTCTTATCTCTGTTCTGTCAATAAAATGGAGCTGGGTCTTTAGATTATTTTTTAATTATTATTTTAAAGAGGAAGAGTAAGTTTGGGTTTTGTTTTTGTTTGGATTTTTTTTGTTTTTAAATATCTTGGCTTTTTTTTTGCTTATCTGTTCAAAATCTCAAATCCTCCACAGTAACAGGCCAGACCACGGAGTTAACGCAAACCCAGAGACCCCTATGGATTAATTGTACTGTTTGTGAATTTGTATAAAAAAAATAACAAAGATCCTCTTAAAACATTTTATATTCTTACAGTAAAAGGTTAAACATATTTATATAATAAAAGAGGAAATATGAAGTATGTTTTTGAAAAAAAAAAAAGCCGTATCTGTGTTGTCTGTGCTTATTGAAGACGTGTGTGTGTATCTGATGGGTTTGGTAAGAACAGCCTTGTGGCTGGTGGTGGGATTCGGGCTGGCTCTGCTGAGCGATGGAGGGGGAGAGGGAGGGAACCTGATGCGGGATGTTGAGGAACATCATCACCACGAGGAGTGTGTAAGGAGGGGATTTGGCAGGACCTCGTGGCCGCGAGGGTGCTGGCAGCATCCCTGGGGACAAACCCAGTTCAGCTGCCCCTTGCTGGGAAGCGTCAGCTGAGTCTGAGGTCAGACAAACCAAAAGTGCTGAAACTTGCTAGCAGCTGAATCCAGTACTTGGTGAGAGAGGAAGACATTTAGACGTTTGCGGGGGGGAAGAAGGCCTTTGTTTCTTAATTTTTCCTAAGGTCCAGATAAATTGTATGGTGGAGGATTTTTTGGTGCTTTAAATTGTGGCCCTCCTCGGATAGAAGATCCATCACATAAAAGCATTTCCCAGCAATGACAATCACCAAAAAACTGCGCCCTTTCAGACCTGGGAAATATGAAACGTCTTGGTTGATTTCCACTGCCCAGCCGAAGATTAAAGATAAAGTGGAACCGTATTTAAAAAAAAAAAAAAAAAAAAAAAAAGTTTGAATAATCTAAGGTGTCCTTTGTCCTCCACCATAATCTTTCTCCTCAACGTTATGACTTTTAACCCGATGCGGTCCCTTTTTAGCCTCCCCGGCGTGGGGTGTTGTATTGTTGTTGGAGATGGAGCTTAAGCGGTGTTTATAGGGCAGGCACAAAGCCCGTCTCCCCCAGCCCGGCGGCGGGGCTCTCGCCCGCTGCCCCCTTCCTGCCTGAAGGAGGGGGAGTGCGAAATGGTGGAAGAAGCCAGAGCCATTGTTCAGGAAAGTTAAAAGAGGAGCTGTCCTTGCTTGCTTGCTCAGTCATGCATACTCAATCTGGCCGGGCCCGGGTCCCTATGGAAAGGAGGAGGGCGATTCTTCCCCTCTTTTTAACATTCCTCTCCAGGCCTGGCTGTATTTAAGCTGCTTTCCTCCGCGCCGAGGAGGAGGGAGGGGGATGGTCTGAAGTTCCTGCACATTTGCATTTTAAGCACTTCCAGCGCTGAGCAGGCCACTTTGTTCCCCGCTCCAGCAGCGCTGGCTGGGTGCTGCTCCAGGTGGGATGCCGTCCCAAAGGAGGTCCCCTCGGCGCCTGCCTGCCCTGGGTGCTCAGCCTCTGCCTCCGCAGGTATTTCGGCTGAGGCTGGCCTGGGCATTCTCTTGTTGCCAGCTGTACTCACCTCACCTCTTTGATGTCAGTGCTGCATTTCAAAGGGGAAAATAGTGCCTGACTCTGGCCCTCTTAAAAAGAAACACCATCTCCTCTGCATCCTAAGGACCTGGGCTATCTCAGGGTCTGGACTTTGAGGCGCATGTTGTTCTACTCCCTCCCTTCTAAGACTTCCAAGCTTTCTGCTGGGAGTCCATTCACAAAAGCTGCATTGTTCGCTTTAGGGAAAGCCACCACAATTGGATCTAATTGAGCCTGACACTATATCCATCTTCCTCTACTTGGAGGGAGGTGTTGGGGTCTGTCTTTACTACATTAAGAAAAGAGTTTACAGTAACTTCTTGATGGAAAAAGAGCATGTACGTATGAATGTTATAAACAACAGGAATTCCAGATCAGGTTCCCCTAACAGCTGAAAACGTAATTGCTCCTGGGGTCAGCAGCAGTCCCAGCCAAGGATGGGGAAAGATAAACCTCTCATAAAGTAGGTTCTTTTTATGCTGGGTTTGAGTGAAAATGGCATCCCCTTATTAAGCCCCATGTTCATGTGGATCACAGTGGGACATCTATGTTTCAATATAATGTGTGTGCTCATAAGCTCAGTAATCAGAACTACGACAGGATTTCGTATTCCTAAAAAATCCCCTGAACTACTTCCCCCAATTTACGAAAAAAAAAAAACAAACCAAAAGCATTGCCCACATGGCCCAATATCCTCTTTTAAGGGGAACCCAAGCCAAAGGAAGTTGCCAAAACCAAAGCCTCCCTGAAGCCCAGTTCTTAGACACCCTGGCCTGTTCCCGTAGATGGAGCAAGTGCTCCTCATACCTTCTTCTCATGCTCCATTGTGACAGCAACTCCTTGGACACAGATGCAGGCCAACAACCATAGACCAATTACCACATAACTTCTCAGCATAACCCACCACTCTTGAATTTTTGAACATGACTCAGTTGGCAACTGGGGTAGAAAACCATAAAAAACACACCACTACTTGGAAATGAGCTGGAAGTCGCCTGTCTGTGAGCCCACAGTGCCCGAGCAGGGGCTTTGGTGCCAGCCTTCACCGCTGTGCCCAGCAGAAGTGGTGGGGCAGCAGGGCCCTTGCCTACACCCAGGGCACGGCGGGTGAGCCAGGGACCCACTCTAGGGACCAGTGGCTCTGAGGAGCGGAGGGGCCACACTCAGGAGGTGGTGGCAGAAAGCAGAGCAGAGCAAGAACTATGTGGAAGAGGGATGAAGAGACTGAGCAGGAGAGGAGGTGCCCAGGGACCGAGGGGCAGCAGCTGGGGAAGCCAGCTCGCAAGCTGCATGCAAGTCCTGCGTGTGCGTGGGGCTCCTGGTTGGCTGCAGCAGCTGCTCCCCTGGCCAGATCTATGGCTGGCTCCTCTCCCTGGGAGATGGCAGGGAAAGCCGACTCCACCTGGGTCCTACTGCCCTTGGACTAGCACATGGGAGGTCCATGCATGACAGATTTATACACTTTATACCTTCCCGCTGCACACTGCGGGTTCGGCTGAATCAGTTTGTCATGGTGGCTCTGGGGTCCTTTGTTTCACGGTAATAAATAACGGGGTCACGGGGCAGCTGTCAGGCAAACCACCTGGGGCCTGTGCTACAGCCAGAGGTGATCTCCATGCTAGACAGTACAGAGCTTACCACTGAACCTGCCCTTTGGGGGTCAGGGAAGGGTTAAAATGAGACCTGGGTGGCCAAGACACTCACAGATTTTGGAACCAAAGCGAGAAGTTAGCACAGGCTACCACTAGCAGCTCAAAGGTAGATGTCCCTGGATCTGGCAGCCTCCCTATGTACGCATGTGGGATGCTCCTAGCAAAGTGAACCCTTTTTTGTTTTCTCTCTCTCCCTCCTCTACCTTAAATGCCACTCCTTCAGCCAGCAGCTCTTTAACAGTGTTTTCTGTGGAGGAAAAACAGAAATGGATAAACTCCACTGGGTGGTGCGGGCTGGATCCCTCAGGACATCAGTGAGGCCCTGCGCCAGAGCTGCTGGCTGGGCTGCACTGACACTCCCCACCGTGGCCAGCCAGAGACGCCGTCCTGCTCAATTCCACAGCCCTAAGCTGCACGAAAGAAAGAGCTGGAGAGGGTTCATCAGGCTCCTGGGCCAGAACTTCAGCCTCCAGCCACATTTGGCAGGGATGCTAGTGCTTCTCCCCCTTCTTTAATTAAATTTACCATATGCACTAACTCAATGACAGCCCAAACTGGAATCGCATGATGGAGATTTTGAATGATCCGAATCTGATCTGTCCCTGCAAGATGAATGGAAATGGAATTTTCCTCAAAAATTTCCTAAAATCTGTGGTGTGTCTTAGAAAAGGTGTCCATAGTTTAATACCAGGGCCTGAACACATACCCTGGGCAAGTGTTTTCACATGAGAAGGTTACCAAGGCATAAACCAAACTCATATTCTGCTATAGAAACTAACTCAGATCTAGAAATGGGAACCGCCTCCTAGTTATTTTCCTTCCTCTGAGTCTTGTTTCTCTGGACACAGTCTAGTGATTTCATGATGAAGCAATTTCCCCTCCCAGCTTTGGGAAAAAATAAAAAATCCCAAACAAATTTTATCTGAGCTTGGTCCTGTTCCTCCCTCTCCTTTGCTTCTTTCTCCCCCTCAACGTTCCAGCTTTACAACCCTTGGATATCTTTAGGGGTTTGGCACTTGGCACACACAGACAGCATCGCAGGGGCACACAGATCACAGCCCTACAGCCAGCAGCCTCTCTCCTTGTTCAGAGAACTGAAATGCCAATAAATCCCTGTCATTATCTCCCTTTGTGACAGCTGCAGTGGCACTCCTGGCTCCCCAGCTTCAGCGTGAACCAGGTGCATCCTTCAGTATCATAAACTCCTCTTGCCACACACTAGGTAGAAGCCTTGTAAGGGTTGTACCACACGTGAGCTCTGCTCCCGCGGGCTCCTGGGGCTGCCAGGGATGCAGTGCCTGCCTTGGCTCCAGCAAATCTCCATCCACCTGGCCAAGGCACCCCATGCAAATTGACCAGAGGTGATGGGGATAACGAGATCCCTCGGGTTGCTCGTCTGCCCAATACTCAGGAAAACCAGAAAGGCAGATGGAGACCACACTGCTGCCTGTGACAGTGGCAAGGTCTCTGCAGTGGCACGGGCCGGGTGGCGCATTCCCATGTCCACCCCCATGCCCACCCCCGTGCCCATCCCCGTGCCCATCCCCGCTCCCGTTCCCATCCCCGTTCCCCATCTCCGTCCCCATCCCCGTTCCTATTCCGGAACATCCCCGTCCCCGTTCCCCCGGCGCTGCAGTGTGCGTTGAGCCCGCCAGGCGGCAGCCTTGCCCGCCGAGTGCGGCGCCGCGCCGGCACCGCGCGTAATTAACTGCAATTAACGGCTCCGCACCGGGCTGCGGGGCCGCCGGGAGCCCACTCCGCGCCCACACGTGTGGCTGAGGGGGAGCGGCAAGAAATCGGATGGGCTGAAGGGCCCGCCTGCCCAGCCCTGGCCACGAACTGATGCTGCACGGCCGAAGCGGGAGGTGCAAAGGGATGGGGAACTCCAGGCTGTTCATCACCACCGGTAGCATTCGGTCCTGAATTCGGTGAAGGGTCCTGAGGGTTTGCACCATAAACCAAACTGGAAAGCCACACTCGGCATAGATGGGAGTCAATCACGGAACCACTGAATGGTTTGGGTTGGAAGTGACCTTAAAGATCATCAATCCACCTGCCATGGGCTGGAACACCTGCTATCAACTGGTTGCTTAAAACCCAATCCAGCCTGGCCTTGAACACTTCCAGGAATAGAGCATCCACAGCTTCTCCAGGCAACCTGTTCCAGGGCCTCAGCACCCCACAATACAGACTTTCTTCCTGAAAAGTAATCTAAACCCAATCTCTTTCAGGTTAAAGCCATCCTCCCTTGTCCTGTCACTCATGTCCTAGCAAAAACTCCCCTTCCAGCTCTCTTGTGGGCCACCTAGGTACTGGGAAGTGCTCCAAGGCCTCCCCAGAGCCTGCCCTTCTCCTTGCTGAACAACCCCATCTCTCTCAGCCTGTCTTCACAGAAATGTTCCAGCCCTCTGATCACTTCCATGGCCCTTCTCTGGACTTGCTCCATCAGGTTCACGTCCTTCCTGTACTGGGATGTGCATCAATGCCCCCCATAATGTGAGAACTTCACATCCCAGTCCAAAGGGCTGCCTCCTGGAAATCATCCACCCTAGACTTAGCACTTCTGCCCTAAGACTCCACCTCTTGACATCTACAGCTTGACACCAAGAAAATTATTTTGGTGTTTTGATTGTTTTTTTTTTAAAGCATGCAAGTGTGAGAATGGTAATGGAGCAGGACCAAACCTAAAGTAACACTTAAGATTATTTTATTTCAGTTTTGTTTGTGCAGGGTTTTGCTATATTGTTGGCACAGTCACTCTACTGGACAACTCTGTAGCGATTAAGGTATCTGGAGCTTATGTGTGTGTCCTTTTTAGCACATAAACTTAAATAGCCTTTTTTATCCAGTTCTCACGCTGCTACAGGTACAGTGATGGTGTCTTTTGCAGAAGCAACTACACCTTATAATTTACAGAATTTTAATAATTAGCTTCTGCAGGCTCATTATATACATAGACATCAAAAAAGGAAAATCAGCACTAATGGGGGAAGAGAGGTGTAACCAACTTGACGAAGGTGACGTCCAAACAGTGCCTGGCATCCACCCCTTCCATCTCCAGCCCTGCTGGTTTCTGCCTCTTGGAGCAGCAACAATGGAAATTCGTTTTCCAGCCCAAGGTAGTCCTGGAGAGGGAGGGGCAGGACACAGAAACACTAAGTACAGAGAACATCTTCCTAGTCTTCCACACCAGACTCTCACTCAGCACTCTGGAAATGCTGGTGTACCAGAGTGGGCACTGGAAGAACTCCCAGCAGAAGCAGCCCGTCCAAGAAGCCATCTCTCTCTCTCCATCTTTCTCCCTCTCTGTGCAAACCCTTCAGCTGTCCCAGCTTTTATTTCAGGCAAAGGCAAGCCTGACCAAACAATTGTGGAGCTGACAAAGTGCTGCTTGGGCAGCCCTGCAGGGCAGGGTCCAACTCTGTCTGCAGCCCTCTGGTCGCTCCCTGGCCATCTCCATCTCCGGCCTGGGGACCACCCACGTGGATCAAAGGCACCACACGGTCCCTAAGGCCACAAATGCTGACTCCCCTCATGGTTTCCCTGCCCCAGAGGCACCTGTCCATTAGCACAGACCTGCCCAGACCACGCCAAAGGCCAACCGAGCAGCAGCGACTTTTGCTGTCCTTACCCAGACCACACGGCACAAGGGCTTGTGCCTGGGCTGCCCACTCCCTTCCCTCACCTCCAGATGCAGCGTGCCAGGGGTACACCAGGGGGAACATGGGGAAATATCATCTCCCACCCACACCTGCCAGGGAGTCAGCGGGATGGGGGAGGCTCCATGTGAGTGGCTGGGTGTAACTTCCACCCTGTCCCTAGTGCCAAAAACAAGCATGTTAAAGCTAATCTACCCCTGTCTCAGCTCAACTGCTTTTCTGTGACTAAGCCCCTTATAATGGTTTTACTAAAATCCCCTTTTGATGGAAAAAATCCCAGCTGGAAGTTTCGGGCAGCGCCACAATGTGCAAGTCTGCGTGTCCCTTTCCCCGGCTTCACAAAAGCCTCTAATCGAGTGGAAAATTTGCTGGAGGCCAGAGGTTTAGGCCTGCAATTATTTTTTAAGGGATTATCAGGAGAGAATGGGGGTACTTATGACCCTCCCTCTCTTTGTGCTTTTCTCTGTGCCGCTTTCAGATGGACTCAGCCAGAAACCTAAACCACCACAGCTGGATCCAGTGAAACCCGGGCTCAGCTGGGCAGCCTGCCTCCCCTCTTACAGGACAGATCCCAGACTCCAGGTTAGATGAGTCCCACTCCAGCAGCATGCAATGGACAGAAGTGCTTTTCCACAGAAGCAACACTCTCGTGTTTTTTTAAAGAAAAGCCTGAGAAAAAGCAAATGATTCCAGCCCCATGAGCCTCAGTGAAGAGAAAAGCCAAGGAGCCAGGAGCGATGAGGTCCATTGGACAGGCTGGGCCTTGGCTCTGCAAAGCCATTATGTAGGAGGTCTTACACAAGTTACTCGCAGCGAGCTCCAAGAAAGACTTGGCAGGGAAGGTGCGCGCACTGTAACACCCAGCTTCTGGGGGCTTTGCTCCAAGGGTGGATCCTGGCGTTAGGGTCCTCGGTGCTTTTGCGCCTCTGAGAACAGTCAGACATCACTAACATCCAAACCAACTCCTTGCTGGGCACGGAGCCACTCCCTGTCAGCACACTGAGCATGAGCAGGCCAGGGAAGAGGCGCCGCTGGCCCTCCTGCCCAAGGGGCTCCGTGCCTTGCTCAGAGCTCCCGGGAGCTGCCTAAGCTCACACGGGACCTGAAACCCCAAAATGCTGCTCCTCTTCCATCCAACTGTCCCATTCCTGCTTGCCCAGCAGCAGGTGAGCCAAAGCCAGAGGAAGCAGCGGTGTTCCTGCTTGCCAGCTGTAGCCTGAGGATGCAGAAGACCTGCTTTAATCCCTGCCTCCCCTCACTTCCAACCTGTCCCTTCTGGAGAAGGCACCAACTAACCATCAGAAAAAGGGCTACTCTTCACTATTCCCATGTCAGCCACGCTAGGGTGTGGATGGTTATCCCAGACTTGGAGCAGGAAACGAAATAAGTGAAGGAAGTAACGGCTCAAGACCTCTCAGCATGTGGCATAAGGCACCTGTTGGTTAAAACAGAGGCAGGTTGTGATCCCTGAGCTTCCCAACCATTTGGCTGCTATGCAAGATGTTTCAAAACAAAGTGGCAGCTGCCACTGGGTTTTTTTTGATCTTATCGTGCCTGCATGTTCTGGGTGTGCTCTGAAAGCACCTGGGCAGGCTGAGGGGCCAGGATGCTTCCCTTCTGGATGGTGATCAGACTCAAGCACTTTGGGGCAGGCATTTAAGTAAAAAAATTCAGCACCCAAGGGGTGTTAAAGCAGAAATAATTAAAAAAACCCAGACAAGCACAGAGAAAAAGTCAAATGAGGCATTTGTGGAATTATGATGCCTCCAGGAGCTAGGTGGTGCCTAAGCTGGGGATTTTGATTTTGCAATTTTGAATGCTGCCTAAATGTCATTTGGCTTTGTTTTGGTTTTTTCTTGGATCAGTTTTTTTGCTCCTCTCTACCTCATTCTCTCCATCCACATGGACACTGTTTTTGCAGAATTTTAAGACAGTAAGATAAAAAGACAAATTACCTAGCCCGGACAAAATTGCACATTAAGGCTGACGTCCTTTGAGATACTCTCTGAATCTGCTCTCCAACACAGCTTGTGAACTTCAGCAAGATAAGGAAAGCACAGACACCAGTAAGTAGCAGCATAGGATGTGACCTGTGTGATTCACTAGTGGCACTAGAAGTGTAAGATCAGGTGAAGAGTCAGCTCCAGCCCCAACTTCTCACCCAAACAAATGGAGCACCGTGCCCAGTGCCACAGAGGAGCTATCCTTTACTACCTCCAAGGAAGCACAGAGACTTCCCCTCACCTGCTGTCCCAAGTACCACTGGTGAGCCTGGCTGCTGGACTCCTAAGCCCTTCTAGTTATGAAAAGGTCTGCTGTCCACAGATAACCTTGAAAAGCCCTGCTTGCAGTGTCACTGAAACACCATGGGCTTCCAGAGATCAGCATCCAAACTCTGCACAGAGGTAGATCAAATATACTTGGATCATTTCTGGGAAGGGTTTATCTTACCTGTATATAGCCTGCAGCCCCCTTACTCAACCACTTCCAGTTTACTTCTAATAATTTTTCTCCCTATCCACCTCAAATAGTCTATTTTTTCCCCAAATTAAGCTGTGTTTTTAATGTTCTCCACAACTGGCAACAGAAAAAAAAGTTGAGGAGTTTTCTGTTTCATGCAGCCTCTTCTGTCCTAGATGAACACTCCTTTCCCTGAGTCCTCCCACTCAGCTCCCTGCAGATGCACCTCAGATGCTTAAACTCCACCTCTGTGTAGCATCTGCCTCGTGAAGAGCCCAGTTATCATGCTGCATCGTACAGGTGGATTTCCAGACCTATGATAAGCATGTCTGGAAATTATTTACTATCCTCACAAACATTCGTGGCCCACAAGAGTTGAAACGTCCCAACAACATAAAGACATTTACCTCACCAGGATGTTACAAAGATTTCATATGTTTCAATATTTTTATTCTGTTAAGGTATATATTATAATAAAGCTACAACTTGCACATGTCCGTTTCTGTCCCCTCCATGCCACTTCCCTGAAGCACGGGCCCTGCAGACAGAAGGGTTTCAAAATCTGTCTGCAGTTACTGCACTGGAGCTGTGTTGTGTCAGAAGAGGCTTGGTGTTGAAAGAACTGTCTACATGTTCAGCTGCAGATGGTTACAAACATTTAGCTTCCAAAAAGGAAGGACAAGTTCTTATTATTATGAAAGCTGGGGGGTTTCCAGGGTTGCTGGTGTGCCAGCAAAGGATCCAGAGCCAGGATAGATAATCACGACAGGAGAATCTACAAGCGCCTGAGGACTACCTACGCAACATCTGCACATCTCATGCACCAGGTGTTGCTCCCTGGAGCACATAATTTGGGCATGCACTCAGTGTGCCACTCCTACCACCTCCTGGCTCCCACCAGAACAATGTCACGCACTGCCTGCAGCTACGTGCAGCGCAAGGAGTGCCAGCCCCAGCTCAGAGAAATCTGTCATTTACCAAGAATATTTTGTGTCAGTGCAAACCTAGCCCACAGCTGGGAATTGGCAGGACATGCTTGAGGTATTGCACTCACAGAGCAGGAACAGAAAAACTGCCTTGCCCACAACTACCCAAAACCTGCAGGCAGCTTAAAGACTTAAAAGGAGGCACACAGAGAATTTGGGGGCCAGGTTCCAAAAGAGACACAGATTCAGACCCCAGAAAACAGGCTGCAGAGAGGAGTTCATCCCAGCAGCAAGTGTCAAACTGCACACAGATGTGCCTCTCTACAGAGGTGAATGCACCTAACACAGCTCTGGTCACTCAGTCCATGGATCCTACACACTTCAAGGATGGGAGCATCTCTTCTTTATGCATAAGCTATTCTCAAAAGCTAAGGCTGAAATCCTGGCAATAATTCCTCACTTTCTTCAAAAGCAAAAAAAAAAAAACAAACAAAAAAAACAACAAAGAAGAATAATGAAAAAAAACAGCCTGAGTCAAGAGTCTGCTACAGCACAGAGTGAAAAAGTGCTTACTCTTCTTCAGGAACAGAGTACATTTCTTGTATCAGGCTGAAGGTGGCCATGGAATGGGATTCAGCACATGGATGCAGTTCCAGAGGATCTTTATTTTAATAAATATGCAGGGGGAAAACCTCTGTCAATATAAATCCTATGGAAAATATTGCTCCTGTAGACAGAAGAGAGACCAGTTCTGTTTGTGTACTCAGGCATGGTATATAAGAAGATATTTTAGAGGCCTCTATACTTAGCCATTGTGGTTTCAATCTTTCCCAGGCCAGAGGTAGCTGTGTAAGCATAAAGTCAGCATTGGCTAAACAAGTACTTTTGAGACCATACTATTATTACCAAATTAGTTAAAGAAGGTTTCTTTGGGAGGACGGGGGAAGGGGAAAATCTAGACTTCAAGATAAAATCATAAAAAAGCCCCTCAAACCCCAAAAAACCTCCAAACAAAACACCACCACCCTTCTAGCCCTTAGAGAGAGATGTATTTTTATCAGTATCCCTTTTTCTATTTAACTGCAGCCAGCCCACTTCAGGTCATGCTTTCCCCTGACCTCAGCACGACGGCTCTTGCCGGCGCTCCAGGACAACCAGGGCTCCTCAGGAAGCCACGTGGGTGACTCAGGCACTGGAGCTCCTTCCTCTGAGTCAACACTGGTGTTCCAGCACCACGCCGAGGCTGCTGTTGTCTCTCAGAGGAAATCAGCGGGTGCCTGACCACACTGGTGGCTGTCAGAGACAACACGAAGCTCTGCACAAACCCTGGCATTCGGCTACGTGACCGCTCCCCATGTGTGCAACGACATTTCCGCCTCCTCCACGTTCTGTCCTGAATTGTTTCAATAGCTGCTGTGTTTCACCCAGCCCTAAATGCAACCTGAGGGTTCAAGGAACAGCTCCAGCACAGCCCAAAACTAAGAACCTGGAATTTTACTGCTGGCCCCACCTTTGGGTGGCTGCATGACATAAGCACGTCTCTCCTACCTTCTCCTCTCCCTTGCTTTCCCCATGTGCAAAAGGGAGATCAGGAGAAGAATCTCTTCTGTAAAATGTACTGAAAGAGACAGGTGGAAAACCCCACGTAAGGGAGCACCATAAAGGTGAATTATGTGAGATGGTGCTATTAATTAGGTACGCTGATTAAACATTCTGAGACCTTTTGCAGCAGAAAAGGCATTAGGGAAAATAAAGGAGATTTGTAAAGAAAGAACTGAAGATACAATAAAGACCTATGATCTTTCTTCAATCCAAGAGAGCCTTGGATTAAGGACCAGACAGGTATTTCCCCCTTTGATGTGAGGCAGTTCAGTGATGCCCACTCTACAGGAAATTTTCAAAAGGTGCTGAGCATTAGCAGGTTTTTTCCACAGGCAACTCGGCTGCCTGTAATTACCTGAAGAAAAATTCGTCCTCTCCTTCTCTAATCCCAGGGCTCTGATCACATTCTACATTTACTCTGGGGATTCCATTTTGGAGTCATGTGACATTTACAACACACAGCCTGAAAAACACATGAAAAATACACCTGGATCTGGCATTTGGCACAAACTCCCTGAAGGTTCACTGAAAGGTTCCCCAAAAGGTTTGTGACCCTTCTCAGCACAACCAAGAGCAAGTTACAGTTTGGAACTATATCTTGCAGCTTGGGCAAGTAAAAAATCTGACCAAACTCAGAAGCTTTGACCAAGATGCACCTGGAGAGTGTTTCAGCTCAGTTTAGGCACAAGCTCAGTTCCAAACTCACAGGCCAGAACAGAGAGCAGCCAAGGGATCTGCACTCACCTGCATGGCAAAGGGCTCAGCCTGGCATGGGTGATGGGGACTCACAACAGACCTGACCACTACCAGTGCAGAGACAGCCACGGGAACACCAGTACTGTGGGTCAAACAGCGAGTCACTTCTGAAGCAAATCCCCCACCCATGCCACCACCCACACAAGTGGTTTCCACCTTTGAGCAGCCTTAGAGCTTGCAAATGGGGTTCTCTTTGGATGAAACTGCACAGCAGACCATGCTCGAGGAGAATGTGCATCCTCCATGTCCACTGGATCACACAAAAACTAGTCCGAAATAACACTCCCCCACCCTGCCGTGCTATTGCATGGTGCCACGTCTTCAGCACTGCCTGTGCCCCCTCCAGGTCTGCTCCTTCTGGCCCACTCTGCCACAGCCACCAAGAACTGGGGCTCTGCTGCCCCAGAACTGGAGTGCAGAGGTACAGCAGTACCCGATTTTTGGGCATACCTGCTTTTGAGCACCCTCTGCTGGATATTACAATTCTTAATCCCCTCCAGGCCAGCGACGCTGGCAGGCTGCCTCTGATCACCCAGCAAAACGCTGGGGCATGGAAGTAGGGAGCCTGTCCCAGGCACCCCGTGGATGCCCCGGCACACAGTGTGCCAGCGTGCTGTGTGAGGGCACCCCAGAGGATACATCAGTGTCCACTGAGAACAACCAGAGCCCAAAGACATACCCACCTCAGAGAAAAGTCAAACCCAGGAAACATCCTCCCCCCATGACTGAGCTGCTTAGAGCTCACTGAGTCTGCCATGAAACACACTGCTGAGAAAAGATGCCAATGGGAACACCTAAAATTCATTGTTCCCCGAGAGGATGGAGCTGCACAGGCTGTGGTGATGTAACATTTCCTCCTGCAGCTCCAACCTGCAGAGGTCACCTATCCACCACAACACTGGAGCAGATGACTGGCAAAGAGGTAACTGAGACGGTGGTTGGACAAGATGGGCGGTTGTCACCTTGAATCCACAGAACATGAGGAAAACAACAGCAGCCTCATATCCTACATTTCAGCCTTCAGGTGATTAGAAAGTTGTGGCCACCTCTGATGCCAGTAATCACTCAATGCAGAGATGTTTTAGAATGCAAGGCTTAGGCAGTGACTCCTCTAAGCTAGTGTCCACTGTCAGATGTCTCAAAGGAAGGCACTGGAGGTTTATAGGGCCAGGAAGAGCTTTTAACTGGCTGCAGCTGGAAGACTGTCCAGGAGAAGGAAGCCCCATACCTTCTAAATGAGCTAGAATAAAATTAATAAACTGTGTGTAAGATTTTTATCCATATATCTAATCCTTTCTGCATTCTACTATGTTCTCAGTCTCAATTATTTATGTGCTGTAACAAAAAAATAAGTTTCATGTGTGTCAGATGTTTTATTTCAATTTCATTGGAAACCTTGCATTACATAAAAGTATACACAGGAATGCCTGGTTTACTTCTCTGTGCTTCTAAGTTTATATACTTCTGTCATGTTGCTTTTTATTACTCTTCACTCTAATGAAGGATGCATAATCTTTTTCAGTCTTTCCACACCTCCAGGCATTTTCATCACCTTGTTCTGTTAAATATTTGTTGCAGGGTGACCAGAAATGAACGCCTGATATTTTATTTTTAAGAGCAGAGTCCCAGAGAATCCCTTGTCTTTCCACCACAGAGATCCCACACATCCCCAGTGCCAGCAGCCTCCTCCTCAGCCAAAGCGAGGGGAGAGATGAAGGAAGCAGGGGGTTATTTCACCCTTTCACACTGTAAAATTCACGACTACTGGAGGAGTTCTGTGCTCCCATCCCATGCCAGCCTCGGCTGTGGTGAGGCAAACGAAAAGGCATTAACCCTGCTCCCTGCTAGGAAACAAAGTCTCCCACTCATTCCTGAGAAAAGTTAAAGGTACTCATTTCTGAGGGACTTGTGGGGTGGGGAGATACAGCGCAGTTCTCCAAAGATAGCTCAGAAATAACCTGGGAGGATCCCAGATGAAGGCTGGGTGTCTTCTTACATCTGTCTGGTTTCCGAGATGGAGTGTAAACAGTGGCACATTAGCTTAGATTAATTACAGGCTGCCGGTATTTTGCTTTCATGTAGTGAGCTCTGGGAACATAACACCGCTGATAATTAAACAGCGCCTGCCATCAAAGGGCTCCAAACCACCCAGCAACCCAGGCAGGCTCCTCAGGCAGGGCTGCTGGGGTGGCACACAGCAGCAGCTTAGCAGGACACAGGAACACTGCACGCTTGTTTAGGAAATGAAAGATTTCTACTGAAACTACATAAGGAATTATCACATGTTTTACATTAAGTACTGTACAGTCAGACCTGGGCAGAATTAGCATCAGTGCCAGGAGACCTTCACCATTCACACACAAAGTTTTATATCCCATGAGAAAGATCATTTCTCCCATGATATGACACCCTATTTTTTGTCTTTTTTTTTTTTTTTTTCCTGGAACAATGGCTCATTAATGACTGAAGAATAAAAAAAAAGTTATCTCCTACTTATCTCCTACTTTGCTTTCTGCAGGGTGAGAAAGTACAGAACCAGAGATAGATGCCAAGAGAGAAAAACTCATGGGAGTGGAGTTAATTTTCCGTGTCACCACATCCCCTCCTTCCCCATCTCCTTCCACACACACCGCTGCCCATCAGTTACGTGAGATTTTATGCCAGGCTCACCAGCACAGCAGTGTCAATACTGGGGTGGATGATCAAACCCCCACCCTCCTTCTCACGTGCCATATCCCATCTGGGTTACCACATCCCTGTTCATTTTCTTTTCTGTCTCTGCTTTTTCCAGTCCCAAAGCTGCTTTTCTGTTCCTGCCCCATCCCCTTGAGTCAATGCCCACCAAGGTCAGGGAAGACCACGGTTGCTTCAGCTGGGATGGCTGAATGAATTGCTCCTGTAATGCTGGGCTGCTCCCCAAAACTGCATCCCTGAACCCATCAGATGTTCTCTTAAAGACACCAAAATGAGAGGTCCATGTGGAGACCAAAAGGAGAGCAGGGGTTGTCAGGATGTAGACTGATGCTCTCACTTGGAAAGAGGGGCAGAGCTAGGGGAGGGGTGCACGTTCCTCCTGCCCACCACAGCCCATGGCACTGCCTCCCACTGCCTGCAGAGAGGACTGGGAACCTGCAGCTCAGGAACCCAGCGTCTCAGGATCAGCTGCCCTTTGCAGGCAGGATCTAGGGACTGGGGACACTAACATACTGAAATACACACCACATCCCTTCAGTATTCCCAGAGTAACTAAGGAACTCCAGCTTGAGCATCAGCAGCACTACTAAAGGGTGAAAACCATGTGCTGTCCTCATGAGCACAGCATTATCACTGGGTGTCACACAACCTGCCCTCTGCATAGGGACAGTGACCAATTCAGCTAATTTCACCTTGCCCAGATTCAAGGCAAGGCCACAGATGCTCTCCAAAAGCCCCTCAGGCTGCAGCTTGCCCACTGATCTGAGACAGCCAAAATGCCTGGCCAGGAGGAGATCCACAGCAATGACAGCCACGGGGAGAGGGGATGAAGGGAGAAAGAAGGAAGGGAGTAAACTTCATACATGAGCAACACTGACCTTTGAAAGGTTAATTACATGTTACTCTGGTTTAGTTATTAATCTGAAGTAAGACACACACTGCCGTGCAGCACCCCCTCACCTCATCTTTTTGACACATCATGCAGACATCCATTGTCACACAACAGGTCAATAAAAGCCATGAATATTAAAAACCATGAATATTAAGTCTCCACCACAGCATTTGATACAGCAGCTGGAACATGCTGTAAAGCACCAAGCAATAAAGGACAATAAAGTCAAGGAGATAGAAAGCTACCAAACTTCTACAATATCTGCCAGTACTGTTCCATTACCTACCAGAACCGTGGACAGTCAAAAAAGCGGCATCAGACACAGAGCCCACAAATGAAGCTAAAGAAAAGTACTTCTCTGCTCTGTCCCACTCCTGAGTAACAGAGAGGATAAACTACACCTGGGCTCGTTCAAATGGCAATTGTAATCCTTTGTACCCTGCTGCTCACAGCTGTCAGTGCCAGGTAAAGCCCACTAAGGAAAGCAGCCACTTGGGCTTAACACAAGTTAAGCAGGCTAGGTTAACCCCATAAATCTCAATTTCCAGCCCTCAGCCTCACAACTGAATCCTCCAAGTGAAATCTGGAAGACTTTACTGCCATTAGTATGAAGTGCATATCCCAGAGCCTTCGTATCTCAATTTAGACCAGGATCCCAGGGTGCCACGAGCTCTCTGCCAGCAAAGCTGTGTGGCTTTGCTCTGCAGTGTGTGGCTTGTGCTGCAGGTATATTCAGGGGCCCCAATGTGCTAGGCACTACAAAGCATGAGACAGAAATTAATTCACATAGTTATTATCCTTCCAGATAAATGTTATAAACTTACACTGAAGAGTTTTCTCATCTACTTTTTTAAGTAGGACCATCATATAGCAACACTGGCATTCTTCTCACTTACAGTGGCATAAGGGAGAAGACTGAAAAATATATTCAGCTGCCAGAGATGTGACTGCAGAATGTCAGACATGCAGGCAGGTGATCCCTGGAGAGCTCATGGAGAAAGAGCAGCAGTTTCTATCCACTCGTCTGCCTGAAAATGTCCCTGAGAGCCCCAGCAGATGTATGCCACTGGTGCAGCTCCACTTGCCCTGCTGCTGCTTATCTGGGTGTAGCAGAGACAACAGCGAGCTCAGGTGGGCTGTGCCCAGCCCTTGGCACCTGCACACTGCAGGAGTATCTTCCCTTCTCCTGAAATCACTCCCACTGCACCAGCAGAAACAGCAGAGGAAGACAAGCCAAAAAGCAGCACCAGAAACTGCACAACCTAAGCCTTCTTTAGTCACCAAGTTGCATCTGTTCCTCACGCACTTCGCGGAGGGATACATCTCTGTTCCAACACCAGTGAAAGCCCAAGGTCTCCAGTTGTCAGCGTGCTGCCAGCGCTGGGCTTCTTTCTGATATATTTAGAGCTCGCAGCATCACACCAGCTCCTCTACTCATTAAGCCATGACATTTGAGCTATGACTTTCATTTCTGCTTTCAAGGTAACCTCTCTGAAGAAGCTCTCGGACTGTATATCTGGTTGCTGAGCAAGAAAAATACGGTTGTCCCAACATGATTTTGTTGCTGCAGTGAGCTTGGCTTTTCACTCACAGAGCAGGTTTTATGTCTGTCTTGCAAGGACAAACTCCTGATCAAGACTAAAAATCCGTGTGAGACAACTGACAAATGCATCTGACCCAAGGCTGAAAATAAAAGCTGGCTTCCCACCTTAGTCTCCAAGTAAGCTCCACCAAATGACGCAGCACCCCATACTGCATTTCACAGGCAGTACAGATATATTTAGCTCAGTATGCCCCTCCCAAAGCCCAGTGTGGGGCACAACTGGCTGAGCAGAAGCCAGGCAGGAATACAGGAAAACAAACCAGGCAAACCATCCTCTCCTACTCAGTAGTGTGGCTCTTGTTCACTTGCTTTGTTTAACATAAACAAACAAGCAAAACCCCAAAACAAGGAAACCTCTCAACAGAAGCTTTATTTTCAGGTCAGGCAGCAAACCCGGGAGTTGTAATTAGGTCCTGGAAATTAGCAGTTTAATTTATTTGGGTTGTTGGTGTTCTTTGTATTTCCATCTCAGCATCAGACAAAACCACCATCTTCCCTTTCTCCAAAGGCTTGTGAAAGAAAATGGTTTAAACACCACCCAAGCATCAGTACATGTGAACATGGATCTCCTTTCATGGATGTGAAATGAGGAAAATAAGCCACTTGAACAGTGATACGTGGGCGCCTGAAGGAGCACACTGATTGCTTTTGGGATCTAGAACAGAAAAGAGCCTCAGGGAGAGGAATTTCAGGGGTGTATCAACAGCTACCTTGCAAATCACTTGGTGTATTTCAGAAGACACCTCCCCTGAGAGATGTCTGTAGGAGGGTTAGAAAATAAATGTAGCTCTAGGAAGCTGAGGTTTTGCCCTCAGGGCCCTGGGAAGTGATCTCCTCCTCTGCCTCCATCATACCAGATAACAAACAAGCCAAATTATTGTGATCAGAACAACAGTAGGTAGTGGATGCTCAGAGGCATCCACCAAGCAGGGTTTTGATACCTGGCTGCCTGAGGTGATCAAGCTCTTCCAGCCATAAAGCTACAGAGAGGGCTGACTGCCTTCTCCAGAAGGGCTCTCTGCCATGCAGGAACACAGGGCATCGTCCTGGCTTCCACACTGAGCCATCTCCTGGCCTCAGCTAGAGAAATTACACACTGAAGTCTTCGTCATAGAAGACTTATCAAATCAGAAAAACGATCCATTGCATAGTAGAAATGAAACAAGAAATCACACCAAAAGATAGCAAAGTTGGACAAACAGGAGTATCCCATCCAGACCCCTGGCCTGCAGCTTTACCTAACACAGCTGGCTTCAGTTCAAGTCTTTGGGAAACTCTCACTCCAAAGGATGAACTTCCCTTCGGAGCCGGCGCAAGCAGAGTGTGATTCCTCATGGAGCCCTCAGTGCAAAACACAAAACCATTTCTCTTACCATTCTCCTCATCCCCAAAAGGGAAGTAAGGTGGAGTCACAGATTTGTGGCCATGATAAGACTTTAATGTCTGAGTAACACTACAAACACAGAGACTTTTGATTTCTTGGACTTGCACTACTTCATCCTCTCCTGTGACGATTTAAGAGGTTGAGTGGAGAGGCTGTCTCTGAGACTTTGACTTCTTTCCTCTAAAGTGTGCTCTCTTCAGGCCTTATTTCCATGTCCTTCCCTCAGCCACAAGAGGCCAAGCACAGCTTTTTGCTGGTGTTATCGCTGCCCCAGACAGCCAGGAGAGGAGACCATTATTTGAAGAGGTGCAGAATGAGACTGGGATATGATTGTAATTACTGTCCCCTGGACACCCTACAGCAGAGGACCACAGCGTGCTGAGATGTGAACAACCCTCCTCCTGTGAGGGAGTTGAGTTCTTTTTCTTATCAGACTTTTTAAAAAGCCATATAAGATTTTTTTCTAATTAGAGGTAAAAAAAATGTTTTTTAAAAAATCATGCAAGTAATTCCTGTCCTGTAGGTTTTGTACATATCACTGACAGTATCTACTACCCAAACAAAAGAAGGACAGGCATAGCTTCTTATCCCTGACTTACTGGGTGAGTGCAATGCTTGGAACTAAATTTATGATGCAAATATTTGCAGTTAAGATGTCAAAATTCAGGTCCCTTCAGCAGTGCCTGCTTTAGCACTCTACCTCAGTGTCCATAATGAAAATCACTTGTTAAAATACAAAGAGCATGGTAAGCTCTTCAAACACAATCAAGCACCACTCTTGCTCTAAATATTGGCCAAAAAGGTTAAAATATTCACCTAGCTCATCACTGTTCCAGTGATGTAATGTTTGTAACAGTCCCACCATACACAGGGGAGGTTTCTGTGAGAACCAGGCTTTTCTCCTTCAAGAACAAGTCTCCCGCTCATTTAGATTAATTGATTTCACACACAGTTGTTTATGTGTGTGGCCTTCCTTGATTTTCTGAGCTCTCTTCACTCCAAACAAAACAGCTTAGGGATGCAGATGGAGCCAATTGCATTTGGGAAGAGGGGAGATAACACCTCAAAGCCAGACAGAAAAGGACATTTCTTACTTCAGAGACTTTTCTCTGGACTATGCTTTGAGGCAGCCTGACAAAAGCATGCTTCTGGGGAACACCATAAAACTGCTTCAGAGACACACTGCACAGAGCCCGGCAGGAAAAACCTCCCCACAATGGTGGGAAGGGGGAAAAGTAACTTCTGAGGAGAAAGATATATGGCAGGCTCTGAGATTGCAAACAATAGAGGACCAAGAAACTGTCTTAAATTTTAAAACATCCTGACTTCATATAACAGCTTGTAGCTAGACTGGGAGAGCACCAGAATCCTCATTTGTGCATGGAACGTGTATCAGGCAGCTGTGCAGCGCACAACCAAAAGCTGATTTGGAAGGAAAATTTATATTTGGAAAGAATTCTGGATATTAATTTGAATACACAACACAGAGCCAGAAAGATTAACTGCCCTCAGCCCCTCCAGACCAGCCATGTGGACACACCACGGATTCAATCTGCACCCAATTACAAGTCATCACTGACAAAGTACTGAAGTAGCCAGCCAGCAAAACCAGTGGAAATATACTTCTGTGGATCTGGTCACAGAATGGAATCTCAGTTCCCCAAGAAGGGCTGGGATTTCAGCATTTGCCTGCATCCCAAATAGGGATGAAAGGTCAAAATATTACACTATACACTTTCATTGTATGAACAATTCCAAATGCTCTTGACTTGAAAATGCGGGACAGGAAGGAAGATGTTATTGATGGAAACAAAACATTCAAAATGTTTTAGCAGAATTTTCTCTGCTTACCAGCACTGTACAATTCTATGGGCCTTGGTATTACCCAGCAAGGTGAGAGGAGAGCTGGCTGATGGCACTGCAAGGTCACTCTCCATAATCTTTAACAAGTCATGGAGACAAGAAGATGAACAGCAGCAGGCAGTGTGCTGCTGTGGCAAAGAAAGCCAATGAGACACTGGGTTAATCAACAAGGGCATCACCTGCAGAAAAGAAGTCATGATCCCACTCGACTGAGGCTGCAACTGGAATCCTGTCTTCCATTCTGGTCCCTGCTGTGCAAAAAAACCGATGTGGACAGGCTGGAGAGGGTCCAGAGAAGGGCCACAAAGATGACCAAAGGAGTGGGAAGCCTGCCAGTGAGGGGGGGTTGAGAGAACTGGGCCTTGAGAAAAGAAGGTTTAGGGGGGATCTTATCACCATGCTCCTGTATTTACACAGTGGCTACAAAGGAAATGGAGGCTCCCTTCTTACAAGGAGCCCCATGGAAAAGAGATGGGGAAATGGGTACAAGTTACTCCTGGGGAGGTTCCAACTGGAGAGAAAAGGAAAGTTTCTCACAATGGAAACAATCAGCCATTGGAATAATCTCCCCAGGTAAGCGGTGGATCCCCCAACACTGGACACCTTTAAGATGCGCTGCACACAGTGCTGGGCCATCTTGTTCAGACTGTGCTTTTGCCAAGGAAGGATGATCCCTGATGTCCCTTACAACCTGTTACTCTGTGATTCTATAAAAATGAAATGTTGATCCAAAATGAGAGATTATGGGGTGCTGACCTGAAACTGAAAACTCCTGTTCTGGATTTCAACACAAAACGACATCTAAGTTGAAATGTCAGTTGGATACAGAAATCATGTTTTGAAACATTGCTACAGAAAAGCATGTTTTTCTTCTGAAAATTTCAATTTAGATCAAACCATATTTTCTTCTGGGAGCTTTTTTTTTTTTATTTTACCATCTCTGTGTGCGTTTGTTGCACTGCTTGAGGACTGGGCATTTGCTCCAAGCATACAGATGTCTGCAATGGGGTTATCCACACTGAGGATTCCTTATACAAGTCCAGGAATACACCTGCGCCCAGACTTTCTTAGGAACCTGAACTATGACAGAGTATTTAACTACTTTAATTTAGGGAAGTGGTCCATGGTGTCAGATGAGTAGCAAACAGATGACTTTGCACACAGAGGAGGAGTGGGGTCTGCAGATACTCCTGGATGCCCTCCAAAGCAGCATCTCTTCATCAGCATACAAGATTACACATCTCTCTCCAAAGGCTAGCTTTGCAAAACCTTGGAACGGAAAAGGCAAGTGGGCCTCTGGAAACACTAAACCACCTCTAAAAACTCATTAATTATTTAATATTATTTCTTTGCAGAACCAGCCCTACAAACAAAAGCCTAACTCCAACCTCAGTAATACACAAAATTTCTGTACAGACGTGTTTAGGCAGATGTATAGCTATCAGCAACCTCTGCCCTGCACAGAAACATCCAGCCAAAGCTTTCTGTGGAAGCAGGGATAATGACAGAAAGCAGTATTTCCCAGACACAAGGCTGTGCACTTTGACCAAAAAGGCAGTACATCCCTAACACCTTCTGCTTCAAACCCAGGGGACAAGGGCACAGCATGACAATTTACAGGGACTAGTCACAGAGGCAAGACCTCGGATTGCCACTCATCGAGACAGCCTGGAAGATCCACCCAGCACAGTGCTGAGGTATGCCAAGAGAAAGCCTTGCCAAGACAAGAGTGACAGGACCAGGTGACGAATTTGGTATGGAGATGCTGGTGTTAAAAGCCAAAGGTGTCTGTACGTGCAGATAGAGGAGCTGAAGGGAAAAGTAAAATGTATTTAGGTGGAGTCACAACGGTTGACTGAGCAGACCAGCAGTGCTTGCCTCAAACCAAATGGAGTACAGATTATGTTCAAGCAGCTCTGGAGCTTTTAACATTAGACCAGCACCTGCTAGTTGATGGACTTGATGGAGGTCAATCTACAACTTGGGAATGGGTGTCACTTTGGAGCTCTTTCAATCCCAGGCTGAGTTTAGAAAGCTATGACCACCCCATGACAGCCTGTGATGCCTGTCCCAAGATGTCAGTGAGCCACAATTTCCACAGGACTGGACCCTATCCCTGCTCTAGCTCCCAGCACAGACATCCTCTTGCTCACAGGTCTGCTGGATAATCCTTCCCTGGCTGTGGACAAAAGTTTTGGGCTTTGTAAAGACCTCACCACCTCTTTTACCAGGAGGAAGAATGAGCTACTGGACCAGCTGGGAAGTAAGAGGATCATTAATATTCCCTGTTGCCTCAGGGAGATGCAGGAGTTGGTAGAGGTAGCAGGCAAAGCTTTCCATGACTGCTTCAAGGCATCCTGTGGTGGTCAACTTCCATCTGCTCAGTAGGGGATGGACTGCATGAAGCACGAGCTTTGCCAACTCAGATCTCACCCAGGTTTACCAAAAGCAGCAACAAACTGACAGAACTTTCTCTCTAATGTATTTAAGGCACATTTCCTAGTTCTTGTCCTTAAGCTAAAGTAAGGCTGAGGTAACACAGACTAACGCTGTCTAAACTTAACTGCTTTTCCTATTGCTTCTAACTTGGTTTTATGCTGGAGTTGAAACCATTACCTGGCCTCCATAGATAGGGCCTGGTCCAGACCATCAAGGTTACCCCACAAAACTTTTTTTTTAGTTAAAGAAATGAAAAGAAAGAAAAAAAAGAAAAAAAAGAAAAAAATAAATACACGTCTCCCAACACCCCAGTGAACACAGCTGTGCTGACAAAAATGCCTCCATGGTCACAGCTGTGCCCACAGAAAATGCTGTAGTTCCCCTTCTTCCATGGGCTATGTGGCACAGACAGTCTAACATGAGCAGCCAAACTCAGACAGTAAATCATTCCTGATGTGTGAGTCTGACCTAACTGGCACCATTTTCTTGGAAGACAAAGAAGTTTTTACATGTCTTGTAGATAAAAGTTCGGGTTGTTACCTGCAGTGGGGTTTTATACCACTGCAGTGCAACTGTTGTTGTGCAGAAATACAGACCCTTAGATCTTCTCAGCATGCTGTGGAGGAGCTTTGAGCCTTTCAGCAGGCTCCCTGGAAAACAGCAGAGATGCTGAAAGAGCCTGTGCAGCTTCAGTAAAAACTGAACAAAACCAGTGCTGCATTTACCAAGCTTACCCAGCTGAAACCTCTTTGCCATTCATAAAAAAAAAAAATCATTAGAAGTTCATTTTGAACATTGGCAAAACTCCCAAACAGCTAGTTGAGAATAGGTGGAAATGGGGAATAGTTATAAAAACAGAAAATAAATTGGGACAGGTAATTGGTCATAATTCACAGGAGCACTCACTCCACTCTACCTGTACCCCAGGCTGTGATATTTCCACAGGTGGAATAACAGCTGCAGCCACCCACAAGGCTGCAGATGTTGCTCAGAAACCTGGTTTGTGCACACCACATATGGGAACAAGAGCTGACATTTTGGTCTAAAACCAGAAGCTTCCATTGCAGCGTGAAGAATAATGGGGTTACCCCCATGAGTATCTGCATCATCTCAGTGCCAGACTGTAAAGCTCCAGTTAGTTTTCAGAGATGCAAAACTGGGCAAAATTGACAGTGATGACAGCCACAGGATACTACAAACCTTCCCAGCTGTGACACAGAAACGATAATGGCAAAATATTTACTAAACAAAACCTTGACGTGCTGCCAGGACCACTATTTACAGTAATTATTGACAAATCTGGGCCACAGAATATAATAAAGGAACCTGTACAATTGTTTGAGCTGTAAAAACAGAGGGGGGGGGGGGAAAGGAACTTAATTTTCCTTTGTACAGTATCAATTTTTCATGATTAGAGACAATTTTGAAGTACTCAGGAACACCTCAGGGAGTAATGAACCCAACAGTCACAAAATTATTTTTTCTGAAAAATGTTCCATTAATGAAGACATGCTTGGGCTCATATGTCTCTCTCGACAACTCTGTGATACATAACAAAGCTCAGAAAGGTTTTCCAGCTAAGCAAAGGAGATTCTGATTTAATTTGCTTTACAGCTCCAACTGGCTCATAACAGAGGTGCTACAATGCTTCAGGACTCAGTTAAACAATGATACCAAACCAGCCAAAAAGCTAAATACAGAACAACTGGAAAAGGAAGATAAATTTAGAGAGCCCACTGAAATATTAGTATTCCTGTGACTTTTGTTAACCTCCAGCCATTAATGATGGACAAAAACAAACCCGAAACACATGTTCCACCCAATCACTTCAGTCTCCCTCACCTCCAACTGAGATGGGAGAGTTTACAGAAAATGTATTTTCTCTCAAATCCCTCAAACAAACCAAGACTTAAACTTCATATGCATTCACAAATCTCTCTATATAAAGACAGACTGTTGCTGTGTTTTTCTTTCCCTATGACAAAAACTATCAAACCCTTTGAGCTTTTTTCATGAGCTACTTAAAACCACAAATTAATCTAAGCCAAGAGCTCTTTAGCAATCCCTGCACACAACAGTGCCATGAGCTCTCTGGCCACAAACCCATTCCAACTCCAGCAAGACTCACTCCATTTGAGTATCCCTGCTATGCTGTCCATTAATTCCTCTCGTTCTGTTTTGCTCCAGATGCCGAGATGAAGCTTTGCAAAATGGACTGGTCACTTAGAGTAATCAAGTCCAGATTACTCAAGAATGCCCAAGTACCCGAAACAGCAGAAACTTGGGAAAAAAAACGAGACCTTTGACAGCATTTAGAACTGGATATCCCAAGTCACCAGTCATGAAAACCCTGGCCTGTTGTTACCTTTGCTCTGAATATGAGAGCATTAAAGCCAAGGCCACCGGGTTAGCTCAAAGAGGGGCAGAGGAGGCCAGGACTCAAACCATCTCTCTCATGTGGCAGACCACAGCATTAGCTGCAGGCATGCCTGGAAAGAGAGATCAGTCAGAGGTCTCCTGCAGGGTTACCCAGGACATGAATGGTTTGATCCTGACGGTTTTATTTAGATGGACAAGGCTGCCAGGTTGGGCCCTATTTACTGTCCTGAACTCGGAAATTCTAAAGAAAGTGAATTCTGTCCAGCCTGGCACAAACAGGAGCACTCCCTTTCCTCTGCTTGTCCCTCTCTCCAGCTCCTCTGAAGCTGAGGGGCACATCCCTCACTTCTCAAACAAACACACACAAAAGCTAGCTTGGGGAAGCCCAGCTCTGAAAAAAAGTGAAATAAGGAGGATGCCTTTGCAGGGAAGCACCGCCTGCTTCCCCACTGCTGGGAGCCCAGTTGGAGCAGAAAGAGGCACTGCCCCTTTAGAGCTGGCCAGGGAGCAGCTCAGCATGCCTGGCCTCTGGGAGCAACCACGGCCTCAAGGAAAATGACTGTGGGCTATAGCAGGACAAGGGGAGATTTCCTCAAGCCCCCTGCAGGATAAATATCAGAGATGAGACACAAGGCACCCTCCAGTCCTGAGGGCTGTGCAACCAGACTTAAAACCTCCAAGAGGGAGAACTGGCTTGCCCAGGACCTTGAAAGAGCCAGCATCCGCCGAGAAGAGGGAGAGAGCAGCAAACCAGCAGCCCCAGGCAGCCAGGAAACGCGGCAGCAGGAGCCAGACCCACAGCTCAGCCACAAGAGAACAGGTCGGCTTAGGAGGGATGCAGCCGGCTGGGGAGTTAAATTTAGACAGGTAAACATTCCAAGGGGAAGAGATGGGGTTCACACAGCCCTCACGTCTGCCACTGCCAGCCCCTGGGGAGAACCCTTCAAAGAACTGCTGGGGGGCTGAGGTACCTTGGAATAGGGCTGTTGGGGCCAGTGGGTTGGGAGCACACAGCTGTGTGGGCATTTTTACCCCAGCATTTGCTCCAAGCATCTTCCTGCCTGGCAGCATCCCCAGCAAGCAGGAAAGCAGTTGAGAGAAGCATGGAGGACACTGCAGCCTAAGGAAAGGTGCAAGTCTGGGGTACAGAGGGTACCAGGGGACCTTGCAAAGGAAATGTGCCAGGGTAAATCCAACCAGCAACACGAGGGCCACAGCACCAGTGTAGCCATTTGGGTGTCAGAGCCCTTTTGAGCTCCCTTTCTGAGGGAAAAAAAGAGTAAAAGAAGCAAGGAGTTAGTCTTGCAAATTCAGCCAACCTCTAGAGCTTGAGTCATCCAGATCCCATGAACTGGAGGGAACACACAGCACTCCCTGCCCTGCCTGCAGGGGCAGGCCATCAAAGCTCAGGGCCTGTTTTCCAGATCCAAGGAAAAGGAAAGGATCCCCATGGGCAGACGGACTACAACCATTTACAGTGGGCTGCTGGCAGCTGTGCAGTTAGAAGGCACATGAGCGCATCCCCACTCTGGGGAACTGCTGAGTCCTGCCCGAGAGTGACTACCTGCCCCACTGACCCCGCAGCTCCAGAGCCAGGCAAGGCTTGTAGCAGCTTTATCAAGTCCTAAGCCAAAGCCTGGAAGGGGGTGGTGGATCACGGGGTCCGGTCTTGTCTGTAATTCCGTCCATATGGTCTCAGCCAGTTGTCTCTGCAGTGAGCCCAAGAACCTGCACTTCAACAAAGCATCCCTTCCAAACAGACACCCTGTCTTTATTGGAAGATTTTAAGAGCCAGAGAAGCAAACGCTGCCTTTGGTCATTTGTTCTGAAGATTAATCACCCTGCTGTTAAAAACACTGCCTGTTTCTAACAGAGCTTAAATGCACAGCCACAAGCCTTGAGTTCTCCTCTTGAATTAGAAAGCTCTCCAAGCACCAGCTACTTTCAGAGATGCTGAAAACAGTCAGGTATCACACCATGCTACATCTTCATGTTCTTTCTGAAATGCTACCCAGGTCCTCATTCCTTAAATCTCCCATTAGAAAAGGATTTTTTTTAGTCCAGGAGAAATTCCCTTGAGCCTTCTTCTGTGCTGCCTTCAGTTTTAATAAAGTCTGTATGCCTTCTCCCAGGAAGCGAAGCTCCCTTTCTATGCAGAAGTGGAATTGAATCACAGACTGCCCCGGCTTTTATAACATGCCTGGCTGTCCACATCCTGATTTTAAAAGTACTGTGTTAAAAAATGTCTCTGAAATGCTCAGTGTGTGTGTGTGCGTGTGTGTCCAA
Organism: Lanius collurio; assembly: GCA_020086605.1. Taxonomy (NCBI): domain Eukaryota; kingdom Metazoa; phylum Chordata; class Aves; order Passeriformes; family Laniidae; genus Lanius; species Lanius collurio. The sequence continues at coordinate 19,261,699 of JACBWW010000009.1, read as the reverse complement.
TTTATTTGGAAATGATGAAATGGTTTTCACTCGAACTTTGATCAGCTGCTAGGAAAAAAAAAGATCTTATGAATAGAAACAATTTATATTCATTTAAATGAGCAATCATGCAGTTTTCAGAAAAGAGCTGGTTTCCCTGTGTGCCTTGAAACCCAAACCCAACAACTTCATGACAAAAGACTCAAGATGTGAAGCAGTCCAGAAGCAGAGGGGCCTACAGGGCTGGAGAAGGGGACAAATAGCTTAAAGGTAACTTTAAATCTCACAGTATTTGGTCTCTTCCTAAAAGAACAAGCTCCTGGAGATTTTGCTATACAAGAATGTTCATTTTTCTTTAAAACACAGGACCCTCAACTTTCTAGACACAGCTCTTTCCAAATTTCTACTTTTTTTTTCAACTGATGTAATGAATTCTGGCAGACTGGGAAGGAAAGGGCCGAGAAAGAAGACTTCTCAGGGCTGGGAGCCTGCAGCCACAACTTCAGCTTCAGCCTTCCTAAACAGAGATCAGTCACATGTGGAAGGACATTTTCAATATCCAGGCCCTAGAGACGAGAAAGAACCCAGGGGCTGCTTACAGCTACTGAGAGGAGAGGTGAGCAAATACTGAAGGAGACTGGGAGGAACTCCTTTCCAAAAGGAAGGAATCTGTTGCAGACCCTCCTGGGCACAGAAACGTGAGTGAGCAACAGAGCCTGTGAGCAGAGGAAACCTATGGCTGGAATGGAGCCAGCTCACTTCCCCAGCTCTGCCTCTGAACCCGCACCAGCAGCTCATCCTCATGCCTCTCTCCTCATTGACTCAGCTCATTTCTCTAAAGGAGTTAAAAACCCGACTAATTGAGCTAGCTTCTCCGCACACGTGGCGACTCATCCCATACCTTGGATGTTTGGGGTGAAAAACATTCCACCTGAATTCTTGCAGAGACCAACCTTCACCTTGGCTAAACCCAGGTGTCAATGCACAGGACACTGGTTTAAGAGGAGTCTGTCACTCTCCTGCCAGGTTTGAGAAAGCCCACCTCTTTCTCTTTTGGGAAGAAGAGCCCAGCTTGGTTCTCCATTTACAGCTGCACCTGTGTGACACGAGACAGGCACCTGCAGATGAAACTGCCACCATCAGAAAAAGCAGTCCCTTCAACTCGCATGTCTGTGCTCAGCAGCGAATGTGGGAAGGACGAGCCATGACAGGCTCACACCTGAGTGTTGGTGTGATGTGGGGAAGGTGGGGGAGGCATTAGAGATGTACGTGCACGCTCCAAAGGGACAGATGGACAAAGATGAGCGTAAAGGAGATACCTTGTGTGTGCCTGATGCCACACAAACATTTTGTGTTTTGTGGACACAAAAGCCCTTACAAAAGGCACCAAGAAAGAGCCCTCAACACCCAGGCAGGTAAGGATGCACACAGCCCTCATGTGCAGGAGATGTGGAGTACAGCAGCTTACACTGGAAATGTGCAGGTGCACACCAGGAATGCAATGCACCCAAGTTTTCAGCTATGAAGAAACTGAAGTAAGAACATAAGTGCCAGTGCATGTGTAAGAAACAGAAAACCCAATAAAACCCCAACCCCAAAGACAAACAGGTGAGTATGTGGGTACAGGCAGCAAGGCAAGAGTGATGATAGGGCAGCCAGGAATGCATTAAGAGGTAGGTGGTGGAAGTTGGATAGAGACTTACAGGGACACTCATCTGATGGCAGAGGAAAACTCAAAAACATGGGGCAACAAAGTGTATCAGAGCACACAGAAATATGTTTGGGGAAGTTGTTTTACCCGTACCACTAAGGGAAGTATTGCACCACAATTCCCAGAAGAAAAACCAAGTTTCATAAAAGAGTGTGTCTGTTACAGACATAAGTGGGACGCTCGTGCCCTGGTACTGTGAAACTGGACATGCTTTCACTGCTCATCTGTTCTTCCATGAGCACAGGGACCCCTTCCCATGCCACATGCCATGGCTTGTGCTGGCACATGCAGCCACACCACAGGCATGGGTGAGAAGGACTCTGTGGGCGCTCTCAGGAAAGCCACTGTGCTCACGCTCAGGGAAAGGATCCTCGTCCAAAAGTAAAATCCCTGTGCTCACAGAAAGGTCCATCTCACTGTAGTAACATCTGTTTTGCTGAACTCATGTCTGTCATGCCTGAGGAACATCTGTTTCACCGGCACAGCGTCCGCCACCCCGGAGGAGCATCCCTCGCACCCCAGCAACATCCCTCGTACCAGAGAGTGGCCCCTCGCACCTCGGCAGCGTCTCTCCTGACACCGCAGGTCTCTCCCACCGCAGTAACACCTCCAAGCCCCCCCGGGGCTGCCCCGCAATCGGCCCCAGCCCCGCGCTCCGGTGGCCCCTCCGCCCGGGGGCTGCTGCCCGGCGGCGGCTCGGCCCCCGACGGCCCCT